>CM077643.1:163447604-164647604 GCA_039707465.1 Rhabdophis nuchalis
TTAGACATTTATTGCAATATGGATTGATGATAGAATCATTTAATGTGGTGATTTTTATGCTGCACTGTTTCTTCCCTAGTCGCTGTGTTCCCAAGAGAATTATATTATTGACAAAAGGTAAGCATAATCAGTAACTTAAAAAAAAAAAGTATGTTTTTTTCTAAATACAAATGAGAAGGTACTAAGTTGCAATTCTATTGAATACGCCAACAGAATTCAAGAGGATGAAGCCAACAGTACTCAGCAAAGGCGACAGATATTTAGGTATTATATCCCAAAGCATTCTGCACATATTTCCTTTCGTTTCTTTCCTTGTTGCTTTGGCAAAGAGTCTTCCATCTTTAAAAACTAAACTTAATGGATTACAGAATCAACAAGGATGCTTCAGGGAGGTCGGCAAATAGTCTCCAGAGCAGTACAGACAACGAGCTAAAGTACTCGGAACCCCGTCCATGGAGCAGCACGGACTCGGACAGCTCCCTTCGCAGTTTGAAGCCCCCTGTGACCAAAGCCAGCAGCTTCAGTGGCATCTCTGTTCTGACAAGAGGCGATAGCACAGGAAGCAGCAAAAGCACTGGCAGGCTATCCAAAACAGGTACCACTGGAAAACCCAAGTCTAGGGATAGCTAGGTAGCCTGCAAAAAGCATCTCCCCGCCCACCCACTATTGTTAATGTTTTGGGAAAGTGCTTCTTTGGCCCAGGGTTATAATCTCTAAGTGTTAGAAACACCTTTGGTAGTATTTTGAATAGACCAGAAAGGGCTGTGGCTATTCCCAATGTTTTGAATTGTTTATAATCATGTTTTAATGGGTTGCATGGCTGGTTGGAGGTTGTTGATCTTCTGCATTTGGACCACTGCTAACTGAGCCAGCTTCATTGGCTAGTAGACCAGGATCAGGCGTTGAACCAGCTGTAAGCAGTAGACAGATTGGTAACGGTGTAGGAAATGCAGTGTTTCTCTCATGCTTGCCATTTCAAGGAATTAAAACTTTGTTGCAGTTATTGAGCCTCTAATATTGCAAGAGGGTTTCTGGTATGTTTTAGGAAGATGCTTTATTAATTAATATTGAGAGCTTCTCCTAAATTAATCTCCTAAAATGATTTTGAAATAGCCACTGAAATCAGATTCTTAAAATTCTCTAAAAGATTCCTTGATCTGAATAGCAACGGAGGGTTGCTTTCAGGAGAGGCATACAAAAACAAGTTTAACAGTATATTTTAGATTTGATTTATGGAGATTTATAGCACCATACCTGTGAGTTAGTTAAGTAAGGGAATTATGCCTTTCCTGTTGTAGCAATAGCACTTAGACTTATATACCGCTTCACAGTACTTTACAGCCCTCTCTAAGCAGTTTATGGAGTCAGCATATTGACCCCAACAATCTGGGTGCTCATTTTACCCACCTCAGAGGGATGGAAGGCTGAGTCAACCTTGAGCCTGGTGAGATTTGAACTGCCTAATTGCAATCAGCCGAAGTAGCCTGCAGTACTGCATTCTAACCATTGCGCCACCTCAGCTCTTAGCCCCATATGTTTCATGGTTGATCAGAGATTACTTCAAAATTCAATACTATCCTCTGCCTATTGACAATATGTCTGAAGCCTAAGGAGGCAGTATCAGAGTAGATAAATCTATGGTCTAACTCAATAAAAGCAAATCTTTATTTCTGATATCTGTTTTTAGACTGCCTCAGCTTCGACACAACTCCAAATCTTTTTTGAAACTTTATCTAGTTTGCTTTGCTAAGAACATTTTTTGTTAGTAGGCATGATTTTTAAGGGTTAATTTTATTATTATTATTTTTCGAATTTATACCCCGCCCTTCTCCTTGTTAGGACTCAGGGCGGCGCACAGGCATTATTAAAAAACCATTACAAAACAATATATACTATTAAAAACATATTAATTTTGCTGGCAAAGGTGTGCAATCACCTTTTCAATCATATTAATACAAGCAAATTAACATTTTTATGGATACCAAAGGTGTCCTTGTGATGGTGATCCAGATAAGAGCTGGAACCTGACCTGTTCTGCTTATAAAATGACCTTTAGCCTCTTTTTGATGGATTACATTTATCAGTTTTTTTCTTTTCAGGGGTGTCCAAACTTGGTAACTTTAAGACTTGTGAACATCAATTCCATAATTCCCGATGCTGACTGGGAAATTCTGGGAGTTGAAATCTACAAGTCTTAATGTTGCCAAATTTGGAGAACCCTGGTATAAATGACCTGAAATCCTTTAAAAAACATTAAATTATCAAGATTCAAGGTCACGTTATTGATCTTTCCCCCAAAAAAAGTTCATTTCAATTCCTGATTTGGTCAAACATTGTTCTTTAATAAGATTTTTAAGCATTCCTTTCTTTTTTTGGTCTCATGAACCTGGGAGAACCCAAATATGCCAATAAAATTCCACTTGGAACTTCACTTGACAATACAGACAGATTGCCAAATACTTCTTTTCTATTTGGCTTGTCAGGTGGGCACTTGTAAGACTGCCTAGCTTTTCAGGCTCATACATGGCCTTAATTACTGACAAGAAATTAATTAACAATGGTCTAGTTGACCCTGAATTTGGACATAATGAGGTATTGTAAGCCTTAAGTCTATATACTTTCTTTTTGACATATACTCCTACAGTTGACTTTCAAAGTCTGTTTCAGGGTATTTCAATCACCAGCCAAGTTGCTTAAATAGGGAGAATATCGACGGTGGCTTCAAAAAAGAAGTCTATTAAGGATATAGAACAAAGAAAAGAACAATGAAACATGTGAATTTATTTTTAGATATCTGCTTCATTTTATAACCCAATAGGTCCAATTTGGCTTTTTAAAAATAATTATTGAAAATAGGGGGGCGGGGGGGGGACATTGGTGAGAGACAGCAGGGGTTTTAAAGAAGCTCAATAGCTTCACAGCAATTTTGGATTCTGGGCATAAAATCTCCTCTTCTGTATTATGAATATCCCCTCCATTGCTTTGGGAGAAGACAGGAAAAATACTAGCTGGACTTCACTTATGCCCAGCATTCAAAGTGCTTAAGAAATTTCTGGGAGCAAATACTGTACTCTAAATTTGCTCCTGAAGGAATTTGTAGCAGGATTTTTCTAGATCCTTATTCTTAAAATAGAGATCTCTTTTTTTTGTGCACCCAAGTGATATGATAAGGAGATCTTGTGAACATATACATTTGATATTAATGAACAAGAGCTTTGATAGTGGAAGGTTTTTTAAAAGAATATAAAGAAAATTGTGCTATAATGGGAGTACAATCAGTACAGCAAATGTACCTATTTCATTTTGGTTGGAAGCCATTTATTAATATTTAATTTTTAAGATATAAGGCGATACTTCCTAATAAACCTTGGCAGTGTTATAGTCTGGTTTACAGGCATAGTTTCATGAAAAACTGGGCTGTAATTCTTTTCAGATTTAACAAATAAATTTTAAATACTGTAGTAATTTTATATTTTGACAATGCTAAAAACCAGCGCCGTTTGAATTACTTCTTGTGATCTTTAGAAATAAGAACTCCAAAATATTTTCATAGCATTGGCTGGATTAGAATACTACCGAAACTAAAACTGCACAGATACTCCCAACAACTTATTCAATTCTGCCTTATATTTCAAGACAGATTTGCTTTTTAATGATTTGAATATCAATGAAAAAAAATAGAAATAAGGTGTTTTATTTGTTATATGAAGACAGAAAGTAAAATGCAATCCAAATCTTTTCTCAGTAAATTAAAAAAACCAAAACCCTTGCTGTTTCATCAGAGAAACATAATTTTCGTTTGCTACGAACTATTACATTTAAAGTTTAAGTCCATTTTGGAATAAACGTGTGCATATTCTTAGCAGTAAAACCAGTAAAATTTAACTCCAGTGCTGGAATCATTAAGATTTTTATTTTTAAAAAATTTTTTTGGCAACACTAGCAAGTTAAAATTCTGTAGACCCAAATTTTCATCAGCTTTTTATGTATGGGGCTTTATAGATGGGCCCTTTGAATACCACTTTACACTTTAGTTGCCGCCAACATCTCAACCTGATATTTCACTGAATAGATATTTGTTCCAATTATTGATAATAATAAAGACTGTTGCCATCCTGCTTTATTCCCATTTGCATGGCTCGAAGGCAGAATTCAAGCAGTGGTCATTAGTTCCTCCCTCATTGTGTGGCATTTGGAGTAAATGGGAATCTAACCTGGAGAAGCTGCAGTGGGGTTTGGGGAAGTAAGTTGTAGTTCAGGCTGGGAGTTACATGGATAACTTTATATAGCAACCTGCCTATTTAAATGTGAATGCTATTATTCTGTCTCTAGGTAAAATCCATTTCTCATTACTCCTTTCCTAGGTTCAGAGTCTTCTAGTAGTGTAGGGTCATCCACGGGTTCTCTTTCTCACACCCAGCAACCTCTTCCAGTCACAGCTCTCAGCCAGCCTTCTCATGGCACATCTGCCGTCTATCCAACTATCAGCACTAGTAGTTCTCTTTCCTTTGATGGTGGCATAAGTGGGCAAGTGGCGCCTTCTAGCGGTAGCTTCTTTTTGCTTCCCTTGGAAGCGGCAGGCATACCACCTGGAAGTATTCTGATCAACCCTCAAACAGGTTGGTATCCAGTTGTGGGTGTCAGTTTGTCTGTCTTTCTCTCTCTCTTTGTGTCTCTGTCTCAAATAACTAATTTGTCAATAATGTTTTAGAAATGTGTGGTGTTTCCATGAACTGTTTGCCCTTCCCTCTGCTTCTCAATAGTCTTTCTCTTTTTTCTTTTGGAAGATGTATGCATTTTAATCCTTCCCAGAGTGGATATGCAATGATGTTTTGGAGAGAGAAAAAGAAATCTATAAACTGTATTTTCAGTGGAATTTTCTGTTTTAATTTCTTTTGCACCCGATGTTTGAAATTGCACATTTAGTAGAATTAGAAAGTATTATATTTGGATTACAATTTATATGGCTTTCTTTTCTCTTTTCTTCTTGCACTCTTTTCTTTTCTTCTTGTACTTTTTTCTTCTTGTTGTTTACGTTATGCTGCAGATTCATCCGCTTAAAGAAGCAATGTGTAAATAAGACTGTAATGTAATTGTGCTGCAGATAAATTAATCATCAAACAAACAAACAAACACAGAATTAAGCAAGCCAGATAAGACTTAGACTTGTTGGATATTCTCATAACGTATAACCTGTAATATAGTAAAATACTAGCTATATTCTGCTAGCAAGCTGCCTTTTGCTATATTACTTCTGTGGTTTTGTTTTTTTACAATTGTCCTGTAGGTCAGCCATTCATTAACCCAGATGGCACTCCAGTTGTGTATAATCCTCCAATGCCTCAACAACCAATTAGAAACCAAGTGCCTGGACCTCCTCAGCCACCGCCACCTCCTATACCACCTCAGCAACAGCCAGCAACCAATCACATCCTCTCACAGGTACTAAATTCAAATACAAATGTTCGGTCAATAAGTGATTAAATAAATACCTGCTTGTTTTTTATCATGTATGGGTTAAGTGCTGGTGAAGGAAGATACATTTTCTTAAAGCCATTGAGTGTTTGATTTGCATATGTTTAGGTTATTGTAAGCTTGCCACCTTACTTATTGTCAACTTCTACCATTGATAGCTGAAGCAATGTTTGATTGATTGATTCACTGTAATCTGAGCCTTGTGTTAAAACTTACTTGTACAATTTGTATTGAAGACCTCTTGTGTGTTTTTTTTTTAAAAATACTTTTATTTTAAACAAAAGAAATATTCCTACTTTCATTTCCTCTTACTCAGTTGTTAACGCTGTATGTTCAACTATTGCTCCTTCAGCCTATCCGACCTCTTCAGCCTTCTTCACAGCCTGTTCAGTTCTCCACAGTCACTTATCCACCCCCGCTCCTGCCAGTCTCATCTACCCAGCAATATACTGTGGTATATTATCTTCTACTCATCTTTTCTCTGCATGACAGATTCTCTGCTAGGCTAGAAGAATATATGAAGTCTGCATGTGAAATGTAAATATTGACTGGCTGTAGCCTCAAAAGGTAATCCCATTATTGGCAGGAGCACCGAGAGAGAGTTGAGAGGAAAGAATAAGACTGGTCTGCCTACTAGTTTACCTGAAATATATATTTTAAAAAAAAACAATTCTGGTTCCCTGATCTAAAAAATGTGCTTGCTGATAATACCCTTTGCAGCCTGTCAGTATTCAGTACACCTTTGAATTTGTTTCATATAAATACCCTTCTTTCTTTTCCCTTCTATATCTTTCTCTTCTAAGGTATCTCATTTTCCATGACAGTGAAAGCTTTCTGTCAGGGCTTTAATGTTTGATGAGGGTCAGAAATTGTTTTTTTGAGTTTTGCAGCCTAGCTGCATTCCTCAGATTTATAGACATCTAATCCATGTCTCAAGGTAGGTTCTCCATACATCAATATCCTTGGTTGCCATTTTTGCTGTTTGCTTGATATTTTAACAGAAGCTAGGTAGGCAAATACAGCTTTAAACTTAAACTGATTTTAATGGCGCTTTAGACAAATTCCTAGTAATAAAGCTACTATTCAAGGCAGGTGTTCTGTTAGCCTTACAAGGCTATGTTTTTCCATACCAGTCACTGGGAAATAGAATAGGAAAGAGTTCTAAACTCTGTATCATGATTATGGTTGTCCAATAAGATACGGATTGACCTTTGGGGCAAATATAATTCTGTACTGTCATCTTAAGTCTTTGTTCGGATGCAGTATGACTATTTTTAGATTCTTAGCTCTGTAATTCTCTCCTGTGTTCAATAGCAGGGTTGTGTGTTTACTTCCAAGATAGTTTTTTGGCAGGATAGCTTAATAGTGCTCCATAATTAAACTCTGTGATTTCTTGCTTTGCCTTGGTGTTAAACAACTTCTACATTCATTATCTTAAGGAAGCCTTTGGTTACTGTTTTACTTATTTCAGCAAGACAACCTAGGACCCCAACTTAGCCATATGAGTCTCTCCCGACAGCCATCTGGAGAAGCTGCTGATCCTCATGCCAACATGTTCCAGTCTACAGTGGTCCTCCCTCCACCACAGCAATCTGGTTTTATCATAGCAACCGCGCCACCGCCGCCGCCACCCCCGCCACCGCCACCACCACCTGGCCAACCTACTCCTAACTACAGTGGATCCAGCCACCCTGTTAACCAGCAAGTTCTTCAGCAACAGGGATATATGCAGCAACCAATGCCACAGGTAGCAAGATTTTTCAAATGTTGTCAGCATGTTCTATTACATGCCTGTAGAACTGGTGTTCCTGAAATTTAGTTTGCTTCTAGAACATGTATGGTTTGGTTTTTTTGTTTGGTTTTTTTGTTTATTGCAACACTCAGGCCAGTTTACAATGATTTAAAAAATACATGAAATAAAGGATAATTGGATGCACTTGAAATCAAAACTTAATTAAAACCAGTTATGGTTTTTTTACCCATATTACTTAATATTAAGTAAGTAATTCTTAGGGAGCATATCTGTAGCCTGAAAGATAGGAAGTGGAAGACTCTTTCCGAAGTATCCAGCACTTGAGTGTCTGGCAAAGTGGGCATCTTCCGAAGACCATATTGTACTGACCTGAGTAGCTGGCCAGATTTATAATGTGAGAGACAGCCTGGCAGAAAATCAGTCCTAAGCCCTTTAGAGTCCTAAGGTCAGGACAGGCTTCTTAACCTGTGCCCAGGAGCAATTAGTAGCCAGGGTATATACCGTATTTATTCGACTATAACGCGCAAAATTTTGTACCCAAAAAAGAACTCAAAGTTTGGGTGCGCGTTATAAACGAGGGTTCGGGTTTCTGCGCGGCGGCAGCGGCGGCGGGGGGAGAAGCAGAGCCAGAAAGAGACGCGGTTTCCTCAGCTGCGGAGCCCTTTGCCCTGCCGGCGGGCTGGTGAGGGTGGAACGGCGGGGAGCGCGGCGGCGGCGGGGGGAGAAGCGGAGCCCAGAAAGAGACGCGGTTTGCTCCATCGCCCCTCAGATACGGAGCCCGGCCGGGAAGGCAGCTCCTCCCCCCCTGCCTTCGCTTCCACAGAGCTCTCGCTGGCTTCGGGAAGCAGAAGCGCCAAGCCCAGAAAGAGATGGGCGAAAGTCATGCTTTATAAAAATCGGTATAAAATAAAAATTTTATACCGATTTTTTATCGAAAATTAGGGGGTACGCGTTATACACGTGTGCGCGTTATAGTCGAATAAATATGGTATATATTAGTACCAACATCATGATTCCTGTACCTTCCGCTGGTCTGCCCTACTGGTTAGAAATATATAGAAACAGTCACAGAATAAATTACTGTAGACAGGCTCTATAACTTTGCTGTCACTATGTATTGCTTCTTCATTTAGTTATAGAATTTTAAAACTAACAAATTAGAACTTGACACACTTCGAACTGTACTTGCAGTTCTGCTCTTAAAAGAACTACATGTTTGTGACAATAATCAAAGGATGATTTCATGGCAGATCCACTGTTGGTTTTATGTATTTGCAGTATTTTTTTTAGAAAGAAGTACCTTGTTATTAGAAATTATGAGGTTTATTTAAGAGTTTTTTTGTGTGGCTAATAATATTTTTAATATCTCACTATATTAAATGCCATTAAATATCTACTATAATGCATATGAAGCCAGTTTAATTCCCCCCCCCCCAATTAAATTGTATTTTCAATTTGAAAATGTATTTTCAATTGGTTTTCAATTCAGTTGTATAGAATGTGAAGGATGTGTGTTTGGTTTTATTTTTATAGTTCTAATGTACACTGAAGATGGCATTTAATTTCATTTACGAGGTGCAGTGACAATAAAGTAAACTAAACTAAACATTTTGGGGAGGTGGCTTTTTTTAGCATTGAAAGAGCATCCTTGCCAATGATCTTTTGCTAAGCATGGGTTTATTCTTTTCCAAGGTGTGCGTGGTTCTTTTGACCTGCCTACATTCAGCACTATAGGAGATGTCTGATTTAGAAACATATGCATGGGTCTCCGGTACATAAAGTCTACGTTACTTTTTTCTTTTTTCCAGATACCAGCCTGTTACTGTGCTCCAGGCCAGTATCCACACTCCAGTCAACAATATCGGCCAGTTACTTCAGTTCATTACAACACACAGCAAAACCAGCCACTGCCACAACCTGCTCAACAGACAGGTTTGTGATGCTTTCTCCCCTTCTTACTTCTTGTACCTTTGGAGCTTTCAGGTGACTAGGCGAGGCAGAAAGAAATAACGGGAAGTATTTTACAGAGAGAAAAAAAATGTTTGTGTTTGAAGTGACCACAATTATTCCTACTGGTAGGAATGCATATTTTAAATTGGCGGAGTTCAATCGATCCTAAGAGGCAGAATTCAAAAGGATAATTATTTGCTTAGAAAAACAAACAAACAAAAATGAGAATATCCTTTGATCACCCTTATTTGTAAATTTCCATTAAAAGACCAGAGTGAAATAAATATTTTTTTTAATCAAAAAACTAACACCGTAATTTAGCATTTTGTTCTCTTCATCAATTTTGTAAACAAAATTTACCTGATCTTGAATGAATGAGATATATCTTACGTTCTTGATGGTGTGGTTTTTGGAGAGATTTTTTTTTTAATTGTTTGTTAGGAGGTTGGTGGCTGGACTTTGTCTCCTCTATAAATCATACAAAGTTAAAAATTTTGCTTATTGCCTCTCCTGTGTTTTCTGCTTTTATTTGAATCATTAATGCTGTTATGGATTGACTTTTCTAGCTAAGGTGATTTATATTCTAGCATGATTTAGTTTTTGTATACTGAGCGGTACATAATAAATGGGAGGAGGGGGGGTGTCTGAGTTAATGAAACTTGTGTTTTCTGGTATAATATTTCTGAAGCTAAATGTTTGCCTTGCCTCAGAAATTAAGCTTTAAAGAGGCTAGGTGAGTGATATCTCTCCAGATGTTTGAGCTGCAGCTTCTGTTCTTTCCTTATTATTTTCTTGGATGCTGTCAGTTGCAATACAGAACATCTGGCATCAGTTTGCCTTTCCCTCTGTTATAAATATTCTTCTGAAGATATTATTAACTCTTCCTATGTTTCTCCTAGACAGATAAATTAGAATATATACTTTATATGCTTTTGTTCAGAGATATGGGTTAAAGTATTAAACTTTTATCCAGAAAGAAATTTTGTTGCCTTGGTTTATCTCTTTAGATGTGATCAGGTCTTGTACCTGCATTCACCAACATGGACGTTTGCTTTTCATTATCGTTAACCAGCAGGATGACTGTTGGAAAACATACCGTAATTGGTTCTTTTACAATTCCACACTAAAACGGAAGAAGGATCCCTTGCTCTTTGCTGAGTCGATTAAATCATTGCAGCAATTATCTGGACTTGAGACCTGGAAAGCACTGTATAAATTTCAATAAAAATGAATTTTATTAATTTTGCTTTCTCAGCAGAAATGAATCTGAAATAATTCAGCTTGCGTGTTTTAAAAGAAATCCATTTATAGAGCATTTCCATGGTGATAAGATGTTTTAACACATTTATGAAATTATAAAATTAAAACTAAAGTAAATCATGCCTTTGAAATCTGTCATACATTTCAATAGTCACCCTGACACTAATATCAAGGTAGCTAAATTCATTTGCAGCCATTAATTTACAATGAATGACATACATTATTTGATTGTCTACATTGTTTGCTTTTGTTTGGTATTGTTGCAGAATTTATCTTCGGAAATGTTTAGCGTGATTACCTCTTTTGTGTGTGTGACAGTGTCTTGCGGTTTCAGGTGCTTTTTGTTTGGTTAATTTGAACAAATTATAGACTCGGGTCTATAGTTTATATTCTAATTTTTATTTATTTCTATAGATACTTCTCCATTTCCCCATCAGTCATGAAGTACTTGTAGCTAACAAGAATGTATATATAGAGATATTAAAATTCCTGTGTGGTTTCTGATACATTTTTTCATGCAGCCCTGGATGTTGCTCTTGATGAAACACAAATATATAGAAGGTTACCGGACTTAAATATTTACCACTTGGTTCAATATTCTGTATCGCCTGTTACATGAATCATGCAGATATTGCTAATCTGTACCTGCTGAGGGGAAGTGTTTTATCCAAAAGGTTGGAATGAGGTTGTTTTCAAGAAGCAAATGCTGGAATAACAGCAACATTTGGTGAAAAGTTCACTCTTGTATCTTGCGCCTTAAGCACAAATCAGGAACGTTTGGGAATTGTATTTATTTTATTATTTGTTTGTTTGTTTTTCATATTTCTGAACCACCCATTTCCCTCAGATGGCTGCTCAGTTTTCTCAGTTTTCATTTATCTTAATTATGAATTCAGATAATTCCTAGTTAAAGATAAATGGCAACTGAGCAAAGGAGATCTGGTTTGAATTGGGTTAAGCATTAGACTTTCAGGGCAGTGGGAAGGGCAGTTCTGAATTATGAAATATGCAGAACCAATTGGAAAAGATGCTGATTGAAATATGTGAGTCTATTAAATTTTTTGTTTAAAAAAAATTACATTAGAACTGTTGGTATTTTGGACATTTGTTGTAAGAAGGATAAAGAAGCGTTACCTCGCAAGATTGAAAAATGCATTCTAATCAGTCCGGTCAGTGATTATAAAAACACCTGTATTTCAAGCATTATGTTTGTCTCTGCAACAAACAGCCCTTGTAGAATAAATTGGTTTTATCGTGAGCTGTTGGATTCGGGGCCGTAACACTGTCTGAGAGGGTTACATATCTCACAGTGAACCGGTCTCTTTTTCAGCTGCTTCCTGGCTTCCTTTGTAAAGGGGTTGCAGGTGTATCTGTCTGCAGTTGTGACTTTCTTATCAAGGATTACATTCTGGTTTTTTCCTCCTTTGAAAAAAATAGACTGATCGGCATCCTCGGCCCTTGGATACTCTGAGGAAGTATCAGGAAAGTAATGTCCAGGGCAGAAATATTTTAGACAACTGTATGTCTTTATATGGTCTGTTTTATTTGTTCTGCGTTCTTTTGTTTTTTAGACTCCTGCCACGATTGGGATTTTAATTGCTTTAACAGAGGCCGTGCCTCTTTCTAACTGATAAATGCATAATATATGGGTTTGGATACTTGAAGTAGTTTTATTACTTGAGAAAACTCACGATCCAGAACTACTGTTCACTCTTTGTAATCTCTGAGCATCAGTTTTTAACCATTCTTTAATAGCCTGGCTGCAAAATATAACCATCTGTCTCAGCAGATGCTCTTTCTCTTTCTTTTCCTGCTGAATGCTGTGTTTCTTTCTTGCCACTTGGTTTGCTGAGGAAGAAGAGTGCAGCTAAAAATAGCAAGGTGCTTTGGAACCCAGGGCGAAATATGTTAGCAGTCAATTTATATTGTCTTAGTTCTTCTCTCAGCATGGAAAATTGATTTTTACTTCACCAGTGCGAAAGTGCCAGAAGACTCAAAATAGCTTTCGCAGCTACACTGCAGTCCGTGAGAAACAGAAATAGCACAACTAGCAGAACTCTGCAACTTCGGCGTACGCATGCATTGCATGTTATTTGCAATTTGTGCCCAAGAATAATCTTATGTTTTATTTTGCATAGTCTGTTGCAAAGGACTCTAACCCCCAGTCTGTGGACCAGCACCGGTCCACAGCATGCCAGCAACCAGTCCGTGCAAACAAGCATAACACCATCCACGGAATGCAGGCAGCACACAAAACCACGGCCCCTCCTTCCCGGAGAAACACTTTTCTCCATGGAACCGGTCCCTGGTGCCCAAAAGGTTGGGGGCCACTGCTGTATTAAATTGCCAAGTGCATTCCAGTATGTAGTTTATTTAAAAAGAGGGACCCGAAAAACCTGACTTTAAGATGTGGATGACCTTTATTGATTACAAAAATCTTATGCAAGATCTGACTGGCTTTAGAACTGGAATAGGACACCATCAGGAAGAACCACAGCTGCAGGCTATACTGGGAAGTGAAAAATTTGCCTGTAAAACAAGATACAACATTGATGTTATCCATTCAGTTATGGATATTACTCTTGGCATAGTGTTTGGCTTTTTTTAAACTTATTTATGTTTTTAGTATGTTTGCTACATTTATACTCATGATTGTAAGCCACCCAGAGTTACCTTGTGATAAAACGACCAATCAATACATTGAATAAAGAAACAAATAAATTTTGTGGGATACGTTTACAGAATTAATTAATCTCCATTTGTTCATAGCAAATATTCTTCTCGCATAAAAGTGCCCTTTTATTCATAGAAACACAAGGAGGGAGGGAGGAGAGGTATGAGAAGAAGAGATAATTTGATAGAAGAGGAATGTAGGAATTATAAAAAAAAGGCTAAGTACTCTAGGTCAATCTCAGTCCCTTATTCAGGAGCTAAAGGTTGCCGATTAAAAACCTTTCAAAGCATTATTCTTGTGTTGAACATTTCTGGTGATGAGAATGAAAACTAAGACACTGGCTCGGCTCTCTTCCATTGCCATCTTTGTTTCTTTTGGCAAAATGAAAGTAAATGTTGGGTAGTCGATTTTCTTTTAAAAAAGAGAAACATCCCCCACCAACAGCTTAACCTAATGTCAACATGTCTTTATTCTCTCTCTCCTTGGCTTTTGTACCCTTTCTAATCCCTTTATTACAATTAGGATTGTTATTAACTTTGACTGACTGCCAGAAAATTCAAGAGAATGCTCCTTTCTCTTCACAAGAGAGTTGTGTGGCTTCCAACCTATACTTAGCTTAATCTTCATAATAGATTATGTTTTGTTCCTTTACCTGAACTGTAATAGGTTGATTGGTTGACTAGCAAGTGACCTGTGAATAATTTTTTAGTTTTTGTGTGGAAAAAGTGAAGCCTTTTTTTCTATAAAAAATTCCGCTCAATAATAAAACAGTGGTCTTCAAAATTAATAGCTGTATTTTGTTTTCCTTTGGCTTGGATGAAGAACTCACTCTCAGTATGAAACAGGTGCCTGAGTTTATTCATCTGCTCAGTCTTCTTAAGTAGTAGTATGTCAACCTTGGCAGCTTTCTGATGTGTGGACTTCAACTCCCAGAATTTCCCAGCCAGCTGAACTATCTTAAAGCTACCAAGGTCAAGAAACACTGGTTAAACAATTCAGAAAATCAAATCTGTTCAATTCTGCCTCAAGAAATGTGACATATAATGTTAAACTGGAGACTGCCTTTTAGATAATATCAATGAGAATTTGGAGATTTTCAGATTTCCTGAAGAGGCTTCCTACTACAATTTTGAAAAACAATTAGAAGGAGGGGAAAGCCTAAATGTAAAATATATTCATACTCCTTGTATGTTTAGGGCCGTTTCAAGTAATAGAAAAATGATTTATTTATTTTATTTTTATTTTATTAAATTTATTAAATTTATCTGTAGTCAGACAAGCACATAAATGCGCATAGGCACAAGCACTGTTATATTGTGCCATGAGTCAGAACTAACAACTTATGGTTTAATGAAGCTAAAGTTGATAGTTATTTCTATTTATCAGGCATAATCAGAACATAAAGTTGCATGTTGACTGCTGTTCAACAAATAAGTTTAGTTTTGATCCAGCTGTCTGTATGAAAATAAAATACAAATGCTTTAGCTGAGAAATGTTGTGGTTATTGTTTGTTGGAAGTCTTGGCAGCCCTTTACACTCTGGTTTGACCCCCTGCTTTAGTGTTAGCAGTTGCTGCCACAATCTGTCTTCCAAAGACCTTCACGTGGCATCCTCTCCCCTGGCTCTAGTGTGTGAGATAGGACTGTCAATTAAGAGATACACATTTCTAAAAAGGAAATAAGCTTTATATTTGATCTCATATCTATGTACTTTATAGGAATACAGTATAACTAGTGAGTAAAGGTCATCCTCACTAAAGATAATCTCACCTGAGAGAAGCAACATGAAAGTTTAATATTAATTTAATAGATAAATAGATTGATAAATCTATAAATAGATAGATGATAGAGTTGAGTTACCTTGAACAGGGTCACCAACCTAACAGAAAATCCACAAGACAGTACAAATGAGTAGACTAAAAAATGAAATATAGGAAGAGATGTTCCAAGCAAACTCCAAGACATCTTAAATGGGGAAAAGGAACTTTAATAAAATAGAGTTAAATTCAATTTATTTCTTCACAAAACAGGATTCTACAGATAAAATGTAACACAATGTTCCTAGCTAAATTTTGTTATCTGTTTTCTAGAGATAGCTGTGGCTATATGATGTATAGCATCTTTCTATCATGAAATGTTGTTTTGTATGTATGTCTACATCAGGCTGGTAGGCGGATTAGCTGGTTATGAATGTGAGCTTGTAAATAGACATTCACAATGAATCACAGCTAAGATTTTGATCATTATCACACACATTACTGAGTCATATATTATCTCTGTTGTTGTATGTGGCTTTTTTTTTTTAAGTACCGTAGAATCCATGGAAAAACTGTTGTAGTCATTATATTTAAAGAATATTTGGGCACGTAATTTTTTCCATGTTACCCTGTCAATCCTTGTCTTACATATTTGTATACTTGCAGGTTACCAAGTTATGCCTAACCAGCAGCAAAACTACCAGGGTTTAGTTGGTGTCCAACAGTCGCAAAACCAAAATCTAGTTGGAGGCCAACCCAACAACATTGGAAATCAGATTCAAGGAGTACTTGTTCCATATCCTCCTCTGCCATCTTATCAAGTAAGCTGTGATATCATTAAAGTATAAGTAGTTATGCCAAATACAGTTCTCCAAACCTTTTTGTCTTTTTTTTTTCCATTCTGAAATTGAAAGAGATTATTGTATCCAGATGAAAATTCACATTTGTGACTATCCACGTGCAATCTGTAGTGGGTCGTCATAGCTGCTGGATTCTTATACTTTTATGGATACTAGACTCCAGTACTCTTTGGTTACTTTGTATACTTCTTTTGCATGAAAAATCTGCCATTGTGTACGTTTTTTTCTTACTATTGGTGATCCTGCCATACTCTAATTCTTAGGTCTCCATGGCTCCAGTTTCCCAAGGACTGTCCCAACAAACATATCAGCAGCCAGTGGTTATTCCCAGTCAGTCAAACCAAGGACTCCCCACATCAGGAATGCCCGTTTACTATAGTGTCATTCCATCTGGACAACAGAATAATTTAAGGTGAGTGTAATTTTAGATCAGATCTTAGTGGGAGGTTGTGCTTTAGTAAAAGATTGTGGTCAAAGAAGCCATGAAGAAAAACAGAATCAATAACTTACAAACCCATTTGAGTTGAATTTGAATAACTTGGTATGATTTAATCCTGGGTTTTTTTAATGCATGTGTAGACTAAATCATTGTTTCATGTCAATGTTTCTTCAGAAAGGATATCTTTCGGGAGCAGGAAAAAGAACAAGTTTTAATTGTGCCTACTTAATTTTTAGAAATATAGAATTGGATGGAGTGGCTTTTTCGTTTTCATAAACATTTTCTGCCTATACAAATGTTTAAACATTGTGGAAGCTCTTTTGGATGTTAAATTCCATATTTTGCACTATAGCATCTGATTTGAGTTCTCATGCTTCATGGAATACTATTGGGCCATTTCCAGCAATTTGTGTTGTGCTTCTTCCTTCCCTTCTGGAATGAGCAACTATGAATTTGTTCTTCCTTTCCCTGTATGAGGAAGCTGAAAGTGATATCACCCAAAGAAACAAAAACATGTTGAGATTTTTGTAGAAATTATCAGCAGAACAAGGGCATTAAGCCACCTGATTATCTAGACCCGCGCCAGTCCGGCTTCCGACCCGGTCACAGTACTGAGATGGCATTGGTCGCGTTGGTTGATGATCTCTGGAGGGCGCGGGATAGAGGTTATTCCTCTATCCTAGTCCTGTTAGACCTCTCGGCGACTTTTGATACCATCGACCATGGTATCCTATTGCACCGACTGGGGGGGTTGGGGCTGGGAGGCACCGTTCTGCGGTGGTTCTCGTCCTACCTCTCTGGTCGGTCACAATATGTGTTGACGGGAGGGCAGAGGTCGACCTCGAGACCCCTCTTATGTGGGGTTCCTCAGGGGTCGGTCCTCTCGCCCCTCTTGTTTAATACATATATGAAGCCGCTGGGTGAGATCATCTGTGGTTTTGGGGTGGAGTACCATCTGTATGCTGACGACACTCAGCTGTACATATCCATCCCAGACCACCCCAACGATGCCGTCGAAGTGCTGTCCCGGTGTTTGGAAGCCGTACGAATCTGGATGGGTGGTAACAAACTCAAGCTCAACCCTGCCAAGACTGAGTGGCTGTGGTTTCCGGCACCCCGGTTCAGCTAGATTACTCCAACTCTGGCCATTGGGGGCGAAACACTGGCCCCCGTGAAGAGGGCGCGCAATTTGGGTGTTCTCCTGGATTCCCGGCTGTCCTTGGAGGACCATGTGGCGGCCGTGGCCAGGGGGGCATTTCATCAGGTACGCCTGATGCGCCAATTGCGCCCCTTACTGGACCGGGCTGCCCTTCGCACAGTCACTCAAGCTCTCGTGACGTCCCGTCTCGACTACTGTAATGCTCTCTACATGGGGCTTCTCTTGAGGCGCACTCGAAAGCTACAGCTAGTCCAAAGCGCAGCCGCGCGGGTAATTACGGGAGCCACCAGAAGCTGCCATATAACACCAATCCTGCGCGAGCTGCATTGGCTTCCTGTGGTCTTTCGGGTGCACTTCAAGGTTTTGACGACCATCTTTAAAGCGCTCCATGGCTCGGGGCCTAGTTATATGCGAGACCGTCTCCTGCCCCATACATCCCTTAGACCGATACGCTCCCACAGAGAGGGCCTTCTCAGGGTGCCGTCGGCCGGACAATGCCGACTGGCGACACCCAGGGGAAGATCCTTCTCTGTGTCGGGCCCTGTCCTTTGGAACGACCTACCCCCTGAACTCCGGACCATCACCGACCTCCGCCTCTTCCGCCAATGTCTAAAGACATACTTTTTTCATCAAGCCGGCCTAGCCTAACGTCCCATGGGGACTTTTAGAAAAGTTTTAAATTGGGTTTCAAATAATTGGTTTTAGCATAGGATTGGGATTATTTAATATATATTTTAATTATTTATTCATTTTCTATTTTGTATATCTTTTTAAATTTCCTGTGCGCCGCCCTGGGTCCTCTGTGGAGAAGGGCGGGATATAAATGTAATAAAATAAAATAAAATAAAATAATAAACCTCTATTGGGAAAATGCATCTATTTTTTTGCATAAAAACCTTGGATTCCTTCCGTTGATACCGATGTCGGCTTCCAATGCACTCCTCAATGGATGCATGCACTTACCGTGTTTCTCCAAAAAGATGATCCACCTTGAAAAGAAGCCCTATCACATCATGTGATCAAATTAAGCCCCACCCACAAAATTAACCCTAATTAAAACTGTCAACTCTAGGGTGTAGGGGGTGGGGTGAGGCACACAGGTAAAAAATAAGCTAGGGTGGTGATGGTGGGTGGTGGGTGGAGTGGAGCTGCCCTACTTACCAGGCTTCGCACACCCTGGCACCTTCCTCACATTCTTCTGCATCCGCTTGCCGCCACTCACACGTCAACCTGGCCCCTGTTTTGCCATCAGATGCCTGCCGAAAGGCATCTGCATCTGATAACAAAGTTCTGGATCGATCCAGAGCTCTGTTATTGGCTGCAGATGCCTTCCGGCTGGCATCTAAAAAGAAAACGGAGGCCAGGTCGATGCGTGCAAGTGGTGGCAAGTGGAGGTAGAAGAAGTGGGCCAGCAGTGGGCTCCTGTTGGGCGGGGCTGTGGGTGTCACCACCACGAGGTGAGTCAATAATTAGAACTAGCCTAGCCGTTTTTTCGGGGGTCAAAAGAAAATAAGACCCGACCTTCTTTTGGGAGAAACACGCTATTCATTTTTAAAAGTTCACCTTCTCCACAGTATAAAGATCTTGACTGCTGCTCTTCTTTATATATAATACATGAGGTTCTGCTCTATTTCTTACTGGATGCCCAAAATAACCTCAGGTAATGCCTTAAGTACTGTTGAAGAAAAATGAACTGGGGAACTGCACTGCCAAGCAGGTAAATGCGCTCTTTCCCAAAAAAAATTGGGAAGGGGGGGAGGTACTACAGAAGAATCACAGAATAGTTAAATCAGCTAATGTCAGGAAGTAGGAGTGAGTGACAGCTTCTATGATATTTTGCATATTTGCTTCTCTAAAACCAAAGAAAACCACATTGGAAATTTGTAAAGCTATATAGAAGGAAGAAATGTGGAATATGATGCAAATAATGAGCTAGGGCTTGAGAAGAAAAAAATGACCGTGCAGGATATGGGAATCATGCCTTGTTGTTTTCATCCTCTTCCTCCTCCTTTCATTATCTTAATTTGCAAGCCATTTACCAAGAGCAAGCAAACATGCTGGTGTTCCTCCCATTTGCTTCTACTTTACTTTTGATGTTAGTGGAATGACTAAATAAAATAAGAAATCTGTCTAGGTTTATATTCTATGGCATCTCAGTACAAATGCATATTAAGGCATATTAAGGCATATTGAGCCATAAGATAGGTATCCTAGTTCATATTTAATGCCAAATAATGTATGGACAGTAAATCATTTCTAAAGCAAGCATTGCGGAGAAGTCTGGGTTACTGTTGGACGTTTTATAGCACCTGTTATATGAATATGTGTGAGGGTGTACTTTGTTCTTAAACATATTTCTGGAATCTGCAGAAGGTTCCTATTTCTGTTCTGTATGACTGAGACATCAGGAATGTGAATAAATAGTTCTGCCATCTTTAAAAAGAGTTGTTATTGTGAGGTGGATTCTCATGCAGAACAGTCAGTGCACTCAGCATCTATATAACAGCTTTTCCATATCATTTGCCCCCTGCTTCTCAAATTAGACAAAGGCACCAGATGCTGAGAAAGTTTTGTTTTTCAGTTTCATAATGTAAATAAATAGGAAACTCTTTTCCTTCAAAGCATCACCCTAATTTCCAGGAATGCTTCTGATCTCTGCAGAACCCATGGGCATACTTAGAATTTTTTTTAAAAATGGTAGTGGTGTGATGTTAAGAATTAGACTCAACTGCCAGATAAAAAAAAGGACAAGATGGATAATGGATGGCAGGACATATCCTCATTAGTTAGTACATTTAATGTTATGGTAGATAGCTATAATACTCCATGTTGTAGACATTTCATGAGAATGCTGAAGGCATGCTCCAGATATGCGTACAAGCCTAAAAGAGTCGTCATGTCAGGACTGTCCCAGCTTGGTCATCTAATAATGAAAGCCTCTCAACTCCATTCATAGTGAAAGGTATACGTTTATTGATGCTAAGTAGCTGCGGCTTAGCGAAGTTAGATCCGAGAATTCCCATGCAAAGTATCTCTAAGTTATTCCTCCCTTTGTCCAAGCCCTCCCCGCTGGTCAGTTCCAATAAAATTTAAAGTACCGTATTTATCGGCGTATAACACGCACAGGCGTATAACACGCACCTTCATTTTAAGAGGGAAATTTCAGGAAAAAAAATTAAATTTCAAATAAAGAACTTTGAAGCAAAATAAGGGTAGCTCAGAACTTTTTTTTATTAATATTATTACCACTTATAATGTAAATAATGTAAAAGGACAGTAAAAGCAACTGTTTTAACAAAGAAACTTGGATATTCTGTTTTTACAAAAGTTTACTCAAATCACTATCTCCTCCCTTCCTGTCTCTCTCTGTCATTCTCTCTGTGTCTGTCAGATTCTGATTCCCTTCCTTCCTCCCTCCCTCCCTCCCTCTCTCTCTCTCTCTCTTTCTCTCTCTCTCTCTCTGGCGGGCAGGCAGGAAAGCAAGCAAGGCGGCTGCGCTGTCTTCTTTTTCCCTGGCTTGGGATGGAGCGACCCGGCAGCCGGCTGGCCAAGGACCGCGTGAATGAATGACTGTTCAGGCATGCCTCTTCTCCGCCAGCAGCCCACACCCTCTCTGGCTAATCTCCGGGCAGCAGCCTGGCTCTGCCCCAGCGCCACTCGTCGCTTCTCGTCGCTGGAGGAAAGCGCAGGAATTCCTGGCCCTGCGCTTCCCGGCCGCCGGTTCCAGCAGCAGCAGGAGGAGGAGGAGAAGGAGGAGGAGGAGATGACGGCCCCGGAGGCACGGAGCTCTTCCCCGCGGCGGGCACCTCCTTCTCCGCTGGCAGGTAGAGCAAGGTCGAGGGGCTTCCCCCCTTTCCCCACTTCCCAGCTCTTTCCAAACCCCGGGAGTTTGCCGAGCGGTGGCGGCAACGGCGGCGGCGGTGCCTGCTGCCGCCGCCGTTGCCGCCGCCGCCGCCCCTCGGCAAGCTCCCGGGGTTTGGAAAGAGCCGGGAAGTGGGAAAAGGGGGGAAGCCCCTCGACCTTGCTCTACCTGCCAGCGGAGAAGGAGGCGCCCGCCGCGGGGAAGAGCTCCGTGCCTCCGGGGCCGTCATCTCCTCCTCCTTCTCCTCCTCCTCCTCCAGCCGCCTTGCTTGCTTTCCTGCCTGCCCGCCAGAGAGAGAGAGAGAAAGAGAGAGCGGACGGCCACAGCGTTTCGCTGAGTAAAAAAGAAGACAGCGCAGCCGCCTTGCGAATGCGGAGGACTTACTTCCGGGTCCACGGTCCAAAGGGATCGCTCGGGATTGGGAAATTTAATGAAAGGGCTCGCGAGATCCCGTGCGAACCCTTAGAAACCCACCCCTGTGTATACGGTACTTGTTAATACTGTAAAAACATGGCTTCTTAACATTATATCGGCGTATAACACGCATACATCATTTGCCCCCTATTTTCAGGGGGGGAAAGTGCGTGTTATACGCCGATAAATACGGTAGATGTTTTGGTGGCCGTTATGAGGTTTGCTGCCTCTTTGATGTGTGGCCGCATTCAGTTCCTAGGCCAGGTATCCCTCGTCTACTCTTTTGATGTCTCTAACCTGTACATAGGATGGGTTCTGTTTCCTGTCTTTCCTTCCTTCCTCCTGATGGCTTCCCCTCCCCTTCCCCGTAATTCATAGCAGACTAGCATCAATGCAAAGCCGGGGCTGAAGCAAGAAGATGGCAGCTCTGACAAGTACATATTCCTGCATAAAATATTTAGAGCACATTGACTTCATTCCTGTTCCTTAATATAAGCGTGCTCACTAATTTTTAATAATGAAATAAATGTCGGAAATTTTCTTCTGTGATTGAGCTTAACTATAAAATATTACTGAATGTGCTCTTAATCTCATAGTCTGTAATGACAAGTATTACAGAACAGTATTAGTTGGGGTGGATGGTGAGGAAATAGTATTTATCTATCTATCTATCTATCTATCTATCTATCTATCTATCCATCCATCCATCCTGTTTCCCCAAAAATAAGACCTCCCTGAATAATGCATGTGCTAAAGAAACCCCACCCCTGAAAATAAGCCCTCTATTAAAATATTGCAACACAGCAGCAGCCATGAGGTGACTACGCTTGCCGCCTTCTGCACCTCAAAAATAATAAGACCTCCCCGAAAATAAGGCCAAGTGCTTATTTGAGGGGTCAAAACATGGTATCTTTCTATTTATGTAATCTATCCTGAGAATTACCTAATCATATATGCTTGGTTTGTGCAACAGAGTGTTCTAATGGTTAAGGTGTAGTGATTAAGGCATCAGGAAAGCAGGAGATTGTGAGTTCTACTCCTGCTTTAAATATGAAAGCAGCTAGGTGACTTCAAGCCAGTCTCTCTCTCTCAGCCCAGGATGACTTTGGGTCCAGGCACTCTCTCAGTCCAGGATGTCAGGCTTGGGCAACAAGCTGATTGGTCAGTTCCTGTCGCAGCCAATGGATCAACTCTTGGTTAGTCAGAAAAAAAAGCAGACCCTGCACTTGTAGGAAAATACTAGGAAGAAAAATTGTGCTTGGTTTGTATAGTATATAGCAAATATAGATCTAGATTGTGATTAAGTGCAGCTTATTCAATACCTTTGACAAAAATCAATTTTTATTATTGACTGCATTCTTTCCTTTGTGCCATCATGCAGAAGGTTGTAATTTGCACAGCTAGGATTGCAGCTCTATCAGGAGAAAAGGGGAAGCCAGATGTAGTCTCAAAACATCTGTATACACAAGTTCGACTTACGTTCATGTAAGAGTATATTTAAGAGTATATGGGGTTGCAGCCTGCATTTGAGATTTTAATCTGTACATGACTCAAACAAACCGTCTCTTTTATTATTGATTACCTGTTGCTTTGTTTTCATGAAATCGCTTCCTTACCCTATTCTGTAGATAATCCCTTGGTTTTCTGATTTAAAATATATTGATTCACTGATACTAATGAAAGACTCTCTAACAACAAAATGACATATTGGATCATGTGTTATTTGGACATTGAGGTTAGGATGGCAATTTTCATTTATTAAGCTTTCACGGGGCAAAGATGGCCCCTAGAAAAGGTCATCAGATACATTTCTGAACCAGCATGCAGGGTAATACTGAGGCCAGGAGGTGGTAATTGTTTCTTGTACAGAAATGCAGAGAAAATATTGATGGAAGGAATGCACAAACTATTGGCAGAACCATTATGAAATAGTACAAAGGACAACTCAGTTGTAGGAAGGGAAGAAGCATGAAAAAGAAATTAAAAATAAGCCTGCTTTGATTCTGTGTGATTTAAGAGGGAGCAGAGGGAAACTTTTTAATGTTTTATAATGATCTCCTATCATAATAGAGTTCTAGTCTAGTAGTCCTTGTGGTATATATTCCTTGACCTGGCTGATACTCTGAGGTCCTCTTCCCTTATTGACATGGAAGTAACTCTTCCATATAAAAATGGAGATTCTGAATGTCTGGATGTATTTACATAAATTTAAATAATTTAATTTAAATAAAATAAAATTTCAAATGGCTGGATTTATTAGAATGTTTTAAGGAGCAATTTCTGTGGCACTGTGCAAATGAAGATATGGCAATAGGTGTTGAGAAACAAATTGAATAGAAGAGTTCAGAAGGAAAGGAAGGCAACAATACAAAGGAAGCTTTTTTTGGGGGGGGGGGGATGCAATGCTAACTCTTTGGCCCATCTTAGCTTTTATGTAGGAGAAGAATAAAACAGTCTGAAGTCATTGTAATCCAAACCTAAACTTTCAATGGGATTATAACCATTCTTGCCTACTGGATATTTCTGTATTGGTTGTTTTTCAACAATTAGGATTACCTTGATGTTTATATGCCTTACATTGGTTATGATTATTATTATCATTTAACACAGGGGTAGTCAACCTTTTAATACCTACCACCCACTTTTGTATCTCTGTTAGCAGTAACATTTTCTAACCGCCCACCAGTTCCACAGTAATGGTGATTTATAAAGTAATGAAGTCAATTAAATTAAAAAAAGGAAAGTGCTTCAGTATCGGACAAAACCCCTACCGTCCATCATGAAAGCTGGAACGCCCATTAGTGAGCGGTAGGGACCAGGTTGACTACCACTGATTTAACAACTCACTATGATATATAAAATTAACTTCAGTCTTGTCACCTTTACAAAAGTCACTCTTTGAATAATGCACAGAAAAGTTAGAAAAACAAAAATAGCAGTTTTCTCTGTCTATCTGTCTAGTTAACTAGCTGTTAAGTCTAATGTATTCATTTAAGATTTATTAAGATACAAAGTAAAGATAATTTATTCTTTCTACAGCCTGTTTAATTATAAAATAATAAAATACCCGTTAATTTAGGAAAGAGAAATAACTTAGAACATATTCTCAGCCTTCAGTTGAAAGCAAATTCAACTTGTTCATCTGTTTCCTAAGAGACCGAGAGATAATTAAGCTAGACAATCTATTATTGACACTTACTATTTTATAAAAAAAAAGAAGGTCATGAGAAACAATATAACCATTAATTTTAATTTTTGGAGTGCATGAAGTCTGCTTTTGTGTAAATCCCGATGAAGCTTGCAACTTTCATCCATTTAAAGCATTGTGGATGAGATGAATGTTGGGATTTAATATGCTTCTATTGTTCTTTTTCTTCTCTCTCCCCCTTCCCTGGTTCCAATCTGCTGCAGCTCTTCAGTGGCATATCTTCAACCTCCAGGGTCAGAGCAGATACAGTTTCCTAGAACAACATCACCTTGTAATTCCCAACAGCTCCAAGGACAACAGTGTGCAGGTGTGAAAATAGAGCACTAACAAATTAGTCCATTCTTCTTTGCTTAATTAGATTTTTTTTTTTAAAAAAAAGATTATTTTTGTAACAGTGCATTATGGCAAAGAATTAGAAGGGAGTCATTTTGATGCACGGATTCAAGTGCTGCCTTAGAAACTGAATTCTAATCCTCCCTTAGATATGAAAGGAAGCTTGTTACTCCATCTCAGTCCCGCCTATCTCTCTCGCTGGGTTCCTGGGGTAAAATTGGGAAGATTATGTATATTAAGTTGAGGTATACTAAATAAACCCAGGATATACTGTAAATCTAAAGAGGAATGAGGAAATGAGAGTGTATTGGCTTTAAATACGGTACAAGCTGGGACAAGTAATGGAAGCTCATCCTGTTACGCGGCACTGCTGAACTGCGGACCTTCTGATCGACAAGCACAGCATCTTAGCCACTGAGCCACTGCATCCCTTTCTTAAATACTTAGGACAATGCAAAAGCAAGATCAAGATCTCCAAGAGCTCTTCAGATCTAGGTGTGGTAATACCATACTTCAACAACAAAGAGCAAATCAAGTTTCAATAAAAACAGATTTCTCCCAGATCCTCCCTAACAATAACAGAATAACAGAGTTGGAAGGTCCTTGGAGGTCTTCTAGTCCAACCTGCTGCTTAAGCAGGAAAACCTATACCAGTCCAGACAAATGCTGTTGTCATTTGTAGCTGATCTGGTGCACTAATTCTAATTTTAGGGATTGGATGTAGTGACAAATGTAGCTTTCTGCTTATTTTTCCCACATGCATAATTTGCATTGATGTTTCCCAATGGACTACAAAATGTAAATAGTACAGTACGTGATATTTGTTAGATTTTCCCCTTTTCATTAACTATATTATTGAAATGAAGATTAAATATCTCTGTGATAAAAAGTTAAACATCTCAAAGGAGTATATATTTCCATATGACTATATTTAATAATTAGTATATTTTAATTATCCATTGTGGAAAACTTGAATAAACTTACCTATCATTTGGAGTCTATGATATTTGAATTCTTGCATAATTTACTTGAGTACTTTTTCTTAATTTGATGCTGTATGAGAATCCCAAGAACAGGTTTTTAAATTAACTTTTAATTTAATTAAATAAACAGTCTTAAAAACAAAAGGCCTCCCATTTGGTAGAAGTGTTTGAGCTCCAGCAGTGGTAATTCTTTTGAGCCATCGTTTCAGCTGTTCAGTTTTGTAAAGCAATGTTTCAAGAAGTGTGTGTGTGTGTGTGTGTGTGTGTGTGAGAGAGAGAGAGAGAGAGAGAGAGAGAGAGTGTGTGTGTGTGTGAGAGAGAGAGAGAGAGAGAAAATGAATGGGGGGGATGAGTTAAAAGTTGCCTTGTCTTCCTTCACCTCTGATTAACAAAGTCACGATAAAGTGAAGTCCTAGAAGTCTCCCATGGCAGAAGGTTCAAAGTATTGGGATATATTCAGTGTTACTTGCATTAACATTAGCTCAAGCACTTCTACCAAAGGGGAGGCCTTTTTTTAAAAGTTTGTTAATTTAATTAAATTAAACATTAATTTAAAAATCTGTTTTAGGGGCTCTCGAACAGCATCAAATTTTTTAAAAGTATGCAAGCAAATTGGGCAAGAATTCAATTGTCATAGACTTTAAACGATGGGTAAATTTATTCAGGTTTTCTACAGTAGATAATTAAAATATACTAATCATTAAATATAGTCATACAAAAACACATACACCCCTGAAATGTTTTGACTTTTATCACACAGATATTAGATCTTCATTTCAACAATATGATTAATAAAGGAATCATAACAATATGATTAATAAAAGAAGAATGTAACAAATATTATATACTGTACTACCGTGTTTCCCCAAAAATAAGACAGGGTCTTATTTTCTTTTGAAACCCCCCCCCCCCCAAATGTTGCTTGGGCCTTATTATGGGGGGAGGGCTTATTGGTTTGGGGTTGCCAGGTGGCTGCTCTCTTGCCAGCGGGCGCCCAAAGAACCGGGCACAGCCTCAGGAGCAAACAGCTGTGTTGCGCTGTCGCAGCAGCACAACACAGCAGCCATGAGGTGACAATGCTCATGAGCAGCTGCCCGGCAACCCTCCTTTCCAGCCGGGCAGAGCGCCACTCACTGACCCAGTAATATCCCAAAGGTGCTAAGCTGCGTGGTGCTCTGCCCAGCTGGAAAGGGAGGTTGCATGAGTGATGTTCCGCCCATCTCGCATGCCCTGCCCAGCTCTCCCTGCAGGGGAGGGCGCCACTAGTGCTGCGCTGCCGCTGCAGCGCTCCAAGCATAACCGGCTTCCAAACTCTGGAGATCCGCTGCCAAGTCTTTCGGCAGCAGTTGCTCTGGGACTATGCTCTATGGGTGTGGGCTGGCTGTTGGTAGATTCTGGTGGGACAGAGAGTCTTCCGGCAGCCGGCCCACAACCATAGAGCATTGTCCCATAGTGGCTGCTGCCAGAAGACTCATCAGCAGATCTCTGGAGTTTGGAAGCTGGTTGTGCTTGGAGTGCAGTGGCGGTGGCGGCACCCTGCTCTTCAGGGAGAGCTGGGCAGGGCATGGTGAGGCTGGGAGGCACGCGAGCTGGGCAGAACAGACGCTCACGCAACCTCCCTTTCCAGCTGGGCAGAGCGCCACGTGGCTTAGCACCTTTGGGATATTACTGGGTCAGTGAGTGGCACTCTACCCAGCTGGAAAGGGGGCTGGCAGGCAGCTACTCGTGAGAGCAGCCGCCCGGCAACCCCCATGTTCCAGCTGAGCACAGCGCCACTCACCAACCTAGCAGTATCCTGAAGGCAATGTGAGCGCCTTTGCCCCCCCTCCCCCCGGCTCCTGTGGCTTGGCACCTCACTAGGTTGATGAGTGGCGCTCTGTCTGGCTGGAGGCAGGGGTTGTCTAGGGGGCTTAGTTTCGGGGGAGGATGTATATTTTTGCCCACCAGAAAAATATGGCTTGGCCATATTATCAATACATGTCGTAGTTTCGGGGAAACACGGTATTTATATTTAATAGTCCGTTGGGAAATTTAAGTAAACATCAATGTAAATTATGAATGTGAAAACAAGCAAGCATACCCCTACATTTATAACTACCTCAAATCCCTAAAATTAGTATCAGGAGCACCAGATCAGCTACAAATGATTGTAGCATTTGTCTGGACTTGTATAGGTTTTCCTGCTTGAGCAGGGGGTTGGACTAGAAGACCTCCAAGGACCTTCCAACTGCTGTTTGTTCAAAAACTACTTTCCCTCCTGCCCTCCCATTGCTCCTAACTCTGCTTCAAAGTCCCTCCAATCTTCTAAAGAAAACTGTTTGTCTGCAGGCAAACACAGTCAGGCGCAACCACAGGAGTTAGAATCAAAAAGCTCTTAACTGCAAGTCTGACATTGACAGAGCATTGAGCAAGGCCTTGATTGATAACATCAACCTAAAGGCAGATTTGTTTAGTTTTTTCAGAACGGCAAAAGAGAAATATTAACACCTCTTCTTTCCAATCTTGTTTTGCAGCAGTAGCACCACCACCCGGTGGAGGAATGGTAATGATGCAGCTCAATATTCCCAATAATCCTCAGCCTCGACCCCATTCCCCTCCTCAATGGAAGCAGAATAAATATTATTGCGATCATCAAAGAGGGCAGAAACCAACAGAACAATTTGCTTCATTGGAGAGTTGCCCACAGGTATAACTTATCCTGTGTTTGGAAAACCTAGATATTTTCAGGAAGGGAAACCTCTCTTTTACAAGGCTGTTGTGGAATGTTTGTTATCCACATTGAATTTTTAGACATTGAAGGAAGGATGAAAGCATTATTCAGATAGGAAACTCACTCTGGTTTTCGATCGGATAATTACCGAGTTTTCGTTAATTCAAATGCCATCCCCCCATTATACAAAGGAAACCAAGTCTAAAGTCCAATACCGTAGGAAAATTAACAGAAGGTTGCATTGACTGAGATTAGGAGATTAATAAAGTTCTACAGTATGGATCCTTCTACATCAGAGGTCTCATTCTCGCGGCCCGCGGGCCAATTGTGGCCCAGAGGACGGTATCTTGTGGCCCCCACCGTGATATGAAAGTATAATATTAGTGCAGCCGCAGGGGGAGAGGACCTCCGTTGAATCCCTTATGCAGCCCAGCCTCACCCAGATTCTGCCTCCAACGGCCCCCAGGTAAATTGAGTTTGAGACCCCTGTTCTACATAGTATCCAAACATGTGTAGAAATAGAGTGTTTTTCTCTTCATTTGTTTGTCACTTAGGCAAAGTGTGAGGGTTCAACAGGGTTACACATCACAGAATGATTTGTACTGAGCGAAGATGATTTAAACTACACTAAATTAGCGTATTAAAGGCATATTCCCCCCCCCCATGCTCTTGACAAAATTGTATATGTTCTCTCTGTCTCTCATTAAATTAACAGCTACAACATAGTCCACAAATAGGTAGCCCTGCCACATCTCCAGCCCAGTCACCGGCACCAACTCAGCTTTCAAACATGAAGAACATCCGTCCCACTTTAACACCTCTTCCTCTTGTGCCCCCATTCTCACGACATTTCGTTCCTGCACAAGGTAAGAATTCCCATTTGTAAAAATAACTGGATTATGATTTATTACTACTTTTAAAATCTAACTAGGAAGTTACATTTTGTTTCTTAAAAAAGAAAACGTCTGCTTGCCCATTGGTATTCTCATTCAACTGCCCGCTAAGTAAGGATACAGCTTGCATTAACTTAATGGCTATTTATTTGGGATTTATTAATTTTGGATAGCGATGTTGTGTCACAGAGATTTTTTTATTGTGTTATCAGAAGAGTCAAATTGATATGTGTGTAACATTTGTCTCCATACTTTGGGGGTTCTTCCCATCCTCATTGGCCAGACTTCAGTGGGTTATTGTAGTTTTCTTGAAGTCTTTATTGTCAGGCACAAGTAACCAGACCTGTCCATGTAAGGTTCAAGCTTACCATTTTATTATATTCTGCGTATTAAACAGGAAACTCCCCTGACTGACAGCCTTTGGCTGAGAACAGATAGGTGAGGTTCTATGGAGCTTAAGGGGACTTGAGACTCATTCTTTGCTTGAGGCTTCTCCCCCTGCCTGGTTGGGTCTCTCCCAACATCATTTGATCAGCTGTTCATTAGTATACTAAGCTAACTTTGATTGACTTCATATAAGAGGCTTTACCCAGTGATGGCTAAATTTTTTCTAAAGGTGTGCCAAAATTGTGTGTGTCAGCGCTATCACGCGGCCCAACTGCTCATGCGCACATTACCTCCCACCTGCGCACGTGTGAGCAACCCCCCTCCGCATGCATGAGCAACCCCCTGCAGGGGGGTGGGGTGTCACACTCTCCAGGCTCCAGAGGCTTTCCTGAAGCCTGGGGAGGGCGAAAAAAACAGCCTTCCCCAGCCCTCCAGAAGGCCGAAAATTAGCTGGCCAGAGATGAGGGCTGCCGTGCCGGGAAATATGGCTCCATGTGCCACCTGTGGCACGGGTGCCATAGGTTCACCATCACAATGTTTGGAGCTGGCAATCCTGATTACAAGGTTTTGCATTTCTATCACATTCTTTTGGGTCATGTCTTTTTTGCATATGAAGGTATCTTTGTAGCCTCCAGATTACAATGTAATCACTGTTCAATTATATATTTTATTTTACTTAGCCCTTTCTCCTGTGATCCCAGATCAAATGTAATTCCTTTATTTCATAGCGTACTACTTCTCTATGCTGCCATGCAGGTTTGGGGACATATATTTTTTTAAGATTAAAAAGTTCCCTAAATTAAATATTTCTCCAAACCTTTGCTAAAAATAGATCTTTAAGAGTACAGAATACTCTTTAATTTTTCAGTTACCTATTCTTAACATTAAGTAGCATTGGTATTTGAAATTTAAATTATCTTGTTTCTGTATATTTCTTCAGGAGATGCCAGATACCCCCTACTTGGCCAGCCTTTGCAGTACAATCCTTCTCTGCCACACGGGCACATAGCAGGTCCACAGGTACGAAAAAGGGGCTTTTTTTTATAGCAGGTTACCAAACAGAATAGCACAAAATGATGCCATTGTTCATTCTCGTAAGTCATGTCCGACTCTTTGTGATCCCATAGACCATAGCACACCAGGCTCCACCGCCCTCCTATGTATCACGGAGTCTGCCCAAATTCATCTTCATTGTGTGGATGACACTAGCTAACCGTCTCATCCTCTGCCGTCCCTTTCTCCTTTTGCCTTCAGTCTTTCCCAACATCATGGCCTTTCCCCACGAGTCCTCTCTTCTCATAAGGTGGCCAAAGTATTTGAGCTTCAGCTTCAGTATCGATCCCTCCAAAGAACTGGGTTGCTTTCCATTAGGATTGACGGATTTGATCTCCCTGCAAATCCAAGGGACTCTTGAGTTTTCTCCAACACTAATAGCATCAAATAATCTGTCAGAAAGCATGATGTGAAAACTCTTAATCCCACAACACATGGACAGACACAACCACAGTTTCAACTAATAGATTATTAGCATCTTAAGCCAAACCAAATCCAAAAATCCTAGGGAATTCCTGGAATCTTGGCATTCAGACAAATCAGACATCAAAAGACACATAGAGATAAAGCATATTTACAAACCATTCAGAAGAGATAATAAAAAAGAGAAAGGAAACAGAAAAGACCAGCAACCAGCAGATAAACAGAAATCAACACTAGACAAACAATCAGGTAGAAAACAATCGAAGGATGAAGCACAAAGGTGGAAACTATTCTGCCATCAAAATTAGCAGGGGAAGTTACTACAAGTAGCCCTCAACTTACAAGAGTTCATTTAGTGACCATTCAAAGTTACAACAGCACTGAAAAAAGTGACTTGAACATTTTTCAGTTATGATCATTGCAGCATCCCCTTGGTCATGTGATAAAAATTCAGATGCTTGGAACTGGTTAAATACTTACGATATTTGCTGTGTCCTAAGGTCATGCGAACAGAGTTTGTAACCCTCTAACAAGGAAAGTCAATGTGGAAGCCAGATTCACTTAACAACCGTGTTGCTAATTTAAGAACTGCAGTGATTCACTTAACAGCTGTGGCAAGAAAGGTCATAAAATGGGACAGAACATATTTAACAAATGTCTCACTTAACAACAGAAATGTTGGGCTCAATTGTAGTTTTAAGTAGAGGACTACCTGTATATACAAACATGGAGCAAACCCTTTAATCACATTGATGATGTTACCTAGTTAGGTAATGAAACATCTGCAGGCAGACAACTAAGCTCAGAGAGCATGAAGGTCTTCACAGGTTAGCACTTATTTGTAAATCTAAATGTATGTGCCTAAAAAAACCTTCTGTCAAATATTAACTCCTTCCCTGAGTCAGAAATTGCTTATTACATTAAAAAAAAGTATTTCCTTCAGAAAGTGATCCTTTTGGACACCTGCATATGGGAATACCATATGAATTTAGCTAAGTATAGTTATCAAAAGTTGGGATTATTTTAGATATAAACATGCGATAGTGTTCTGTATCAATCACTTTGAGAAAAGTGTTTTTTTTTAGAAAGTGATTTTGTTTCGACATGCTGTGCATATCAGTTTCTCTTTAAAGTAAGTCTTGGATAATTGTCCCTTAAGTCTATAGAATGTGACTTAAAGGGATGGTTAATGGTTCAGACAAAGCTTATATTTGCCGCTTGAAACAGCTACTTAGAGCTACTAGTGTGTGATCAGAGATGTCCAGTTAAACCTAGATTTGGAGATAAACAATCACAAAGGCTTCATTTGGATCAAAGATACTTAATTGCCTATTTTGAATTACCTACAACAAATCAGGAGCTTTGGTGTTATGCTATTTGGATATCATTAAAAACATTCCAGTGCAATGAATAAATGATTCATTATTTATATTCCACATTTCTGCCCATAGGACAGTGATGGCGAACCTTTTTTGGCTCGCGTGCCATAAGTGGGGGGAGCGTGGGCGTGCTGCACCCATAATGCAATGCACGACATCTCCCCCCCCCCCCAGTGCGCATGCACGCACTGCAGGCGCAACCCCTAATTTTTTGCATGCTTTTTTCGCCTTCCCCAGGCTCCAGAGGCTTTATAGGAGCCTGGGGAGGGCGAAAACAACCTCCCCCGCCCCCTCGGAGGCCCTCCAGAGGCTTCAGGGACCTTAAGGAGGCTTCCCTAAAGCCTCTGTAGGGCAAAAAAAGACCCTACGAGTGACTTCTGGTTTGGTCGGAGGGTTGTTTTGTGCGTTCCGGAGGCTTCAGCTACCTTCAGCTACCTTCACGCTTCCCTGAGGCCTCCGGAGGGCTGGTGGGGGAGGCTCTTTTCGCCCTCCCCGGGGCTCCTATAAAGCCTCTGGAGCCTGGGGAGGGTGAAAAATGGCTTTAAAAAAGGGTGAACTCAACTGGCCTGCGTGCACATGTGCGCTGGCCAGCTGACAGGGCAGCGCCTCACATGCCCTGGCAAATGGCTCCGTAGGTTCGCCATCCCGGCAATAGGACTTTGAAGGCAGGTAATAAAAAATAAAACATTAGGCCTTAAATTAGTTAATAGTTAAAATATGAAAGTTAAAAGCGTATCACTGTTTCGTGAATTCAAATTACAGGGTGCTAGATCTCTTTCCAAGAAGAAGCTGTAATGTATCATTTAAATGGCTCCATTAAGATTTGATCATGTGGCAATCTTCATTCTTTGTGGTTGGAAAATATGTATGTGGGAAGTAGAAGAAATATCATTCCTGATCAATTTGTTTGTGCATCCATCTGAATTGTCTCTCCCGTTCCCTCCCTCCCTCATCTCTATTACCCCACTCCTATTTTAGTGTCAGCCAGGAAACAGACATGGAAACAGAGGAAGAAAACCAGCTAAAAAGGCTGCTTCAACTGATCTTGGTGCGGGAGAACCAGGCATGTTCCTCATTGTCTGATATAACTTTGTGATGCAACTGTAGTAATATTGAAGTATATTATACCTCTATTCCATGCCGCTCTGTAGCCGTAACTATGATCTGGAGATGAATACAACTCATCTAAGTAGTTCTTAACCTGTAGGCTGCTGGCCCAAAATGAATTGTCATGCATATGGGGCACCATAATATTAAGAAATTGAAATTTTATTTGGCACAAGCATAATGATCCCCAGATGATTGGATTTAGTTGATTTGACAATCTATGTTCCTTGAACAGGAGGCGGCAAGTTTGACATTAAACGAATAGGTGTGTTTTCTCATACCTTTGAGAGTCATCCCCTTCTCTCACCAACTTCTGTTTCTCAGTGTCTATACTTTACTTTTCCTGCTGACTTGCCTTTCCTGGGCAATTCTGCTGCCTCCATTGGTGTGCTCAGTTGCTTATTATGTACTGTAACTGTGCAACTGTCTGCAACAGAGCATGACTTAACATATAGTCCTTCAAATATATAATTGATATCTTTGAAATCTATAAAATCAAGTATTAATTTAATATAGTAAATAGGCCACTGCGTTTTGTACCAGTTGGAATTTTTAGGCGGTCTTCAACAGAGTGTCTTTTAGATGTTGAACAAAATGAGAGAGAGAACTTTGCTCTGGGGCATTCCATATAAGGCCATCCAAAGACTCAACCTCTCATTCTATGACTGATTGGACCTGTCTATTTGGAAAGCACTAGAAACATCATAAAAACAATGCTCCCCCCCCCCAATTACTAGCCCTCACAGAGATCCAGAAGACTGCTGAAATCAACAGTATCAAAAGCTGCCAAGATGATTAGTAGGAGAAGGATGGTTCAATTCTCAGCACCCATGCCTTTCTGTATGTCATTGAAGCAAGACCAAAGTGGCTCCATTGCATAACACAGCTTGACAAGAGTTCAGATAAAATAATCCACTTCTTCCAGAGCCCTCTGTAATTGCCACTTTGTTGAAGTTACTGAACTTCCAGTTTCTTCACAACTTGCCTCCAAAGAAGAGGTTGAATATAATAATAATAATAATAATAATAAGTCCCTCTCTGTGGGAGCGAATCGGCCGTGAGGATGTGTGAGGCAGGATCCGATCCCACTCTTTAGTAAAAGCACCAATATATTACATCTCCTAGCAGTCATTTTAAATCCTGTGTTCTCCTTCAGTTATAGGAAAAGTTTTGGAAATTACTGAACTGCCAGAAGGAATAACTCGTGCAGAAGCTGAAAAATTGTTTGTGGAACTTCTTAAAGTTGGTGCCAAGATTCGGTGGCTACGAGACCCTCCATCGGTGCAGGTGCATCAGCCACATCAACACCATCATCGCTACTGTGGAAGTGGAGATAGCAACGTAAACATGGAACCCTCCAAACCTAGTGACTTGGCATCCACATATACAGTCCTGGCAACGTTTCCCACCATGTCTGCAGCCCAAAATGCATTGAAGAAACAAAGTAACTCACTGAACAAGTTTAGGTTGAGAACAAGCAAGAAGCATTACGACTTTCACATCCTGGAAAGAGCTAGTTCTCAGTAACAGTTACGGCACTGAACATTCAGCCTTTATTACTTCCATGTCCTTATCTCTCTTCTACTTGATTGGCTTGATGTTTATGGTTTTTCTTTTTGTTTTTGTTACTGTCTTCATAAAACCCCTTGGATGTCAGACACCAGTAAATTCTTTTAAGAATTAAACCCAATGATCCCGGAGAAGATGCAGGGGGGAAAAACAAATTAAGTTCAATCATCAACTTACAAAACACGGCTGTGATAGGATAAAACGGACAGTCAGCCTTCTGTAATGAATGCTATTAAAGATCCCTTTTTGTAATACTTTTATTTTATATTTCCAAATTCTTGTACCAGATCCAAAGCTTTGTTGTACAGCAAACTTTTATTCACGAGGAATAACCATATTCTTACCTGCATTTTGTAATCCCTTTGTATAAAGCCAGCACGCTTCTCTCAGTTTAAGAGCAGGGAACTGGGGTCGGAAAAGAAAGAGAGAAAAGCTTCAAGGGAATTACACTCTTTCTAGCCCAATATGCAAAAGGCAAAGAAATTGGCTGATTTTTTCCTCTCTTTTCTTCCTCTCCAAGATAACAGAGTCCTACAGTAACTACTGAAGACCTCCTCCACCCCTTCCCTTTCTAGATTTCTTTAGGAAATGTGAATGGTAACTGCCAATGAATTCTACTTTTGAGCATCTTGTTTCTATTCCAACAGAATAAATATTTAAAAGGGAAAAAAAAATGACCATCACCAATGATTTTAACTGGAACCCATTAGTTTTCAGTTAACGGTTAAAAGGTGACTCTCCAAATGGTAAAAAGTTTGCACTTTAATTGTGTTCCCATCAATATGTTTATTACTTTACTTTTTTTTTTTTACTGTAAGAGTGATCACATTTGATAAGTGCTGGAAACTTCTTAAGTGGTTTAGATATGTTTTTTTTTCATCATTTGTAGAGGATCACTGGACATCAAATGATTCATTGCACATATAAAGGAGACACCTTTTTCAATTTCTGTATAATTTGCAAGGCTGTACAATGTGTGCTGATGCAAGTTTGGGAAAAATAAATGTTTACAAATATACATTTTCTGGAGTGCTGTTTTAAAGAAGATGAATTCAGAACTGGTATGCTGGGAGATGGAGCCTCATTGCAAAGAGGCATATATATAATGATAGTTTGGTTATAAAGGTGGAAGATTTTAATGGTTTATTAATATTTTTAACTATTGAGTTTGTATTGTGCAGGTATTCATGGGAGAACATCAGTCTATTCACAAATTCAGAAACAAAAATGGAAGTCTTACAGATGGGTTTAATACAAATGTGATATTTTGGATACAGATTGGAATATATGTTGCAGATACAACAGAATATAGTAGAAACTCAGCTGTGAGTCGTTGATTAATCATGGGAAGTCTGGTACAATCCAAATGCTTGCCTGAAATTCCCATAAATTCTGGTCATTGACAATCCTAGTTGTGATTCTGAGAATTTGTGGTCTAAAATAACCGGAGATGTATGATTATTTGCCCTATACTAGGCCTTAGAAACTACTAGGGCCTAGTATAGGAAGTTTTATAAGCAGTCAGGCCTTTTTGGCAATCTTAGCTAGTTTGGCTAATTACAAGGAATTGATAAATTTGTACTCTCCCCCAAAAAGAAACCTAGGAAGACTGGATGCCATCTATTATATAGTACATCATGATAGTTAACAAATCAGTGGTCTGGGTCAAGCCACATATGGTGTCTGGAGTAGAAAGTTATATACAGTTCTTTCAGGTGACTGCTAGAACCCTCAAAACCAAGATTTGAGAAGCAATTTCAAAAGGAAAATGAAGGGTCCTTGGTGCTGTCCAGAGCTTGGTTGTTTACTTGCAGATGTTTTCATTACCCAAACATGGTATATTCAGTGATGATGTTACCTAGTTTGGGAAATGAAAACATCTTCAAGAAAACAAGCAAGTGTGGAGAGCACCATGGACCCATCATGTCAACCTTGAACCAAATATTCTCCTTTATTGAAATGTAAATGTAAAGTACAATATAATAAAAATCTGTTTATGTGAAAAAATAACAACGTAGATAAGAGCAGTTCTCTTTTATTTACATACCACACTATTATTTAGTGTATAATGAGAACATGACAAAATATACATACATACATATATCATACATGTACACTGCAATGGCTCGTTCACTTATGGATTTGGCTTAAAGTGTTCTATGAGCCTAGCTGTAGAAAAAAATCAAGTGAATCACTGTATTGCTCTGGATTTCACAGAGGGATTGCCTTGTAGGGTCTCCTACAGAACCTCTGCAAGTGAATATCAGTCCTTTACTTTAACCAGGATCACATGTATATTTAAATATTATCTTAATCTATATTCTATCCCTTATTTCTTTGTAAAACAGATGTTTTTAGCATTGTATGTTTTTCTTTTAGATAACTGAAGACATTTCTGCATGAAGCACCTATGGTGGTGGAAGATTTCTGCTGGAATAAAAGGAAAGCTAGCATAAGAAAGCGATAGGTTCCCTCATTTGTATTTAATTCTTAAAGTTTAAAGGATAGATGCTTAAATTCTAACCAACCTATACTTTGGGAGATTATTCCACAATTCTGAAAAACTAAATTTAAAAAAAAGTGTCCATTTAAGATAAAATCCTTTACAATAATTTTAAGAGTATTTAGAATCAAATCTTTATAAAATCAGTGAGACACTTTTAACTATAAAGGCTAAATATCTTGTTAATCTATCCCTGAAGTACTAATTTAATCCTATTTAAATTTCCCAAATTTGGTACGGAGGCTAATATTGATTGAGACAATATCCTCTACTTTTTTTTAAGGTGCTTCAATGCTTTCCATGTGATAGTAAAAACAAAATGTAGTATTCTGAGGACATTCAGTCAAACGATCAGTAAAAAAAGTCAAATGATCAGTCATGAAAAAACAGTAAAACTAGATATTGATAACTGTGTCCTTGAGCAATTGGCTCTGGAGCTGATCAGAAAGGAAACCTTGACTAAGGTGGGTGGATTTGAAAAGGAGATTCATAAAAGGTAAGATACTAATGGTGATATTTGTTAATATGGCAAAGAATATTTAGAAGCAAAAGCCATTTCATCTAGTGCCCTGCTCAGTACTGTATCCACTAAAGCAGCACCATCAGTCTTTGTTTAAAAGACCCCCAGTGCAAAAAAATTCATCACCTCATAGGGCAGCCAGCATCAAGCACAACCATCAGAACAGCTCTGAGACTTAGTCAAGCATTTATTGCTGAATCACCAGTTCAAAAACCTGATCTAGAGCTGTCTAAGCGGGAATATCTCATTGAATCCACCATTCCAGTACCTGGTTGATTATAAATTAATAATGGTTTTCTCAATTTTTCATAGTATGCTAAATGTTAATTCTAGGAGCTGGATTTGCACAGCACAATAGATTAAAATGTTGGCTAGTCTGTAATTTGTTGTATAATCTGTTGCAAAGTATCAGAACTACTGTTTCTCTAGACAACAGCTTTTGAGGAAAATGATACAATTCAATTTATTCAATTCAATTTATTCAATTTATATACCGCCCTTCTCCCTTCCGGGACTCAGGGCGGTGCACAGCCATAGTAAAAATAGGTAGTACAAAAGCTAAAATGATATATTAAAATGTATTAAATGTATTGGCCAGCAGTTAAAACCCCGTACTAAAATCAATTAAAAACTATGAGAGGCCGGCAGCACGAAATAAATGTGTCTTCAGGGCCCAACAGAAGAGACGTAGGTCTGTGATGGTACGTAGTTCAGGGGGTAGGTCATTCCAAAGGGCAGGGGCTGCCACAGAGAAGGCACTGGGGGTCACCAGCCGACATTGGCTGGCCGATGGCACCCTGAGGAGGCCCTTCTCTGTGGGAGCGAACTGGTCGGTGGGAGGTATTTGGCAGCAGGAGGCGGTCTTGCAGGTAACCAGGTTCCTTGCCATGGAGCACTTTAAAGGTGGTCACTAATATCTTGAAGCGCACCCGGAAAGCCACAGGCAGCCAGTGCAGCTCATGCAGGAGAGGTGTCACATGGGAGCATCTAGATGCTCCCAAAATCCCCTGCGCGGCCGCATTCTGGACCAACTGGAGCCTCCGGGTGCACCTCAAGGGAAGCCCCATGTAGAGAGCGTTACAATAGTCCAGGTGGGAAGTGACGAGGGCTTGAGTGACCGTGCGTAAGGCGTCACGATCCAGAAAGCGGCGCAACTGGCATATCAGGCGAACCTGATAGAAAGCCCCCCTGGCCACGGCCGTCATGTGATGATGATCTCAAGAATTATAGGAGTCTTCCATTAGTAGCAGTTATTTTCATAAAATAATGGACCTGTAAGGAGCCATATAGGCCATCAAATCCAATCCTATTCCATATAGAAATACAAATTAAAATATGACCAACAAATAGTCATCTCACCTATAACATTATTATAAGCTTTATAATATACGGCCTGCCACATCCCTGAAGATTATTGCAATATTTTATCAGTTCTTATTTAACTCTTTATTGTCGTTGTTACTAGTAGTAAATTTATTTGTTTCATTAGAAAAAGAGGCATACTCTTCCCTAGGCACAAATTACAAACCTCTTCAGCAAACTAGTTCTTTATTTTTTTACAACTTGTATAGTGATCAGTAAAAGTTTGTTAGATCAGGGAGGAGAGGTGTAATAACATTTGTTAGTCATTGAGGACCACGGTGATTAGAACTGACTATGCCCTGTGAATAAGGTCCATCAGCTCACTTTTATCTTGATTTAGCATGACAGAGTCTTTAGTTTTTAAAACCTGAAGGAAATTTTAGCACTTGACCTATTTGAGTGTCCGTCAACTGAATGGAAACGATTATTTTCAGAAATACTCTTCTATCATTTTGAAATGCTAGAAAATTAAAATAGTGAATAAAAATATTTAATTTCACTGTTATGCACACTTCTGATAAACTATTGTACACCACACTACCAGAGATCATGAAAACACCCAAATATCTCTGAGCTAATCCAAAGCCAAGAATTAGCGATTTCAATGGTCTGATTTGACTCTTAAATTGTATGTGATCTACTACTATACCAATAGTTACAACTCAAAATTTGAGAACCCCTGGCATAATTATTGAAATGTTCCAAAGACACAAAATTGCTTCCATCATTTTTTTCCTTTAGTGTGAAAAGAAGAGAAATGAAGTAAATATGCATTTCACTCTTATGTGTTTATTCAAAAATAAATTCTTTTAAGCTTTGTAAGCACAAAAAGAAAACCTAACTTGGTTAGTATTCAGATTGGAGACCGCTTTATATTAAAATGCAGGACGACTCATTCCATGATCCCCAGAGAATTGTAGTTTTGATACCATAATAAATAAATAAAAATCTAGTTGGCAACTTGAACTTATTTCCTAAAATAAAGTTTATTATCACCCTCATAAAATACCTGGGGATCTTTATAATAAAAAAATATAATTGAAAGCTCAATCCCTACCAATGTGAAAAAAATGCACATATCGATCTAACAGTGCAAACATATGCATGTATTTAAAAGTAAGTCCAACTGAACTCAAGGGGTCTTGGTCACAGTGAACTATATCTGAAACTTCATTTTGAAATATTAACTCAGACAGTTGCTGATGCTGGTTGTCTGGTAACGTGTGTAAGTTTCCTAAAAAGGTGTAATAGTGGTTACATTTACCTTGGCTTAAAATCAATAAAGTTATTTTAACTAAAGTTGATTCATTATTATTATTATTATTAAATTTATTATTAAATTTGTTGACCGCTCCCTCTCCCCGAAGGGACTCGGAGCGGTGCACAGGGCTAATAAAACAATAAATACATACATATAATTAAAAACAAATTAAATATTTCCCTGCGCTAAAAATTCCAATTAAAAAACTAAAATCCCCATCTAAAATTTCTGGCAACCCCATCGAAGAGAGACTATCCTAGGCCGGCCAAGCAGAACAGATATGTTTTTAGTTTTAGACGGAAGGAGCGGAGGTCCGTGGTAGTTCTAATGTCGGGGGGAAGGTTGTTCCAGAGGGCTGGGCCCGCCACAGAGAGAGCCCTTCCCCTGGGCGTCGCCCGCTGACAAAGTCTAGTGGACGGCACCCGGAGAAGTCCCTCTCTGTGGGAGCGAATCGGCCGTGTGGATGTGTGCGGCAGGATCCGATCCTGCAAATAGCTAGGTCCCGAGCCATGGAGCGCTTTAAAGATGATAACTAGAACCTTGAAGTGCACCCGGAAGACGACAGGCAGCCAGTGCAGCTCGCGCAAGAGCGGTGTTACGTGGGTACACCTTGCGGTTCCCATAATTGCTCACGCGGCTGCATTCTGGACTAGCTGAAGTCTCCGAGTGCACCTCAAGGGGAGCCCCATGTAGAGAGAGTTACAATAGTCCAGTCGGGATGTCACGAGAGCATGAGTGACTGTGCGAAGGGCATCCCGATTCAATAGGGGGCGCAACTGGCGAACCAGGCGAACCTGGTAAAACGCCCTCCTGGCCACGGCTGTCACTTGATCTTCTATGGACAGCCGGGTATCCAGGAGGACACCCAAGTTGCGCGCCCCATCCACTGGGGCAAGATGTTCGCCCCCAATGGCCAGCGATGGAGTCAGCTGGTTGAATCGGGCAGCCGGAAACCACAGCCACTCGGTCTTGGTCGGGTTGAGCTTGAGTCCGTTTCTTCCCATCCAGATCCGTACGGCTTCCAGGCACTGGCACATCACCGCTACGGCATCGTTGGGGTGGTTTGGGGTAGATATATACAGCTGAGTATCATCAGCGTAGAGATGGTACTCTACCCCAAAACCATGGATGATCTCACCCAGCGGCTTCATATATGTGTTAAACAGGAGAGGCGAGGCACCCCACATGTGAGGGGTCTCGAGGTCGACCTCTGCTCTCCTGTCAACACAAATTGCGATCGGCCAGAGAGGTAGGAGGAGAACCACCGTAAAACGGTGCCTCCCACCCCCAACCCCCCCAGCCGATGCAATAGGATACCATGGTCGATGTATCAAAAGCCGCCGAGAGGTCTAATGAACCCTGACATGATTACAATATTATTCAAATTTCAATTACGTTTCTTTAGAACCCTTATTTTGTTCTTTGCTATCAGTGATCACAAGAATGGCACACATATTCTGCTTAAATTGAGAGCATAATGTCATCTTTGCTAGAAAGGCTTTCTTCAGGCCTAACAGTAGAGATAATTTCACCTGTTAAGTATTGCCTGCCTATCATGTTCAGGGGTGGGTAGGATGCATGAAATCCATGAGTTACAATAAAACAAAGCCAATGGTGCCAATCAAACTTCATGAACTTTATGTTTACATTTCTAAGATGCCTGTAATTTAGAATACAGAAATAACCTATTGAGGGTCACCCATAATTAATATTAATTTTTGTCCCAGAGGTTAATATTTCTAAACAATGTTTTACAAATTTCACAAAATGAAATTAATTTCATGAATTTCATACTGCTTCATCTCAATGAAGCAGTAAGAACCCAATTTTAAAACAGAAGGTACTTAACATGAAACAATACAATAAAGCATGATTATGATGATCAGAAGACATAGCATAGAATAAAGCAAAATATATAATCATTTCAGAATTCATTTCAGATCTCATAAAACCCCACAACCAATTAAGGTGCATGGTCTCTTCTGTACCAAGCCTGAAAGTCCATCAGGACACAGAAATCTAGAGCTGATCCCTAATATTTATTTGATTTAATCCCAGCTGCATTACTTTGTATAAGTAATAACTAGGGGTGGGGAGTGAAGGAACATACCAGCCTTTCCTCCTATTTTCCCCATAACAACAACTCTTATGGGGTTAGCTGGGTTGAGAGAGAGCGAGAGTGACTAACCCAAAGTCACCCAGCCGGCTTTCATGCCTGAGGCTGGACCAGAACTCGCTTGTCTCCTGGTTTCAACCTTAGTGCCTTAACCACTATTGTGCAATATTGCACAACTTTTACGTGGTACTCCAATTCTGAATACGTGGGAAACGAAGTATCTGTGAAATCTGCTAATCAAATAACTTCTCCCCTCCCCTCCAAATTGGTCAAGCGTGGCTCAGTCTAGGACTCTAGCTCAGGGGTCTGCAAAGTTGGCTCTTTTAAGACTGGTAGACTTCAACTCCCAGAATTCCCCAGCCAGCTGGCTGGGGAACTCTGGGAGTTGAAGTCCACCAGTCTTAAAAGAGCCAACTTTGCAGACCCCTGCTCTAGCTCATATTAGAACTGCAATATTCTACAACAGTGTTTCTCAACCTTAGCGACTTTAAGTCCTGTGGACTTCAACTCCCAGAATTCTGTGCTGGCTGGGGAATTCTGGGAGTTGATGTCCACAGGACTTAAAGTCGCCAAGGTTGAGAAACACTGTTCTATACGCTGGCCCATGCCACCCTTTTAATTTAATTAAATTTTGGGGTCTCCTCCACGGCTTACTCGCCGCTTCTAAACCTCAGCCAGACGCTCCTGGGCGTCCAATCAGAACGCGCGGCTTTCCGCGACCGGACTTTTCCTTCCCGTTCGCCTCCCTAACTCGTTCCACCCAAGCGTTTTAAAAGGTGCGCCTGCGCCATCGGCGCCGAACCTCCTCTTTGAAGTGGGGGGTGGGGGTGGGGTGGAAAGTGGAGCGGAAAGCCACCGCCTCCGGAGCGAGGGTGACGTTTGTGACGTGCGTGCGTGCGTGCGTACCGACGCGTACGAGGCCAACGGACTGAGGGAGGGTCAAGGGGCCGCAGCGACGTAGGGCCCGTGCGCAACGTCTTTCTCTCACACACACTCTCTCTCTCTTTTTCTCTCGCTCGTTCTCCCCCCACCCTCCACCCAACGTTCGTCTTCCGCGCGCGGAGTCGACGCCGACGCCGCCATTATGCTGTGGTTCCCTGGCACCATCCCGGCCGCCATTGCCGCCGCCAAGCAGCGCAGTGCCGTTTTCGTGGTGTTTGTGCAAGGTACGGACCCGTCCGCGGTTGGTTAGCGCCGCGTCAGCGCTCTTGTCCCCGTCCCCCCCTCCCCCCCTCCGCCGGGAAACTGGAGGGCAGCCCCGACGCGGAGCTGCTTGAGTCGCCTGAGGGACGCTTGGGCCTCCTCCTCCTTTCTGAGGGATGGAAAAGGCGTGCTGCGGGAGGGGTGGAGGCTGAGCAGGAACCTGTGCAGGCGCTGACCCGAGTCTTGGCCCCAGAGGGTCCTCCAGCGGAGGGTTGCGTTGAAATACGCTTTAGAGAAGCGAGGAGGGAGGGTCCGGTGAGAGGCTTCAAAGCTGCCTCCTGTGGTTCCCCTCACGGCCTCGGCCAAGCCCTCGGATTGGCAGGGTGGCCTGTAAAACTACCCAGCCTGTTTTGTGTCAGCCTAACTGCACAGCCGTAGCCTGTGTCGTTCTCTTGGCAAATTTACTCGGTTTGTTGTTGCCTTCCTCAAGGGACTTGTGGTCAACTTTTCAGCCTGTCCTGCAGCCAGTGAGCAAGAGTGGCTGGTCCAACCCTTCCCTTTAATTCGGATTTGCTTTTCGGAATCAGGCAAGATAAGCGTTAGGTGGGGCGTTATCCCCAGTAAGTAAACTGGCTATGGTTGTTGAATGGGACATATGCTAGTCGAAGCAACAGCCCAACCTCTTGCAAAACTAAATATATATATTTCTCTAAGGTACAGACTTAAGCAAAAATATGGTACAGGTAGTCCTTGACTTAACAACCTTTCTTTAGTGATCATTTGAAGTTAGGGCACTGACAAAGTGACTTAGGGCTGTTTTTCACACTTACAATGGTTGCAGCATCCCTGGTGTCATGTGATCAGAATTCAGACTCTTGGCAACTGGCATGTATTTACTACCCACTGTTGCTGTGTCCTGGGGTCATGTGATCACTTTTTTCAGCCTTCTGACAAGCAAAGTCAATGGGAAAGGCAGAATCACTTCACTCTATTGATGATTGCCGTCATTCACTTAATTGTGGTAAGAAAGGTTGTAAAATGGGGTAAAACTCACTTAACAATTGTCTCGCTTATCAGCAGAAATTTTATAAATAATAAATAAATAAATAATTTAATTTATAACCCGCTCTCTCTCCCCGAAGGGACTCGAGGCGGGGCACAGGGAAATTAAAAATGCATATAAAATCACAGACAATACAATATTAAAAAAGAATTAAACGAAACCCTGTGCTAAAATTCCCAAAGCTAAAACAAACCCCCTAAAACAGTCCCAAGCCGGCCAATTTTGGGCTCAATTGTGGTCTTTATTTGAAAACAACCTCTAAGTAGAAATTATCACTGCTGTCATGCATTGGTTTCAGGTTTTTTTTTTTTTTCAGCCTGAGAATTTCATCCAAAGAATTATTTCTGCCTGCTTCTTCTCTGCATGTTTCCTCTTCAGGTTTCTTCCACGGCGAGACTTCTAGATTTGGCATTTGAGCTTCCGGCTGTTTCCCATTTCTTTCTAGTATTCTAGATCTGGTGTCTTTTATTAATCCTTGTATTCCTAGTAATTGTATGTTTACTTGAATGCTGGTGTGAATCTTTTCCCCCTATTTTTCTGATCTTTCTGTGAGAGGGCTTGCAGCAATCAAAATGCCTTCGATGTTTTGCTGACATTTGATAGATTAAGAATTGACAGTGTTCCACGTTATAGTAAATCTGATTGTTTTTAGTGGGGCAGATGTATCGGGCACACCTGGGTTTAAAATCTTACCTTGTTCAATTTGCCACTTTCCAAAGCTGGAATGTGGTGTTCCAGACCATCTTTTCACATTCCCCCTCAACTCTTGGGCTTCAGTGACTAAGAAGAATGGAATTTTCTACTGTTTTCAAAATCACTCTCAACTTTAACTAGCCAGTTTATCAAGTATAATAAATCTAGCACTTCTGCTGTCGTGGAGTCAACTAAAGTGGCCATCCAGCTAAGTTTTCCAGAATTTTATCCAAGTGCACGGTGATCTGGCTGACATTCCCCAAAGTACCTCAAATCTAGCAGGTCCAGAGTCTTAATGCTACTTTTGCTTCCTTTCATCTCACACTAAAGAAAAGCCTTGTTCTGTCAGTTGTATATTCACCTCCTGTCCTTATTAAATATCTGCCTTCTTAATGTCTTTGCTTCTCAACTTCTCTAATCATACTTTTTGAAAATTCTTTCACTACAACTGAAAAGAATATCAGGAATTTTCATGACGAGGCTTAAAATGTGTAATATTCTTTGGCCTCTTATTTGCTTATGGTAAGTAAAGCTAGGGAGCCAAGAAGAAGGTCTTTGGACTAAACAAGATGTGCTTTGTGCTACAAGCTGAATCTATCCAGGAAAACAATAATTGTGCGACAGTACTCTTAGTAGATTTTATTCATTTCTCTTCACTGACAAGTTGATAGAATTGTTATGTGCTAAACTGTCCTAGTCACTGTATTCTCAGCTGTTTAGAAATGAATGTGAATTCCATTTCTAAATATTAAACTGAACATTGATAATGATATCTCTTATAGTATTGTTGACAGACATTGAATTTAAGATTATTCTCACTAACTGGATTATTTCACTGTTTGTTTAGCTTACAGCCTACAGCTAGTTATTTTATTCAAAAGTGAAACCATTTATGGTCTATTCAGTGATAGAATATAAAATATTTTAACTCTTAGTACAAAAGGCTGTTTTCATTTCAAGATGGATTTTTTAAGATTTCAGAATATTCAAGATTGAAGTAACTAAATGATAGCTCTAGTGAGAAATTCTAAGTATATAAACATATTTTAATATAGATATAAATCTGATTGTCTATCATATGATTCCTGCATGCGTTCTGCATGTTACATCACATAGGAATATCCTCTAGGGGACAAGGATACATTTGAGCTCTTTATTTTTCTGTCTGGTTTTCTCTAGGGTAGTAATTCTGAGATCACAGCTTGTATCTCTTTTAGCAATAGGTGGACTTGGCTTTTTCGCTACAGATCTTTCTGTTGCTATCAGTAAAGTAAATGTTTTAAGCAATGATGCTAGTTAAAACATCTTGACACTTCAGTTCCTGCAGCTAAATAAGCCATGACATTCCTTCCAATATTCTTGGAAATCCCCAGAAGTCTTACTCCTTTTCATTTGGTTTATATATCCTCTACTATATATCTCATAGTAAAACAAATGATAAATATATTATCCAAATAAAGTGATAAATATATTACCTAATCATTATTTTGTCCATATTTCAAACATGGCAGTGGTCAAAGTGGAATGGGATATGTAATTCTTTTCAAACAATCACACCTATCTTATTTGAGCACTGAGATGAGTTTAATATTTTGGCATTAAAATAAGAGGACGTTTTTGATTCAATAAAGAACCTCTATATATCAAAGAGATCCTCCTGCTTCAGAGGTTCATCATAAAATTGAGACTATGATTACTTAGCTGGAAATATGAAATCAGCATGCTCATTCTTATTTTCTTTTCATCCAGGCTGATAATGATTCTCTTAATTTGGTTTATCTAGAGCTATTTGTCTGTTAATTGCATCTATTGCTCATTTGTGACATGTCTGATCTGAGTTTCTTAAAATTGATCTCTGAGAACCTGATCTGTAGGTTGTCTGATTTTTCGATCAAACCTGACTTTGGAATTATGTGAGCATTTCTGTTTTAAAGGTAATACTTTTTGTGATTGTATTTGCCGTTCGCTGCAATTTGTAATTGCGCTACAATTACATCCCTAAAACTAAATGTTTTTTATAGGGCAAGATGAACAGTCCACAGAAATGGCTGCCAGCTGGGAGAATGCAAAAGTGTCTGAGGAAGCAACAGATGACTTTGTGGCTATTAAAATTGATACCCAAAGGTTTGGCAATATCTTTTGTATTTCTCAATAAAGGTTTTATTTTCAGATACTTTCTAATCAACTAATTTGGAAAACAATTTAGAGGAAAGAAATACTACAGTTTGTACAAGTAGACATTAGGAATATAGTTTATATAATAATACACGTCATATCTTTCCTACTGTTTGGCCATCAGCCAAAATAAGATCTGGCTGATACTTTTTACACTAAAAGTTAAAATCCCTAATCCTTAAAGGAAGACTGACAGTTTGTAGAACTTTTCTTCTAGCCTCACAGTTTAGAACAGTGATGGTGTGCCCTTAAGCTTTTTCTTACATTTCCCCCCACTTTTCCAGGATTTTTCTCTTCCTAGAATCTAAATACATTTTTCACTCTAAAAGGCAATTTAGAATGGAGAAATGTTAAGCTCTGTGTATGTTTATAGGTATATGCATACCAATTCACTTTTCATGATGGTTCAACAATCCTTCCCTCCATAGGAATAGTTGTACAAGATATAGTTTCTTGCTCAAATCAAAAATGTTTCTTGCTTGTATCTAATTTTACGATAATATTTGTAACTGGTAACATTTTTTTAATTATTTAACTTTTTAAGTTAGTATAGGGTTTTTTTCTGTTCAGTTGTGTCCAGTTCTCAGAGACTGCCTGGACAAGTCCCTGTACTCTTTTCCTTTCTCCTCCCCTCCCCTCTCCTCTTGTGTTTTTCCAGTACCTCCTCCCTAAGGCTAAGAGAAATTGATCAACCCAAGGTCACCCAGCTGTCTTTCTAAGACAAGATTGGAACTCACAGTCTCTTAGTTTCTAGCCCATTGCCTTAATCACCAGACCAAACTGGCTCTATAATGTAGTTTACTTTTTTTTGTCTTAAGTAGGTGTATATAATTTTTTTTAGTCAAAGGTATGACTTGCATAAAATGAGTAATGGAGAAAGGAAATGTGATGGAAGAAAGAGGAGGAAAAAGCAGTAAGGTTAACCGATGCGTGAATCTAACTTTGAAGACAGACTTTAGGAACTGGAAGTACCAAACAGAGGAAAATATGAACTGATTCAATCTTAGCTCTCATTTCACTGAAATCAAATGAACTTAGCTGTGTGAAAAATCATAAAGCCTTATCCGTAAAGAAGCTTTTACTTACGTTTATAATAGATAATAAATGAAAACTTTAGGATTAACTATGTTATGCAACTTGGGTAGCATTATATTTATCACTTTCAGTATGGTATCCTAAAGAATAAGAAACTTATTCAGTGCAATCTCAAAAATAATTTGCAGTAATATGGATAATAATATGGCATACCTAATTTGTTTTGTGACATTCTTTGTATTTATGGTTATAATAGTAAACTAATGCTTTCTCTTCCACAGTGAAGCCTGTTTGCAGTTCTCACAAATCTGTATCCTTTGAACACCATAGAATTATACTTGTTCATAGTATATGATTGCAAAACTAAATTAAATGATCTAGTACATCTTTGTTTCTTTGCTATATTTTTAAGCTCTCCTGCTTCCTCAAAAATATTTTGCACTTGCTGTTATATAGCCTTGGAACTGATCTTTCATTTATGTGAAACCATCAGAGCGCTCCATTAAAATCATGCTTTGAAGCCTGCCTGTATCATTCGCGTAGTGTACTGTTCCATACCCTTTAACAAATTGCACACATGTTTTATTGAGATCATCATTACATCTACTTTTGTCAAATTCTTTGCTCTCCCTCTAGTCTAAGTAGAACTTTTATCTGTACAATCCTCTAGGACACCACTATGTTGTTTTAACATTACATTTGATGGTACTATAAAAGCAAGATATGCATGCATGTATGCATATATGTATATACGTACATCTTTAATAATAATAATAATAATAATAATAATAATAATAATAATAATAATCTTTATTGTCATTGTAATAATAAAATTACAATGAAATTGGTTTATAATTTTCAGTCAAGAAACACAATAAAAGCATTTTAGTCTCAGATATTTTTTCTTATATTTTTTTTAACTTCATGCTATGGTTCATAGAACCATAGTTTGCTGAAAACAGGATTCCAACATTTACATGCCACATGGGAAAGTGATTCTCATACAGCATCTAAATGATTGCAGAATGGCTAGATATAATAATAATAATAATAATAATAATAATAATAATAATAATAATAATTATTATTATTATTATTATTATTATTATTATTATTATTATTATTATTATTATTATTATTATTATTATTATTATTATTATTATTATTATTATTAATTAATTAATTTATAGACCGCCCCCTCTCCCCCATGGGGACTCGGGGCGGTGCATAGGAAATTAAAAATCCAAAAATACAACAATATACAAATACAAAATGTTAAAACCGAATTAAATTAACCCCTGTGCTAAAATCACTATTAAAACCTTTAAAACCCTAACAATACCCCTAAAAATTTTATGCAATTTCATTCTGCGGCTAGGAATGTAAACATTAGGCCAGGCCGGCCTGATGGAAGAAGTGAGTCTTTAACTTCTGGCGGAAGGAGCGGAGGTCCGTCGTTCTGATTTCAGGGGATAGGTCGTTCCAGAGGGTTGGGCCCACCACAGAGAAGGCCCTTCCCCTGGGCGTCGCCCGCTGGCATTGCCTGGTGGACGGCACCCGAAGAAGTCCCTCTCTGTGGGAGCGAATCGGCCGAAGGGATGTATGGGGCAGGATGCGATCCCGCAGATAACTAGGTCCCATGCCATGGACCGCTTTAAAGATGGTAACCAATACCTTGAAGCGCACCTGAAAGGCCACAGGCAGCCAGTGCAGCTCACGCAGGAGTGGTGTTACGTGGGAAAACCTAGAGGTTCACAAAACTACCCACGCGGCTGTATTCTGGCTCGGGACCTAGTTACATGTGCCTCGGGACCTAGTTACATGCGAGACTGTCTCCTGCCCCATACATCCCTCGATACGCTCCCACAGAGAGGGCCTTCTCAGGGTGCCGTCGGCCGGACAATGCCGACTGGCGACACCCAGGGGAAGGGCCTTCTCTGTGGCGGGCCCTGCCCTGTGGAACGACCTACTCCCTGAACTATGTACCATCACCGACCTCCGCCTCTTCCGCCAGTGTTTAAAAACACACCTGTTTCTTCAAGCCAGCCTAACATAGCCTCCGCTGTGACTAGTATTAGATAGTTTTAAAATGGGGGGTTTTAATTGGTTTTAGCGCAGATTTTTGTTATTTAATAGGTTTTAAATTTGTGTATTTTGTATTACTTTTGTATGTTATTTTAAATTCCTGTGCGCTGCCCTGGGTCCTTCTGGAGAAGGGCGGGATACAAATTGAATAAAATCTAAATCTAAATTCTGGACTAGCTGTAGTCTTCGGGTGCACCTCAAGGGGAGCCCCATGTAGAGAGCATTGCAGTAGTCCAGACGGGATGTCACGAGTGCATGAGTGACTGTGCGCAGGGCGTCCCGGTCCAATAAGGGCCGCAACTGATGTACCAGGCGAACCTGGTAGAACGCCCCCCTAGCCACGGCTGTCACTTGCTCTTCCATGGACAGCCGGGTATCAAGGAGGACGCCCAAGTTGCGCGCCCTATCCACGGGGGCTAGATGTTCGCCCCCTATGGCCAGCGATGGAACAAACTGGTTGAACCGAGGCGCCGAAAACCACAGCCACTCGGTCTTGGACGGGTTGAGTCTGAGTCTGTTCCTTCCCATCCAGACCCGCACGGCTACTAGACACCGGGAGATCACTTCGACGGCATCGTTGGGGTGGTTTGGGGTGGATATGTACAGCTGAGTGTCGTCAGCGTACAGATGGTACTCCACACCAAAACCACGGATGATCTCACCCAGCGGCTTCATATATGTGTTGAACAGGAGTGGCGAGAGGACCGACCCCTGAGGCACCCCACAAGTGAGGGGTCTCGAGGTCGACCTCTGCCCTCCTGCCAACACAAATTGCGACCGACCGGGGAGGTAGGAGGAGAACCACCATAAAACGGTGCCCCTCACCCCCAACCCCTCCAGCCGATGCGATAGGATACCATGGTCAATGGTATCAAAAGGCGCCGAGAGATCTAATAGGACCAGGATGGAGGAACAACCCCCATCTCTGGCCCTCCAGAGTTTTTCCTCTAGTTTTCCTATGAACTGTTTGGTGTTGATTTATTTGACTGAAACATTTGAGTACTATCTGTTAATAACTTGCGGGATTTTACTCAAAAGGATATGGTTAATGCCACCATTTTAAAAGACTATATTAGTATAGAATGTTATACTAACATCTTTATTTAATACTAGCTGTACCCGGCCATGCGTTGCTGTGTCCCAGTCTGGTTAAATGACCAACCAATGTGTGTGTAGATCTACACCTGCACACACAAACACGTACATACAACCACTGTATAACCCCCAACCTACCTACCTACTATATTTCTTCCTCTCTCACTCTATCTACCTACCTACCTACCTACTGTATTTACCCTCCCTCTCTCTTTATCCTTCTACCTACCTACCTACTGTATTTCCCCCCCTCTCTATCCCTCTACCTACCTACCCACCTATCTATTGTATTTTTCCCTCTTTCTATGTTTATCCCTCTACTGTATTTCCCCCTCTCATCTTGTTTTGGGCCTAGTAGGTCTGCCTGGGCCACATGGGAGTGTGCTATGCCCTGCATCTTGTTTTCGGCCTAGTAGGTCTGCCTGGGCCACATGGGAGTGTGCTACGCCCTGCATCTTGTTTTCGCCCTAGTAGGTCTGCTTGAGCCACATGGGAGTGTGTTACGCCCTGCATCTTGTTTTTGGCCTAGTAGGTCTGCTTGGGCCACATGGGAGTGTGCTACGCCCTGCATCTTGTTTTTGGCCTAGTAGGTCTGCCTGGGCCACATGGGAGTTTGCTATGTGTGAGGGAACTTTGGAAGCTTATTCGGTTGCTGAGGAAATGACTGTTAGAAATGTGAAGGGTGTGTGCGTGACGCATCATAAGAAGCAGCCAGGTGGGAGGAGCTACAGGGAGGTGAAAACCTCACAAGTGGGTACATTTTACGTTTGTGTACTGTGCACATGACACAAGTGTGCTAGCCACATAAAAGGTACGTATGATATCATCGGAAGTCCTTGGGAACATTGTGCGAAAATTTGGTGTCGATCAGTCCAGTACTTTCTGAGATTAGCGGCTTTGCACAAACTATTTTACATTTTTATTTATATAGATCAGTAAAGATAAACTATAGTGCAGAGAGGCAACTGACATTTTGGTACCAGATTCTTAGGAAACTTCTTTCTTTCCTACTTCTGAACACCTCAAATACCCATTCACTTGTGGTTGAAAATGGACTACTACTTGACTAGAAGTTAGGGTTACCAATGAATTCTTAAGCATACATGATAATTTTGATAATGCAATAATTTCAAATGTGGAAGACTTCAAGTCTTAAAAACAGTAAGGTTCAAGTACTGCTTCTCATTTGAACAGTAGAGAATTATATTTTGAAGGTTATATTTATACCTTTGAAGTTTGGCATGTCTGCTGTATTCAGGATGTAAATTGCCCATTTTCTTTTAATAATCCTATTTGTTTAAAACTCATTTTCTTTGCTTTATTTACGCTTAAGATAATATATTATCCTTTACTGTTATTGCATAGATCCGGTAGTATGTATTCCATCTAGTTTCTTTATAGGAGATAATGGAATCCCTCTGGAAGTAATTGCTGGCAGTGTTTCTGCAGAAGAACTGATTACAAGAATTCATAAAGTCAAGCAGGTAAAACAACTTTGGATCTGATTTTTTTTCAGTAAAGTGAAGGATTGTTTTTTAAAAAAATATGCCAACCTTGTAAATGATGAAAAACATTATCAGGAACAAGTCTATACTTCAATGGCCCTCTCTTTTTGCTGTTGCTATTTAATGCTTAGTTGACATTTAAATGAGGCCTCATCCATCCATTACTTGATAGTAGTCATGGATACCAACTGAATTATTATGCATTTTTGAAACCTGAATAGTCTTTTTTTATAAATGTGCCCACCTTTGGCTGCAACTCCTGGGCAGGGAGAGTGGACTAGTTACTGTCATTGAAGATATTTTGGTGAGTTTTGAAGGTGCTGTTCTGCAGACTCAGTAGTGGTCACATTCTGTTGGACTAACTATTCTCTTGGCCCCTTATGTAAGAGGCCCTGGCTCGATAAGGCTCTCTAGAAGATGATATAATGTTGGATCCAGGCAATAGTGATTGCATTATTTAAGAATGGTGTGGTCTTAAGGAGGCTGTGATCTGCTCCTCTTCAAGAAACCATCCCTGAGTGCAGCAGTTCTGGACAGTTTTTGTCCTGCCTCTGCCACCCCTTCCCAGGAAAACTTGATGAAAAAAGTATTCAATTTGCAATTCCAGAGGGAGAGAACAGTTTATCTGGGCCCTTTTCAGTTAAGCTTCAGATCAATATATAGTATTGAGGTGGCATTAAACACCCCTGTAGATGTCCTGTGGCAGAATTGGGACAGCAGAATGATGCATTCACCCTGCCCTTTGAAAAAGGAAACTCCTACACTGACACATACCCATACTTCCAGAGTCAGGTGTTCCTGGCCCTTTCATAAGGCTTTAAAATGGTTTTTCCTCCAAGAATTGAGTAAGGCCATCAGTCTTGAAAATTGATATAGGATTTTGAATATGGTGGCTGACTTCAGCGACTGCTAGAGTCGTTTGCCCTTTCCTCCTGGTGTCTTTTGGAAAGCACTGCTCCCACGGAGGGAGGGAGGGGAGGAGAAAGCTGTGTGAATGGGGAAGGTTGGAAGTTAAAGGAGGAGGGGAGAGGCTCTGAGAGAGTCAAAGCCCCCCTCCCTCCTTCCCTCTTTTTCTTCAGCAATCTCCCCCCCCCCCCATCCATCCCAAGCATCCCACCCACCTCATCTCCGCCAGCTGGCGCAGCTCTGCTTTTTGCAAAGAAAAGAAGGAGAGGAAAGAAAAGTCCCAGGGCAAGCAATGCGCCTGTAAATGCGCATTAAATATCCCATTAAGCTGTGCTTCCCCATGCCCCACTTTCCCTTCTCTTCCTCTCCCACCCTTCTCTCTTTTTGTTTTTGTTTTATGAGTCCTGCCGAGTCTGAGCTGTCACAACCAGCGAACCAGCCTCGCTCACTCACTTGGTGGTGCCGTTTTTCGGAAACTGGAATTTCACAGCCCAGCTCATTCCCCCCCCCCCCGCCCGCGATAATAAGGCCACAGCCATATTTTAGGGGTCAAAAGAAAATAAGACATATATACATACAAACTCTCTTCATTTTGAAGTTGTCTTCAATTAAACAAATTCATTATTATAATCAGAACTTGAAAGGTAATGAATAATGAGAACTTTCATCAGAGGAATAAAATATTTATTGTAATAAATTGTTACTTTCTGATATACATTGGATTGGATAGCCAATTTGATATAGTGGTTCATGGGCTGGCCTATAAACCAGGAGACAGTATGTTCTAAGTTTGTATTAAAAATGAAAGTCACCTGTGTCATGTCAGGCCAGTCACTCACTCAGCCCAAACACTCACAGTTGTTGTGGGGAAAATAGGACGAGGAAAGAGTATTAGATATTTGTCTCCTTGAGTTTTTATATAGATAGGATTAAAATATAATAATAACAACAACAACAACAACAACAACAACGATAATAATAATCTGACTTAATGCATAATAAAGTCAAGGAATTAACTTCAACCAAGTATATTCGACGAATCCGCAAGATATTAAAGTCCAAATTGAGTGGAGGAAACATCATAAAAGCCATAAATATGTGGGCTCTACCTGTGATTCGATACTCTGCAGGAATAATTGACTGGACCCAGATGGAGTTGGACAATTTGGACAGAAAAACGAGGAAGCTTATGACAATGAATCATGCTTTGCACCCTAAAAGTGATGTTGACCGATTATATCTACCAAGAGCAGAAGGTGGTCGAGAACTCCTACAAGTAAAGCAGACTGTGGAAGAAGAAAGACACAGCTGGAATGATTACATCCAGAAAAGTGAAGAACCAATGATTAAGGATGTAAATAAAGGAGGCCTTTTAAAGACAACTAAGTCAAAAGCTGAATCTAAGAAAGAATAACTTGAGAAACAAGCTGAAAATTGGAAAAGCAAAGCTATGCATAGCCAATACTTGAAAAGTATTGAAGGCAAAGCTGACCAAAACCCAACTGGAACTGGTTAAGATCGGGAGTACTGAAAAAAGAAACAGAAGGCTTTATTTTGGCAGCTCAAGAACAAGCCTTAGTCACAAACTGCAGGAAGGCAAAAATTCAACATGTTACCACCAACAGCAAATGTCGCCTCCGTAATGAGAAAGATGAGACAGTCGACCACCTGATCAGTGGGTGCAGCAAAATTTCACAAACTGACTACCTACAACGCCATGACCGTGTTGCTAAGATCATTCACTAGAAATTGTGTCAGAAGTTTGGATTTGAGTATAGCAAAAATAACTGGGAACTTCAGGTTGAAAAAGTTTTAGAGAATGAGAAAGTCAAGATCTTGTGGGACTTCAGAATTCTGACTGACAGGCACTTGTCCTACAAGACACCTGATATAACAATAATTGAAAAGAAAAAAGTATGGTTCATTGACATTGCAATACCTGGTGATGCACACATTGAAAATAAGCAGCAAGAAAAAATCACAAAATATCGGGACTTGCAAATTGAAGTTGAGCAACTGTGGAAGAGAAAGCCGTGTGTTGTCCCGACTGTGATTGGAGCCCTTGGAGCAATACCTAGGGGACTGCCTCACTATTGTTTGCCGGACTTGAGCATTCTGACTCTACAAAGGGCCACCCTGCTTGGAACTGCTTATATCCTCTGACATTACCTTGACAGTTCCTAGGTCCTTGGTTAGGACTCGAGCTGTTGAGCTACCAACCAGCCCCAAAGGCTGTGAATCTCACCAAAGATTATAATAATAATAATAATAATAATAATAATAATAATAATAACAACAACAACAACAACAACAACAACAACAACAACAACAACAGTATTTGTAATATTTATTTATTTATTTATTATATTTATACCCCACCCTTCTCCAAGCGGACCCAGGGCGGCGGCATTTTTGCATTTTTTATGCATTTTTAAATGTTCAGTTGGCTGAGTTTCATGTTTTATGAATAAAGTAAAATAATAACGATAATGATAACAACAACAACAACAATAATAATAATATAATAGTATAATAATATCCGACATTACCTTAACAGTTCCTAGGTCCATGGTTAGGACTCGAGCTGTTGAGCTACTAACCAGCTCCAAAGGCTTTGAATCTCACCAAAGATTAACCACAGAATAATAATAATAATTTCAACCTTTGTGCAATAAGAAAACTTCATTGTAAATGAGGGGGTTTTTTTTCTTTAAAAGTCCTGTGGACTTAATTTATCCTTTATACAGAATTTGAATCCTCTTAATTTTTAACATTGTTCACAATAGATGCTAGTTGCAGCAACATTGTCTTTCAATTACTCCACGTTTGGTTTTTATTGTCAGAAAAGAGTCTTTACTTACCATTTAGTATTGCAGATGACTCTTGTTCAATGACTGTTCAAACTTACGATGATGCTGAATGAGTTGTACTTATGATTGGTTCTTGAAATTTTGGGTGTCACGGTGCTTCCATGGGCCTATGGTCGTGATCTGGTGTATTTCCATGAATTGCATGATTGTGTTTTGCAGCAAAGTCAATAGGGAAGTCATCTGGAAGTTGGAAGTCATGGTCACATGAGCTGCTCACTTAACGACCTGTGGTGATTCACTTAGGGTAACTAGGGACTCCTGGAACTATTAAGTGGCATTATTGCACATTATGCCCATGTCACTTAGTGACAGAAATTCCGGTCCAATTATTGTCATTAAACAGGCTACCTACAGTTACATCTTGAATGCATAGTGAGATAATATTAAAGTGTATTCTTTTAAATAGAGTATTTTTCTATACACCTTTCTGAAATTAATTAATTACCAGGGCCAGAAGGCCTACATTTCCTAAGGCAATTTTTATATATTTTTATATATTTGCATCATATATGTGGCCAAGTCTTTCTTGGAAAAGTGGGCTAATAACCTATTAGAAAAGAAACTCTGTTGATATAAATGCCACCTCGTCTAGTAAATAGAGTAGTCCATGGGCAAGCAACCGGGTACCTCAAATTATTTTGGATATCAATTCCTATCAGCTCCAGGCATCGTGTTCATAGCAAGCATTATAGAAGTTGTAGTTGAGACATTTAGCAGGGATCATTTTAGCATAGGATTATAATTTAATATGTTTTTAAATTCTGTATTTATTGTTTTGGTATGTTTTTTAAATTCCTGTGCGCCCCCCTGGGTCCCTTGTGGAGAAGGGCGGGATATAAATATGATTAAAATAAAATAAAAATAAATAAATCATGTTGCATAGTCTAGAAATATTTTTTGAAATATAGCTTGACATGGTGTGTGCATACTAGGTTAAAAATAATTATGTTTTGTTCTTTAAAATATAACAAGAGTGCACATTTTTAAATGTAAAAGATGGAATATAAAATAAATGCAACATTTATGTATGTCAACACTTCCTTCTTCCCTAGATGCACTTAATAAAAACGGAAGGGTTAGAAAGTTCTGCTTCATGTTCCTCCTCTTTATGTAGCCACCCAGAAGATTCTCAGTTACAAACCACTGAAACTTCTGAAACAGAGCTAGAAAGATTGCATTTAACTCCAGATGGTAAATATTACTAGCTCATTCTTTACAGATTACTTTTCCACTGGGATATTTCTGTTCAATCCTATTTAGCCTAGTAATAACTGATCACCCACTGGATCTACCTCCTTGTGTTAGTAACCTTTAATTGCTTTGTGTGTTCCTCCAACCTTCTATATGTCTCCCTCACACCTTTCCTAGTTTGCAAATGATACTAAAGAGCTATATCTCTTTACTACATTTTATAATGTAATAAAACTTTTTTTTAAAAACACACAGATAAGTGTTATATTATTTTTATTACCAGAAATAATTGATATCTACAATGCCCATATTAACTAACATAATTGTATAATTGTTATAACAAAAGTCTCAATTTTTGTCTTTCTTTTAAATATGGGACTTCTCATTTATGAGAAGGTGAAGTAAATTTGGTCCAGACAAATGAGAACGATGACAGACGGGTAGAACAGACTCCAGATGATCTTGCTGCTAAAGTAGAAAGGTATGGGTTTTGTAAATACTGTTTAGTGCAACTATTTAGTGAAAATTTGATTTGCCTTAGCCTCATCGAGGTTTAATTAGGCCATTTTGTATTTGTACACAAATATTTTTTAGAAAAATTAAATGAAATCAGAAGGAAAATGAAACTTGTATCAATGCTTTTTCCAGAATTGTCATCCTTAGAAGGAAGCCAAGTTTGGAAAAATATTTTTTTATAAGGAAAAACAATGGTGTATGAATGGACAAAGCTTGGAGGACAAAATAGAAATATGTATGTATATATGTATAACATACCACTTGGAATTCCTTCTGTTCATAGGAACTTTTTTTTTTCATTTTTTGAACATACATTTTTTGGTTGTATGTTGTATCCTAAACACATGTAATTAATTTATTGTAGCATATTTATCACTGGTGAATTGTGAAATTTGGATGTGACTGATACAAGATTTCATTATGCAAATTTTTTTTCAGTTTGAACTTATTATTTTCTTTTAAAATACAGAGTGACACAAAAACTTGAAGAGAGAAGAGAAGAAAAGAAGAAAGAAGAAGAACAGGTAGGATGTAATTTGATTTTTAGCATTGCCAGCCTCTTTTAGGGATGTTCTAGTTGGCAGAACTCAGATTTATTTTAATACCTTAGAAACATATGGCGGGGTAGAGAAATTATGTCGGCTGCATGCTTATTTGACCCTTGCCTTTGTGGATGGTTCATTCAGCCAGGCTGGCACTGGGCCCTTGATTCTGAAAGATATTTAAGTGTCTCTTTGAGCACCAGATTTTATGAAAAGAGATAGTTATAATTTTATATTTTTTTAAAAACCCATCCCTTGATCTGGGTATTGTTTCTGATTTCTAATTATAGACAAGATTTACATATTTTATTCCCAGGCACAGTGATTCAAAAATTGTTGCTTGCAATTCTAGGTACACCTGGATAAAGCACATTTTTTGGACTCGTGTTAATTTGGAATTAGTTTAGAATAGAGTACTAAGGCCATTTGCTCTTGATGGGCCACATAAATAATAATAATAATAATCTTTATTGTCATTGTAAAAATTACAATGAAATTGGTTAGAGGAATAAATAGATAGAGGAAATGCAGTTTTGCTCGTTCTTTGGGGCTCTTACAGTGGCTTTCAATATTTTCAACCCACAAACCTTTTGATAGGATTGAGCATTAGGGGCACTGTTTTGCAGTGGTTCCCTTCTTTTCTGTTAGGACATGCCCAGAAAGTAGTGAAATTACAACCTAGTAAGCTGGCTGAAACTACTTAGGAAGCCCACGCCATTATTCTACAAATGGCCATTCCTGCATTGTGTTACTTGGCAGGAGAGTATGCCTGCCCCATTTGGGGCCAGTCCATGCACATTACACAGGTGGATAAGGTGCTTAGTGATACATATTGCATTATTACTGGATGTCTGCACCCCATCCCACTTGACAAACTATATATCTTGATGGGATTAGCTTCACCAGACGAAGGAGTATAGCACAAGGTATGGAATATGGAAAGGTATTACATGATTCAGCAGACCCGTTATTTGGCCGAGTACCTCCTACAAAAAGATTGAAATCAAGAAAGAGCTTTTTAGATTGTGCCAAGGAAATTGTTACTACCCTTCAAAAAGAACAATTAAAAAGATGGAAACTTCAAATCAACATCTTCATAATTGGGTAGAACAGCTTGAGTTGTGTGGAGGTTCAGAAAAAGAATGGACAGTTTGGAGATTTTTAAATATATTGTGCACTGGTTTTAGTTAGAACTAAAGACCACAGGGAAAAATGGGAGGGGGGGGTGTTCCCAAAAGTCAAGAATATTATTGTGAACGTGGCACTATTCGAACAACTATCTTTTACAGTTTCCCCTGGGATCGACGTATAGTTGCACATAATATGACTTGCTGGTCGGAAATATCCTGCCATCAGTGTGGCCCAGCATTGGACTAGAACTATATAAATCTGTGTCTTCATTAAAGTTTTTATCTTACATTTAAATTAATATTTCCCCCCTTTCTAGTGCCTATATTTCTGACATGAGATGAGACACTAGGCATTGATCTATGATGTGTCCCTATGTCACTTATGTTGTTTACTACTTACAAATCTCTGGAAAAGGTTATCCAAAGCTTTCTAATTGAGTTCATGAATATGCAAATGACACCCAAATATGTTTTCTATTCCAAGAAAGCAATCATCACTATTTACATTGCTTAAACTTCATAAGTGGTTGATGATTTATATTGAAACTAAATTCAGTTAAAATGGAGTAAGTTGGTAAGGAAAATGCTAGATTCATGGATTGTGGTTGAAACTTGGCTTAGCTGGGATTAAAAATGTCTAGAAGTTGGAATTACTACAAAATATAAGCAGATTTGTTTACTGAAAGATCTGTACTACCTGTTAGTTCTTTACTAGCCACAACTCACAGTATTGAGTTGTGGCTAGTTGTGGCTTTTTAATAATCTTTAAAAGTCCAAATGGTAACCTAATGTTGTAAACTGTCCAGTCACTCAGATTAATAACCAGAATGGACCTCAGAAGGATTTCCAGGCAAGAAACAGCATTACTCACCATCAGAAATAAATAAATACTCAGATTAATTTTTAAAAATGCTCTTTTGAAGACATTCCCATTACCAGAGGTTCATCTTGTCACATAGTTCTCAGGCTACAGAATGTGCTTCCTAGGGAGATGGCACTTGTCTCCTAATTTCCCTTCCCCTGGAGGTTAGTCACATCACATAATTACGATTTACATGTTAATGTTTGATTTTTAGCTGTTTTACCTGCGCTATTTATTTCTATTTTGCATTTTTATTGCTGTCTTGGTTATTAAACATATAGAATGGTGATTTAAAGTCCAGTAAATAAATACATGTTTTGTTTTTATTTAGCAAGAAATAAAAAAAGAAATAGATAGAAGAAAAACTGGGAAAGATATGTTGGAATATAAAAGGAAACAGGAAGAAGAACTTACAAAACGAATATTGGAAGAAAGGAACCGAGAAAAAGCTGAAGATAAAGCTGCTAGGGAACGCATCAGGCAGCAAATTGCACTGGTAAGTATTCAAATGTGTGGTTTACTTGTACAAGGAAAACTTCAGCCTTTGGGTCCTAAGTATAGGTCCTTGATAATTGGCATGGATTATGGTATCTTGAATACGTTTATATTTAATCAGTTTAAGAATAATAATCAGTTGCTCATTACTGATTTAGGTGACTGTATCCAAATATAGTTTGATCTGGATCTAACTCAAATACAACAATTCCTTTTACATCAAAATCACTATGATGTCTGATTTATACAGCTAGTATTAAAAAGTCATGTTAATAAGCTACTTTTTTGTCTTGTGAAGGATCGTGCTGAAAGAGCAGCTCGTTTTGCAAGGTCAAGAGAAGAGGCAGAAGCTGCAAAAGCTGCTGCTCTTCAGGCTAAGCAAGCTGAAATGGAAGCTAGGAAGGAAACATCCCAAAAGGAAAAAAGGTAATTGTTTTTTTTCCCAGTCCCCTGTCATTCTCAACTTGCATAAAACCACCCTTGCATTTTGCAAGAGCCTATAACTTTGGATGTTATTCTAGCCTCATCCCAGTTCTCAATTCAGTGCTTATTCTTTCCTCCTCCTACTTTAGAGCTATAAAGCTTCTTAGCAGAGAATTTGCTCTTCTCCTACAATGGTTGATATAAATAATAAGCTCTTTTTTTTCCTGTAGAACCACCTTTTTCTATAATTTAAGGTGTTCTTTGTAAAACCAAATGTTTTAATGTAAAATATCTTTCCTAGTGCTATAGCAAGAATCCAATTTCGCCTTCCAGATGGATCTTCTTTCACTAATAGTTTCCCTTCGGATGCCCCCTTGGAAGAAGTTCATCGGTTTGCTGCACAGGTATCTGTTGTTAACAAGTATCTGTTGTTAACAAGTATCTGTTGTTTTTCAAAAAATTAATTAAATGGAAGCTGCATTAATAGTTGAACTAAATTATTGTATTGTCTTTACATTTTTAAGGAAATAGGTTTAATAAGGAGGTTTTTAAAAATTGAATTACATATTGCAAACATAGAAGTGAGTAACCTATAAGCATCCCAGTCAGTGTTCATGCTATTTATGATTACAGCCTGTCTATCTACCTACCCATTGTTTGCTCCAATTGTACAATTGAAATTTGGTGCTCTCTCTTTCCTTGTGGGAAAAAGATTGTTCTATAACAAGAAAAGTGTTGTTGCCTAACAAAAAACTGGGTAAACATATGAAAGAAAGTACATTTCTTTCAAAGTACATTCAGGACCTAATAACCTTTTTAATACTCCTACTTAATTTCTGCTTTGAAGGATCATTTAATTTATCGGCCATTAGTAAGGCACATTGTCTGCTACCAATCAAATCAGTAATTCAGAACCAACTAATACACAAGTTGAGCAATCGCTGCAAGTGAACATCCAAGTATTCTTATTGTCACGGAAGAATTTTTCAGTTCCTTATGAAAAGTTTTAGGATGAAAGTCTATTTGTCTTGGAAATGGCATGTCATTTATATTTTCTCCTGTTTGTAAAGAATAGAAATGAACTTGGCTTGTTCTGCTGTTACAGATTGTTGGCAACACATATGGCAACTTCTCACTGGCAACAATGTTCCCCAGAAGAGAATTTACCAAAGATGATTATGAGAAAAAATTATCAGACCTGGGACTTGCTCCAAGTGCTTCAATAGTATTGTTGCCTGTAAGTGTAAAAAAGGGAAACAAAAGAAATGTACAGGATTCAAATAATTATAAATGTACTACAAGACAAGTTATATGTGTTACATAATACAGTAAGAGGGGTTTTTTATTTTAAATTCTAGTTTCTAAATAGTACTTGCTTGTTTCCCCATAAATAGGCAGGAAGGCCAGCTACAGCAGTCGTACAGTCTTCCAGTGGAGATTTATGGAAATTCCTTGGCACAATCCTTTACCCACTGATAGCTGTTTGGCGATTTATTAGCAATTTCTTGTTTACCAGCCCTCCTTCGTCCCAGCCTCCTGCAAGACATCAACAGCAGCACTCAAATCCTTCAGCACCTAGCACTGCAGAGACAAACAGGTACAAACGTTTCCTACTAAAGCCATCAAGGATCAGATTTCAAGATTTTTTATCAGTTCAAGAAACAGTATTAATGATTCTTCTCTGCACAAACTCCAAATATTTTCTAAACAGTAGGGTGGCCCTTGGAACCTGACGATGGGAAATTAGGGAAAGAAACAGATCCACTCATGAAGTAAAGTGGCAATGTGTTGCTGTTAACGAGTCTCTTTTCTTCTCAGAATCCTTTCCCAATTATGAAGAGTTTAAGAACAAACAAGACTAAAGGCAGAGATAGAGTCCCTTCCTCCCCCCACCTCCCCTTTTTAGAAAAGTTTACGTGGAAGTTTCTTTTGACTCTTCATGTTATTCTTTAGTTTAGTTTTTCCATGAGCTGTAACATTCAACTATAGATATAGCAGGAAACTAAAAAAATCAGTATTTATTTATTTGATTGATCTGGCTGCCCATCTCACAAACTCTGATTCTGGGCAGTCAGCATAGGATTAAAAATAAAGAACAAAAAATGCATTGTTTTTACATTTTTTAAATTTTCAATCAGGCCAAACCACAGGCATGTTCAGAAAGCCAATACAAGATGGGCAATAAATGCTTGGGCCAAGGCCCAAGGGGGGGGGGGCGCAGTGGCTCAGCGTTTAAAAAAGCTGAGCTTGTCTACTGGAATGTTGACAACCCAGGTTTGAGATTTGAGCACTGTGTGACAGAGTGAGCTCCCATTACTTGCCCCAGCTCTGCCCACCTAGCAGTTCAAATGCATGCAAACGCAAGTAGATAAATAGGTACCACTTTGGTGAGAAAGTAACAGAGGTCCATGCACCTCAGCATATAAGTCATGTTGTCCACATAACCGCGAGTTTGGACAATGCTGGCTCCCTTGATTAAGAAACAGAGATGACACTGCCTCCTAGATTTGGAGTCGGCTGAATAAAGCAGAAACCTTTATTTTTATGAAAGGCCAACAGTGTTAGGGCCATCTGAATTTCAGGCATATGCTGTTGCGCTTCAACAAAGTAGTCATCCCACCAGGTGGCAGTGTTTTAAGCGAGATTTGTTAAGTGAATTTTGCCCCCATTTTATAACTTTTCTTGCAATAGTTGTTAAGTGAATCTGGCTTCTCAGTTGACTTTACTTGTCAGAAGGTGATCACATGATCTGGGGACACTGCAACCATAAATATGAACCAGTTGTCAAGCATCCAAATCTTGGTCACGTGACCATGAGGATGGACATAAGTCACTTTTTACAGTGACATTGTAACTTCAAATGAGCTGTTGTGAGTTGGGGCTACCTGTACTAAAAAGCTCATTCCTGTATCCATTAATTGGGCAAAACGGTGCTTCTTATGGCAACAATTTTAGAACCAAGCTACTTAAATTGGTTTAACTTACAGAATGCATTCAAAATCCAGGACCCATGACTCCCATGGAATTGAAATGCAGCAATTTTTAAAAAACATTTTATGACACAAAACAATTTAATACAAAATATCATAAAACATTTCCTGTGCTGATATTTGCGCTGTACAGTTCAACTTGGCCTATTTTCAAAGGAGATCCATTTCTGAATGTATCCCAATCATTCCCGTGTAGTTAGTACGTTAGCTCTGCCATTTTTAAAGGCGTTGAGGAATTTGGTAAGGAAGTATTTATGAAACAATGAATCAAAAGACCATGGGTTGTCTAGTTGTTTTATGTAAAGCTCTGAATTATGCCTGTTCTGTCTGATCTCATGGGATGGACTGAAAACTAGAGTGTCCTAGTTTGTTGCATCTTCACTGGTGAAGTTAAGCCATTCTCAGGAAATGGGATGGGATGACAACACCATTTGCAAATAGCTACCATGTAATTTCCATGTTTTAGAAATACATTTATGCCTTGAAAATAAGTCAGCAGTCCACCTTACGATTAGTCCTCGATTTTTTTATTTCCACAGCTAAGTGATGTGGTCATAAAGCGAGACACTACATGACAGCATCACTAAGTGACTGCAATCCCTGCATTCTGGTTGCTTTCATTAACTGAGAATTGAATGGCAAAGGATGGCACAGCAGGACCTGTGGAGCACTGGGCAGTGGGAGCAACTGGGACTTGTTCTCTCTATTTTAGCCAAGCCCACAGCTGGGTGCCACTGTGCAGTGCAGCCAAAAAGCATGGATCGGTGTGGAGGAGCTGTAACACCTCTGGGGTTGTAAGTGTGGGTGGGGCTCCAAGCACTCAAATGTTGATCACATGACTTCAGGGGCACCGCAACAGGCATAACTTGGGGCATAGGTTGTAAGTTCGTTTTTTTGAACAGCATTATCATTTTGAGTAATCCCTGAACAAATGGTCATAAGTGTGGGTCTGACATGAATCCATGCTGTATGATCAAATTAAATCTTCTGTTCTCATAGAAACTTCCTTAAATTTGGAATGAAAAAAATAAAAATTAGATCAATATTGGCCTGAATTCTACCACTATTGGAATTTGTACTCAATCTCTCTTTCTTTCTTCTTCAGACAAGCAGTTAGGAAACGAGTATTGGAAAAACGGAATGAAGAATTTAAAAAAGAAGGCAAGATCTACCGATTGAGAACTCAGGATGATGGAGAGGATGATAATAATACTTGGAATGGAAATTCGACCCAACAAATGTAACCTGACTAAACTGTACATAGAAATCACTGGTTATTTTTCCCCTATTTGATTTAGCTTCAGTTAAAATATTCTGCTGCATAGTGGGCTTGGATTGGTATTCTGCCTGGAATAAATGCTAACCCACTTGTGCAGCTAGATTCTGCAAATGTAACTACTGCCAAAAACAATATAAAAATCCTCCATGTCTCATCAGCGTTTAGAATTTCATATTTACTACTTATACAGTCCTCTAAAGACACTTTTTATCTATATAAATCTTTGAACAAATAGACATCTCCAAATCCAAACAAGTCACTCGGCCTAGAAGAGTGTAATCCTAATAAATCGGATAAGGGTTTTTCCTCCCTGTAATGCTTCTGTAACAGCCCAATATTCATAGTTTTTATCTCACGGCATTCAATAAAGTTTCCCCCCCCAAAATACTTGGTACATAACATGATCGTTCTTTGAAGTGTCATACTTTTTATAAAGGGAACTATGGAATGATCCCCATGCATAGGAAAGAGACTGGGTTCTTACAGTTTCTTGTTTTCCTAACTAATATTTGGGAGCTAGGCCTGGTGATTCAGCATGGCTGCTGTGGTTACCATTAATTATACTGTATCACGTGTGTGGTTCAACTATTTATTTGTACATAGCAACAGAAATACAGGAGTGGTCAGATTAATTTTTAATGTTTCTTGCCTCAACAAGAGCTTTTAAAAATCAAAGAGAAAAGTAAGAGTACAACAGAAAAATGAAAAACACAATTACTCAGATTCACAGTTCAATCTAGTTCACAGTCTTTTTACAAATATAAAATATTTGTTAAAATATAAAAATAGACCCGTTTTTCTCTTATGCCTTCTTTTTGGACACAGGATCAATATCAACATCCATCCTCATTGCCTCTTATTTGACTCAACATGATCCACTGGATATTAATTTGTACCAATATGCCTTAGTGTCATGTTTGTTATATATTTATTTCATGCAGTATAGTGCAGTAGAACAATTGAAAGAAAAGACATGAAAACAGTTTGTAGAACTGGCTACAGCAGGCAAACTACCCATAATAATTTTAAAAAGGATGCTTTTTAGGCCTGAAAATGCAGAGCTATCATAGGCAAAGACTGGATTAACACTAGCCATTAGCCCTAAAACTATCATCTTGTATAGTCTATTGACTACAATTTCTCCAGCGGTGCTTTTTGGGGAGCCGAAGGACTTTCATTGAGGTTGGTTATTTTATGGATGGATAAATTTCACAGAAAACCAATACAATTCTGCCCCTTACCCCTTTCTCACATTGAAATGTAAGGAAAGTTCACTAACCACTTATCCAGCTAAAATTCAGTATGTCTTTATGATAGCAAACATTGATATTGTTAACATGTTAACTTGAAACTATGCTTGCTGTGGAACTGAAAATGTTGCATTGTCACAGTAAATGAAGCCAAAAGATCTCCAACTGGTAGATATTACAATTATTTGGTTCTCAGAAGTAACTGCAAAACCTGGCAAATGAAGACATTCTTAACTATTTTTCTGTAAAATTCTTTATTACATTTCCATTCAAGAACCTATTTCCATTTATTTATTATGAAACTGAACAAATGGCCCTCTTTTTCTGAAACACTTTACACACAGTGTGTGTAGTTTTAACTTCATAGTCACAGCAAAACAATGTCCCAAAATTATATAATTCTTAAGCAAGTATATCTTGGTGCAAAAAAAATCAAAATGATATCCTTAATTGATGCACGTTGTTATGCTAATGTACTTTTAAAGTTCATAGATGCATAGAGAGAACTTCAAATATGTATGGCTCAAAGTCTTTGATGAGATGAGATGAGAAAACAAAACATATTCCTGATTGCTAAAATGTTGATTTTTTCTGCATATTTTTGGCTTTTTTATATGCACAGAGGGAACCAGCAAGACCTAGTATAGCCAGCAAGCATAGGACAAATAGAACATAAAGAGCTATTTCAGCTTCAGATGAAGTCAAGTCCAGTCCCAAAAATGGCACTTTCTTGATATCTTCCAGTCCTGTTGGGCTTGTAAGTGGCAGATTACTAGTAGCAGCTGTTGAGCTTGTAAGTGGCAGAGCAGTGTTTGTAATTGGTTTAGTAGTACCTAAAAAAGTAAAGTAATCATATAAGATTTGTAAACTGGTACATAAGTATGCTGCCTAAAAAATTGCCCTAGTAACTTTCAAACACCTCAAACCAACCTGTCAAGTAGCATGTATAGGGGACAAGACTCATTGGGTTTGATTCATAGTTTGTAAAAATGAAAATTCCTGCATTCTAGCTTCAATCCCTGAGGCTATTCTCTTGAGTGTTCCTCTGGGGGATGCTCCAAAAGCAAAGACAAATTGATGCGGATTAATTTGCTTTGGCATTTTTAGAGAGATGCCTATTAAGCTGTTCCTTTCCGCACCAGATATGGCAGTATTTCATGTCAATACTAGCTTACTTATTGCATTGCAATTTCCTCCAGAAAATATTGATCTCTCGGGGTTTTTTTCTATCATATAGAATTGTGTCCAGACTGGTACACAATTATTATAGTTAAAAAATAGTAATACTTTTTAAAATTTAAATTAAACTTAAAACCCTTTAATGCTGGCCCTTTTCTGATTCTAATATACCTACCTTCAAACTGTGGTTCCAGACACAAATGAGGTCCATTAGCTGGATCTGGAAAGCCGTTACAGCGGATAATAGATGAGTAATATTTTGAAGATTCTTTTGGTATCCTAGTTAGATTGGGGTCTGTGTAGTTTGTGTAATACAGGCCAAATTTTTCAGAGAAGCCCACGGCCCATTCAAAATTGTCCATCAAAGTCCAAACTGTGTAACCTCGGAGATCAACACCATCAAATGCAACTCCTGTTATATATATAAAACAGGGATGTGGAGAGATTCTTACAGTGTGGTTTTAGGCAAGTTTCATTGCAAGCTCATACACAATGCAGACTCCTGAATGATTTGCAGTCTCTCTGTAAGCATCTGGACTCTATAACAGATTAACAGAGTTGGAAGGGACCTTGCAGGTCATCTAGTCCAACCCCCTGCCCAAGCAGGAGATCCTACATCTGTCTCTACCTAGGATTAAACTCACAACCTCCTGATTGGGAGGCGAGAGAAACTTCATTTTGAAGGAGTAAGCACAGAAGGAAATCCTAGAGCCAGGCATATAGAGTAACCTTAAGCTTAATGCAGTGTGTTGAAAAAAATAGCTCTTAAGATTAAACACACTGCTCTTTTTAATTTCCAATTGTGTGTGTGCGTGTGCATGCGCACGCACGCACACACCATTATCCTTTCACCTATTTTCCCCATAATAACCCTGTGAGGCGAGTCAAGCTCTAAGAGAATGGCTGTCCCAAAGTCAATCAGTTGGTTCTCATTCCTAAAATGAGACTAGAACTCATAGTCTCCTGGTTTCTTGGCCTGCAACTTATTTCCAGTAAGTATAGTCAAATATACACAGTGAATAAATGGTTATCATTTTGCTGCTTTCCCCTTTTTATTAGAGATTGATTATATATTAGAGGTAGTTGATCATTAGCCTCTTCCTTCCTTTAGTAAAACAAAGCCATCAACACACTCACAAAGCTTTAAAAAGTAATAAATAGCAATTACTAAACTAGCTTGTTCCAATGCTACACAGTTAGCAGAATAACTAAATCTGCAATAGAGATTAAATTTTCAAAAACTCTGGAAATTTTGCACCATATCATTCACCACAGTCATTCACTGGATTAGAATTTATTTTCTCACTTCTGTACTCAAAACCCATCTCCATGCCAGCAAAAGTCCTTTCTCCATTACATCCATTCATTGGAAAATTAGTTAAATGCTCACTCTATCATGGAAAACAGAGATAAAATAGAAGGATTAATTGGATTTGGAGACCGCTTGCGGAAGGAAAACCACATACCTTTTAATGCTTCATTGATGTAACTCTTTAAATAATGTATGCGCCAGGTATCATTCAAGCCTCCATCTATACGTTCAGAGATTCCATTCTCAGTCACATAAATAGGTGGATTATTGTATTCTTCTTTGATCCATTTTAAGATTCTTCTGAAGCCAAATGGAGTCACTTTCAACCAAAAGGAGCCAGAACCCAGCCAGCTTTGGTCTACTATGGAAGCAACACCCCTGTCAAAGCAAACATAAATATATGGGCTCTTTGGTGCTATCTGTGCTTGGTTACTTTCTTGCAGACGTCTCATTACCCACTTAGGTAACATCATCAGTGCTAGAAGGGTATGGGTTTACTCTCTTTTTATATACAGGTGAAACTCGAAAAATTAGAATACCATGCAAAAGTTCATTTATTTCAGTAATGCAACTTAAAAGGTGAGACTAATATATGAGATTAGACTCATTACATGCAAAGCAAGATAGTTCAAGCCATGATTTGTCATAATTGTGATGATTATGGCATACAGCTTATGAAAACCCCAAATCCACAATCTCAGAAAATTAGAATATTACATGCAATCAATAAAACAAGGATTGTACATAGAACAATATCGGACCTCTGAAAAGTATAAGCATTACTGAAATAAATGAAGTTTTGCACGATATTATAATTTTTCAAATTTCACCTGTTATATGCAAGTGGCTTGCTCTCTCAGTGTTGAGAGATGTTTCCTTGATTAGGCTGTTTACTATTAGCTCGCTTGACTGAGTTGGTTAATTGTTTCATTGGAGTATTGTTTCCTTTTTGATTATTGGTCTAATGTCAATCTTGGTGTTATCTTTGCTCATCTGGGTTTTGATTGCTAGTGAGGAGGTGTTTTGGTCTTTTTGTTTCTTTTGGCTTTTTAATCATCTCTGTTGAATAGTATGTAGATGTTGTTTATCACTATGGGGTAAACAATGTAGAGATAAACAAGTTATTTGCTTTTGAACCCAGATTTTATGGCTTCTAAAAGCCTACAATTTAGAGTTTTATATATAAGACTATTTTCAAGAAACTATTGTTGAAATAATCCATAGTTTCAAAGCATTGGCTTTCAATTTTATGCTCTAATGATTTACTGGTGGCCTGCAAGGATACTATAAATGGCCCATAGAGCAGGACCAAGCAAAAATGAAAGTAACAAAAAAATGGCCAAAATCTTATGACATGAGATTTTGGCATTGACTGTGATCTGCAAAAATACTGGTGGCCCTGTAATAAAATAAAAGTTTGGAATTGCTGGCTAAGTTTGAATGTACATAGTGTTAAGAACATTTTATGTACTTGCACTTTTTAAAAAAGTTAATGTCCCAATGATTCCCCAAGTAACAGCATCTGCATATTGATCACTTAGGGCAGGGATGTCCAAACTTGGGAACTTTAAGAGTTGTGGACTTCAACTCCCAGAATTCCCCAGCCGCCATGGCTGGCTGGGGAATTCTGGGAGTTGAAGTCCACAACTCTTAAAGTTCCCAAGTTTGGACACCCCTGACTTAGGGCTTAGGCGATGAGATGCATAGAGCAACAGTGATGACACAGACAACTGTAATTATAAGGAGTTGGGCCACTTATGCATTAGGACAGCGATGGCGAACCTTTTTTGGCTCGCGTGCCATAAGTGGGGGGAGCGCAGGGGGCTTGTGCGTGGACATGCTGCACCCATAATGCAATGCGTGACCCTCCAGTGCACATGTGCGCACTACAGGTGCGACCCCCCCCATTTTTTGCATGCTCTTTTTGCTCCCACCAGGCTCCAGAGGCTTTATTAGAGCCTGGGGAGGGTGAAAACAGCCTCCCCCGCCCCCCCCCCCGCCCCCCTGGAGGCCCTCCGGAGGCTTCAGCAACCTTCAGGAGGCTTCCCTGAAGCCTCCGGACCACTCAAAATGACACTCCAAGCAAATTGGACGTTACTTCCGGTTTCGGCGGCGCATCATTTTGAGTGTTCGGAGGCTTCAGAGAAGTTCACGAAGCCTCTGAAGGGCCTCCAGGGGAGGCGGGGGAGGCTGTTTTCACCCTCCCCAGGATCCTATAAAGCCTCTGGAGCCTGGGGAGGGTGAAAGGAGCATGCAAAAAAGTGCGAATTCAGCTGTCCAGCAAGCGCATGCCATCTCACTTAAAACACTGCCACCTGGTGGGATGACTACTTTGTTGAAGCACAACAGCATATGCCTGAAATTCAGATGGCACGCATGCGCGCTGGTCAGCTGACAGGGCATCGCCTTGCGTGCCCTGACAAATGGCTCCACGTGCCATCTGTGGCATGCGTGCCATAGGCTCGCCATCATGGCACTAGGATTTTATTTAAGGACCTATTTGACAGAAATGATACCCATTTACAGAAATGCTAGAAGCCCTAGTTGTATCCACACAATTTATTTTATACTGGACAAACAATACACATGTGCACCAAAGATCAATACGTAACAGTTTCTGGCTCTTTGAGAACCAGCAATCTACATAGTTTTATGGAAAGTTTAGATTTTTCTGCAAAAGAGATCAGCATATAAACTGGTGCCTGTAACATGTGATATAAATTGCCTCAAAATAGTAATAGCATAGCCTTTAGGCTTATCTACCATCCTATTGTTCTGTGATGGCAAACCTTTTTGTTGTTGGGTGGCAAAAATGTGAGCACACGTACACGATAGTATGTGCACATGCCTGCACCCATAATGCAAAGTACGCCCCTACATATGCATGCATACACAACCCCTCTATGCTTCCCCACCATGCGCTGCACTGCTCACCTCCAAGCTGAGCTTGGTATTTCCTCTGGGGGGAGGCGGGCAAGGAAGGCTGTTTTTGCCCTCGCAGTCGCCACTACCGGTTTGCCCAAACCCAAGAGAACCAGCCGAATACCACCTCTGATTCTAACCCCTGCACCACCAGGGCTCTCAAAACATGGGAAGATTCTCATTTTACCAAATCACAACATAATGGTAAATTTTATTGAACAATCACAAAGTCCAGTAATTTCGCCCTCAAAAACAGCTAACTTTGTATTTCATTTTTATTAGGATTACTTAAATGGTGCATAATTATAATGGTGCAATATAAAATCATGCTTGTAGCTTACCTATCCGCATCGTAGGATGTTATAATAGCAGGAAAATTTAAATTGGATGCTAGGATTGTGGTGTAATAATTCAAGCCAAAATAGTCATATGTGCCTTTAATTCTTTGCTTTTCGCTTTCAGTAAATTCAGGGAGCCTGCATCACATATAACACAAACATACATGGAAATAGATAGATTTCTACGTGATACATTTATTACAAAGGAATGGCAATGTTACATATTACTATATCAGCTGGGCTCTGTAATTTATAATGTAGCATAAATTCCTATGTAGACACTTAGTCATTGCAAAAGGGCAAAAGCATGGCATGAAAACTGACCTTTCACCAAGAGCATAAGAACAGTGCATGTTCTTAGGTAATTCAGAATCTGGTCTGAACATACCCAGCTTCATGACTGGAACCAGGAATTGAATTGCTTTACTGCTGGTTTGGTTGTAGCAGAGGGGTGTCAATATCAAGGCCCACAAGATCCACCACAGCCTGTGGTGCCTCTGGCACTTAAAATGGGGTGCAGGGAGGCGTATGCGGCCCATTTCCGGCCTGGACAACCTTCTGCAACACTCCACCAGCTAAAATGGGGCGGGGGGAGCCCATGCCCCATTTTTGGCCTGGACACCCTCCTGCAGCATTCTGCTGGCCCAAATGGGGCCCAAGGGGGACACATGCCCCCCTCCCGCATCCCATTTTGGCTGGCAGAGTGGTGCAGGAGGTCATCCAGACTAAAAACAGGGTGCAGGGTGGCCGCGCCTGCCCCCTCATGCCCCATTTTGTTTGGCAGAGTGCTGCAGGAGCCATCCGTCCCATCTCCCCCCGCCCCCTCCAGCCTGGCACGAGGAGGAGAACTACAGTGCTGATCTGGCCCTCAAAGAAATTCAGTTTGACACCCCTGGTGTAGCAGAAATGAACACTAGCCTTCTCTTGAACTTCTGTAGTTTCATAAATGTCAGGCTCATTTAGTATCAATGGAGATTTTCAGTCATCCAGGTCATGGTTGTCTCACAGGTGCTTTTCCAAAGGCAACTGGACTATGGTTGGTTGTTTTCTTTCCTTCCTTTTTTCTTTTTCTTCCTCAAGGAAAAAGCATAGTCCATTTGCCCTTTGAAAAAGCACCGTTGAAATGAGCATGTAAGTATTTCCACTACTTTACTTACTTTTACTTTTATTAAATTTCTATCCCACCCTATCTCCCACAAAGGGACTCAGGGCGGCGCACAAGAACTTAAAATCCAAAAGTACAAACAATAAAAATCTACAAAATTTAAAACTACAATTAAACAGTTTACCCGTGCTAAAAAGAGAAAACAATTAATTTTAAACCCAGCTCTAATAAAATATGGTTGTAGCAGCTATGCCAGGCTGGCCATATGGAAGAAATAGGTTTTTAAAGTCCGCCGGAAGAGGCGAAGGTCGGTGATAGTCCGGAGGTCTGGGGGGAGGTCATTCCAGAGGGCGGGGCCTGCCACAGAGAAGGCTCTTCCCCTGGGCGTCGCCAGCCGGCATTGTCCAGCGGACGGCACCCTAAGGAAGCCCTCCCTGTGGGAGCGGACAGTTCGAATGGAGGTATGCGGTAGAAGGTGGTCCTGCAAGTAACAAGGCCCACTGCCATGGAGCGCTTTAATAATAATAATAATAATAATAATAAATTTTTATTTCTAACCCGCTCTCTCTCCCCAGAGGGACTCGAGGCGGGGCACAGGAGAATTAAAAAACAATAAACACAGAGTACAAAATTTAAAAAACACAATTAAACATATCCTGCGCTAAAAACATCTATAAAAACTAAAAACTGTCCCTAAAACCCCTTAACACCATAACTAATTAAAATTACCCTAGGCCAGCCAAACGGAAGAAATGAGTTTTTAAAAGCTGTCGGAAGGAGCGAAGGTCAGTGGTCGTTCTGATTTCGGGGGGAAGGTCGTTCCAGAGGGTCGGGCCCGCCACAGAGAAGGCCCTTCCCCTGGACGTCGCCCGCTGGCACAGCCTAGTGGACGGCACCCGGAGAAGTCCCTCTCTGTGGGACCGAATCGGTCGCAGGGATGTATGAGGCAGAATGCGATCCCGCAGATAGCTAGGTCCCGTGCCATGGAGCGCTTTAAAGATGGTCACTTGAACCTTGAAACGCACTAGCAAGAATCCTCGACTCCCATGATCTCATTTCATCTCATCTCATCCCACCTCCCAGCATCTTTCTCCTCTTGTCCTTCATAGTTTTTTGAAGTCATCAGAAAAGAAGATATCCTGACAGTGGGTTGAGGAAGCAGGCCTGAGTGTCCAAGGAGTTTGCCAGCAGACTCCTCAACACCATTTTAAAATATTCAAAAAAGCTCTGAAGAAACACCAACCATCAGGGCCCTCCAATTCCCATATGGTTGCTGAGATAATTGGTCATCATAAGACTTTCGTTTTTAACAGCTGGCACTTGGATTCCCTTTTTCTTCTGTCTCCTATTCCTTTTCCTTTTGTGACATAAGGCAGTGGAGAGTAATGGCTTATTCAGTGATTTTTTTTAATGTAGCACATCCCGAGAACTATTCCGCATTAGTGAATCACTTACCGTGAAATGCCAGAACTTCTTTCCTGTATCCTCTTCTTCATCAGATCACTATAATCGCCGGTTTTGAAAATAGGATGAGCAAACCAGCCAGCAAAAAACTGTGGCAAGACATCACAAGAAATCAAGAATTACACACACATTAACCAACGTATTTGTAAAAGAGCAGCTCCTCAAACCTCGTCCCCCAGACATCTGTTGAGTTTCCACATTGTAACCTTGATGTAGCTGCTTGTAGTTGCAGCTGCCACTTGTCTTCCAAGAACACTTTGTTGGTGTCCTTCTAGCCCTAATCTCTGAGAGTGTCAGAGCTCCCACAACCCACCTATACCCATGATGGCAAACCTAGGCTACAGGTGGCACACGGAGCCCTCTGTGTGGGCACACCAGCTGTCACCCAGCTCAGCTCCACTGTGCATGCGCACACGCCTCCCGCCGGCCAACAGGAGGGCAGAGATCGACTTCGAGGCCCCTCACATGTGGGGTGCTTCAGGGGTCGGTTCTCTCGCCCCTCCTGTTCAACACCTATATGAAGCCGCTGGGCGAGATCATCCGTTGCTTTGGGGTAGAGTACCATCAGTACGCTGATGATACTCAGCTGTACATCTCTACGCCTAACCACCCCAACGATGCCGTTGAAGTGATGTCCCGGTGTCTGGAGGCCGTGCAGGTCTGGATGGGGAGGAACAAACTTCGACTAAGTAACGGACTTAGGCTCAACCCGACCAAGACCGAGTGGCTGTGGTTTCCGGCTGCCCGATTCAACCAGCTCTCTCCAACGCTGGCCATAGGGGGCGAACATCTTGCCCCTGTGGATGGGGCGCGCAATTTGGGTGTCCTCCTGGATACCCGGCTGTCTATGGAAGAGCAAGTGACAGCCGTGGCCAGGAGGGCATTTTACCAGGTTCGCCTGGTACGCCAATTGCGCCCCCTATTGGATCGGGACGCCCTTCGCACAGTCACTCATGCCCTCGTGACATCCCGACTGGACTACTGTAACTCTCTCTACATGGGGCTCCCCTTGAGGTGCACCCGGAGGCTTCAGTTAGTTCAGAATGCAGCCGCGCGAGCAATTATGGGGACCACCAGGTTTACCCACGTTACACCGCTCTTGCGCGAGCTGCACTGGCTACCTGTCGTCTTTCGGGTGCGCTTCAAGGTGTTTGTTCTCATCTTCAAAGCGCTCCATGGCTCGGGACCTAGCTATCTGCGAGATCGGATCCTGCCCCATACATCCTCACGACCGATTCGCTCCCACAGAGAGGGACTTCTCCGGGTGCCGTCCACTAGACTTTGTCAGCGGGCGACGCCCAGGGGAAGGGCTCTCTCTGTGGCGGGCCCGGCCCTCTGGAACGACCTTCCCCCTGATATCAGAACGACCACTGACCTCCGCTCCTTCCGTACGAAATTGAAGACCTATTTCTTTCGACTGGCCGGCCTTGAATAATTCTCTCTGTCTATTGATTCCAAATGTATTTTAATGGGTTCTTAATCAGTTTTAGCACGGGTAACACTGTTTAATTATGTTTTAAGTATGTATTTTGTATTTATTCTATATTGTTTTTAGTTTCTCCTGTGCACCGCCCCGGGTCCCTGTGGGGAGAGGGTGCGGTTAATAAATCCGAATTTGATTTGATTTTGATTTGACTCAACTCGTCCAAGACAGAGTGGCTGTGGTTTCCGGCATCTCGATATAGCCAGTTAGTTCCATCTCTGGCTATCGGGGGCGAGTCATTAGCCCCCGCGGAAAGGGCCCGCAACTTGGGCGTCCTCCTGGACTCTCAGCTGTCCTTGGATGACCATGTGACAGCCATGCTCAGGGGGGCTTTTCATCAGGTTTACCTGATACGCCAGTTGCGCCCCTTTCTAGACCAGGACGCCCTACGCACGGTCACCCAAGCCCTCTTTATTTGCCGCCTGGACTACTGCAATGTTCTCTACATGGGGCTCCCCTTGAGATGCACCCAGAGACTCCAGTTAGTGCAGAATGCGGCCGCACAGGGGATTCTGAGAGTCTCACGGTAATCCCGTATAACACCTCCTGTGTGAGCTGCACTGGCTGCCTGTGGTCTTCCGGGTGTGCTTCAAGGTGTTAGTTACCATCTTTAAAGCGCTCCATGGCACGGGTCCTGGTTATTTGCGAGATCGCATCCTACCACACACCTCCCTTCGACCTGTCTGCTCCCACAGAGAGGGCCTCCTCAGGGTGCCGTCTGCCGGTAAATGCCGGCTGGCGACCCCCAGGGGAATGGCCTTCTCTGTGGCGGGTCCGGCCCTCTGGAACAACCTGCCCCCCGACCTTCGCACAATCACGGACCTATGTCTCTTCCGTCGGATGCTTAAAGCACATTTTTTCCATCTGGCTGGCCTGGCATAGATTAATGGTATAATTTTAAATTTAATATTTTAAGTGTTTTAATCTATTTTTAGCACAGTTTTAACTATTAATTCTATTTTATACTGTGTGTACTTGCTGTGGGTTTTCATTTTTCTGTGCACCGCCCTGAGTCCCACCAGGGAAATGTGAAAATGCTTTCTTAAAAAGGCATGAATTTAATAAGACAAAGAGTAGATATGAATGTCTACTCATTAGACTATGTTTCCCTCCCCAAGGAATTCACTAGGTTGCACTTCTAAGTGTGACACTGAAAGGCACGTATATGAACAGATGTACCCTAAAGCACAGCCGCTTTGAATTATTTACAAAGATAATAAAGATGGGATAAAAATAAATATTGCACATTTCAGCTATTCATGGTGCCATGCACACATAAAATGCTAGGAAATAAGACCAGCTCATATTTTTCCAACTTGATTCAGAATAATTGTGCTATTAGAGAAATACTGTAACATATTCATAAATCTAGAACGTGGTTTACTTGCAATAGGCTGGTTAAGATTATGAATAGCTGAAAATACAGGAGGGCATGTTCCATCTAGGAGGACACAAGCCATGACTAATTGTTATTCTTGATTAATATGCTATACTTGAAGGCTGAGGCTGATTGTGCACTATTTTATATCTCAGGGATATTTACCTTTTTCCATAATCCAAATACAGATTAGATACTAATACCTGTTGAATACCCAAACTATGTTTCTGTTGATTTTATTTAATAGAAGAATACATACTCTTTGACTTTAAAACCAAGCAAAACTATAGATCTTATTGGGAGTACATGATAGAGTTGACATTGAGGTGTCCAATCTGGGCAACTTTAAGACCTGTGGATTTTAACTCCCAGAATTTTGGGTGCTGAATTCCACAAGTTTTAAATTTGCCAAAGCTGGACATACCCATGGTTTATATCATTATTTAACTTACCGTCTCAACATTGGACCGTCTCAACATTGTCTCCTGATTACCGATAGCTTGTATCTCAGCTGTTCCCTAGCTAATATAATTTGTAATCAAACCTGATGGAAGCTGTGGTCCAGCAACAACTGAGAGTCCGGGGGGTGGGGGTGGGGGGGAGTGTCTCATTGTTGCAGATATTGTATTACCTGAACGTATCTCTCAGCAGCCTCATAATCCTCCTGTTTGTGAGGGTTCTTTGGTTCGGCCCACTCGGCACTGATGGAAAGTGAGATCAACCCGTTTTGTCTGGGACGGTACGTTTCATTGTAGAGATGCCACACTTCTGCGTGGGCCTTGATCAAATTGTGCCCCACAATGTAAGGGGCACGACCAGGTCTTCCAGATATGCCTGAGAAAACAGGGACATGGGAATGGTTAATTCAGCAGCTACAGGAGTACCAGTAGTTATATTTCAACCACAGATTTTAATCTATTTGCTTTTCTGCAAGGAGATAACCTCTTAAAATGTGCATTTTTCTTCTTCTTTCAGAATATTATAGTAAAGTGGTGGTAGAGGTCCATTTTAGTGCTTTGATGATTGTAGCACCGACATAAAGATAATAAATTTAAAGGAGAGCCTAAAGAAATAATTCCCTTGTTCAAGAAAATAAATTATAATTAAACATTATACGTATTTCATTTCTGATATATACATCAATGGTGGGATTTAATTTTTTTTTTACTACTGGTTCTGTGGGCGTGGTTTATTGGGTGTGGCTTGTTAGCTGTGGCATAGGAAGGATACTGTAAAATCCCCATTTCCTCCTGATCAGCTGGAACTCAGAAGTGGTATTTACCGGTTCTCCGAACTACTCAAAATGTCTGCTACCTGTTCTCCAGAACTGATCGGAACCTGCTGAATACCACCTCTGATGTACATCAGTTTCTGGCCTGTGTGAATCCCCATTCTGTGGTTAACTAAAAACTCTAAGCTGAAGCTTTTCCGCAACTCATTTACACAATTATACATCTGTCTTAAAGCCATACATCCCTATGCCCCAAAATCAGTTATCTAAGTTGCTGAGAATAACTTGTATTGCTTAAAGAACAGCAGACTTCCAAATACATGCAGTTGAAGTTTATCACGGCCCATTCGCTTAAGCCAGGGATGTCCAAACTTGGGAACTTTAAGACTTGTGGACTTCAACTCCCAGAATTCCCCAGCCAGCTATGCTGGCTGGGGAATTCTGGGAGTTGAAGTCCACAAGTCTTAAAATTCCCAAGTTTGGACATCCCTGGCTTAAGAGGAAGAGCTAGAAAAATGTGAATAGGCTTGGCAGCATAGCTGCACCAGACCTGGCCTAAGATAACAAGAGAGTAAAGGCTTATCTATGGCTTATAACGATTTCTTGCATGCTCTGCTCTTCCTGGAGAAATCTATTGGATAATGTTTCCTGTGACTTTCTCAGACATTCTAACAAGATTGATTAACAGACCCAAGAGATTTGCTATTCGTTTTTTCCAAATCTCTTAGCTCCATTAATGTCTTCCATTAATCACTTCTGTTCCCGATGTTCTGTTTAGAAGAGTCAGGAATACTGGGTTAAGGGTAAGGAACCTGTGAATCCCTCACAATTGGACCTAACAATTGAAGTGGCCAAAATGTATAATTCAGCAAGACTTGAAAAGGCTAATTATCAAACTCAAGGCCCGGGGGGCAGATCCAGCCCGGGGGGTGCTTAGATCTGGCCCATGGGGAAAGAGTGAAGGACCAGCCTGGGGTGTATTTGCCGGCAAAAAGGAAGCTTGTGAGGATCATGCGCAGCCCTCCCAAGTTCTGTTTTTGCTGACAGAGGGTTGCAGGACATCATCGCAGCTGAAAATGGAGCTTGGGAGCTCCTTTTCACTGGCAGAGCGCTTGGGCCACCATGGGCAGCTCCCTGACACAAGTGATGTCATGCTAGCCATGCCCACCCTGGCCACACACCCCACATTTCCCCAGAAGTCAAACACAACCCTGATGCGGCCCTCAATGAAACCGAGTTTGACACCCTTGGCCTAATGGCTACTTTTACATTAGATTAATGTAATCCTGGAATTTTAAGTTCTCTATTAATTGCAAAATTATCCTTTCCTGGGTCAACAGAGATTTTAATAATCAACAATATCCTCCCGTTTTTCTAACAAACAAGAAGCATTGGTAAAAGACCTTACCCGGTGCAGACACTCCATAACCATGACCAAGGTTGGAAATGACATAAGGCTCATTTAAAGTTATCCAAAATTTCACCTTGTCTCCCAATTTTTGAAAAACAAGGTCTGCGTAATCTTTAAATTTCTGAACGATGGTCTCGTTTTCCCACCCTCCAATGCTCTGGAGGGCCTGAGGAAGATCCCAGTGATACAGGGTTATCTAGAATTTAAGACATGCATTTACATAAATCTATCATTTTTGGTTCAATTAACCAGTTACCTGTGTAGTGGCAAGCTGTAAAATATTACTTTGGGAGAAATGGCTTATTAAACTATTCTACAAAAACCACAGCCAAGTCGTGGAGTGCAAATATATAATATTCAAATCATGATTACATGATTAAAATTCAGATGCTTGGCAACTGATTCATACTTATGACCATTGCTGTGTTCCATGGTCATGTTGTCCCCTTTTGCAGCCTTCTGACAAGCAAAATCAATGGATAAGCCAGATTCACGTAACAACCAGGTTACTAACTTATCAACTGCAGTGATTCACTCAACAACTGTGACAAGAAAGGTAATAAAATGGGGTGAAATTCACTTAACAAATGTCTCACTTAACAACAGAAATTTTGAGCTCAGTTGAGGAGCACCTGAACCTAGTTCTTCTGAGTATTGTATAGCCAACCTTGACTATAGGTAGTCTTCAACTTAGTACCATATGTTTCATGACTGACTGAAGAAAATGACCTACATCTGGTCCTCACAGTTATAACTGTCGTAGCAGCTCCACAATCACACAATCAAAATTTGGGTGTTTTGGCAACTGGCATATGTTTACAATGAGTACATTGTCCTAGAATCACGTGATCACCATTTTTGACCTTTCCAGCTGACTTCCGGCAACGAAAGTCAATGGGAGAAGCCAGAGTCACTTAATGGCCATATCATTCACTTAACAACTGCAGTGATTCACTGACAACTATGGCAAAAAGAGGCCATAAATCTGGGCACAATTCCCCTAACAACCACCTTTCTTGGAATGGAGATTCTGGTCCCAATTGTAATCATACGTCGAGGACTACCTATATATAACAAATCATCTCATTGTAAACCTGAAAGATGACATCAGATTCCCCCTTGCAAACACATGCTGTAGTATAGGAGTCTCCAATCCTGGCGGTCTTCAACTCCCAGAATTCCCCAGCCAGCAATTCCCCAGAGTTGAAACCCGATATTTTCAAAACCCAATATTTTGAAAAGTCCATTGAATTATAGCATGAGCTAGAAGTCTATTTTTAAAAAGGGGTAAACAAATTCCACTCTGTTGTTTTTAATCTGCATCAACACAAAATTAAAATAAAATGAGGTGAATATGAATAGCTAGGGAGAAAATAAAGTACTTGGTATTCCCATTTGGCATTCAGATTTGGCAAAATGGGAGATGAAAAGAATGGGGGATCGCATGAAGCGATTGTGTACGCCAACATACCATGAATCTGGTTGTATATTAATTTAATAAAGGAATAAATCTAGTATTGAAGACTTGAAGTTGCCAAGGTTGGAGACCCCTGCTGTAGTAGATTGTAAGAAATTATACCTGCTGCTGTGGCCTAGAGGTGGAGCTCTCGCCTCACAATCAGAAGGTTGTGAGTTCGATCCTAGGTAGAGGCAGATGTAGGGTCTCCTGCTTGGGCAGGGGGTTGGACTAGATGACCTGCAAGGTCCCTTCCAACTCTGTTAATCTGTTACCTGTATCTCACGCGGTTTATTTTACCTGAGGTTGGATGTTTGCTGCAAGAAGTGCATCCACAAGCCTTTCATAGTACTTCAGGCCAGCTTCATTGACATGCTTGGTGGTCCCATCGGGGAGAATGCGAGGCCAGGAGATTGAAAAACGATAATGGGTCACCTTGACATCTTTCAGAGCAGCCACGTCTGCCTCTATTTTGTGGTAGCTGTCACAAGCCACATCTCCGTTATCATCGCTGTCGATTTTCAAAGGCGTGTGAGCAAACTGGTCCCAAATACTGAGGCCTTTCCCATCTTCTCTCCAAGCCCCTTCAATCTTTAACGAAAGGAAGGTTTTTTTTAATCTTAGGTTTTTACAACTTAGATCACGCTGGCTCTCACTTCAATGACTCACTGCTAAGTGCAAAATTAGCAATATGATTATATGGACGAGAAGAAAAAGAGAGACAGTTTAAGAACTGGCAGTGTCACCTGTTCCCCTTTCTCCCACTTTTTGTCTGGAGTTTGACTAAATTTGCCAAAGGTGGAATTCCTGTTAATCTTATACACTTCATCTGGTGTAATAAGCATGTTTCTTTCTTATGGGATTTGAATTATCATTCAAGTGGTAGCTCACCATCATCAAGATAAATACTAATTTAGAAAAAAGAATAGTCCAGACATCCTAGAACAGTGATGGCTAACCTTTTTTGGCTCGCGTGCCAAAAGCGGGGGGAGCGCAGGGGGGTCGTGCATGGGTGTGCCACACCCATAATGCTTTGACACGCTTTTTTCGCCCTCCCCAGGCTTCAGAGGCTTTCTAGGAGCCTGGGGAGGATGAAAACAGCCTCTCCTCCCCACCTCCAGGGGCTTCAGGAGCTTCCCTGAAGCCTCCAGAGGGCGAAAAATGGCTTCAAAAGAAGGCCTAAATCAGCTGGCCAGCGCACACAAATGCACTAGAGCTGACAGGGCAACGCCTCACGTGCCCTAAGAAATGGTTCCGCGTGCCACCTGTGGCACTCGTGCCATAGGTTCGCCATCACTGTCCTAGAACCAGCATACAGCTACACCAATTGCCACCTGGGAGAAGCCGATCTCTACCACATAGTCCATGAATTTCTCAACTAGTCCCACTGTCAGTGAATGGATTCTGAAGTTCCCCGGCACAACAAGATGGGGAATCCAATTCTTGTCAAGTTATCAAATGCAGCAGCTCAGATAATGGCCCGCGTGTTGAGTAATAAACAAGCAGTACCACTACTAGCAAAGGAGAGCATCTGATCATAGCAAAGAGGATTATTGCTCTACTCTGGTCCTTCCTTAGACTTATAGCTTTGAAACAGGAATATCTCCAAATTAGGATACAGTTATACATACGGGCCCTTTTGCACTTCCTTTCCACATAGAAGAAGATTAAGGCCTTGTTATAACAAGATTTGGCATTTAGGGATAACAGCCTGAGTCCAAGTCTCCCAGCAACCTGGCATACAAAAATGCAAGTAAATCTTGAAAATAACTATATCAGGGGTGTCAAACTTGCAGCATCACGTGGTTGTCACGTGACATATAATGACTTTTACCCCTTCACTAAACTGGGGAAGGGCATAGCCAGTGCGTAATGCATCCGGTCCGCAGGCCGCGAGTTTGACACCCCTGGTCTATTTCGCTCTCTGCCAATCTTGTTCCTTAGCCATACTCTCCAGTTCCTCTTCATCCTTCCAACCCCAGACTGTGATCTCCCAAGCTTTCACCCCCACCACAAGCTCTCTCCATGGTAGTCTAGTTCAAGGGTCTCCAACCGTGGCAACTTTAAGACTTGTGGACTTCAACTCCCAGAATTCCTCAGCCAGCAAAGCTGGCTGAGGAATTCTGGGAGTTGGAGTCCACAAGTCTTAAAGTTGCTAAGGTTGGAAACCCTTGGTCTAGTTGGTGAATCCCCTAATTTTCCACTGCCACTACTTTATACAGGCATTCTAACTGTCTATCTGGTGGCTCTTCGGGTCAGATCTAACAAATCTCCCAACAATTTCCACCATGTTCTTCATAAAGTTCAATGTTTCTTTTTTATAACCTGATATGCCGCGGTGGCCACACTCCAATAGAAGTTCTTGGGAAATTCTCCATAAAGGAACTCATCGTCTTCTAAGAGCGGGAACCCGTTGTTACGTATGATTTCTGAATAATATATAGCAGACTCCTTAGGGGTTCTAGGCCTGTTTGGATTTTCAAAATCAACCTGGTGGAGGCCAAATTTTGGCTCGTAACCGTGCAGCCATTCAAAATTATCCATAAGTGACCAGGCCAAAAACCCTCGAAGATTTACTCCATCCAGTTTGTAGGCTAAAAAAACAGGAAATCAAAAGACTGTTTTTGTATTGGATCGGTTTACTGTAATGCTAAAAAAGAAAATAAAGTTAAGAAACAAGGAAAAGACTTGATGATTTCCTCCTGTTGACCTATGTGTAAGTGTAGGTAGCAATCTTGGGAATAGCTTGAAGTAAATTGTCCTTCAGCCTACAGTTTTATGTCCCTTTAATCAATTTATTCCCAAATTTCAAGATCCATGACATTAAAAATACAAATGCAGCAGGGGTGATTCTGCCAGGCACTACTACCGCTTTGCTCATGCGCGCTGAGTCTGTGTGCGCACTTGATGCAATACAATAGCAGAGTTGGAAGGGACCTTGGAGGTCTTCTAGTCCAACCCCCTGTCTAGGCAGGAAGCTCTATACCATTTCAGACAAATGGCTATCCAACATCTTTTTGAAGACTTCCAGTGTTGGGGCATTCACAACTTCTGGAGGCAAGCTGTTCCTCTGATTAATTGTTCTGTCAGGAAATTTCTCCTCAGTTCTAAGTTGCTTCTCTCCTTGATTAGTTTCCACCCATTGCTTCTTGTTCTATCCTCAGGTGCCTTGGAGAATAGCTTGACTCCCTCTTCTTTGTGGCAACCCCTGAGATATTGGAACACTGCTATCATGTCTCCCCTAGTCCTTCTTTTTATTAAACTAGACACACCCAGTTCCTGCAACCGTTCCTCATATGTTTTAGTCTCCATGCGTGCTGCACGTGCATGAGGAGTACAATAAAAACTGTTCTGCGCATGCGCAGAACCAAAAAGCAAGATGGCCGTGCCTATGGCGCCACGCAGAGAACTGGTTTGGTGGCATGGCACACCTGGGTTGCTGCCAGTTCGAGTGATCCAGGCCACCAAACAACTACCAGTTCGGCTAGGAATCCACCACTGAATTTGGTTCTTCAGACATGCTGGACCTAAAACACTCAGAACTGCTGGCCAGAACTTCTGTTGGACAAGGCTACAATCCTACATGGTTTTCTCTGGGAGGAAATCCCTTTGAACTCTGAAGAAATAACTTCATAGAATACATGCGAAATTTCCTCTAAGAAAGCATTACTAACACTCAGTGGTCATTCCAAAAAACAATGATTTTTCAGATTGAAAAGTTAATTAAGACTTACTGCCTTTAAAATAATGACTGATACAACCCTGCCTACTTTTATTCTGAATTCCTACATGGTCAACAGCATTTACTGTCAGAAATGTATGCTTAGGTTTGCATGCTTGATTTAATTAACTTTAACTGTAGTCATTCTTAATTTATATTTTTATCTAACAGGGCAATCCTAAGGATATTTTGGCAGGGCTGAATCCCATTCAGCCCTAAGCACTTTGTTCCCTTTCAACATTATTTAAAGCTTGGATTGGTTTAGTTGAGTAATAAGATGACTATAAGCAGTGTATCAAATTTGGTGTTACTTTTATTTTGTTTAGGTTTTCCTAATAAAATAAAATCGATAACCTCGCATAAAGCAAAGCAAAGTAGCCTCTAATCTAGATTTAAAGGAACTGCCTCTGGGTTTGTATTAATTGCTCGGAAGAGGCGATATGTGAGCTGAATTAGTGCCCAGTACTCATGGTTCCCTCTTGGAACATAGATGTTCCATGACCAGTCATCTTGCCCATCAGATGATCAGGATGCCCACGATAAGTCTAAACTTTCCAAGGAGGTCCAGTAACCATTGAACCCAAAAATGTATCCATGCTTCCTATCTGGTACCTACAAGCAGATATTACATTGCTATTATTAAAGCATCATAAAGAGTCAATGGATGTTAGGCAGCATATAAATGTAATAAATTATTATTATTATTTTCATTACCTTTCAAAGCTTCATCAATGTGGGTTTTATAATAAAATATCCTTTTGGTATCATCAACATCTGACTTAGCTTTTATTCCGATTCCATTTTCGGTAATGTAAATAGGTGGATTGCCATACTCCTCTTTGATCCAGTTGAGGAGCCTCCGGAGCCCCCATGGCACAGCGGGCATATTTGCCAGAGCCGTGGTTGGCCACGAAAAATCTCTCTCCAGGGCTCGTTCTTGGTCAGTTTCATAAGAAAATGGTTTCAACTTGGTGGTTTTGTGCTGTATAAAGCTGGCGGTATAATAGTTTAAGCAGAAGACATCTGCTGTGCCCCGGATAAATTGTTTCTCTTCTTCAGTGAGAACTGGAAGGCGGGAGATGGGCAGTTTCTGTAAATCAGTCCTGTTTCCTACTGTCCATTTCATGGCACTTGGATAATCACCGTTTTTAAAAATTGGATGCCCAAACCATCCTGCAGTGAACTGGAGGAACCGATCCGCTGCTTCTACATTGCGGGAATTTTTCCATGTCTTCGGTTCAACCCAGTCAATGTTGAGACTTATGGAAATTACACCTTCCTGGCTTTTCCTATACTTCTGGTCATATGTATGATATACTGTGGCATGAGCCTTCAGTATTGTATGACCAACCTTATAGAGGGCCTCACCTGGATTGTCTTCTACATTTGGAGGATGGACTCCTGTGTCATAGCCCAACCATGAAATTATGACCGGCTCGTTGAAAGTAATCCAGAACTTAACCCTATCTCCAAACGTCTGAAAACAGAAGTCAGCATAGCTATTAAACAGATCAATCAGGACAAAGTTTTCCCACCCACCAATATCTTGGAGAGCTTGAGGCAGATCCCAGTGATATAAAGTGACTATTGGTGTAATATTTGCAGCCAGTAAACCATTGATCAATCGGTTGTAATAATCAACGCCATGACTATTTATAGATTGGTTTCTGCCATCTGGAAAAATTCGAGACCATGAGAAGGAGAAGCGGTAACTGTTCACCTTTAAGGCTCTCAATAAATAAAGATCTTCATCTACTTTATTGTAGCTGTCACAAGCTATATCTCCAGTGTCATTGTTCTTAATTTTTCCCGGCGTATGAGTAAAGTTATCCCATATGCTAGGTCCTTTCCCATCTGCATTCCAGCCTCCTTCAATCTGATAGGCCGAAGTGGAAACGCCCCACAGAAAATCTTTCGGGAAGGTGTCATAAAAATACATGTCTCTTTCAAAATTAGTCTGATCAGAAAACTTTTCCCAAACTATCTTTGCCTTTGATGGGACGTCAGATGCTGACAAATTAGGCAACCTTGGGAACATGGAAAAATCCGTTCTGAATGGCTGGGTATGTTTTATCGTGCTTGCATTAGGAAATCCATTATTTTCAATCACAGAAGAGAAGAAATATGCAGATTTTCTTGGCGTCCTTTGTCTATTGGCATCTTCAAAATTCACATTATGGAGGCCAAATTTTTGACTATAACCTGACATGCCTTCGAAGCCATCAATCAATGATCGGGCAATATATGCCCGAACATCCACACCATCTTCCTTTACAGCTGTTGAGTAAAGAATAAATAATTTGTTTAGATTTTCATTCAGTCCCATAAAATACACAGAATAACCAAAAATTAATTCTTCTGTCATCTATACAAAGTGATGTGAATAATGTGCTGGTCATACATGATCTCTCAGTAGAATCAGAACCTGTCAGAAATGAAATCTCAGGTCCATATATGAAGGTCTAATTCAAGAGTTACTGCTAAACAGCCGATGTACAGAAATCTTTTAGTAAGTAACAGCACCTGCTTGTAATTAGATAAGGGTCCATAGAATTCAAGAGGGTTTATCTTAGTTCACTTGTGGCTACATAGAGATTCTAAACTGATACCTCTTTTAACTCCATCCCTAGGTTCTGCCACTCCTTCCCCTACAAAACCCAAAGTATATTCAATTTTATTTAGCTTGAAATGCAACTACTCGTCTGTTAAAAGTTATACTTTGGTATCGGGTTTTGGAAAAAGTTCTGGTCATGCTGTAGTGACCAGCTGACAGGGATGCTTCTTTAATCAAGGATTTCATTGCAAGAGGCCAGGTATTCCAGCGTTATCCAACAAACTTCACTGAGCCTTTCTGTCACTCATAAGACTATGCATGAGAAATGGCCCTTGATTGTATCAATTGATTGGCTTTCTCAGTGATGGTTGCCAATCCTTTGTGCTACCTGAAGCTCAGTAGTGGACCCCAAGCCAGTGCCACCCATGTTTCATGGTTTGGTATGAGAAGGCAAACAATAGATTTGTATCAGGGGTGGGTTCCGGTCAGGTTTACTGTCGGTTTGCTTGTGCGCACACATGCGCAGTTCAATTAAAATGGTTCTGCCATGCACTGAACCGGGCCAAACCGATAGGAACTCACCTCTGATTTATATGTTTTAAGCCAGGATAAATAACAGGCCAATATGAAGCCTTGAAGGAATGCTTCTTTCTGGCACTGCTCTAGGAAGTTAAGTAGCTCTCCATTTATGGACAATGGGTTTAGAATTTCATCAAACTGGTTATTTCACTATTTATTTATTTATTTTATTTATTCTATCGTACTTTTATACTGCCCTCTCTCCCAAGTGGGACTCAGGGCGGTGCACAGGAATAAGAAAATAAAATATAAATATACAGACAATCAAATAAATTTAAATTTGGATTAAATAAATTTGGCCCGTGCTAAAACTTAATTTAAAACCCAGCTAAAATTCAATAATATAAACAGCTATGTCAGGCCGGCCGCGTGGAAGAGATATGTTTTTAGTGCTCGACGGAAGAGGCGAAGGTCCGTGATTGTGCGGAGGTCAGGGGGCAAGTCGTTCCAGAGGGCTGGACCTGCCACAGAGAAGGCTCTTCCTCTGGGAGTCGGCAGCCGGCATTGTCCGGCGGACAGCACCCTAAGGAGGCCCACCCTGTGGGAGTGTACCGGTCGAGTGGAGGTATGTGGCAGGAGGCGGTCCTGCAAGTAGCCAGGTCCTATGCCATGGAGCGCTTTAAAGATGGTCACTAGCCTGGGACAATCTTCTGAGCAGAAGACATTTCCACCAAGGTGTAAAAGTCAAGTAAGGTGCCCAGCCTTGATGCTTTCAATTGGAGGCAATGAGGCACTCTCTTGAAGAGGGCCACAGCAGTGATTGAAATCAAGTCACTCTAGAAAGTAAAGTTTAATTGAGTAATAATACCCTTTGGCAATTTTATAGGAAAAACCTTTGCAACTGTGAGTCACTCTCTGCACATGTTTTAATGATTTGGCTCCTGAACGCATGGGAGATATGACGTGGCATTCAATCATTTTTACGTGTGTTTTGAGAGTATGTGAAGTCGATTGAACCAGAATAGGTGTGGTAAACCTAGCACCTAAAACGGTGACGTTGCCAATGTCTTCCCTGATCTTTGGGTTGGTTAGGAAGACATGCAAATTTTACCTGTCAGTACAATACAGATAAACAATACATGGGACACTAGCAACTTAGCATCTGGTGAAAGAGCCAAATATTCACTAAACTTTCAGACACTCAACATGAAAACCTTCTGTACCTTTTAAGGCCTCATTGATATAGAGACGATAGTAATCCAGCCTTGCGGTATCATCAATCAAATCGGCTCCATCATCAATAGGTGCACCGTTTGCCGCGATGTAAATGGGAATACTGGTCTTTGTATATTCTTCAGACACAAATTGCAGCAATCTCCTCAGCCCCCAGGGCACAACGTACAACCAAGGTGCCGCTGTCGTTGGCCAAGAAGGATCCACTTCCCAGGAAAAGCCCCCAATGGTCTCATAATCTGAATTACAGGTTTGATTATCCAAAACACCAACAAGTCTAGAAGTATAATGAGAAAGGCCAAAGAAATCAGCTGACCCTTGTAACATTTTCTTCTCCTCGCTGCTGAATGTGGGGAGCTCGGCAATGTTGATAGAGCACTGCTTAATTGTCTCCTCGATCTGGGTTTTCAGGATCTCTGGATAATCCCCATTAATGAATATTGGGTGAGCAAACCAACCCAACATGAACTGCAAGTAGCGCTCGGCTGCTTTCAAATCCTCGGGAGATCCAGGATTTCGGGGTTCGGCCCAATCAGAGTTCAACACTATGCCAACCTTGCCTTGCTGTTGGGGACGATACTGCGTGTTGTAAACATACCAAGTTCGAGCATGTGCCTTGAGGATGGTATGAGCCACCTGTTGGAAAACAGAAACATGCAATAAATTCACGTTACTCCCCTGAATATTTTATTCAGTTACAAATTCAGATGCTAGTATCTCTGACAATAAGGAATACGAAAGAGTGCTCATCCAGGTGATATTATATCAGCAGGTTCTAATGTTCAACTACTCAGGCTCCTGATTTAGGCTTGACTAACCATACCCTGAGAAGGAAAATCTAAGGATTTTTCTCAGCTCGTTTTTTAGGGCTTCAGCACAGATAACAGGACCCTTCATAGCAAGCACATGGGCTACAATAGGTCAAACTAGGTTTAAAAGTTAGGCCCTTTCCATTCCAGAGATATTTGAAGGGTTCTGAGGGTGATCTGGGGACCATGGAAGACAATTTGGCACCATGTGCAATCTATCACTCACTGGTTGCCCACTTCTCTCTTAAATACATGGCAGTCTTCATGATTTGGATTTCTCATTCTTCTTTTCAAATTGTTAACTAGGTGATGTATATTAATTCAAGCCTCAGATTAAGTAGGTACCTCTTGTCCTTCAACCTTTAAGTTAGGGCAAGTTTTATTGCTTCTGATACCTTGTAGGATGCTATGCCTGGACTGATGATTCCTGGAGGATGCTGCCCTGTACCATAGCCAGCGTAGCTAATGACCCAGGGTTCATGGAAGGTAATCCAGAGTTTGACGCGATCTCCAAAAGTGGCAAAGCAGAAAGCTGCATAATTGGCAAAAGCAGCAATGATGCTTTCATTCTGCCAACCACCAAAGTCCTGCAGCACTTGAGGAAGGTCCCAGTGGAACAAGGTCACCATGGGTTCAATGCCAGAATCCAGCAAGTTGTCAATGAGCTTGTTGTAGTAATTCACTCCTTGAGGGTTCAGGCTGCTGTTGTCCCCATTGGCAAAAATCCTAGGCCATGATATAGAAAATTTGTAGATCTTGGGGTGAAGGCCTCTAAGCAGATAAATATCATATTCAGCCTTGCGGTAACTATCACAGGCAACGTCGGCGGTTTGATTCTTATAGATTTGGTCTTGATGTCCATATCGATCCCAGATACTCTCGCCTTTCCCATCTTCTGCCCAGGCTCCTTCAACATTAAAGGATGCTGTTGATGTACCCCAGAGAAAACCACTGGGAAACGTATCTGCTAAAAAGGAGTCTCTTTCCAGCTCAGTTTGGTTAGCAAATTTTTCCCAAATCTTTTGATAGTTCGAAAGCGGAATGTCAGCTTGTGTAGAGTCTTCCTTCTGCTTTGGTTGAACAGCTGGATCCTTGTGGGAGCTTTAAAAAAATATAACTATTTCAATAACTGCAGTTTTTATAATGATTATATTATGTTATACAGAAGTGATGTGAAGATCATTATATTTGTTGGGAGAATCATCCAGGGTTTAGAGCCTTGATGGTGAACCTATGGCACGGGTGCCACAGGTGGCACGCAGAACCATTTCTTAGGGCACGCAAGGCGTTGCCCTGTCAGCTCCAGCACCCATATGTATGCTGGCCAGATGACTTAGGCCTTCTTTTGAGTCCATTTATCTCCCTCTGGAGGCTTCAGGGAAGCTCCTGAAGCCTCTGGAAGTGGGGGGGAGGCTGTTTTCACTCTCCCCAGGCTCCTAGAAAACCTCTGGAGCCTGGGGAGGGCGAAAAAAGCACACCAAAAGCATGGGGTCGTACAGATAGCATTATGGGTGTGGCACGCCCAAGCACAACCCCCCTACGCTCCTCCCGCTTTTGGCACGCGAGGCAATAAAGGTTAGCCATCGCTGGTTTAGCGTAAGAACCAATATTTAGTGTGTAGATTTTCATAAAACCCACCATGACTAAAGAAATTCAGAGCAAATGTTGAATTGGCATTGTGAAACCTCAATGCAAACGCTCCCCTTTTGTACATGGGTCATGACATTACATCCGTGTACGCAAGGAGTGGAATTTGTGCCCAACCGTATGATGCATGTTGATCATTCTGATAAGTAGTCTAGATTTGCTTGTATACATCAGAATAAAACATAGAAAGTCTGCTGGCCCAATGAGGTACCACTTGGTAAGAGAGATATTTATATTATAAAGTTCAAACCATATTGTTAATATTTTGTCTGCACCCGTGGTGGGATACAACCAGTATGCCCTGGGATGGTCATACCGGTACCTGCTGGGAGCACCCGCCCATGCTTCTTACCTGTATTTGAGCTGATTGGGGCTTTTGCGCATGCTCATGGAGCATACGGTGCCTGTGTGACACTCCGCCGAGCAGCTGGAGCGTAGTGGAGAGTCACGGGCAGTAAGTACGCATGTGCGCATTGCACACATGCATGTGGTGGATGCGCGACCCCGTTGCACCGTGTTGGTTGCAACGGGATCCAGAACTCACCACTGGTCTACACGTGGGAATGTGTTCACGTGCATCATGGGTGGATTTCTGCCAGCATTATTGCCGGTTTGGTGTGTGTGTGATTTTGCATGCACGCAAAAAGATCAAAAATGATATGGCAGTGACCAGTTCGAGGGAGTGATGAGCATCCTGTCCCTACCGGTTCGGAGACCCAGTGCCATTTCCACTACCGATTCCATTGAACCGGTGTGAACTGGTAGTAACCCACCTCTGACATGCATGTGTATATGTTCTGTATGTATACGTATACGTATACGTGCACATACATATACACATATAGGTATGTACATGATAAAAAGAAACCTGCATCTGAATCCAAAGACCTCCAAAGTTTTTGATCTTCAGCTCCAAGCACGGGATTTCTCAAACTAATACGAAATATATATTTGATTTACTGCAACGGCATTATTTAAGTGCTGACCAAAATGCTTGTACTTACCAAATATTTATTAAAAAAGAGGCATATAAGGACTGTCAGAAAAAACATGCACTTTATTTAGTTAATCATATGGAAAGAAAAAAAATTAATATTTCATACCTTGCTTTTGGAACGGCTAAGTTCTCTAAGAAGGAGCTCACATCGTAGCCTTTCACCTGTGCTTCGGCTTCATGTATGGTTGGAAAACAGAGAACAGAATCAATGCAATAAGTAGATAAGCAAGAATAAGTAAGAACTTTCAGTTTGACTACTGTCACGTTTTAGGCATATCAGCTCTTTAGCAAGAAAGGTCTGAAAGATTCTGCTAAGTGCAATATCCTCCATCACACCCTAGAGAAACTGCTCAATTTGCAGCTCATATAACAGTGATGGCGAACCTATGGCACGGGTGCCACAAGTGGCACGCGGAACCATTTCTTAGGGCACGCAAGGCGTTGCCCTGTCAGCACTAGCGCGCATGTGTGTGCTGGCCAGCTGATTTAGGCCTTCCTTTGAGGCTGTTTTTCGCCCTCTGGAGGTTCCAGGGAAGCTCCTGAAGCCTCTGGAGGTGGGGAGGGGAGGCTATTTCCACCCTCCCTGGGCTCCTAGAAAGCCTCTGGAGCCTGGGGAGGGCAAAAAAAGCTTACCAAAAGCAGGGGGTCACGCACATAGCATTATGGGTGCGGCACATGTCCACGAACGACCCCCTGTGCTCCCCCCACTTTTGGCACGCGAGCAAAAAAAGGTTAGCCATCACTGTCATATAACAAGGTTATCCTCTAATGCAGGGGTCTCCAACCTTTGCAACTTTAAGTCTGAAGGACTTCAGCTCCCAGAATTCTCCAGCCAGCTTTGCTGGCTGGAGAAGTCTGAGAGCTGAAGTCCTTCAGACTTAAAGTTGCAAAGGTTGGAGACCCCTGCTCTAATGTGATGTTATTGCTCTCAACCACAAGCACCCATTTGATTTTCCCCCTTCCCATAGAAATAAGTAGCATACCCATGTGCAGTAGTGCAGGAGGAAAATGGCTATATTTTCCTTGCTTCCTAATCCATATGCGTCTAAGCCCCACAAAAGCCCCACGTATCCTTCCTACACAAGAAACATACCACTGAAAATGGAAGCCATTGTTGCAGGTAGGTTTTCTTCAACAGAAGAACATCCGAAGAAGTTTAGAGTAAAGAGTAGAATGTCCTTATCATGTATGAGATGCTGAAACCAAAACATATTAAGTTATGACATGTGTTAGCCTTAAGTGGAAGTCAAGATCATCCTGGAGAAAATCTGTGTGGGTGCTAGGAATTGAATGACTTGTCAATCAATCAACCAAATCTTACTTAAGGGAGAATTATTCCCTGTAAAAAAAGGCAACATTGCTTTTCCTAAGAGGTGTAGAAAGATTTGATAAGTGCTGGTGATTGACCTAAGCATAGTACACAAAATTATCTGCTATAAGGTCCTACCTGTAAACAACTACTTCAACTGCAATAATACACGGGCAAACAATAGATACAAACTGAAAGTAAGCCGCTCCAAACTCGATTGCAGAAAATACAACTTCAGCAACAGAGTGATCATTGCCTGGAACACTTTACCTGATTCGGTTGTTAGTTCCTCAAACCCCCATATCTTTAACCTTATACTGTCCAGCGTGGACCTCACACGTTTTTTAAGAGGTCCCTAAGGGGGCGTGCATAAGCACATCAAGGTGCCTACCTACCATCCCTGTCCTACAGTCCCCATTGATATGTACTCATTTTATGTGTTCATGGCCATGTTATACTTACTTATAGCCATCCATCCATTTATTTTTTATTTATTTTTTATTTTATTTTATTAAATTTATACCCCGCCCTTCTCCTTACAAGGACCCAGGGCGGCGCACAGGCAATATTAAAAAACCATACAAAATACAAAAATATTATTTAAAAAAATATTAAATTATATCCCGTGCTAAAACCCATTATAAAACCCTAAGAATTTAAAATTATCCAGATTTAAAAGTCAGAAAATGGGGGTTATGCTAGGCCGGCTTGTTGGAATAAATAAGTCTTGAGACGTTGGCGGAAGAGGCGGAGGTCCGAGGTGGTGCGTAATTCGGGGGGTAGGTCGTTCCAGAGGGCTGGGCCCGCCACAGAGAAGGCCTTTCCCCTAGGCGTCGCCAACCGGCATTGCCTGGCCGACAGCACCCGGAGAAGGCCCTCTCTGTGGGAGCAGATCGGTCGAAGGGATGTATGGGGCAGGAGGCCCATTTGTACTAATCTCATGTGAAAATGTCCCTGCCTCTATTAATGCCTCTTACTTTGTACATGTTGAGACAAATAACTAAATAAAATAAAAAAATAATATTTTTTGAAGTAGAAGAGGCACCTATTTCCCTCAAAAAAGACGGTTAAAATCTTGGTGTGTCTTATACACTGAATACAGTATTTTTTGCTTCCCGAACCTCCACCCCCTTTGCCAAAATGGCCGTGCATAGCTTGTAGGAGGCTTCCAGAGTGCTCCTGGGGGCTGGGGAGGGCAGAAATGAGTGAAAATGAGCCGGTTTTTGCTCATTTTTGGCACAAACACCCAGCCCCCATTTTTGGCACAAACACCCAGCCTCCTTTTTTATTTGCCTCTTCAAAATCTTGGTGCATCTTATACTCCGAATAATAAAATAAATAAAAAAAATTTCATTGTAATTTTAGTACAATGACAATAAAAATTATTATTATAAAATAAATAATAAAATGTATGAATAAAACTCTGCATCAACATCGTTCTTCACCTTTAGTTTTCTTGCTATGTTTGGTGAAAATCCTCAGACACTACATCAGAATGGCCCTTAATTGAAAAAGCCTTCCAGTTAGACCAAGGGCAATATTAGACTCATTCTCATACATGCTTAAAGAAATAGCTAGTCTAAAATGAAATGGATATTGATCAAAAGGAAAGATTTGGAGGATAGAATATCAGAACATACATACTGGATTTATTACCCAGTTAGATGAAGGTTGCAGTTTTCTATTCAGTTGAGCAAACCCAATAAATATTCTTTTTTGTGTGTGTGCAAATAGATACTAAGAAAACTGAGTGGTGTGCAAGGTTCAGGCAATTTTGTGGCTTGTTTCTAAGTGAACATTCTGTAAAATTAGTTGCAGTGTATCCGCTTTGAAGATGAACCTCCAGCTTAGCATCAAATTGCACTCACATTAATTCAAGGGAACTTAGTTAAGGTTTCCCCAGACAGGCAAAGTATCCCACCCAGACGTTTGATTTACAGAACCTTTGGAGAGAGGTTGATAGTTCAACCCATCTGAAAAGCACTGAATTGAGGAAGGCTGATCTAGAGTTTGCATTAATATCACCACGGCCATTCAAGAGACGGTTTGCAGAATACCACAAAGTAAATTGGTGCAATTGATCTGAATTACCTTGATTTCACTGAGCATCTTTTCAATACTTGCTTCGGTCTTACAGTTGTACCGCAGGCTGAGAGACAGAAAATCTATAGAGGCCTAAAATGAAACAGAACCTTGTTATGGATAGGCCATAAATATCTTTCTGCGGTTATACCTCTGGAAGAACATTCATCAGGATAATCAGGGACATCTGCCAAGGGAGGTACCCACAGGATCAAAATGGGAGCCATGGCTAGGCCCGTTTTTTACATGCGTGGTGCGTGTGATACACATAGATTTTGACGCTGTCGACTGTTGATTCACACACACACACACACACACACCTCAATGCTCTTTTTATATTATATTTTGAAACTAGGTTTATTTTTAAAACACCCATTTATACTTTGATGGCTGGTCTGAAGGAAAATAACAGCATTATACAAAGAGAATGAATTACGAAGCAAAATTATTTTAGCACAGTGATGCCCGATTTTCAGATTTTAAAGATGGATTAGCTACTCTTGCATGCTAATGCAAATCTAAGAAAAATCCATAACCCCTGAAATTACACACAACACAAAATCTCAAACATCTATTCCCACTTTTCATCCTCCAAATGTAAAGATAAAAAAAATATACTGCAAAAGCAGGGAAAACGCTATTTGCAAATCCTGAATAAAATATATCAAAGTTATGTATGCATACAGCAAAGTACAGCAGCAAGCAGGTACATTTTCTTCTAAAGCCTAGGATGTTAACTTTATTTTATTTATTAACTTGAAGTCCTTTGCCTTATTTAAATACTTAAATCATTCAATGTAATTGAGTGACAAGAGCACAAAAATTTGCCGCTAGAACAGGGGTGTCACATTCGTGTCATCACGGTATCATCACATGAGGTATCGTAACTCCCTCTCCCTTGCTAAACTGGATGTGGGCAGTGTGTGACGCATCCATCCTGCAGGCCACGAGTTTGACACCCCTGCACTAGAAGTAGAGAAGACATCTCAGAAAAATTGAGGGACGAGAACTATATGGACACACACACAACACCACCAGCAATCAAGTCCCTTTTTGAGGGGGGGGGGGTTACTTTGCAAGGAAGGTACACAGAGGTTGCACTAAGGTGTGGCTATGCTGAATCTAGCTGTAGGCCTAGCCCAGTGGTGGGTTTCTGCAGGCTTGCACCTACTTGCGAGAGCCGGTTGGTGAAATTTAGAGAACCGGTGAGAGGGGGTTCCACTGGCGTACCTGGAAGTAAATCTGGCCCGCCACTGCCAGTGACCCAACGGAAAGGAAAGGAAAGGAAGGAAGAAAGGAAAGAAAGAAAGAAAGAAAGAAAGAAAGAATTTATCATCACAATTGAGTCCAAAAATTTGGTTGCTAAGCAAGAGCATTGTTAAATGAGCTTCACCACATTTTAAAAGGTGGCCACTCCCACCCTGTCACATGACTGCCAAGCCATGCCCACAAAATAGGCCACACCTACAGAGTAGGTTCTAAAAAATTTGAAACCCGCCACTGGCCTAGCCACTTCCTAACACATGTGTCAAATTCGCAGTGTCACGTTGCTGTCACATGACGTTTTGCGACGTTTCCCCTTTCACGAGCTGGAGTAGGCGTGGCCTGTGCATGATGCATCCGGCCTGTGGGCTGCCAGTTTGACACCCCTGATCCTAACATTATTTTTATGAGATATACTTTTCAGCTGTGAAGACAGTGATTAGTTGCAGTTCCCCAGGGAGACCAAAAAAGCACATGCATTGAGTTGGATAACTTATTGAGCATTTCCATATGCCTTCTCATATGGAAGACAATAACTGCAAAAAATAATAATAATCAGGAGATCACTTCTGAATGTATTCTGAGAACGTTAAAGTATTTTTGGATTCATCTGATCTAACATCTTGCTTCCTAAAATAGCTCACTTGAAGATTTAGGAAGATTGCTCAGCTAACCTGAACGGAAAAGTCCTCTTCTACCCCCCAATGGCCAGACTTCAAAAGTTGGTATTCCCGTAGTGTCATATTAACGGCCATTTCATGGGCTTATTTCTATAAATGTATCATATTCCCTTTTGAGATTAGCTAGGCTACTGGCCATGGTAACTAATTGCTATGAATTCCATGAAGACAAGAGGTACAGTACAAAATGTTTTGTGCTATATTCTTTTCCAAGAGACTATTCAGCTTGCCAGATGCTGGACAATCTCAAACAGGCTACAAGAACTGCTTCATTAAACTGCTAATGGGCTGCATTTGCCTTGGGAAATTCTGTGTCATATGTTTTGCATGTTAGAATTCTCTCCCCCCCCCCCCCCCCAGCTACACAGGTTGGAGACTAATCTTATTCCAAGAAAATTGAATACATTACCCAAACTGAAGATATGAATGATTCTGGAAGAACCAGCTGATTATCAATAAAGTCCAAGGAAATGGATACTTTTCCATCTGAAAATTAGGGGAAAAATACATTGTTAAGAGAATCCAGGGAGAAAAATGTATGGAAAGAAAGAGCTAGTATTTAAGTAGTTTGGAGTCTTCATGTAAGTCTTGAGCAGCACTAAAGGATGGATGGATGGATGGATGGATGGATGGATGGATGGATGGAGAACTAATGAAGTATTCAAAAACAAGCAGGCTGTGTGCTTTTGTCTATGCCTGTAGGGTGTAGGGCAGGGGTCTCCAACCTTTGCAACTTTAAGGCTGAAGGACTTCAGCTCCCAGACTTCTCCAGTCAGCTTTGCTGGCTGGAGAAGTCTGGGAGCTGAAGTCCTTCAGCCTTAAAGTTGCAAAGGTTGGAGACCCCTGGTCTAGGGAATAGGATAGGAAATGGGAAGACCCGCTTGGCTTTGAAAAACAAGCAGCTTATCTTTAAGAAAGGCATGATAAGAAATCAGGAATTCAACTGAATTAAGATTGATAAGATTCTCTTTGAAATGTTCACCCTTTTAAGATTACTCTGCTAGTCTTAAGAAACCACCTTGTGATACCTCCTAAAACATGTAGTATTACCTCACTAGAGTACTGCACTCTTATTCTATAGGATCCCATCTCTAAAATTTGCGTTGTCCAAAACTGCAATTCATTGTTTCATTCATTCGTTCATACTTACCTTTAAACGAGTGTTTTTCATGGTAGATTTTATACGCTTTTTGATGTGCTGAAACTAGCATTTGGAGAGGATCCTCAAGAGGTAATTTCTTGATATTTTCAGGCAAATGGCTGAAAGTGATCCAGGCGCCCACTGATTCACCAAAAGTCCTAAATGAAAAGTCTGCATATTCAGCAAAAAGATTGGCAAAAGTGGTAGATCCAAGCCGGGTGCCTAAAGATTTCGGCCAACCATGTTGATGAAGAATCAAAATTGGCTGAAGATCAGCAGATTTGAGAGTTCGGAGAAGTTGTTGGTAGCATCCCACGTTTCTCCTGTTGGGCCTCTGAGTCTTCATTTCTGGCAGGATACGAGACCATGGCAAGGCCACCTTAAAATGTGTCACACCTTTTGCACGGAGTTTGGCAAAGTGTGATGACAAAGAAGTGAGCGACTGTTGATGGCAAAGACAATCTAGCTGAGCCTCTACAGAGTAAAGCGTAGGTTCTCCCGTACATCTACTTTCCAAATTTAATGTATTCATTAACTCAATGGAAAGAGGACCTGCGATGAGAATGCGCCCTTGACCAGGGCCAAATTTCCAGTCTTCTCCAAAGCAAAAAAAAGGAAAGAGAAAAACTAAACATATTTTATAAACTAGCTCCATGACTGTGGATGCTATAGCAGAAAGGCTCCTGCCGCATTTATATTAGATCAGAGATAATAAAATTTAACATTTAACTTTTACAACTGCTAAGATACCAAGGTGCCTACTGGTGGTGTACTACAATAACACCGTGAAATGTTTAATTCTCTGAATGTCTTTTATTAAAGGTAGGAAGCAGGCATTAAAAATGCAACTTACATTGCAGAACTTATTACTTATTAATGAACTGCCAAGTCCATAGGTCACCAACCCCAATGGACAGATGTTGAAAAGATAACAGTCAACAATGCCAGTGTTAACTCTTGCAGAATACTTGGCATATTCATAGTAACATCCCTACGTTTTTAAAAAAAAATTCAAATTGTGCTTCAAAGGACCAGAAGGGGGTTACAACCAATACGGAGGACATCTCTACATCTGGCAAGCTCACCTGGATTCTAAAACACACACAGAAACTGTGAGTTTCCCCTCAACCGTCAGCCCTGGAACCATTTTGGAAGTCAAGGCTGCCACAGCAAAGCTGGTTGCTGCTGTGGGAATGTAAGGGGGGAGATGGGGGAATTGCAGCCAAACTAACATTCTTTTTTGTGGGAGGCAAGGACATACCTACCAGGTGCTTGGAAGGTGTGGGCCAAAGGCAGCTAAAGGAACACTGTGACCTGATTGGACCATGTGACAGATGTGTGAACTAGGGGCCAAGAACTTTGGGTTTTGATTTGGGTGGGGAAAACCTTGGGTCCTTCAGAGTTGGGTTTTCACCAGCTGTGCCAATATGGCAATCTTAATAAATTCTTACTTTGAGGACACTCCAGCCCTCTGAGTTTAGATTTCGTTGGGACTGTTATTTGGAATCCTGACATTAACATGGTATTCTCAATACTAAAAAGCCACCTTCACAAATAGGGAGCAATGAGATTTTCTGGATATATATATATATAGATAGATAGATAATTTAATTTCTAGACCGCTCCCTCTCCCCAAGGGGACTCGGAGCGGTGCACAGGGAAGTTAAAACAATAAATACACATAAAAATACACATAATTCAATAAAAACAAATTAAACATCAAACCCTGCGCTAAAATCCCCCAATATACTAAAATCATATAACCCTATAAAACTATAGAAGAGAGGCTACCCTAGGCCGGCCAAGCAGAAAAAGTGCGTTTTCAATTTCAGACGGAAGGAACGGAGGTCCGTGGTCGTTCTAATATCGGGGGGGAGGTCGTTCCAGAGGGCAGGGCCCGCCACAGAGAGCGCCCTTCCCCTGGGCGTCGCCCGCTGACAAAGTCTAGTGGACGGCACCCGGAGAAGACCCTCTGTGGGAGCGAATCAGCCGTGAGGAAGTATGCGGCAGGATCCGATCCCGCAGTTAGCTAGGTCCCGAGCCATGGAGCGCTTTGAAGATGACAACTAACACCTTGAAGCGCACCCGAAAGACGACAGGTAGCCAGTGCAGCTTGCGCAAGAGCGGTGTTACATGGGCAAACCTAGCGGTTCCCATTATTGCTCGCGCGGCTGCATTCTGGACCAACTGCAGTCTCCAGGTGCACCTCAAGGGGAGCCCCATGTAGAGAGAGTTACAATAGTCCAGTCGGGATGTCACGAGAGCATGAGTGACTGTGCGAAGGGCATCCCGATCCAATAGGGGGCGCAACTGGCATACCAGGCGAACCTGGTAAAACGCCCTCCTGGCCACGGCTGTCACTTGATCTTCCATGGACAGCCGGGTATCCAGGAGGACACCCAAGTTGTGCGCCCCATCCACAGGGGCAAGATGTTCGCCCCCTATGGCCAGCGATGGAGTCAGCTGGTTGAACCGGGCAGCTGGAAACCACAGCCACTCGGTCTTGGTCGGGTTGAGCCTGAGTCTGTTACTTCCCATCCAGATATATATATATATATATTTGCCATGAACGAATTAAAACTATCTTTGTAGCATAGGCCAACCTGGATTATCAGGACCACATACATTTTCTTTAAATGAGATTCTATTTACATCTTAATCAATGTGTGTGAATTTCTTTCCATTTGATCAAGGCTAAAATAATAAAATTAGCCTATTCCCAAATTATCACAATATTTTAGCATTGTAACTGTAAAATTCAATTTTAAATTGGTATTTGGACTAATGATCTTTATCCAGCACGATCAATATATAGGGATGTGTAAGAGGCTATTACTGTAATTCTATAGAAATTAAATAAACAATGAATAGCAATAGCACTTAGGCTTATATACTGCTTTACAGCCCTCTTTAAGCAGTTTAGTCAACATATTGCTCGCAACAATTTGGGCCCTCATTTTACCTTGGAAGGATGGGTCAACCTAGAGCCTGGTGAGATTTGAACTGCCAAATTGCAGGCAGATGGCAGCCAGTAGAAGTAGGCTGCAGTACTGCACTTTCGCCACTGTGCTCCCGTAGTTCAAAAAGACTGACCATGAAATCCCTGAACTTAAGAGTGGCATTCTGAGATCAGAAAAACAATTAAAGAAATTTTTGAACCCTGCAGACCTTCCAAATCCTCTGCACACCTCATTTTTTGTGAAAAACAGGGCATGCGGAGTTTGAGAGGCCTGTAAAGTGCTCCTGGGAGCTGGGGCGCAAAAACGAGCAAAAAACTGTCAATTTTTTGCAAAAAACGGGGTATGTAGAGGCTTTGAGGCTTGTAGAGTGCTCCTAGGGGCTGAGGGGGGCAGAAACGAGCAAAGAAATGGCCTGTTTTCCGCTTGTTTTTGCCCTCCCCAGCCCCCAGGAGCACTTTGTAGGCCTCCCAAACCCTCTGCACATCCATTTTTGTGAAAGTGACGGGGTTTCGGGAGGCCAAAAATGCTGTATTCAGTGTATAAGACGCACCCAGATTTTCATCCTCTTTTTGAGGGGGAAAAGGTGCGTCTTATACTCCAAAAAATACGGTACATGCTTTGAAAACTTTTCTCCCAAACATAAAACAAAACTTGGTTGTTTTTAGTTTAACAATATATTTTATTTTAGTAATTCCAACCTGAAAATGCTATTCCAAAAGTATGAAGCAATGTATTTTCTGTTTCATGCCTAAACAATTCATTTCGAAACTGAATGCATATATATTGAACTTTTTTAATTTATTGGACACAAATATGAAGAGATTTACAGAGTAAGATTGCACTACTGAACTACACTGCATACGGTTTTTTAAAATGTAAAATACAGAAGAAGCAGATGTCAGCTTTAAAAAATGGTTTCCTTTAACCAGGTTTTACAACTCCTCCTTTTATCTCTACAAAAGATTACTTAAAAAGGCAAGGTAGGCGAATTCCGAGATAAACCTCGGATTAGTCAGCTATCTACAACTGATGCGTATCAGCTAGTGAGCTATTATCTCACTGGTATGAAATGGATTTTGTAGCACTGCTCGCTCAGTCTCTAATCCTTCAGCAAGTAGTTAGGATTAACTACAAGATAGGGGTCTTCGTCAAAACTCTGTACTTCCACGGAATCTTTTAATCCCGAATGTGTGAGTTCAATTAGAATGTGATCCTGAAAGAGAGAATTTTTGGTCAGATCATGTTTATAAAAGACCTGAAGTGCAATCAAACTAAGTGCAAAAAGTTTCAACTCAGACCGATTTCCAAGTAGCAATTAATATTTTGCTATCTTAGTCTTACTTGCTATATTATGATGAATGCATCCAATTTTACAACGTTGCAATTTTAAAAGTCAGAAGGTGAAAGGTGTAATTTGCATAAATGCTAACAAAGCTTAACAGTGCATTTTTATATATTTGTTCTGAAACTAAAGACCATTTTCTAAGTATGCACAGAATTATAATGTTTATCTAGGAATAAATACCGGCCTTTACATCAGGGGTGTCAAACTCGATTTCATTGAGGGCCACATCAAGGTTCTGTTTGACCTTGTGCGGCCGAGGTAGGCATGGCCAACTTGACACCTGTGTCAAGGTACTGTGGGCCAGTCCTTCGCTGTTTCCAGGATGACCTTGCGGGCCAGACCTAAGCATCCCGCAGGTCAGATCCAGTCCACGGGCCTTGAGTTTGACACCCCTGTTTTACACAATAACACACAAATTTGTTTCTGTTAACTCAGTGGCACTTGTCAGTATAAAATGCTCTATGTGGTCCTTTACATATTTAAATACAAACTCACTTAACTCACAATTGGCTTGCTTAGCAATGGAAATTTTGGTCCCAATTGTGACTGTTAGTCAAGGATTATCTGTAATAACTAATTAATTTTATTTATATGAATGAAATTTATTGATTATTACAGGTAGTTCTTAACTTACAGTCACAATTGGGACCAAAATTTGTATTGCTAAGCAAGGCAACTCTTCGGTGAGTCATGCCCTATTTTACAACCTTTTCTGCCACGGTTGTTAAGGAAACCACTGTATCATTTTCATCATCAAAACTTTATTTGGTAACAGACCAGCATGATGAACCACTGCAGTTGTTAAATGAATCACACTGTTGTTAAATCTCGCTTTCCCCGTTGACAGCTTGTAGGAAGACATGTGGACAGGTTACAAATGGGGATCACATGACTCCAGGATGCTGCAACGTTGCAGATGCATGCTGGCTGCTAAGCACCCAAATTTCGATCATGTGACCATGGGGATGTTGCCAGTCATAAATGCAAGGACCAGTCATAAGTCACTTTTTTCAATGCTGTTAGAACTTTGTATAGTCAGACTATATATAAGGATATATAACACTATTTATATCTATATAAATAAATATATAAATAACGTTTGCGTTCAAACAGGCGTCCAGGCTTTGGATTCTATATATACGTACATAGTGTGTAAGACGATGAATCACTCTTTCGATTACTTTCTTTTTATTTATGAGTTCTTCTTCAGAATCTATTTCAGATTCAATTTCTTTTAAGTACCAGTTGATGAGCTCACTCTTTTTTAAGGCATCATCATTTTCTGCAATCAGGAGAAAATATTTTTATAAACGTTTTGTTAATAATACATTTGACAGTTATGTAATTTTAGCATACTTTATATTCACATCTCAATTATCTTGATATCCTTGTAAAGTCTGATAAAAACTGAGCGCCTCCGTGGCTAAGCAAGTTTATGGCTGACATGAAAACCACAGCATTTCGTACAAGGTCCCTGCCTGCACTGAACTGATCACAAGAGGAAAACACTCATAAAACAGTGCATTGGAAATAAAGCTTTTGCACAGTGATGTGAAACTTTTAAGTCATCTGCATTCTGAAAGCTATTCATGCAGAATTCAATTCCTTTTCCTCTACCTTAGTAGCAATAGGATTATTTGAAATATTGTAGGCACATGGAGGTAGGATATTGAGGTGAATTCTCTTAAATAACGGGACTAGGATATATGCAATTGCTCAAACGTAACAAAAATGGGCAACTATGCTTATATCTACAGTATCATTGAATTTTTCCTATAAAGACAGCAATTTTAGGGTAATTGAAACTCCCAGCTGAGCAGTGCTATTAATCTAGATCTATCTAGTGAACTGTCTTGTTCTAACTACCTAGAACTACCCAATTTCATCGTCCCAGATCAATAACCACACACATCTGAAAAAAGATTGTAATATTTCTGTTCTGTTTTATCAGGATTTATAGTTAAAAATCTTCATTCCTATCAGAGATGAAGGAAATTTGCATATGTTTTAACATCATTTGTCTAATGAAGGGCAGATCTCAAAAGTGGGGGATCTCCCCCCCCAAGGTAATCTGTCCTTACCTTCTTCAGATCTCCTTAGATGCATTACAATGAGGTTAGAGATTCTTTGATATTCTAGAAAACTAAGTCTCAGAGAAGCCTTTGGTGCCACATCTTTATTTGAATCATCTACAGGGTCACTGGTACCATTTACTAAGCCATTAGTAAGTACGTTGTCTTCCTCTCCTTAAAAGCATAAACAATTTTCATGCATTAGGCTGGAATTGATAAACCACGGTGAAACGTTTATCAAGAAATGAATTGGATTAATGAGTTTCCTGCTTTATTCGTTCAAAATAAACACTCACAAGCATAATGATTGTCTATTTAGCAAGTCATTTTCTCCAAAGCTTCTCTTATCATTCCTTGCAATAGGAAGGAATAAATGCCTATGTTGTCTGTTGGTGTGGGAAACTTTATTTTGAGAGGTTGAGTATTTCAAACTTGTTTGGGTTCAACCCTCCCACAACACCCCTTTTTTCAAGGGGTTCTTGAAAAACGGCTGTAAAAGAATGTAAACCTGGTCCTGGGAATGGAAAAGGGATGAATGAACTGTAAAAGGAGCAGTTATAAAAAACAGTCATTAAAAAAACAACTTATTTCTGGGAAAGATGAAAGGGGTGAGTGAGAAAGAATCTCACACTAACCCTGGTTTGATTTTGTTTAAGATGTGAACGAAACTCTGATCGGTTTTCAAGATTCTGTTATTATTCCCTATCACCATGGTTGTGAACCTATGGCATGCAGAACCTTCTCTGTGGGAATGCAAGCTGTCACCCTAGTCAGCTCTGCCATGCATGCATGCACGCCTCCCGCTGGTCTTCAGGTCTCTGCCGTGCATGCGTAGGGCCGCGCATGCATTCCATTTTGGGGGTGCGCGCCCACGCTTTGGGCACTCAATCCGGAAAAGGTTAGCCATCACTGCCCTATCACAATGAAGGCATTCTTGCCACTCTTGCATATCCTGCTCCTTGATCTTGTCTTCCTCAAAGGGCCCTGGCAAGGCAATATGAGTTATATCCTCCCAGATTTTTTTTTTTAAGTATTTTTTTTGCCCTTCGGGATGATTTATCTCATAATTTGTAACCATGTGGTTTATGGGCCTTTTTTGTGATCTTGGAATCCCTTTTAACCATGATTGTTGACAATTGATGTCAGGTTTTTTTTTTCCTGAGGTGGGAAAAGGATGAAATCTGTGGTCGAAATCCTAAATAGCTACAAAAGTAAAGACCTCTCCTTCCCCAATGATTACAAATATGTGATGTGACTATTTATTTTGTGTGTTTCAGTCTCCTCAATATTGTGTTGTATTTTTGTCTATTCAATATATTTATTTTTGTCCCTCGGGCACAAAAAAGGGTATCTTTACCAGAGCTGTTTGACAACATTCAGTGGGTGCATTATTTCCCTTCATCATGTAACAGAATCTTTCCAACACAAATATTCACTCGTTCCTTTCTGCAACTATATAGGTTTGGAGACATTGTCTTAACTCCAAACTAGAAATTATGCTAGCTACTGTAGCTTCGTTTTTGGTTTTTTTGCACAATTTTCTCATACTAACTCAGAAATTAGCTCAACATTCATTCAATGAGTCTTACTCCCAAGTAAATGAGTAAAAAGCTCACCCAAAGCTCTGCAATAAATCTCTCTTGGCATTTCACAATAGGCATTGTGAAATAATGAAGATGTATAGAAAAAAGTTGAATCAAGTGTGCATTCAACTAAAAGCCCATTGAAAATAAAAGCCTTCCTAAATTATCACTTAAAGTTAGTTAAGATAGTACCAAGAATGTCTATTGCCTAGGCATTATTAAACTTAACAGTAGTAATAATTAAGTGAAATTGACTTTAAAAAGCCCAACATCATTCAAACTGGATTGGAAACAAGCAAACCCTGGGAAGTAACACTCAGGTCGCCCTGCTACTTTGCCTTTTTGTCTTTGGTCTCCTCTCTTGAAACTGACGAACACCCTGGGCTAAGACTTATTTGGAAATCACTCACTGGCAACTCCATCCTGGTCCTCAGGCTCTTCAGTTGGTTGTTCTTCATCTTGGTCTAAGTTGATATCTGGAGTTTCAACTCGGATGATAGATTTGTTCAATAATCTGAAAGCTTCCTTCACGTGTTTTGGATGAACCTTGTAAGAACATTTAGGGAGATTTAGAGGAAAGGATTTTGCTTCGTGTATATACTGTATTTTTCGGAGTATAAGACGCACCTTTTACTCTAAAAAGAGGCTGAAAATCTGGGTGTGTTTTATACATCGAATACAGCATTTTTTGCCTCCTGAAACTCCGCCCCTTCACCAAAATGGCCATGCGCATACCCTTAGGGAGGCTTCCAGAGAGCTCCTGGGACTGGGGAGGGCAGAAATGAGCAAAAACCAGGGCATTTTTGCCCCCCCCCCAGCAGCACTCTATAAGCCTCCATAAGGCTATGAATGCAATTTATTTGACCAAAAAAACGGCCCCTTTTCATGAAAAAAACGGCTGTTTTTTCCTCGTTTTCCTCCCCGCTCCCACTCCCATTTTTGCAAAAAACAGGCCGTTTGGTAGAGGTTTGCAAAGTGCAAAAAGGGTTCCCCCCCCCCTTTTGGAAAGCTGTTTAGTTAAGAGTGATTGATGAGAATTACGTTGGTCAAGTACTGTGCCTGCAGAAACAAAGTTTTGTTCCAAAGGTGGTCAGTGATTTCCTTCTCCAGCACATGGGTAAATACAGCACATGGGGAAACATCTACCTACCTACCTACCTCCTCTCTCTCTCTCTCCCTACCTATCTATTGTATTTCTCTCTCTCTCTTTCTCTCTCTCTATCCCTCTACCTACCTATCTACACTCTCTCTTCCTACCTATCTACTGTTATTTCTCTCCCCCCTCTTTATACCTACCTACCTACTCTCTCTCCCTACCTATCTACTGTATTTCTCTCTCTCTCTCTCTCCCTCCCTACCTACTGTATTTCTTGATCTCCCCCCTCTATCTACCTACTCTTTCTCTCCCTCCCTCCCTCCCTCCCTCCCTTCCTACTGTATTTCTCTCTCTTTCTCTCCCTCTCTATCCCTCTATCTACCTACCCACTTAAAAAAAAAATTGCCTCTTCAATACTCCAAAAAATACGGTAGTATAATGTCACATAACACTCCTGCAGAAGTTTTACAACATAAAGCATGGAAGAACACAACTGCTACCACAGATGGGAGTCTGTGGCTCACCAGGCGCTGATGGACAACTTCCAGCAGTCTCTCCTATTAGCTGGGCTAGCCAAGGCTGCTGGGAACTGGAGTCAAGCAATGGAACAGACACAGATCTCTCTTCTCTGAGGCATTAATTCCCTCTTTTTGATAAGGAATAGAAGGAATAAATTGCACTAGATTTACCGTAAAAGGCAGAGCTTTTTATATACATGAAGGAACGCACATAAAATTACTCAATATGGTACTTTTAAGGAAGTTGGTACAGTACTGCACAAGCTTGAATTACAAAACTTCAAGAATATATTAAAGGCTTCCTTGGTATACACGCACACCCTTACAGGTAGTCCTCAACTTACGACCGCAACTGGAACCAGAATTTCCTTTGCTAAGCAAAGAGGTTGTTAAGGGAATCATGCTCAACTTTACAACCTTTTTGCCACATTTACTAAGTGAATCATTTGGCCATTAGGCAAACCTACTTCCTCCATTGTTGGTAGCTGGCTGGGAAGGTCACAAATGGTGATCACATGATCCCAGGACACTGCAAACATCGTAAATACATGCTGGTTGATGCTATGCGTGCGAGGAACAATTGTAAATCACTTTTTTCAATGCTGTTGTAACTTTGAATAGTCGCTAAGTGATTGTAAGCCCAGAGCGACCTGTAATCCAATTACTGAATTAACTCATTTTCTGAGCTTGCACAATAAACCAACTAAGTTGCATATGCTAATACACACAAAGCAAATTCAAGATAAAGCTAACCACGGTTAGCATATTAAACAAATGCAGCTGTTTGATTTGCAGCTAACCTAATTAAGGGTATGCATGAAAACAAACTGGCAGATTGTTGTTTAAGTTGTTCTTTTTGAATACTTATGCTGTCTTTCAAAACTATCCTTACCAAAATTTGAAATAGATAAGAAAGCACCAAGCCACTTAAAACTTTACAGATTTTTCAGCTTGAATTCTTGCAATCCTACAATATCTATGCAAATATTAGATAGACCGTATGATTGGTGAACATTTGGAGTTTGAACAAGAGGCAGCATATAGTTTGGGAAAAGCAGGGAAGGGACAGTTGACAGTCCTACTGATAGGAAGCCATGATGGAAATGCAGGGCTCTAGGTCTGATTGCACAGTTGAAAAATGAATCCAAAGAATGAACTGGCGAATCACCTCCATTCTACTACCCAAAAACCTGTGCATCTGGATATTCACTGCAGTTTAACTCAAGAGTATCTTACGAATCATAAAATTTTCCAGTAAATGCCTTATTGGTAAGTATGGTATATGCCAGTGATCCCTAATCTTTCTGGCTCTGCCAGAAGGAGCGGATGATTTCGTGTGTGCATCCCGCTTTCAGAAATGAAGCTTTGTGCATGCGCACCCGCCCACCACTTCTGTGGCTTGGTTCCTGTTCCTAACAGGCTGTGGCCCGGCACTGGGCCACAGACCGGGGGTTGGGGACTCCGGTAAGTGACATAAACAGAAACCAACAATGGACCTAAACAAAACAAGAAACAATCTACAATCCCCTTTAAACTCCATCCAGTGTAGCTACCTCATCACTGCAATGCATTCGTGCCATGGCTTCCGACAGTCGTATCATGCTTTCCAGTTGCCGCACTGTAATTCTCCACGATGATTTTGTGACACCAGAGCCATCCCTTTGGCGCAAGCGCTTGTAGTGCTCGACAATAAAATCCTCTGACTCTTTAGAAATCTATTGGAAGCGAGGAAAATGGTGAAAGTGATAATCCTCTCTGCTATGATGGAATTCAGTAGAATTTCCATTTAAACTTACTGCAGAATTACATCATGGATCAAAGCAACAGAAGCCCTAACCTTTAGAGAAATTCAGGGAGTCATTTTAGCAAATTGGAAGTAATTGCTAAAGAGCCGATATTAAAAATATACTATTTTTAAATAATAAGGAAGTTTAAAGATTCTCCTTACCTTTGGTTTAAATTGCCTGGCAAAGAGAAGGTATCTTCGGATTTCATCAAGCGTATACATACGATCAATCGATTCATCTATCCTAGAATGAAGATCCACAATGCGCCTTGCAATAGCATAATCTGTAACCTAGGGAAATATTAGGCACCATTACTGAAAGCATAAGGAGCAACATAACAGAAACACCTTGGTATGTCTAGCTCTCTATTACAAATATATTACTGTTATTTTACTCTGCTAAATAATTTTAACAGAAACGCCAAATAGAGATCATCTATGACCCTGATGACGAACCTATGGCACATATGCCAGAGGTAGCACGCAGAGCCCTCTCTGTGGGCATTTGTGTGGCAGTCAGCTGTTCTTCTGGGTTCTGTTGCACGCATGCGCACTGCCCGGCTGTTCTCTTTCAGGTTCCAGCAGGTGCGTGCTCCAGTTTTGGCACTCGGTGCTGAAATGGTTAACCATCACTGATCTAAGACATGACTGAACACCTTTATCCAGACAATGAGTTAGTTCATTTGGATTTTGTGACATTCTGTTTTAAAGTTATTATGTGATTATATCTGGCTTACACTCTGCCTTTATTTTACATCACTCAGAGTGGTACACATAATGTTTCTGCCTCTTAATAGCCCAACAATGATTGTATGAGATGGGCTGGGTGGAGAGAGAGAGAGAGTTTTACATAATGCAACCTCCACTACCATTCACAAACATTTTTATTTCTCCCATTCTGCAGAATATTCACTGCCATTAGCATTCCTCAAGAGTCCTTGAGCGGTTTTTAAAGGGAGAAAAGAAAGATGAATGTATTAAAGAGGGGATTTCATTCATCATTTTTTGTCCATAAACCTAGAGGAAAGGTTAAAAACACCCTCAAATCAAACTTGGCTTCTAATGGATTCAAGTGATTTCATATGTCCCATGTTTAGGACATAACCAAGTATCACTCTGACAAGGTTATTCTTACTACAGATATATTAAATACAATACTCATAACTTGGTAAAAATTGCACACTCTTAAGAGCTACCAATATGCTCAGAATGTTAGCATAGTGTAGGAAAACATATTAAAATATAATGCAGCTAATAAGTACAAAATCTTCTTTAAAATCTCCCTTATCCAGATACAAAAATGGAAAAGACGGATTAAAAAGACACAGAATTGCATTTTATAAATTGCATATAATTTAATCTACCATGAATTACATAGACTTGTAAATTCTGCATTACCTCATTGCACTCATCCACAAGAATAAAGAAGAGATCAAATCTAGACATGATAGGGGCTGATAAGTTTATATTCTGTTTCAAAGACTTGGCTCTATCGTAACGTCCACCAACTGGATTTGCTGCTGCCAAAATAGATGTCCTCGCATTTAAAGTGGCCTGTTAAAAAAGAAAGTAAATAAAAAAATATAACACCCCCCCCCCCCAAAAAAATCATCCTGAGAAAAATAGCTGATATGCACACATTTATTTCATAAAGCTGATCAAACTGGGAGCAAATAGTAGAAAGCAGGAAGAACAATTATATTCTTTCCCTCTCTTATCTTAAAACAGATTATTACTGGGTCAAAGCAGACGTTTTTCAAAATAAATTTTGTTGATAGATGGTAGATGCTTCTGCTTAAGTCTCCAATCTTGTCCCAGTTAACATAAACCTACATAGCTAGCTCCATCCAGGCTATGTATATCTGCCTGAAACAATCAATCTAAATCTAGATTGCCTGAAACTGCAATCTAAATAAAACAGATGTTTTTAATTCAGAGCAATTAAGGTAGGTTTGTCACCTTGGAGCAGAGTAAAATGTTCCTTTCAAGCAGTTTGGAACACCTAACTCATTTTGCATTGATGTATGTTACACAAACCGGCATGCTTGCAACGAAAAGAGCTGTTCTGTATATATCCAAGGATGACTCTTGTCCCAAAATTATTCTTCCATAACATAAATTCTAATATATGGAAAATATTAGATAGGGTCGGGGTACTTGAGAGACCACCTACGTCCATTAAAACCCACTAGGCCAATTTGATCTGGCAGGTTTGATGTGCTCCAGATTCCCTATGTTAAACAAGGTTATCTAAGTACTGGGACTCCATAAACATGATTTGTCTGTAGCAGCTCCTTCAATCTGGAATGACATTTCCCTGAAAATTGTATGGCCCCCATCCTACTGATGTTTTGAAAGGGCTGAAAGATCTGGCTTTCCTCCCTTAATTATTTTGTGTGTCATCTTTGCTATTGTTTATTCTTTTTCCTGCTTCTAATTGCATTTTTAAACAGTGATTTTACTTGGAACTGGAGCAACATATTAACGTAGCCCGACTCCAAGTGACTTTGGATGGCTTATACTTATGTAAAGACTGATTCTTTTATAGTGCATAACCTCTCTAAATAAGCAATTTAGTCACAGAATAACATTCTGAAAAGAAATGACCAGAATGGATCCAACTACAGAAACCTGCCAAATAATCCATACTAATCCTAAAGACTAATAATAACACTTGGTAATTCTGGCAGTGAATTGTTTACCTTAACTCCAGCCTTGGTGATGGATATAGTTTGCTGCTCCATTGCTTCGTGGATGGCAACTTGGTCTCTCATATCCATTTTGTCGAATTCATCAATGCAACACACTCCCTGGGGAAGAATGCAACAGGAGGCTGGTCAATTCCCACTGCCATTACTGGGATAAATAAAATGAACGGTAATCCTTATTTGAAGCGTAAAGAATCACAATTTGGATAACGTACATTATCTGCCAACATGAGTGCCCCAGCTTCAATAACGAATTCATAGGACTCTTCGTCTTTTACCACAGCGGCTGTTAAGCCAGCCGCGCTAGAGGCCTTCCCACTGGTGTAGACCGCTCGGGGGCTGAATTCTTCCACGTGCCTGTTGGATCACAAATTGGTGATTTAATGAGCAGCAACTTTACAAAAAACAACAATAGCAGCAGCATTTAGATTTCTACACTGCCCCATAGTGCTACGTAGTTATCTTGATTCTTCTTTTACCGACCTCGGAAGGATGGAAGGCTGAGTTAACCTTGAGGCAGTCAGGATCCAACTCCAGACTGTGAGCTACTGCACTTTAACTATTGCGCCACTAATGCTGGGGTGGCATAACAGCAAAGGCCAGAGTTTGAATAAATGCTCATCAGTGGCAAAGAATAATAATCTGTGATACTGCTGAACTGTGATACTGAGCCTGCTGCTTTGGATTCAAATCAGAAGTAGCACTTTGAACTTGCATGACTTAAAATACCATACTCATGTGCAACTTGTACAAGCCAGCCATGTCTGGGGTTTTTTTTTGAATTTATTTAAGGCAACCACAGGTAGACCTCGACTTACAACAACAATTAGGACCAGACTTTCCATTATTAAGTGATGTGGTTGTAAAGCATGACTGCATCGCTTAGTGGTGATAATCCCTAGAGTCCTGGTGAGCATTCACTGAATTTCCCAGCTTTTAGGTGAGGCAATTTCCTGATAAAATTTTATTTTTGAGTTTAAGCATCTCTTCAAAACTTTGCACAACTGTACTAATTCTAAGCCAGGCAGATGCTTCCTACAAAAGATCAGAATATTTGGGTCAAACAGATACACAAACACTTGCAAGGAGATTTCACATTTGTGTGTAAAAGAATGTTGCAACAATTGTACTCCACTCAATACTTTCTTAAAAAGTTAGTAATCCCGCATAATCTTTTCAACTTTTATCTAAAATTATTTCACATATATGCAGAGATCTGTAAGATTTCATGCTATACAGCTAACCCTGCCATAGTGTTAGAAAAACTTACTTTAAAAACTGGCTTTTGGCAGTACTCAGATCACCAACAATGCAAACATTGATGTCACCACGTAATGAAGTGCCCTCTGCTGTTGTTTTAGGAACTCCACCAAATAGCATGAGTAAAATCCCTCGCTTTACTTCATCATTACCTAGAGCACAGCAAGTGAATGTTAGGCGTATTAAAGATTTTAGAAATGCATGCATTTAAAAAAGATTTTTGGGGTAAATGTACATAAATGAAAAGGCAACTTATTTTCCAATTATTGTGATGTTGGCCTTAAACAATGCCCCAAACTCAGCAATGTTGCTTGTAATGGAGCAGCATCAATTAGGTCAAAGAACCACAGGAATCTCCACATTCATTATTTCATTCCATCTTTTCAAGATGTACACAATATCACCAAGAAGCATTACATTGGAGCATTATCTCATAAAGCCTCCTTATAGCTTGTAATCTAGAGTCTTAACCTGACTTTAGACTGCTTATTGTATGATTTGTGTGCTTTAAGTTTGTTTTTGATTCCTGGCAATAGGCTGGCTAAGCCCCTGAAGTTTTCATGGCAAGGTTTTCAGAAATGGTTTGCCCTTCCTTCCTTCCTAGGGCTGAGATAACGTGACTGGCCCAAGATCATCCAAGTGACTTTATGCCTAATGTAGGCTTAGAACTCACAGTCTCTCAGTATATAAGTTAACTGATAGACCAAATTAGCTATCTATGGCATGATATACATATATACTCCTGAGCTCTACCCAGTATTTGGAATCTACTAAGACAGGGGTGTCAAACTCATGGTGTCACGGCATCATTACATGACATATCATGACTCCCCCCCCTTTCAATAAATCGGGTGTGGGCGTGGCCAGCACGTGATGCATCTGGCCCATGGCCCGCGAGTTTGACAGCCCTGTACTAAGATCTTAAAAACTGTGGACGTTTTGTGCATGATAAATAGCTACAATAATAATTTAAAATATTTGAAGAAGAAAAGATCAACACCCAATTTCCAACAGGAACGTTAGCCTGTATCATTTATAAATATTTGAACTTTTTTTTCCACCAAGGGATAAGGAAGAAATATTTTTTAGCAATTTGACCAAATTTTTAGGAGCTATGTGAATGAGGTAGTTTTTGATGCCTTCTTCCCCTTTCCTTTAATGTTATTCACATTAGTGTAGTCATATATATGTAAACAAATTTATTTTTCTGTTATTTCATTTGTTTTAATAAACTATACTTTAGTCTTTCTATGGCACCGAATATAACTATTTGTAAAGAGAAGCCCTTTCTGGGGAAGAGGTTAAGAAGGAACAAAACCTTTCAGAGAAAGATTGGAGGAGACAAAATTATTTTCACTAATAAACACTTTGTAATGAACCATCTCTCACTATGTTTTGGAGGGCCCCAATGTCTGGAAGGAACTTTCCAAAGGACTACGGGTAGTGGTAATAAAATTTGTCTCCTCCATTCATGAGAACTCTAGATCCAGCTCATTATCTCTAAAATATGTCTAAGTCAGAGAATAATCATAGCTCAAAAACAGTCCATATTGGACTGCTGACACAAGATAGTTTAACAGGCCAATGTTGCATTCAGCTAAAATAAGCAATTTAAAATAATCTGTGAAACAAAGTCCAAGTTTATCATTTTGTTATTAAAGTGCAGAGGTTACTTGATAAGCAAAGAAATAATGAGGTATACTGATTAAAAGATTATGACAAACTTCTGAGCCCTTTCTTTCTTCAATGGATCACCCGCCACTTCAAGTCAAGTGCAGGCATGTGCATGTGTCTGAAGCATGTATGTTATTCTCTGGATCCCAAGCACACACTCCAAGAAAAAATGGCTGTTGTTCTGATCTCTTCAGAAGAGATAATATTTATGGAGAGAATTCCAGATTAGATGCAGTTTATATAATTCTTTTGAAAGCTTTCCAAACAATTTTAAGATAATAATTAAGTCTTACCATGTATGGTGGGATAAAGGCTTGTGCAAAGGTTGTGGTACAGGTTTTTATCTTGGCTCATTTCAAATACTTTTTCCCATTCCATTACAGACATCTGGTTTTTAATGCTTTCTGCAGTTTGTTCCTCATCTCGAAGTTCTTTGCCTCCAAACTAAGATTAAGACGAAATAACACAAATTCAAAACACTGCAGAAAGTAATTCAAGAAAATTTAAATCCCGAGGCAGAGAAGTAGTAGTCATCAAGGGGGAAAAAAAGTATGGATTGTGTTCTTCCCCCATTAATATTTTTTTAAACTGAGATGACAGTGAAGAATGTGTGATCTCACAGCACAGGTAGCAGAACAATCTCCAAATTAAAACAACTTTTGTATGCAGAAAGCTAATGTATCAGGGGGAAGAAATCTTTTGGGGAAAAGTTATGTTATTGTTGATTTTGCAGCCAGTACTTATAGAAGAAGCTGCAGCAGTGCAACAATTCTACCCCCACAGTCTAATGTTGGACCACCTGGTGAAGACAAACCGGGAGCTTTACTTTAAATTGGGCAAATTTGAATGTAACGCATTTAAAAATATAGACTGCATGAAAGAAAGAGTCGCTAATTATTTAACGCATACTATTATCAAAACAAAAAAATGTGTAGGTAAAAACTTCCAACATTCAGTAAGGAGTAGAATAATAATAACATTCCACAACAAATGACCCTTGTTGTTATTTTTCCCTTAGCAAGACTCACCCTCGGGTTTGTTGGGGCTACATAACAGGCTAGAAAGACCAATTTATAGGACAGCTCTCTGACTCCAAGTGCCCGAAGACCTCGGATGCCTTCAGTTTCATAGCCTTCTTTTCCAGTCACACGAGAACCGGTTTCTGCTCGTACACCTATAAAATTAGGACGTTGTAAGTTCTGCTTGGAGAATGCATATATTGAGGAAAACAAACTGAGCTACCCAGAAATATCTCTCTAAAGAATTGAAGAGGACATTGGGCATCAGAGTCCCAATTCATGCCTTATATTAAATCGTGGATAGCTTTAACCATAGGTCACTGAACTAGTCACAGGGACCAGGATTCATACATAGCGCTAAGCTAAACACCATGAAAGTTTAATATATATCTAACCCTCCGAAGAGAATAGTTCTAGGATTTCTAGAACAGTAGAATAATAGCAAAGCAGCCTTCTGATGTGACCATTTTAAAAATCAAGCAGTGCAGGTGCTCGATGGTTGTTCAAACCTCCGTCAGATCTCTGCAGGAGGTACATACAACCTGGGTTCAAATGTTGACCCCCCCATCCCATGGTCACATGACATCTCAGTTGCTCAGCAACCAGCCTACATTTACAACCGTTTGCAGCATCTCAGTCATGTGACCATGTTTCTGCTTTTGCTGAAAATCTCTCCATTTACTTATGTTTTCAGCATAACTGGCCCATAGCGAACTATTGGTTTGCTTAACAACTGTGGTTTTCACTTTGCGACCACTATGCTAACTTAACAACTGCCAAAAAACCCCAACAACTGCGTGATTTATGACTGTCAAGACTTACAATTAATGACGGGCAGGCTCCATTATAATCATAAGTCGGGAACTACATGCAATCTACGTGATCCTTAAGCTGCAATTTAAAGCAGCTTACTTCAAGAAGATTACAGGTAGTCTTCAACTTTACAAGTTTATTTAGTAATCATTTTCAAAGTTACAATGGCACTGAGAAAAGTGATTTATGACAGTTTTTCACAGCATCTTCATAATCACGTAATCAAAATCCAGATGCTTGGCAAATGACTCATATTTATGACAGTTTAAGTGTCCCTGGGATCATGTTATCACCTTTTGCGACCTTCTGACAAAGTCAATGGGGAAGCCAGATTCACTTAACAACCGTTACTAACTTATCAGCTGCAGTGATTCACTTAGAAACTTTGGGCAAAAAAGATTGTAAAATGGTGCAAAACTCATTTAATCAATATTTCACTTAGCAACAGAAATGTTGGGTTCAATTTTGATCATGAGTTGAGGAGTATCTGTATACCATATATTAAGAACATATACATATCTTCAATACTGAAGACCCTAGATAGGATTCACCAACCTGGGGTGGACAGTTGTGATACATCTGGCACGACAATGAGAGACCCTGTGAAGTCACACTTGTCACCAGCCTGCGCAGACTCTACAGCCTCAGCACGCAAGATGACTTCGACGCTGCGAGGAATGCTCCCCCGGGGCAATTCAGCCTGGGTTTCTTGAATGCGAACCTGGGAAGACAGGAAAGGAACCTTCAAATGCCCGACCTTAGCATGATTGAAAATTAATCCTGAATATTTCTAGCACACGATGCCTGTGTTTTATGCCAAATTGATGTGCGGCTAGGGAAGTTCTAAAAGAAAGCAAAAGGAAGATCATTTAACAGATTCCAGGTTGTTTCTCTCGAGTTTCCATCCATTGTTCCTTATCTTGCCTTTTGGTGCTTTGGAAAATAGGCTGACTCCCTCTTCATGGCAGCCCCTTAAAGATTGGAACACTGCTATTGTGTCACCCCTACACCTTCTTTTCACTAGGTTTGACATACCCAATTCCTGCAACCATTCATATTTTACTCTCCAGGCCCTTAATCATCTTAAGTTGCTCTTCTCTGCACTTCTCAAAGGTCTCAGCAACTTTTTTATAATGTGGTGACCAAAACCGGATGCAGTATTCCAAGTGTGGTCTGACTAGGGCTTTGTAAAGCAGTACTAATACTTCAGGTGACCTTGATTCTATTCCTGTTTATGCAACCTAGGATTGTATTGGCTTTTTTGGTGGCTGCAGCACACTGCTGGCTCATATTTAATTGATTGTCCATTGAAACTCCAAGATCCCTGTCAAGTTTCTGCTATTAAGCCACATTTCACCTAATCTGTTCCTGTACATTTGGTTTTACTTGCCTAAGTGTAAAACATTACTTTTCTTTACACTGAATTTCATTTTGTTAAATAGAACCCAGTGTTCATGTTTGTCAAGAACCATCGGGATCTTCAGCCTATCCTCTAGGGCATGACGGCTAACCTTTTTGGCACTGAGTGCCAAAAAGGGAGCGTGTGCGTGCGTTCGTTGGGGACGCTCCACGAAAGACAAGCTTCCAAGTGGGCACGTATGCGCTAGAAAATGAACTTGCGGTTTCCAGTGCACGCATGCACTGGCCAGCTTGTCTTCTGGATATTGATATGCATGTGCATGAGACGATCAGCTGGCCGGAGTGCATGCTCATAGGCCAGCTCTTCAGGTTTCCAACACTGCTACACATGTAAACAGCAGTTGATCGTTGCACGCACATGCACACAAGAAACCCAGGGGAAGAATGGGTGATGCCGCACGTGCCAGCTGACATGGCCTCATGTGCCACTTTGGGCATGCATGCCATAGGTTCGCCATCACGGATTTAAAGTGTTGGAAGAGGTATGGAGCCTATGGAGCATCTTGCTCTTCAGAGCTGCTTCTTTCACTTCCCACCAGGGTAAAGTCAGATTCTCTAATGCCAGCACAGTAATATTTCTGGTTTCTAGGAAAAGCCATCCCACAGCAAATAACACATTCACTTAAGTGTGGTGTTTGCAATCCCCAAATCTGTTTAATCATCGTCTTTTAATGACTCCTTAATCCCTTGTGAGGTGGAGTCTGGGCAACTGGAGTTGAGTGTTTACTGGCTAGATGCCCTTCCTGTCACCAATGCGGAGTTATAGCCGAATCTATTTAATGACCTTTGCAAAAAAAAAAAAATCACAGAATAAGCCATGTGGTGACCCACTTTATTACCAGGATGACTAAAATTGTGGACTCTTATTACCGCTGTAAATTGATGATTTACTGCAGCCTGTTTGAGAAATCCATCTGAGAATAGCACACGGTTGTTTAAAAACCAAAAAGCGGCAACTCCAAATCCAATACCTTTTGGAAGTCAACAAACCGGGAACTGTTTGTATCCAGAAGAAACCGCTTCCTATTGGCACAGACTGGGTTCCTACAGATGTTGGGCTGCGTGTACTTGAATTGTTGCTCCACGTCTTTTATCACCGTCTGGCAATCCAGGCAGAGAAAGGTTCCACTGACAAGCTCTGGGTGGACCGGGTGGGTGCGAACTACCTGCCCACTAATACGCATGAGGGATCCGATGCGGGCTGACGTCATTTCTCGGATTCTTTTCGGGAAAACAAAAGCCACGTTCAAAAGCTTTTCATCTTTTAACACACAATTCAGAAAATCAAGATTGCAATTACCCAGCAGATCGTGGCCTATTGTTTCCTATGGAATGGTAGCCTTGGCAAGTACAAGGCTTTCTGTAAGTAAGAAAAGAAAGTGCCTGCTGTGCTATCGGTAAAGACAACGCACAGGGCTGTGCTGACGTCTGTGATGTTAGGGTTAGCAGAACGTCATCAGCCCCTTATAGCGTTATAGTCCAGGAACATCAGCTGCAGAATTTCCACTATGCTCCACTTGGCTTTTGAAATGGCTTGGGTAAGATACCTTTTTAAAAATCCTATACAAATTCCAGATGAAAAATTGCACCAGTAGAAGACTACATTAGACAAGCTGTATGAAACGCGAGGCTATCTCTTATATACCCGATGGAAAACAAATATTGCAAAAGTATGTTAGCCATTTGTTTACGGGGGTGCTCAGCTCATAATCATATATAGGCAAGGAATCAAAAAAGTCTAGATCAAACTAGGCCAATTCACCATTCAGGCAAATAATCACAACTAACACCGTCTCCAGAGGCTTAATGAAACAACTAAGTCAGTGATGGCTCACCTTTTCGGCAGTGCCGAAAGTGCTCCACTGTGCAGGCACACACAACCCCCTTTCGTGTGCCCCATGCATACCACCCTTGTGCATGCGCCCTGCCCCCTATGCATGCTCGGCAGAGACCCAACATCCAGCTGACCAGTGGGAGGCGCCTGTGCAGCAGAGCGGAGCTGGGGCAACGGCTTGTGTACCCACATGCCATAGGTTCACCATCACAGAACTAAGTCTGAAAGTCAAATACAGAGAGGTATTCCAATATCTGAGAGAGAAATATCTCAGAAGAGTGGAGTAATGATTGAACAGGCATGTTTTCATGGTCCCTATATGTGACAGCCTGTAAATGAAGGGACATGTAGCAAGCTCATATTTTTGTGCTTAGCAGGTGGACATAACGCCACACAGGCTAACAAATTGCTCCTTCTTCTTAGAGGCAAATTGCGTAGATTTGCCAGCAGCCTTTGCTTAACTGTGCAGGGCAATGCACAGAATAGATTATCCTGAATTGTGGATAATCACATATAGAAATGCCTTCAGTACCAAATTACTATTTCCGTGTTACACAACACTGTAACAGTGACAATTCAATCATTAAGAGTCTTACTTGTGCCTTGTAGGTAAATCTTGGAAGGCCACATAAAAATCTTTGTTAGGAGGAACAGTTCCATGATCTTTGGCAAATGTTTTTACAGCACGACACAAGAAAGGGTACACTCTAAAATAAAAGACAAGATTTATAAATGAAAGAATTACGTAAGCTTCTGCATCACCCTGACTAAATTTCCCTATTGGCGTACAAGTTTAATGAAACAGACAATGTTTAATGCAAGTTAAGTTTGCAAGTATAAATACTGAATTATTTCCAGCAAGTCATAGGATTTTGTAAACCCTGTGTTTCTGTTTCTGTTTTTATTCAAAAGGCTAGACATTATAGGAAGCAATTGCCAAGCTATCTTAAGATGCCAATAATAATTTTTCTTTAATTTTTCTTAAAGTAAGCGTTATAAGGTTTTTTTAATCTGTACAGTTAATATTAGTAGATCTCAACTACAACCACAATCGAGTCCAAAATTTCTGCTGCCAAGTGAAATATTTGTTAAGTGAATTTTGCCCCATTTTACAACCTTCCTTGTCACAGTTGTTAAGTGAATCACTGCAGTTGTTAAGTTAGGTTAAATATAGTTGTTAAGCGACTGGCTTCTCCATTCACTGTCAGAAGTCGCAAAAGGTGATCATGTGACCCCGGGGACACTGCAGCCACCAGAAATACGAACCAGTTGCCAACCACCTGAATTTTGATCACGTGATCATGCAACGGTCGTACGAAAAATGGTAATGTTGCTTTTTTCAATGCTGTTGTAACTTTGAATGGTCACTAAACAAATGATTGTAAGTTGAGGACTACCTAACCTTAAGTAATTTTCTGATACTCTTTAAAAAATTTCCCATTAAAACCAAGAATATTCAAACTAGTGATCTTGAAACTACCACTTCTATAATGATTATCATATGAACATTTTGGATATTCTTACCTATAGAACTCTTCTTGGATTGTGGTAGCAAGTTGTTGATTGAATTGCTCCAGATCCTCAAAACTTACAGTTAAGGTGTTTCTCTCTGGACGAATCAGCTCTTCTGCATCTTGCAAGTATTTAACTTCCCCATCAATATTCAGGAATCTTTTATAGGAAATAATTTTGTAGAATTATTTCCTACCCAGCAAGTTTAATTATGCATTACCACTATGAAGTGAATATGAAAGGATTATACTGAGACTCCCACTCCCATTACTTAAATATTTCTGGGAGTGGAAATTATTCCCTATGTAACTTTTCAAATTACAAAATGTGACACAATTATCTCTGAAAATTAACACTGATGTTTTCTCTACAAAAATACTAAAACATTAACAAATCAGTTCTGAACTATGTAAAATAAAAAAGGAAACATTGGTTTAGGCCAGGGGTCTTCAAAGTTGGCTCTTTTGAGACTGGTGGACTTCAACTCCCAGAATTCCCCAGCCAGCTAGGCTGGCTGGGGAATTCTGGGAGTTGAAGTCCACCAGTCTCAAAAGAGCCAACTTTGAAGACCCCTGGTTTAGGCTAAGTCCCCCCCCAATGAATTAAAATCAGGGGTTCAAGGAAAAGTAGCTCATTTTGATGCAACACTGTAAAATATCTTCACATTTAAGCAGCATTAAATGTTTTAGTATATCTATAATAGGTTTTATTCTTTAATAGATACACACACAAGCCTTGGTGCAGTCTACTTTTCATTCTCTTACTTAGAAAAGTAACGAATAAACAACTGAATTTATGTGGGAATAAGCTAGGATAGCATTGCTTAAAAAAAAAGATCATGTAGCACATACATGTTCACCTGCTTAAGAAGCAGACTGACATTTATTTCTGCTATTCATTTGTTGAAACCATATACTCCACTACTGCTTTTACATTGCTCTTTTTAGAATGTCATCCTGCTTTATGACACAAATACAGCAAGGCACCCAGAGAACTTTTATTGTTATTTGATACACGAGATAATAAACAAGAAACTCAACATCCAGAATGTACAGTTCCAGTATCTCCTGGAACAGGCTCTAAGCACACTCATATATCTAACATCAAAGATTTCTGAGAAATACAGTCAAATCCATTGAGGGGCTGTAGAAAGATACCAGGATCAGAACTGCAACCTTAGCAAGTATGGAATACAAAGTTTCCCTCTCCACTTCATCACAGAAGATTGCACATGTAGAAAACCACAAACATCATCTCAATGAGCCAGTTTGGTTTAGACTAGAAAGCAAACCAACTGTTGAGTTCCAGGCCTGCCTTAACCATGAAAGCCAGCTGGGTGACTTCGAGCCTATCATCTCATCCCACCTCACAGGGTTGTTGTTGTGGGGAGAACTGGAGGGGGCGTGGGTGTTGGATGTTTGCCATGTTGAATTATTTGTAAAATGAAGGCGGGATATAAATAAAGTAAATAATAAAAAGAAATGGCATTTCTTCAGAGTTACCGTTGAAAGAAATGCCCATCTGGGTTCGGCTCCAAGTGGGGGGAAAAAAACACCTGAGACTTGGAGACTGCTTGGAAAGATGGTTTAATAGTGGACAGGACCACATAGCTTGAGTCCTGAACAGAAAAGATGATCACATGCTTCAATGTTGGGTGGAGAAGAGAAGGGCCAAGGAAGGGGCTTGCAGGGTTTTTTATAATCTGTTCAGACCCGCCTATGTGCTTCCTGTTCCTGTGTAAGAAATGTATTGATTGGTTGTCAGACTCCCATGGGGCCATGCAGGGGCAACTCTTTAGGCTGTGTTTTGAATCCAGGTTTGGTTGAATTCTCAGATGCCATGTGGTGAGTGGGTAAAGGCTAGTCATACCTTAATCCAGTGGTTCTCAACCATCCCAATGCCACGACCCTTTAATACCGTTCCTCATGTTGGGATGACCCCCAACCATAAAATTGGTGTCTCGGTTCTTAAGACCATCGAAAATATGTGTTTTCCAATGAACTCCCGTGAAAGGATCGTTTGACCCCCATAGGTTGAGAGAACCAGAACTGTCTTAATCCCATCAACCTGGAGCTGAAGGAGAGAACTCTTTATTGTGTATAATAGACTGGCTTGGGCGTCTGAATGACCCATTGACAAAGGGGGATGGGCAGGAAGCTGCAGGGAGCTACTTTGTCTTTAAAATCTGTTTTTCCCTTTCCACATCCAGGGAAATATAATATTCTGCCTTTTCAATATTTCCTAGGATATTTCATTTTTCTAGGAGAGGGCTGGGTTTTAACCTACCCTACCTATGTTGGAAAGCTGCAGATTTTATCAGTAATAATTTACATCCTGCAATAGCTCCCGTGGAATTTGAACGGCTGTTTTAACCCAGTGCATGCCGGGGAAATGGGAGGCAAAACACACGCGCCCCCCCCCCCCCTCCAAAAGAGATGGCGTTGTGTACAATGGAGCCCACCGTCCATCACCCGTTTTGGAAGCAGGGCTGTCACTCACTGTTCGAGAAAGTCCTGAAACAACTTCTGGCATTTCTCGGCCACCTCATCGCGGAGCTGTTTCTGAGCAGCGGCCAAGCCAGCCTCCCCGCCGGCTACCAGATCCATCCCTGCTCCTCTCCCCTCCGAAGGCCAGCCGGGCAATGATGAGAATTCGCGCCACCGCTGAGCCCCGCGTGGCCCAGCCTAGCCAATCGGAAGCTTCACAGCGGAATGTCCGCCCCCTTCGAATGTTCCCCGGGGAAAAGTTTTCGCGCCAAATGCGGCTTAACAAAGAGGAAGCAGGAAGCGGGGGGAGAGGAAGCGGAGAGCTATGCAGGGCGTTGCGAGGGCAGCTTGGGAGTCAGAAACCCGAAAGCGGGAGGGATTAAACCTTGGTTGAAAAACCGCCGCCAAGTACGATCGTTGTACTTGATTGTGGAAGCGTTAAGTCAGTTTTGGAGGAAAGGGGGGGGGGGGGATGCACCACACAAAGGCAAGTCCTACAAGTGACTTTTCAGAAGGAAGCGACGTTGCTCTTGCAGGAACAAGCAAGAGATATTGGGAGAGAAAAGTGGTTTGCTTGCAGGATGCCGATCTCCCCTGTAGAAACAGAAAAGGGGAAGGATGTCATTCAGTGCTCTTTTTTCCCTCATAAGTGTTCGATTAAACCCAACATGCCTTTTCTTTTAAAGAATCAAATCTCAAATAATTTAGATGCATATAATTATAGAGCCACAGGTCGCAAAATACGGATGACTTAGTTGACAGCAAAGAAGGAATGTTTTGTGCGTGTCTTGTCGTCCGGGGTTTGCAGGTAGTTACTGCAGTTCTAATGTTTTAAGTTACCACTTTACTAATTTTTTGCTAAATTGGAGACTTGGGGTTTCATTTTGATTTTATGTAAACCTGCGTTTTTTTTAAAAAGAGAAGATTAAAAAAAGTGGATGCCGATGGATTCAGATCTAATGTCGATCTCAGATAATGAACACATGAAAACCCAAGACAGGTAGTCCTCGTCTTATTATTAAAATTGAGCCCAAAATGTTTGTTGTTAAGTGAGATTTTTGTTCAGTTTTGCCCTATTTTATGCCGTCATAGTCACAGTTGTTAAGTGAATCATTGCAGTTAAGTTAGTAATCTGGTTGTTAAGTGAATTCTGGCTTCCCCATTGACTTTGCTTGTCAGAAGGTTGCAAAAACTATTCACATGATCTTGGGACACAACAATTGTCACAAATTTGAATTAGTTGCCAAGCATCTGAATTTTGATCATGTGACCACAGCGATAGTGCAATGGTCATAACTGAAAAATGGCCATGTCACTTTTTCCAATGCTGCTGTAACTTTGAACTGTCACTAAGCATGCTGTTGTAAGTCAAGATCTACCTGTATAAAATTCGTAATTGGAACAAACAGAAAGCAAATAGATTTCACAGTAAACAAACATCGCTTAAAATGAATAAGTTTTTCTCTGGTTTCAGAATGATAGCAAGATAGCAGTGTAGGTGGCAATTGAATTACCAGAAATGATGCAGTGTAGTCCTGTCTTTGCCATGGTTAAACTGGTCTTGATTTACTATACATGGTTTCTGCATTTGTACAAAGCTCTATAAGTAAACCATAAATCATAAGAACTGAGTTTACACAATATGGTACGGTGCAGTAACACATAACATTTGAATGTTTCTGACCAAAAGAACCCAAATGGAATTGTTCCAGTAATTTTTTTCTGACACCAATGATAAGTTTCGTCTCCTGAATTTGTTCATCTTCTGATTAAAGAGTTACAATATATATTAACCTAGCTCAAACATTCTGAATATTTGGACTTGATCAAAAAATATCCTCTAAAAAGTTGGCAATAATCAATTAAATTTATATGCTTTTCATCTCACCGATAAAGTGACTCTGGGCCTTTTGCCAGACTTCCTTTATCAGTTTAAATTGGATTTCCCTGGTAAGCTTTTGAATGTCAATTTTTATATTTCTTGGCCAATTTGTTTTATTAGATATATTTATTAGTACAAGTGATGTATATTAGTTTGAACTGGAGAATTGGTAAAAGAGAAAAGTCACAAAAGGAAGACATAGAATAACTGATAGTAATTTCCTGTTGAAGCTGGATTAAAAGCTATCATTTAGCTGCACAACTAATGAGTTTATCCTTGAAGATTAGGATGGATGTACAGCAAGGGACATCCACTCAGATAGGAAATATGCTGAGGCTGCACTGGGAGCAATAAATTGGTAGCTAAATGGAGCAAAATATTATTTAAAGCCGTAAGTAAGGGGTAAATGAGCAGAAAAAGCCCTTGATACTGCAATTATTTTAAAAATCTGCACTTTGCTGCAACTATCTTTCACTCTTGTTATCTCTCCTTTGCTGCAAAATGAAGATAAAGTAGTTTAAAGAGTGTAAATCAGCTGTACTTTGATATGTGACTCCTTTGATATGGAAGTATCATCTCCTTTAGGAGGCTGAAATCATCATAGGAGTCTTTAACAGCAAAATTAAAAAATGATAACTACCGTAGATACGCCTCACATTGATCTGGAGTCTGTGACTTATTATACACAGTCCATTTGTTTATGTAAGAGCTGCCCGTGGGTTCAAGGGGACAAGTGAAAAACATTAAAATGTCTTCCGGAGAAGAGCTGGCACTGTGTTTTCTGGAAAATACAGTTTTGTTGGTTTACATGTAAGACTAAATTCTTTCCCTTTACTAAATGCCTATGGAAATTCTTACTCTTCTAAATAATAGTTGTCCCAAAGGTTCTTTTTAAAGAGGCAACTAACATTTCTTGTTTTTCTTGGAAGACGTTTTGCTTCTCATCCAAGAAGCTTCATCAGCTCTGACTGGATAGAGGGGAATGGAAGGACATCAAGTTTGAAAGAGGGTCAGAGCGGCCATTTGTATCAAAATTGAACAGCCCTCTCTCAACAGAGGGGGGGGAAGGGATATGACATCATTTATTTCCAATCTACAACAGTCCTTTCAGCTATTCCAAGAAGGCTTCACACCCATTTGCACTACTCAGGTGATCCTGAGGACACAGATAAATCTCCAGGGACTTCCATGATTCTCTAGAACAGCGTTTTTCAACCACTGTGCCGTGGCACACTAGTGTGCCGTGAGATATTGTCTGGTGTGCCGTGGGAAAAATTCCAATTTCATCCGTAACATGCGGCTTCGGCTCACAAATAGACCAATCATTAGATTCTAATACTTTTTAACATTTTCTAATGGTGGTGGTGTGCCTCGTGATTTTTTTCATGAAAAAAGTGTGCCTTTGCACAAAAATGGTTGAAAAACACTGCTCTAGAAGAATGCAAATGACCAGCTGTCTGCAAGGAGTATAAATCCTTCCGTTCCCCTGTTGAAAGAAATGTCCTTCTGGGTTCGACTCCAAGTGGGGAAAAAGGCACTGGAGACATGGAGGCTGCTTGGAAAGATGGTTTAATGGTGCACACATGACTTGAGTCCTGAACAGAAAAGGTGATCACATGCTTCAATATTGGGTGGAGAAGAAGAGAAGAGCCGAGGAAGAGGCTTGCTGGGCTTTTTATAATCTGTTTGGCCCACCTCTCTGTTTCCTGTTCCTATGTAAGAAATGTATTCTGATTGGTTGTCAGACTCCCATGGGGCCATGCAGGGGCAACTCTAGGCTGTATTTTGAACCCAGGTTTGGTTGAGTTCTCAGATGCCATGTGTTGAGTGGGTAAAGGCTAGTCATACCTAAATCCCATGACTCTGGAACTGAAGGGGAGAACTCTTTATTATGTAAAAGGGTTGGCTTGGGCTTAATGGCCCATTAACGAAGTGGGATGGGCAGGAAGCTGCAGGGAGTTCCTTCCTTTTTGACATCCAGGGGGAATGTAATATTCTGCCTTTTCAATATTTCCTAGGATATTTCATTTTTCTGGGAGAGGGATGGGTGATAACTTCCTACACCCCTCCATGCAATCAGAGCTGAAGAAGCTTCTTGGAAGTGAAACATTAAAAAAAAAAACCAAGAAAGTCCAGTTACCTCTTGAAAAGGCACCTTTGGTATTTCCCTTTACTAAATTCTAATACAGGTACCATGTGGGAAAACTAAAGGCCATTAGATAGGTTTTTGAAACAGCAAATACAGCAGTCTCTGCATTGCTTTGCGCTTTGCCATGTCTTTGGATATCTTAATTACAACTTTGAATTATGCTCAGGGACAGAATGGGGGCCAATTAGCACGCTCAGATTAACAGGCCCAGCTTTGGCTCCAGCGTTCTGGAACTGTTTAAACTGTCTAAGCCTTTTAAAAAGGCACCTCTGTGGAAAAAATATATATCCACAATAGATGAAATGGTGTGTAAACAAGGAGCATGGCCTCTCCAGGAACTGCTAGTCAGTACAATCCTTTTTACTGAATCTGGAGTATTCCCAAATTGGAGACCTGGGTGTTTTGTGGGTAGAAAGTCCTGGGTTTAACCCCTGGCATCTCCAGGGATGGCAGACAAAATTGTGATCAATTGTAACCAGTATTGACCGTAATAGTCTAAATGGGTCTTTTTCAAACTGGCTTCCAGGAACCATAGCTTCAAAGACATGAATGGATTTTACAAGAGATTAAGGGTGGGAGGCAGAGGGGAGGCGGAGAAAGCCCAATATTCTTGGCAAGAGATTATGGGAGGAAAAGACACCTTCAAATGCACTGAGCCAACTGTTCTTACCCTGTTACAGTTCCTCTCATTGGATGGACATCACCAGCATTTGCAACTATGCTCTGCGCATGGGGTAGCTAATTGCTATTCCCTCACAATGTGCACCCAGACAAAATCTGATTCCCTGCCTGATTCCCAAACTGTGGCAAACTTTTCTAATTCTGCAAGTGATTGCAGTGTACCTCCTCCTTCATTCCCTATGGCAGAATATGCATTTGTCCATTGTCAAAAGTTCCAGCCAAAGGCGGCATCATATGCATTACTTAGGAGTACATACTATTGAGCTGTGTGGCAATTAATCAAGAAACACAGTTGCACCATTCATCTGGACAGTTGGCCACCTAGTTGCATTCCTTCTCTCCTGCTTTTGTACTGTCAACCAGAGTTGCCTTATCGAGGAAATGGGTGGCATATAAATGTAATAAATTTTGTTCCCTTTTGTGGCACCTAGAATCTGGAGATGATGGCAATTGAAGTTACAAAGGTATAGAGCAGGATTCTTCAAATTGTTTGAGGGGGTGTTGTGAGGAATTAGAAAGTACCATAATTCATTCTAACACAGCCAATTTGCTATTATTGTGCTGTCTCTTGATTAGAGTTTCTGAATTTTTTTTAAACTAACAAGTTGCTTACACTGAACATTTTGAAAACCTCAGGTCTGGATGGTCTTAGCTGCCTACATTCCTAATATCAAACCTGCCCCATATTGCAAATATTCAGGAAAGGAGAACTGCATTTAGAAACTAACTTTTCAAAATTCCATTTAGGTGCTGTTTTAGGTAGAATTAACTATGTTGTCAGCATCCCAGATGAGTCAACAACTTTGCTTTACAAACTTGCTATGTTTACGATAAATCTTTAAAAATATTTTCTATTGGGATTAGTGCCTGTAACATTATTTTTTGCTTATTTTGAGAAAAAGTTGCAGAATGACTTAGGTACATACAGCGTGTTCCAATATAGGGTGTGTTTGCATGACATGCTTAGGTGAGCCTGCCACGGTTCATAGGTAAGTGATTTCCCAAGTGATCTAGCCTAAACAGATGCTCAGAGGACTGCTTACTGGAGTGCAGCTATCTTGGCTAGTGTCCAAGCCATCTTTGCAGGGTTAAGCAATTTTGCAGTAAAAATGGTAAGGCCCAGAGTGTTCTAATCAGCGTTAGTGCTAGTTTTACCATCCCTTTCCTCCCAAACTGTGTTACCTGTTTCACCTTCTCAGCACTTGCAAAGGAATGGAAGAAAAAACCAAGCATGGCTAGAACAGCCCCATTAAGTAGTAGTTCTAGCTTCCCATTTTTCTGTTTAGAAACTGAAAAGACTACTCCTAAATTTCTCTTCTGAATTTGAAAGAAAACTGTTCCCAGGGCGACAAATTACCAGTAACAAACCTCAGATACTAACTGTGGTCAAGATATCCTGCCTTTGGCAGTTTCTTCTCATGTTCCAGGGCCACCCAGTGAAGTTGGTCTTATGTATTACAGAAGCACTCCATAAAATAGAAACTGTGTGTTTGAGATTTCAATCTCGGATACATGGAGATAGATCTACACATACTATTATCTAACCTTTACTTGAACATATCCAGTGGTGTTGATCTTTCTGGGTAATTGGATCCACTGTTGAAATGCTCTTTTGGGAATTTTTATTCTAATGTTCAGTTGGAATCTGGCTTTTTGTAACTTAAATCCATTATTCTATCGTGCAATCTAGAATGAGGAAGGTCTTGATTTACTGGGTATGTCTAGTTTGATGAAGAGAAGGACCAGGGGAGACATGATAGCAGTGTTCCGATATCTCAGAGGGTGCCACAAAGAAGAGGGAGTCAAACTATTCTCCAAGGCACCTGGGGGCAGGACAAGAAGCAATGGGTGGAAACTAATCAAGGAGAGAAGCAACTTAGAACTAAGGAGAAATTTCCTGAGTTAGAACAATTAACCTCTGGAACAGCTTGCTTCCAGAAGTTGTGAATGCCCCAACCCTGGAAGTCTTTAAAAAGATGTTAGATAGCCATTTGTCTGAAATGGTATAAGGTTCCTGCCCACACAGGGGGTTGGACTAGAAGACCTACAAGGTCCCTTCCAACTCTGCTATTGTATTGTATTGTATTGTACTTCTTCAGTTTTCTTGGCAAGTTTTCAATAGTGACTTGCCATTACCTTCTTCCCAGCGCTAAGAAAGAGTGTTTGGTCCAAAGTCACCAAGGCAGCACTAGAATGCAGTTTCCTAGTTTCTAGCTGTATGCCTTAATCACTAGACCAAACTGGCTCTCATGATTTACTTCCATTTGACAGCTTGTGAGATAACGTGAAGATTCATGCGCTTCAGTCTTTGCTCAAAACTAAACATATTCAGCTCCATCAACCTCTCCTTGTAGGAGCTCATTTCTAATCCCATTTTTTGTTGTTGCTCTTTGCTCAATCTTTTTTATTGCATTGTTCCCAGAATTGGGACTAACCAAGGCCACAAGGAACACATGAACTAGCTCCAACTCAGTATCAGTAACGAGTTGATCCCACCTGCACCATCAAATCTATTCCAGGATCCTTTGGAAAAATCTAGGTGCACAGAATAGTTCAGGAAGCAAGTGGAAGTTCTAATGTACAAGAATAAATCTGATTGTGTACTGCTAGATTTAGCTTTAAACAGACATTTTATATGTACATTTTTGCAATAGAAGCCTTAATTCGTGGCAATGCCCTCTGTAAATAAAGCTGGCATCATTTTAGTATCAGGTACTATTTCAGAATAATATGTTTCTCCTACAAAATGAAAAAACTGACACAGAATTGTTAGAAGTTTTATTGCAATCTTTTTCATTTTAGTAAGATCAAACTGTTCACTATTTCCAGTTGCTTCTCAAGAAAATTCTTGCTCAATTTACTTTCCACGCTGCATTATTGACAAAAATCTAATCTGAGATTTTATTACCTTGCTGTCATATGTTGAAACAAATTATGCAAAACTATGAATTTTATTAAAATTTGAGGCTTTTTTTTTTAGAAATTTGCTTACCTACAAGGCAATACTGTAGTACTTTGATTTATTATTTTCTTAAAAAGTTATGACATTTTCTGTAGCACTCCAGATCAGTTAAAGTAGCTGAATTTAAACATTAGTAATGAATTGAATGATTGTTATTGTGGCACTTGAGTAGATGAGATATCCTCCCACTGCATATTGATTTATGCTGGATTGTTGGAAGCAACATTAGTTGTAGTCTTCTTAAGGTGTGAGACGCTTTGGATCACGGGGAAACATGGACGTCTGCCGGACATTGCTCAACCCAAGATACAACATGGTGACTCTTTCCAAGCCTGTCAAAATTAAATCCAATCTTAATTAATCTCGAGATGGAGTTATATGTACAACATATATTGAACTATTCACAAACAAGAACAAACTTGCTGGGATATTTGTGATAAACCAAAGTCAGTACCAAATAGTTTTCTCCAGCTGCCACTGCCAAGTGCAATCTGGCAAAGGTCTGAGACAAAAATCAGCAATAGTGGAATTGAAAGAACATTGGCTTCTGTGACCTCTCCAGATATCCTTAGTCTTCCATACAATTTGCAATTAAAGGAAAAACTGGATTACATTTTTATAATATCTAAATTTCATAATAAGAAAGGTGGTGGGTAGGATAATAGCAATTATTTTTATCGCATTAGTAATATGAACCATAGAAACAGGTCCCCATCAAATAGCAATTGTTTCTTTCCCTCATTATTCTATGCCCTGCTAGATGAAATAGAAAGAGGAACATGGCAAATAAGTGTTATCATTTCTTTTGTGATTAAGGATCTTTCACTATCATTTCATTACTTCTTTGAAAGCTGGTTCATAAGAAAAAAAGAACACAAGATTTACAATATGTTTTTAAAAAAACCCTTCAGAGATAAATGGACTGGAATTAAAATCATCTGAACACAGACCAAAATGAAAATATAATATAATGAATATAAGCTACATTACCTATGCCGCCACCTGCATGGGGAGGTGCACCAAAACGAAATGAATCGATATAAGACTTAATTTTCTCTAAATCTGAAAAGGAAAAATTGTATTTCAGCTTAGGCCCCATTTTAATTAGCATCACGGAAAAAGTATTCAATATAGAGGAGAGCACCAATATTAACTACTGTTTCAGCTCTTCACAATGTTCCAATACATGTTTTTGCATTAATTCAGCATGATTATCCAATGTTAGACATCTATTTTGGTTTAGAGGTTAAGGCATCAGGCTAAAGAGCTTTTAAGTTGTTAATGGACTTTTTCTGATTAGAATTAAATGAAAAAAGTTTTATTTGTTTATAAGTAAGAGATGAGACATGGGAAGAAAAGTGCTTTGTTGTAGTGTAAGAGAAGATGAAAAGCTATTGACATTGTACTGATGAATGGGGAACTTATGTATGTATCAATACAATACAAAAATAGCAGAGTTGGAAGGAACCTTGGAGTTCTTCTAGTCCAACCCCCTGCCTAGGCAGGAAACCCTATGCCGTTTCAGACAAATGGCTATCCAACATCTTCTTAAAGACTTCCAGTGTTGGGGCATTCACAACTTCTTTAACGTATTTTCCTTTTGCACTTTTTAATTTTTTTTCATTTTACTCATAATTTTTTTTAGCTTGTATTCGTTTCTTATCTTTGTACACTTACTATTTTGCTGCCAAAAGGCAAGGCAGTTTGGCTAATGTAGTAGTTTTTGTTAGGCCAACTCGGAGATAGCTAGTGATACGCTATGCACAATGGCCTTTTTCCTAGCCTTAAAATACACTGATTTTAGATGTCTAAAAAGTAAGATACACATGGAACGCCTTTTAAAATGTGGAGTACCCCCTCTCAGATTTTGTATTTTCCCTTTTCGCAACTAGTTTTAATAATGATTTTGTAATTACTTTTAATTATTTTCTGTAGGTATATTTATTATGTTAGCGATCCAGATGGCCTGCCTACAGTATGCAGTAAATAAGTAAGAAATTTATAAACCCATTGTAAGAAAAATTCCATATAGCTTTTATTTGAATGATACGTACTTTTTATTTTCCATTAATCAATTATTTGACTTTCTTTGCAGGGGAAAGGATATTCTAAGAGGCAACAATTATCTGTAAAAATTCCAAACTCCACTCCCATTAGTCCTATTTTGAGTTCTAACCCTCTTCTATTTGTTATTTGACATGCTACTCAAATCATGATGCGGCCCAAGGTCCAACTTTTAAAATACGGATAATATGAAAGTAAAAATTCTAGTTGTGCCAAATGAAGTCCACACATGTTCAAATTGCTAAAGCTGAGAAATCCTGAACTAAGAGAAAAATACAGAATTTTCTTTTTGCAGTCACAAGGATCCTATGAAAATAAGATATACCAGGCTCCTCTAATAAAGAGGTACCTTTGTTAGAAATGATTTAGTTAACTAATAGACCTTAGGAATTACCAATGCCATGATGTAAGGCTCTCTCAGTCAACAGCTCTGGATCATGAACTCTCTGTGCCCCAGACAGAATCTCTTCTCCTCTCATGAACATATCGTAGGAGTTGGAGGTTATCTGCGGGTGAGGGAGGGGGATATGTGACTTAGTAACCAATACTTAAGTATGCTTCAAAACTGCAATCTATAGAAAATAAACGACATAGGATAAAGGCACTGACCACCATGAGCAATGTAAGAGGAATATCTGCTAGGAGAAAAATGCTGCTTGAGGCAGCATCTGCCTGCTCCAACTATGATTGCATCCTGCCATCATGGTCTCCATGAGAAAGAACACTTTTCTCTTTCCCTTGTGTGCAGTTTTGAGAACTGCTGCTACAGTATAATAATACTAAAATGGCGGTTATTTATTTTGTTCCATTTTGTCTTTCTTTTCTGATCATAAGATCTATGTTTAGCCCGTAGGATTTTGACTAGGGATAAAAAAAACTTGTATTCTTTAATTTTATTTCTTTCAGTTTTGAAAAAACCACATATGAAGGAAAAAAGAAAAACTCAATGGACTACTTTATTCTGTGAAGATTATCTAGAAAGCAATCTTTATACCAGAGGCAGAGACAAGACCCTCTTCTTGTACTGAATTATTTCAAGTTCTCGGAGGACATTCTGGGGTCCCTGTTTAATTTTTGAGGAAAAAGACTTTTCTAAACCTCTTTTCCAAACAAAATGATGTAATTTTTAGTGTCTAGAAAGTTTTGCCTCCTTAAATCAATGTACTCAGAAGCTATTGAGTAAAACACAGCCTAGCACTGTATTTCTTAATAATACTACCACCCAGTTTTCCAGTGTGAGACTCAGTATGATCTTTTTTTCTTGTACCTCTTCTTCAAATTAATTTTAAAATTTAAAGTTAACATACACTATTTTGTCATAGGCTCAAGAAAGCCAAGAGACAATTTTATATATAATATTGAGAAGATATACCACAGGGGTGTCAAACTCATGACAACACATCACATGCTGTATCACAACTTTCCCCTTTTCGCTAAATTGGGGGTGGAGTTGGCCAGTGCGTGACACTTCTGGTTTGTGGGCCGCAATATATCATGATATACAGAAATTACCTCTTAATTTGCATAGCTGTACTGAACGAGAAAAAAAGATCATTCCAAATAGGTAAAATGATAGGGAAAATAGAAAATTTATTTACCCTTCTTTGGCAAATGACTAATGTAAAATAAGGCCTTGTGGTTTCACCACTGCTTAAAATTAAAGTATAATAGCAGGTGGTACTACCTAGAAGACTTTAGCTCATCTTGGAAGCTGGAGTGAAAAAACATCCTGGAAAAAAATCCAGAGCTATCATGAAAACAGCCTAGGTATAATCACCAGGAATAGGAAATTAGAAAGAACCAAGACGCTAAGAAACATATGATGGAAACTCAACTTCATATTGGGAGATGGATGCTTTCTAAATTTGATTTAAAAAAACAAGCAAACCCTTTATAAAATTGTAAAATATGCATTTCTGGTTGCCAACTAAAAGCTGAATTCTAGTCAAATCACTTTTTTTACAATGTCCATTTATCTAGTTAGAATTAAATACCATTGAATATAATAGACTTTCCCCCCAGAGATCTATGCAAATTAATTTTTAAACGTGTTTTAGTCATTTCCCCATTCTTTCAATTTTTTTGCCATTCATTTTTTTTGTGGATAATTGTCTATAGATAATTGTCATGACGCTCTGCCCAAAACAGGAAGGATAGCTGTAGTAATACCTATGACAGTGATGGTGAACCTTTTTGTCGTTGCGTGCCTCTCTACATGGGGCTCCCCTTGAGGTGCACTCGAAGGCTACAGTTAGTACAGAATGCGGCCGCGCGGGTGATTTTGGGTGCCCCAAGGCAAGCCCACATAACACCTCTCCTGCGCGAGCTGCACTGGCTGCCTGTGGCCTTTCGAGTGCGCTTCAAGGTGTTGACGACCATCTTCCAATCGCTCCATGGCTCGGGGCCTAGCTATGTACGAGACCGCCTCCTGCCCCATACATCCCTTCGTCCACTCCGCTCCCACAGAGAGGGTCTTCTCCGGGTGCCGTTGGCTGGGCAATGCCGGTTGGCGACACCCAGGGGAAGGGCCTTCTCTGTGGCGGGCCCGGCCCTCTGGAACGACCTACCCCCCGACCTACGTACTATCTCGGACCTCCGCCTCTTCCGCCGTCTTAAGACGTTTCTATTCCAACAGGCCGGCCTAGCATAGCCCCCCATTTCTGACTTTTTATTTATAAATTGTAATTAGGCAGGGTTTTAAATGGGTTTTTAGCACGGGTTTAAATAATTTAATATGTTTTAATGATGTATATTGTTTTATTGTGGTTTTAATAATGCCTGTGCGCCGCCCTGGGTTCTAACAAGGAGAAGGGCGGGGTATAAATTCGATAAAATAAAAATAAAAATAAATAAAATAAAAATAAAGCAGTGTGTGTTCCCTCACACCCATAATACAATGCATGTGCGACAACCCCCCCCCCCCCGGTGTCACCTGCCCCCGTGCGTATATATGTGCGACCCCCTGGCACCGTGTTTTGGGTCTAACAGGCCTCCCTGCAGGCTCCTGGGACCAAAAACAAGGCATGGGAGAGTGCCGCACCCCTCTGCACTCCCCCTGTGCATGCACGCACGTCTCCCACATGCATCTCACCCCTGCGCATGCACGGCAGAGACCTGTAAATCAACTGGTTGGCGTGCGGCACACTGCATGCGCAGTGGAGCTGAGCTGGGGCAATGGCTTGTGTACCCATAGAGAGGGCTCTGTGTGCCACCTGTGGCACGCATGCCATAGGTTTGCCATCACAAATCTATGAGTTATAAGGGTTCTTTGGCATAATAGCTTTTTCTTTCATCAGATATTTTTCACAGCTGTTGGAAAGACAATGCTTAACTTGAAGGATTTTGCTTTGGACACTGAAAATCTGCTAAGAATTTCAGAACAGGATCAAAAGACTATTAAATGATGGTATCCATATCTCTTATAATTTATTAGGAGGAATTGAAGAAACTGGTTGGGCTCTTATATTATTCTTTCAGATACGTTTCAAAAGTTAATTATTTATTTTAAAATTTAATAAAGCAGCTGTTATAATTCCAAAGAATATTATCATCAACCTGAAGCTGCTAATAGCTCAAGTAATAGTTCATATTATACAAATTAAAACAACTTTTACTTGGCAAACAAGATAGAGATTGCATAATATTTTCTACTCCTTTCAAACATTAAAACAGTATTTCTTTTGCACTGAATAAATGCTAGAGTTAATATTTTCAATCCTTTCCTACAATTATATTATCTCAACAATATCACACACTACAATGATTCTGTCATGGAGAAAATCTATCTATGTAATTGCTTAGAGTTGAAAAATGACTTGACGACACATAATCAATCGTTCAATCAATCAATTTGTAAGCAGGCACAATGCACTGGGAAGCCAAGGAAAGAACCACAAGACAGCTAATGACTGTATAATACAAAAATAGATGTTTTCATTTTGGGAATGACCCATATCAGACTGTGAACTTGCAGTATGTTTATGGCACATTTGTGGCACAAATCCCACATCAGATTTGCAATGTGTTTATATCTGTCATTGTTTTGCAGCAATTTTTCAATACTGCGAGACATACTTACAGGATTTGCTGGGTCAGGCATTGTGTAGAAAGGTCTTACAGCCAATGGATATTTGTCAAGAATATAAAAGTCGGTGTCATACTGCAGATATTAATAAAATAATTTTTAAAAAGAAAAAGAAATGGTAGAAATTAATTAAAACCCTACAGTGATATAAGACCTACTTATACATCAATATTGTGATACACAAATCACAAGTAATTTTATGTGATAAGGTATAGTTATTTAAGTTTACACCAGAAAGAAACTCAAGTGCTTTTTAAAAAAACATATTTTTTAAAAAAATTACCTTTTCCTTCACCAGGCGGCCCAAGAGCTTTTCACTTGGTGTACTGAAAATAAACAATCAGATGTAAACAACGTTGGCTTTTAGCAAGAATGTCTCTGAGGTATTACTGGGTTTGTATTGTGTGCCTTCCAAAAAAATGTAAGTGAGATAAAATGTTTATGGTTAAAAAATGCCATTTAATGCTATTTACTAGCTCAACCATAGCAAATTGGGAATTAAATCTTGGATTCAGATTTTGTTGAAATAGGGCAACCTGACCAGTATGCTCACAGGTGTATTTCCTATTGCATACTGGATTCCTAGCTTGCTGATTTTTAAAAAATCCTTTCTACAGCACTATTTTTTCCTGTCAAACTCCAGTCCAAGTATTAGCCACGTCAGGTCCTCCTGAATTCTGGAGCTGAGGTAAAATCAACTGGTGCTGCTATCTTCTCAGAACATGTTTATACTTTTGAGTCAGAAAGTACCAGAGCTCCTCATAATTTGCAGAAGATAAACAGTAACATTTAGATAAATGAATTGACTGCTTCTGAAAAGTTCAGTTTGGGATTGTTTATGCATGTTTTCTATAATTCATGGTTTGATTGTTTCAGAAAGTCCTTTGGTAATTCCAAATTTGTTTTAATCTTATTTTATGGAGATCTATCCATGTCTTGGGATGTGGAGATTGTATTGTTACAGGGGAATGATGTGTTATTTTATAGAGAGATTTAAATGTTTTTCTATTCTCTGCACAGATGAACAGCAGTAGCCAATTCCTAAATTCAGAAATAGCATCAGAGGATCCCAGGAACGGGTACCCTCTTGCCAATAGATGGCGCTCTTCCTTCTCCCTGGTAAAATCGTACCTGAGGTCATCTTCATCACCCATCTCCACTCCAGCTTCCCGAAGCATAGCCAGGGCCTCCCGGTACTCCAGCCTCAGTGTTGGCTCCAAGAACTTGAATGGCTCACATGGAAACTGTTTGCACACTGTCTGGATTTCAGTCTGAAACCTGTGTGTAAAGACAAAAGGCTTTTCAACATAGCCAAGCAGAAAACAAAGAACTATTGCTTTTCATTACCACAAGAGTTCACTCTGTCACTGTAATATTTAAGGCTCAGTTTATTGCTTTCCTGCAAAGAAAAGTAATGTCTTGAGATAAGGTGACCGACATTTACACTGTATATGTCAAAGCATTTACTGGGAAGTATGATGTGCTAAATGACTAAGCAAGTTAAATTTTACAAAAATTATTCTCAATAAATTGAGCTTCAGGCAGTAATCTCTGAATAAAGGCTGCATAAACAAAAATAAATGAAGTAAGCTACACCTCTGTTAATTCTATTTTAATTCATACATTAGCGACTATGGCTTTATATGCTGTGGTTCTTTTATTTCAAAAATTAAAATTTTCCAAGATGTGCTATAAAAATATAATGCTGAAGCAAAAGTCCAATAATTGCATTGAATAGGAAGAAATATATATAGGCTCTTAAATATTTTGTGCTTAACCTTAGTTTGGAAACAAAGTGAAAACCACAGAACCTATAAATCTTACATTCTGGGGCCCCAACAGCTAATGCCAGAATCACTTTGACTGCCATATTGTTCACCCATTACCATTTTTGGTTGCTCTTCATATGGAGATAAATAATGAACTATTTATTGGTAGATATCAGGACATAATACCTGTCATATAAGCTGGTTACCACTTCACATAGGTTTCAATGGGGAATCCTAATGCAGGAAGTTCTACATTCTTCTAACCGTTATTTGTGATATTATGAATTTGCTACAAAGGAAATTTAAGGACCAATGCCAAATTATGATTGATTTTCTTGCAGAAAGACTAACAGCTATCCCCCAAAAAGGTACATGAGCATGTAAGATATTAACTTGTCAGCTTTTAAAATCTAGTGACGATGTTTTACCAGGCATTTCTCCAATTTTTCTTTAAAGTGGCTAAAATTGTTTTGGTCAGAATTATAAAACACACACCAACAAACCTTCAACCAGGCTTGATGCCTTATTTTCCTTTTGACTTAATTTTTTAAAATAATTTAAAGTAATTAAATTATTTTTCTTATTAAATAAATAATTGAAACCTAAGAAAAAGACAATGGGTTTCTAGGTGAACTCAAGTACTGATTACTACATGGACACATCTGTTAGATTTCTTTGCAAAAATATGGAAGTGGTTTTCTACTGCAGCCTTCTAGGCATCTTTGATTTCTTAGTCTAATTTTCTGTTTATTTAACCTTCCATTCATCTGTTTCAGTGTTCCAGCATTCTCTGCTAAAGAGTAATCACTATGTGACTTCAAGATTTGGCAGCTGCGGCTCACATCCTTGTTGACTAAACAAATCAGATACTGTTAAATCTTTCTAACTGCATCCGTTGCTGCAGCTATGAACCAGAACAATAGTTTAGAATTCCTCAAAATAGGTAAAATGAAAGGTAGCCAGAATGTATGTGTGTGTGTGTATAAAAACTGTTATTGTTACTACTTTTTTTTACTATTTAAGAGCCATGGTGGCGCAGTGGTCAGAATGCAGTACTGCAGGCTGCTTCTGCTGACTGCCAGCAGTTTGGCAGTTCAAGTCTCACCAGCTCATGCCTTCCTTCCTTCTGACGTTGATAAAATAAGGACCCTGATTGTCGGGAGCAGTATGCGGACTCTGTAAAACGGCTTAGAGATGGCTGAAAAACACTTTTGAGACTCTCAAGTTTTCTCTTATTTTCTAAAGTAGAATTAGTATTTTTTTTTTACCTTTCTTGGAGTCCCTTGAAAATTTGCACCAAGGTATCTGCAATCTCATCCACCACTTCATGATAATGGTAATTAAAAGCCATTTCAATATCCAGACCAACAAATTCCGTCAAGTGTCTGTGAGTGTTAGAATCTTCTGCTCTAAATACTGCATGAGAAATATACATTTAAATTTATGTTAAATGGTTGTATCGCTGCAATTAAAAGAAGCCCTGGAGATATTATAACATCTATTGCTCCTATCAAATGCTCTAATATGAAATAAAGTTATATTTCCCTGAGAGGAACTCAAATCCCCAAAGGGAGAACAAGCTACTAATATTTATGCTAGTCTTGCATTCATGTCAGGCAAGAAATAAGAATCGGCAAAAGCAATATTTAAAAGCATTAATTTTTTTAAAAGGCTACCATCCAATATTACACAAAAAAACCCTGTGTCTTAAGTCACATGTATTTTCCTTCCTTTTCTAAAAGCACCTGGTCCTGGGGGACCTCCACCCAAAATATTTATCTGAACAATAATTCACTATTCCAGTAGTAAGGCTCTAATGAACATAAGCAGGAAAATATAAGCGAAAGTCTTCTATAGTCATTTTTAAGGATTGATCCATTAGGAGATAGTCATTCGGTAATAGCATATGGTTTTAGTTTGTCACTTGAGTACCAAGCCAAAAATGGCATAACAGTTAGTGCGTCTATATTGGTGACGACCATGTAGGGTTTCAGTGAAAAGCTGCCAATTTAGCACAAGTTACTTGCACACTGAAAGTGTCAGGATCAATAGGATGGGTGAAGAATAATATTGGTTTGGCTTACTAATATGGATTTACTTACAAAATTGAGAACATAAATATTTTGCATGCATTATGTAGGGCTGTATTGATTTCCAGCAAGCTGCTTATAACAACAAACCCCTGGCCCTGCTAAGCTGGTAGGTGTGCAATAAATTCAATAATGGTTGAACCATGGCAAGTACAGTCACATTTTTTAAAATGAAATGTTGTATGATATTCTAATAGCCACTAGAGAACACTATTGCTCTGTTCAGAAGCCACATTTCCGCTGAACATGCTATTTGTTCTGCCTGCAAACTCTGAAACTGTCATATTGATTAGTTGTTTTCATGAAACTTTTGTCAGGCGGGAAACGGCGTTGGAAAGTTAGCACTTACATAATCTGAACATTCAGGGTATCCTTGCCCCAAAGACACGACAACTGCCTTTCAGACAAAACACTCTCTTACCTGGCCCAATGCAGAAAACCTTATCAAAGTCAGCACAAATACACATCTGCTTGTAAAGCTGAGGGGACTGTGCAAGGTAGGCACTGCTTTTGAAATAGGACACAGTAAATACATTGGCACCACCTTCACTGGCAGCTAGAAAGCAAAGCAAGAGCAAATTTGGTGACAAGTCTTGAACAAGGTAAAAATGATAAAAATGTTTCTCCTCCCCCTTTTTAGTTACATTTTCTTTCATGGTAAGATAAGTAACTGATACATATTTGGTTTCAGCCTCCCACTCCCGACTTTCAAGATGCAAAAAGCACACGCTAGAGGTTATAGGTGGCCTGCCAGCATACCTTTGATGGTCCCCAGGGGCCCTTATAAGTGAGCAGGCAAAAATATATATATGGCTATTTGCATTTCTGGCAACTAAAAGGAAAGACTAATCTTCCTTGATCTATCTCACCCCTTAACCTCCCTTCCACAAACCTTTGATCTGGCTCTGCCTACTTTGGGAATGCTGCTGCCTTCAATATTCCACCCCAAACCCTGGTGCAACCCTCAAGCCAACCCAAGTTAAGCCCTCCTACCCTACTCCAAAGCTCTGGGTCAACAGGTCAAGTTTTCCCCATTGCCTACAACAAAGGGACTTTCCAACTCAATCCTCAATTGGTATCTTTCACTTTAGCATAGCATCAAAGAGCATCAAAGCTTGTTTCAGAAGAGAAGGAAGCGGCAACAAACTCAGAGGCGATTAGGAGGAAAAGGAGGAATCACAAGCACGAAGGTCTTGCAATCTCTAAGACTCGAGAACTCTTTGCTTCGTATGACTGGCAGTATTGAGACTAACAGGTAAATTCTCTAGTCCAGGTTAGCATATAAATTCTTCAGTGCCACCCACTGGTCTAACCCCACAGGACTTATTTTAAAATATACTCTCGGTATAAGTGTCAGTTTCAAAGATGAAAATGACAGCACAAGAAACTAAACAAGGATAATTTTTTTCCATACCATACTTGAGAACGGAAAGTGCTTCAGATTTTTAAATCAGCTACTGTTTCAAAGGCGGCAGCAACAACTTAAAAAGAAGTGCTAATGAGCATCCAAGTACTTAAAATAAATTCATTTTCGCTACTGCAGAAATGAGATTTCCCCAAATTCATGTGTTCAATGTGTAAATTCTTCTGAATCCATTAAAATATTGAACGCATACCAGAAATAATCTTTGGAGTCTGAATTTCCACAAATCCCTTATGAATGAGTGTTTCTCGAAAAAGTTGACAAACACCTGACTGGACACGGAAGACAGCTTGACTAGTGGAGGTCTGGAAAATAAAAATACTATGTTAAGATTCATAACTTAACTTTACGTGCTAGACCAACTGCTTGCCTTAATCAGGACAATGAAAGTCATTAAAATATTACTTCAAGGACGTTATATTACCTATGGGCCTGTAGATGTACCTGATCATGTTTACCCCAAAACAGTAATATTAAGCAGTAATAACAACAGTAATAGCTGAAAACACATACTAATAGTATGTAGTATTGCAGGCAAACGGTAGATAAAGAAGATTATTATTTATTTAACCATTCACCAAAACTATTTTAAATCTGTTTTTCTTCTTGGAATAGCAGGGTAGTGCTCAAGGAGAATACAAATCAAAACATACTACAGCACAACATAATGAAATCCCAAAATATCGCACAACATCAACAAATCCAAAGAATGAAAACACCAAACTAAATAGATTACTGGAATATTTTAACATGCTGACAAGTAAGAATATGTTAGCCTAATGACAATATAATAGCAGTGTTAGTCAAGCATTAGTGGAGAGTGCATTTTAGCTATAGGAGTTGATACAGAGAAGGTAGTTTCCAAACAATGAGCTTCTCCTCTCAAAGAAACTTGGGAAAAGTGCTTTTGGAAGCTCTTAAGATGCTGTGTAGTATACTACACTTCTTTGACAATATGGATCTCAAATTGTTTAGAACTTCAAATATGAGAACCAACTCGTTGAGCTTGAAAACAAATATAACTAGTGTATTCATTAAGAATCTGTATAACCTATTCCCGTGATGGCGAACCTGTGGCACGTGGAGCCATTTCTGAGGGCATGCGAGGTGTTGCCCTGTCAGCTCCAGCATGCATGCACACACTGGCCAGCTGATTTTTGGTCTTGATTTTCAGCAGTTTTTTGTCCTCTAGAGGCTTCAGGAAAGCCTCTAGAGCACGGGTCTCCAACCTTGGCAACTTTAAGACTTGTGGACTCCAATTCCCAGAATTCCTCAGCCAGCTGCCTCTGTTGCAATTCTGACAAATTTATCTGTAACTTTGATTTTTTTTAATCATCTTCAATATTAACCCAACATTAATCAAAGAGGTGCACACTATAGACAACGTATTTCTAACAGGAACAGTTGAAGCTATCAAATGAATTAAAAGTTATTAAAGACCTTCTTAAACATATTGATCCTCATCCTGCCCATTACTGATTCCAGGATAAGAGATTAATTAGCATTTGCTACTTCACTACAAATTGTAGCTAACATGTGTATGTATGAATGCAGAAGATCAAATTCCATGGGACCTTGCAGGAAAAGATATCCATTTCAATAGAAACCCAACTTTACAAAATCTGACCTGGATTACAGAAGCAGAACTATTTTATTAGTCTGTTCCTACTCTTACCATAGTATACCAAAAAACAATAAATAATAGAAAAACTGAGAGATCAAAGAGAATGAGTGAAGTCTACAATCCTCTACTTCTTTTCTGACAGAAATTGCTCACTGAAATGACCAAGGCTGTTCTATATCAACCGTCGCTCTGGGGTATATTAAAATGGACATATTACCATATTCATGCTTATATAAGAGAATTCTTTGCCATGCCATTATAGCCACTAATGATGGGTGCTGTTCCAAAGTGATGCTACTCTTATCCTAGTTAGATTTATGGTATGGCCATGCAAAACATTAAGAATGCAAACTGTTTCAGATTCAAAATGCTCTGTTCTAAATGTGAAGTGGGTTTGGAAACGTTTCAAGCGCCAATGTTCCAAAATACTTTCAAGATGAGGAAACAGTCCATTTCATACTCCAAATAGGACATTTTAAGTCTGAAATGGTTCAAATTTAAAATATTTTCCACATGTCCAAATGCAGATATAACAATAATAGATGGGATGGAAAAGCTGAGTTGTTGAAAGAAAATAAGTTAAAATAAGTTAAAATAAGTGTATCAATAAGTTAAAATAAGTGTATCAATTTTACAGCTTTCAAAAAGCAAACAAGTGGCTGTACAAAACAGATAGTTCAACAATAATAAAACAACAAAAATGTTTTGTATGAATGTAAAAGGATCATTCCTTCTATTAACTTCTCCAAAACAATATAGATAAGCTAGCTAGTTTTTAAAAAGGTCACAGGGATCATTTTACAAACTGGCTAACCCACATATTTATAAACAGACTAAAAAGCTTTGTGGCTCAGTGAGAAGGAAAAACAATATGATTCACACTTCCACAGTCAGTGCTAAACCCACAACTGACACTAATGTTAGTTAAGTACTAGTAACATGCAGCTGCCAAACCTAAAGTAGTTACAGGTTGTTGGGGTTTTTTTGTGAAAAGGGATATGCGTCATAGAACTCTGTTTACTATTAACTTTTTTTTAGGATGCCTATCTTTTTTTGTTAGGTTAGAACATGTGGTTTTTCACATGATATATCAGCAAGCCACACACATGCAAAAAAACAAAGGAACTGTGCTGTACTGTCACTGTTATGTGGGTGTAGAAAGTTTAAACAAAGCAGATTGTATTCTTTAAAGTAAATCAAGCTTCATCTTCTTTGCATCAATGGAAGGCTAGCCAATTGAGTTAAGCAAAACAGCCAGAGAGAAAGGGACAGATACTGATCTTGCTATTTTGTTGTAGTTTAACTCAGCTCCTAACTACAATTATGTTGGGATTTCTAAAGATTAGCCAGTCAGTATTTAATGGAATTTACTCATGGGGGGTACAGCTAATTATAAAATATTAATTTACTGCAAAAGGTAGGCATCTTATCTCTAGTTGGAAGTTGTATCTTATTTTTATTTTTGGCCTCTGAACATTGCAAGAGGTATGGACAGAGGTCTCAGATGTTCAGATTCGTGTTTCTGAGATGGATGTTTGCTCAAAATATGTACAGCTTAGCTACCCTTGAGCTTAAACGTGACTGTGGTTTAAAGAAAAAACGTCACCAAAGATTGTCAAGTGTTTGGAAATGGGGTCTAGAGAGCTAGGAGTTCTCCCTTTAAATTTATTTGAAGAAAATGATTAATTTAATACTCTGTAGCACGCACCTCCCAAATAATCTCTATTACACCTTTGTCTTTTCTTTCTGAGCAGGTGAGGAAAAGGAAACACTGAATGTTTTTATTTTCTAAGGATGTAGGTCTATGTAGGAGACAGAAGTCTTCTTATAAATAAAAATGGTAGGTAAAGTTGGTGTTTTGCACTGTAGCAGCTTTCCCCATTTTCATCCAATTTCAAACAATCTTAAAATAAAACAGAATACAATAAAATCGGAGAGCTTGCCAAGTACAAGAAAGAAGATTGAAGGTACACTGATGGCCACAGGCACCACATTATTTACCAACAGAGAAAAGCATATGAGAGATCTACTGCAAGCTGTAAAATGCCTGGGTGGTATTGAATTAATTTATTAGTTAGTGTAGAGGCTTCTATCAGGAAGAGAGGAAAGGGGGCATTTTTCTTGACATTGGAGCCTCATTCTGGTACAAATTCAGAAGTGGGAGAAGGGATAGGAAGAGAATCAGAAAAGTCTCACAACCTCTTTTCATACTTTTCATACACGAAAGCTTATTGTAACCAACTGATACACTTTCTGCAGAATGTAAAGAAGGAGGATTCTTTGTGTTGTGTTTGTTTTGAAAATTAAAAATACAAATATTATATATATATAAAAAGAAAAGTCTCACAACCTATAGCACAGGGTTTCAACGTATGAACTATATGGTTTACTGATATTCATCTTTCGTCAAACCTTTTAGGATTTGACTAATGCTTTTACCGTATTTTTCAGACTATAAGACGCATCGGAGTATAAAATGCTCCAAGATTTTGAAGAGGTAAATTTAAAAAAAAAAGTTTTTGGCCTCCCTGCCCCCAGGAGCACTTTGCAGGCCTCCCAATCCCTCTGCATGCCCCATTTTTTGTGGAAAAAGGCGCGTCTTATACTCTAAAAAATACGGTATTTACTTATTTAATATATTTAGACACCTCCACAATCAAAGACTCTGATGACTCACTAATAAAAAAGACAACTAATTACCAATGCTTTTAAAAACAAACAAAAAACAAAACAAAAAACCTGTATGGGTGTTACTTAGCTAAAATTTCATACAAATCAAAAATAAAGTAAAATGGCTCTTACCCACTACCAAATGGGCTGCTATATTCTCTATCTACAATTGTTTCTGAGTAGTCTTCAAAAGAAGCTCCAATTAAGGCATATTACAGCAACCTGAAGAGGTGATAAGGGAGAAGAGTTCCAAAAAGTTGCCACTGCTCTACCAATCAGAGCTCTCTTGGTCACTGCATCAGCGGGCCTCTCAAGCAGGAGCTAGGAATCCAGGCGAATCCCCTGATCATGAAGCTGCCTTATTGGGGGCTTTGTACCTCATCCCTAGTAATAATAGTTTCTGGCGAGTCATTAACTTTTTTTTTAGGATTCATCATCCTATGTCTGTTCCACTCCCTCTTAAGTCTTTAGAGGGTGGGTTAGGCCCTTCATTATTTGGACTGGAATTCAACTGTATAACCTGGTGCCATCTGCGTAATGATAATACTCATCCAACTAATGGATTCAAGCCAATTCTTGAGCCATTCCATTCTGGAGTGACAAGGAACTCAACTTTTCATTTCCTATCAATACTGACTGGAACAGTGTATTCAAGGATAGAATCATTGTATTCTCATGCTGTCAACTACCAACCCTTGCAAGTGGCTCAATAGGATATTCAATGGCATCCAATAGGGTCATAATATCCCAAAAAAGATGTTGACCCCCTAAAAGAGTGCGGAAAAGAGCATCAGAGATGATAAGGGGTCTGGGGGCTAAATCATATGATGAAAGATTGAGGAAAGTAGATATGCCTAGTCCAGGGGTCAGCAACCCATGGCTCCATATGACTCTTTCATCCCTCCGTTGCAGCTTCCTGTTTCTGGTAGGCTCCACAATTGATAGGACTTTTGGTTAGGACAGGTAGAGAAAAAAGGATGCTGCACTAGGAAGATACTCTATTATTGGGGAACCGACTTCCAATCAGCAGAGGAAAGAAACGGCGTGTTAGGAGACTATGATGGAGAACTGGACTTCTGGTTGGCTCCAGAATGAAACTGGGGCTTCCAGTTAGGACCTTTGTGGCTCTTTTGAGTGTTTAAGGTTGGCGATCCCTGGTCTAGTCTAATGAAGAGAAGACTAGGGGTGATATGATAGAAGTAACTGAAGGGCTTTCACAAAGAAGAGGGAATCAACTTATTCTCCAAAGCAAGACAAGAAGCAAGGAGTGAAAGCTCATTAGAGACCCAACCTAGAACTAAGGAGAAATTTCCTGACAGTGAGAACAATTAAACAGTGGAATGGTTTGCCTTCAGAAGTTGTGGATGCTTCATCACTAGATATGTTAAAGAAAGATTGGACAGCTATTTGTCTGGAATGGCATATAGTATCTCCTGCCATGGGCAGGTGTTGGACTAGAAGGCCTCCAAGGTCTTTTCAAACCCTATTATTCTATGTTCTAAATTCTAATGAGATGTAGCAAGACCAGAATCGTGGTAGTTTATTCAAATCTTGCTAAATGCAATTTCTTTTTCATGCCCAGGTCCAAATTCCTCCGCTCCAAAAAAGAGAGAAGTTTGAGTTTTACCATCTCTCAAATCCAGTCACAAGTCCTTTCCTTGGTTGTTCAAATGAAATAGGAAAGGCTTGAGAGGAGCCCGTCTACAAGTGACTGAATTCATATTGTAGGATATCTTTCATGTCCATTCCTTTAAGACTCCACAAATGCTGTCAGTCATTTCATTTCATTGGATTTGCACACGTGGCATCTAATTCTGAATGAATGTGAGCATTCACAATGGCATTGCACTATTACATGGTAAATATAAATAGTCAATAAGAGTATTAGCAATGCTAGACTGTAAACATTAAAATGAATTGCTTGAGTTATTTTATTGTTTTGAAATAAATTGGTATTAAACTGCTTAGTGTAATGTATTGAAAAGTATTATTTTGTATTACTGTTGCACTGTTCAGATGCTATGAACACAGTTATTGAAAAGAAATGACATAGATAATGGTAATATAAAAGAGTTGATTGTCTGTGGCTCAATAGTTTCTCTTAAACAGCCTCATATTTGTTCTAAATATAGAAACAGGTATGATGAGTAGAATGTACAGTACTGTTTCTTCATTTTGCTCAATAGCAATGGACTAAATTCACTGCTTGGATTTTGAGGTCATCTTAGAGTCTGAATATATTGAATAATTTGATAAATCAATTATAATAAATTTATGATTGTTATACCAAGATGCTACAAGATTAAACTGCACATTAGTTTTGTAGTAAATCCCACAAAAAGTATTATTTATTCCTTTCCAAGTCCTAAAATTAAATATTTCTCAAGTATTTAAGGCAGTGAGTTTTATGAAGTGGGGAAAATGCTACCCAAGATATGAGGTTTCTACTCTGAAACATAGCAACCCTTGGAGCAGATGGACTACTCTACAATTATTTTATATAGTCTGCCTCTCTCTAAACAGCAGAATAAACAAAAAATCAGAATAAAAAAATCTCTGGAATAATCTTTCCTATTACAATCAGAGCACTGAGAGCATACCAGACTGCAGCACAGTAGTTCTCATATCTCAGTGACAGTGCTTGTAATGGGTGATGATCTGAATAGTTCATAGGATATATTTGATGCAGGTCCAATTAACTAGAAGTCTTTCCATGTAGCTTGGCCCAATATAGGAAGAAGGAAAGAATGCTAGAATTTTCCGGTCATAGTAAGCCACATTTAAGCCATGGTTTGTTGAACATTTTAACAGTATATTTGTATCAAATTATATTTAAAAAGCTGGAATCTATTAGTCCAAAAAGCAACATTAATATTTCTGACTTGTCTAGGGGACTATATGTAAATTCCAACTATAACACTCTGCTCTCATCTCCAAACTTGTCTTACTCTATTGTGCAATTAACTAATGCTTAATTGGAAAAGTGTTAAATTAATGGAATGCAGTGTGAAAGACAGAAAACTTTTATTGTTGGCTCTTCCATTCTTTTGTAATATATAGTAAGATACTGAACTGAAGAGTTTGCTAAGAACATGTGAAATACTTTCCTGAAACTTCAGTTTCAAAAACAAGCCTTAGATAATTGTGAAATTCCTTGCTTCACTACCTCTCATAAAACGTGAATATTGCTTTTGGAAAGCTAGAGGCAATATTTTATCTTTCAAGTACATTTCTAGTGTTCACATATGCATAATTCTATGTTGCTACAATACTTTGCTACATTTAAGGAAAACGCTGCAGCCTCCTTGTACAATTTGAAATCTGGCATATTCACAAGGGCCCAATTAGTAAAATGCTAATTTCTTTGGGGCAACAAATGAAGTGTCTCCATACAGAAAAATCAATGTAAAACCTTTAACTCATGGAAATGCTGCCTCCAATATATGCATGTGTTCTGGTACTTCTCTTCCTCCTTCCCTCTCCCCTGGCCATCAATAGCTTTCCTATGTGCTATTTTATTTGGTAGTCCTTCTCCCAATATCTGAGCCAGAGGCATGGTTCATGTCACCACTTCCAGTAGCTGCAAAACTATAGGCAATTCAGAAAGATGTCTGTTGTAATTGCTGTTACTGTAAAATAGGTCTATGTCTATGTAAAATGCCTCCTCTTAAGTACTTAGATTTTACTAGTAGTTTTAGAATAAGAATATCTGTCAATGTACTAAAACTATGATGATGATTATGATGATGGAGAAGAGACCTGCTACTGTGAACACTAGTCTTGGAAAGTGGTTGAGATATGTTTACATAGTATATTTCTCTAGACTGAGATCCAGTGGTTCCTACCTCACTAGCTTCAGTCTGGTGAGACCTGACTTTTGTTTAACCCATATGCCATCATGAAAAATTAATTTAAGCAATCAATATGAAAACAGATGAAGCAATAAAATTGTAAAGTTTTCAGTATGTACAGAGAGTTTTTCCCAAAAGAAGGCCTTCCCTCTCAATGCTGATTTATTAATTTAAAACATAACTGGAAAATAGAGAAATGCAGTTCTTCTAAAACTTAATTAACATTGCTGAAACCAGCAATCCAAACTTAACTCTGGAATAAAGTTTGTATCACATATCTATTCCACCTTCAGAAAGATAACCATTAGTATCAGGCTAAAAGGTGAACATGTTGCAACAAGAAAATATGGCATAACAACATATAAATGGCCCTAGTACCTTGATGGCGAACCTATGGCACGGGTGCCACAGGTGGCATACGGAGCCATTTGTTAGGGCGCGTGAGGTGTTGCCCTGTCAGCTCCAGCGCGCATGTCCAGCTGGCTTCAGCCTTCTTTTGAGACCATTTTTCACACTCGGGAGGCTTCCCTGAAGGCTCCAGAGGCCAAAAATGACCCTACGAGCAAACCAGAGGGGGAAAGCACGTGCATGTGGCACGCCCGCGCATGACCTCCCCTGCGCTCCCCCCGCTTTTGGCACGCGAGCCAAAAAAGGTTCGCCATCTCTGCCCTAGTATCACTTTAATTTATATTAATGTATTCTATTTTTTTTCTATATGTAGGAAAGAATATTTAATCCTGCCTGAAATGGGTATTGACCATATATTTTCAGCATATACCAGAGTCACATAGGCTAAACATATTTTAAAAATAAATGTAATTCTCATGAGGCTGTTTTCACGCAACACATACTGTATTTTTCAGACTATAAGATGCACTGGAGTAAAAAACACACCAAGATTTCGAAGAGGTAAACAAGAAAAAAAAAGTTTTTTCCCTTCCCAGCTCATAGGAGCACTCTGCAGGCCTCCCAAACCCTCTGCGTGTCCTGTTTTTTTGCAAAAATGAGGCACCTAGAGGGCTTGGGAGTCCTGCAGAATGCTCCTGGGGGCTGGGATGGGCAAAAAGGGAAAACGCAGGGCAGGGTTTCCAGAGGCCAAAAATGGCTGTATTCGGTGTATAAGACGCACCAAAAAAAGTGTGCATTATACTCTGAAAGGTATGGTACATCCCATCCCATAAGCGTGAACAAAACTATTACTGGGGATTTTGGGGGAAAAAAGAAAAGGTACAACAGTATTCATTTCAGTTGTGATGAACATATACCTAATATGTTAATAGTGCTAAACTACTTCATTAATGCCATCTGATCTAACCCAGATGATTCAAATAAGAGATTTTTAATTTTGAATTCACAGAGAGTGATGTGGTCTATGACAGACAGTCGCTTATGTGAGGGAGAGGCAGTTAAAAAGTTTGATAAAAATAATAATAATTTGAGACACTTGTCCAAATCCCATAGTATCTTGAATTTCATAAGATTTTGGTATTCCCATTAAAAATCTTATGAGGTTATTTGGATTTTTATTTAAAAAAATGTTTTTGACCCTTGGTTTATGTAATGCTTTGCAAAAACTTTCCATGATGTTTTAATTATTTACATAACAAAAACAGAACCTCAAAAGTTCATAATTGCTGACTTCAGGTTGATGCAATCTGTTCTACAGAGACTAGAGAATGTCAACAAATTACTGAACTTTCCATGAGTGGTCATCTACTTTATAAGTGAGTCGTTTTATGGGTTAAAACAATTTGTAGTCAGGTTTCTTAAGAAATCATTTTTGATCTGGGTAATTTATCTACAGTTTACCTAAAATAATAGTTATAATAAAATTCAATCCAGATTTTATGAAACCCAAACTTTGCTCGGAAAAAAAAAGAGGAAATATTTTACGTATAACTTGATGTCTCTGAACAGTTCACCATGTCATACATTTGTGACTAGATAATTTGTATGTAACAGTTGAATTATTGAATTAATCACCTTTTATTTTAAAACCCATAAAAGATACGGAAATATATCCACACATTAAATAATACGTGTATTTATTTGTGTAAATAAACATAAAATAGAGTCACTTTGCAGAGTGAGATGGGTGGGTGGGCGGGCATATAAATGTAATAAATAAAAATGTTGAGAAATGAAAAATCCACCCTTTTTCTGACTACAATATAGCTTTAGCCCTATGAAAATTAAATGAGTACATTTTTTAACTTGGCTTTCCTACTATTGGTTTGAAAAGGTGGTTGTATTACTTTGCCATCAAAAATAACTCCAATTTGTCTCTTCCTATATCTGCATGTATCATGATCTGTATGCATTAAAATACTGTAAATTGGAATTCTAAGTTGTGGTGTTGTGGTGGAATAGCCAAACTGCTAAGCAGGAATAAGAATGTTCTGGGTTTTGATTGATGACATCTGAGATTTCTCCTGCTTTCAGCATGAAGATGATATAGCTAAGGGGTCCGAAACTATTCTCCAAATTTTATATATCTTAATGCTTTTGTTCTGAAATCTCACATTCATAGGAATTCTAAACTTTTGCAAAATTTCAGCCATTTTTACCAATCATTGTTATTTAAAGAAGTTCTAAAGATACTATAAAGGAGAGGAAAGCAATGGCAAACACTATGTCATACTGCAGCTAAGAAAATAACATATACATCTTCATGAAGACACCATTAAGTTGATGTGAAGACACTGTTATTATATTTTTAACTGTATACTATAAGCTACCAAAGTTATTTTTATTCAAGAAACTTTTCCTTCTGTTGGGAAAATTTTATACCTGATGATTTTAGGTGTTCTGCCTCCATTGCATTGAATTTTAATGTTGTAATTTTAGAATTCATTTATTAATTTATATTCTACCCATCTCACTGTCCTCTGGGTAACTTATAATAGTATAAAAGCACAAGTATAAAAATATTGTAAGTTTAATAGTAAGCTACCTCAAATATTAAGAATGTGATACAAAACCGCACATATAAATAAAGGAATGTCTATCTCTTTAGATGTTTGTTGACCAAAACAAACAAACATAAAATCTACAATAACTGTCAATGTCTTTTGAGATATATTTCATTCTTAGATGAAAAATGCAATGAGTAGGTTATAAAGAATATTAATTTTTAATTGAAAAGGTAATGTAATAATTGTGAGATTATACTTATTTAAATATATCAAAATACCTTGTGACTGACATATAACTTAAACAAAATTTAATTCAATTCAATTAGAAAACGGGTTTGTACATAGCTGACAAAGTCTGACAATGAATCAGCTGTCCCTTTTGTACAATTTCCATAATGCAGCTTCCTGACACCTATTTTCCATGCACATATATTTATGAACGTTTAAGAATACAATTTGCTTTATATATTCAACCTTGAAGTTACTCTACATAAATTTTCTATGTCACTGTTCCCATTTAGAGCATCAGAAATAGCTAAAATAAAATTGGATATCTCTGATAAGAAAACTAAATGGTATATGGCATCCAGGAAAAAAAAATTAGCAAGTTATGCCAAAGTCTCTTATGGCTTGATTATTGAAAATGATATGCTAATTAATTATTGATTGTTAATTAAGTTAATTAATGATAGGAATCCCATATAGTTCAACTAAATTGGAAGAGATGATATAATACATTATCTGATTAGTTTCAACTGGGGAGCTGAGAAACTAACTGTTTTGAAGGATCTAGAATATAAATATTTTAGCAAAATTCTTTCAGGAAAGGAAGATTGGATAAATTTTGTTCAAGTTGGTTTTGAATGCAACATAGATGTAGTTAGGTTAATTAGATAAGCAAATAAAATCTTTTAGTATTCTTGTGCAATTCACACCTTCCATTACTGCTAAGGAAAATGTCTTTATAACAATCTATTATGCATCTTTCAAAACATATTCTTATAATGCTGTTCTTGCCAGGTTTTGATCAATTTGATCAGTTACAAGTCATTAGGTTCTTACCCTCAAGTCGATAACTCTGTTGTCCAATCTTGTATCCTGGTTCACTGTAGCTCTCCCTTCCTGAATGGTTGCAAAGAAACAAATATTCAAAACCACAGGTAGGAAAGAGGGAGAAAGCAAAATATTTTATAGAATAAGAAAGGCTGACTTTGTTGCATGTTCAGGACATAAACACACAAACAGGTAGTCCTTATTTAGCAACCATAATTAGGGCCAACAACTCGATTATTAAGCAAAGCAAAGCAATGAAATTACAATTGGGCTTTTGATCTACTTCAGCTTTACTTTGCTTTAGGAACCTGCAAAGGTTATAAATGCAAGGATTGATGGTAAAGTTACTTTTTCATCACCATCATAACTATGAATTGTCACTAAATGAGGTAGTCAATAAACAAGGACTACTCTTGCCTAGAAAGTGTCTTAACGCAATAAGAGAGCTTGGTTTTACAGAATCAAGAGATGTAACTATGTGGTCTGTATATTGTATACTGCATTTATTGTATAAATAGGAGGGCTTCTGATACATATTTCAGTTTTGATATCTAAATGTTAAATCACAAATGCAATCCCCTGCCCCCAAGGTAACAGATATATGTTGGTTCTATCATCATAACATCCAGCCTCAAGTGAAGAATGGGTTAAACTTTGAACAGACTATAGAATTATAACATTCAATTACTAATCTCCAAGAGACTTCAGTCAGTCAGTCTGTTATGGTCCGTCGGCGGCCTGCGGAGCTGGCAACCGTCGGACAGTGAGGTGGTTGGGGAGGAACATGGGCCAGTCCTGGAGTCCGGGAAAGGCTCGGGTGAGGGCTCTGTGTCAGAGGCAGAGAGGGGGCCAGGGCCATCTGGTAGTTATGTGCTGCCTCCGGAGTCTGTCATCAGCAAGGCAGAAGAACAGTGTAAACCTGTTATCATTGTGCGCATGCACAGAGCTTACAGAAGGCAAGAACAATTAAGACAAAAAGGGTGACTTGGGAGTAAATCTTGGAGATAATTGGCTCCTCCCAGAAAGCATAAAAGAGGAGCAAACAGACGTGAGCCTTTGCAGGAAGCAATTTTGTTCACTGGTTGGTTCAAAGTCTGAGAAGCTCTGTTTGACTCTGTGCTCCACTTGGCGTTGCAAAACTAATTGGCAATTAGGTCTCTGGCAGTGTTTCAAGGGAGATAAAGGTGGATGCTTGTCAGCATTACCCTGAAAGACTGTGGCAGACGTCTGCCGGACTCTTCACAGATTGTGAATCATTAAGGGCTGTGAATGATCATAATTCACAGCCGTTTAAATAAAAGAGGGTTTTTGGAACTAAGCATGTGATTTATGCTTTATCAGGAAGCCTAGGTCAGAACACAGTCAGTCAGTCATCAAACTTATAAGGCCATCTGATTATATAGAAATTCTGATGGTGCAGACTATTAAAAACATTTAAAAAAAAAAGAAAAATGAACATCAAGAAGAAATAAAAATGAATGCCATCTCTCAAATAGACAGCATTTCCACGAGGGGCCACCCAACTTAACCCAAGGCCTAGGGAACAACCAGGTTTTAAAGGCCCCAGAATCAAATTCCAACAACAAAAACGAAAGAAAAGCCAGATGGCAAATCTGTTAACAAAATATTTCTCCACTAATTAAGATCCATTAATGCCCTACAATTTCCAGCAAGCCTTTGTCACTTCTTATAGTGGCAATACAGTTCAACAGCATTTGAGAGGGACATTTTCCCTACTCTCATCTTAAAGAATGTGTTGCAAGCTGGTACCTGCAACATCTTGGATTATGAACCAATGTAAACACCGAATGCACATATTACTACAATCTTATGAGATTTTGCAACATTGCAGGTGAAAAGAGATTGCACTTTATTTCAGCATTCTCATGAGGTTTTGGCCATTTGAAATGTTTTTAAACCGAAAAAACCTCACTGTGTTTAAGATCCCACAATGACACTTAATGCTTTTGACACTTGCCTCCAACACTGTTCTTTTCTTAGCTTTTAAGAATATTCTGAGCCTAAACCTTTTTTTCAACCACTGTCCTCTGAAGTACATTGAGAACATTTCTTAGAGTTAGTTTTCAATCACTTTAATTTTGAAAGAAAGTAGTACTGTTGCTTTTTATGAACACATATGCAAGAAAATTCAGACATAAATTTCCCATCAGATTAATCAAGTCACCTTTGAGATTTCTCTTTAGAAGGTCCATTCTGCATATGGCTATCTATAAAATTTCCTTTACTAATCTAAGTCCTATTTATAAAGTGACTGTAATTGTGAGAACATTTCCATATTACTAAGAGATAAATATGGAGCATACTCTATGCACAACATCTTGGCATACTAGACATTGCTTAAGGCCAGGTCACTTATGTGTTATCCAGAAGTAAAAAATATTTCCCATATTTATGAACTAGGAAGCAGATAATGTTGGATGGCCCAACATTCAGAATTCAACATAGCAGTATTATTAACAGCAGCTAAAATTTCAAGCCTCTATTTATTATTTTTAATACAATGTTACTTATTAGAAAGCACATCTTCACCTCTTCTCCTTCAACCTCTGGCCGAATGGCATCATCCAGCTGCAAGGGCAGTCGCGGTTCAGCCAAACTGATTACATATATCTGAAAGAGACATGATGTATACATAGTTACTAAATGCACTGCAGGAACTACAGTGGCATTTAGAGAAGCATGGTTCTGCAAGAAATATGAAGCCAAGCCAATTGCTAAAAGACTATGGAGGTATAAAAAAAGATACAACATGCATGTTCGGATAGCCGTTGATTTATGACTGGCTGTTTAGTGATTGAAATTCCAACAGATTTACCTGGGGACTACTCCATCCTATATTCGATGTTTTGACAGTTCCCATGACTGCACTTCAGATGCTCAGCATTTACAGCTGTTTGCAGTGTTCCATGATCACATGACCAAGTTTGATGATGTTTTTATAGAAAACCAGATTTACATAGTGAACCACTGGTTTAGCTTATAACAGAGACATTCACTTAATAACCACAACCTTTTCTTAATGATTGCCACATCAATGGCTGTAAAATCAGGTAACCAACCCATTTTATGACTGTCATGAATAAGAACCATGATGGCAGGCCTCATTACCTCATAACTTCAGAGTCACCTGTATTTGGTTAATTTTCATATTTCTAACAGAATTATTGAATAAAGATAGCACCTTTAAAATAAAATCCAAAAACTGTATAATAGAAGATATTAACCCAACTTAATTACTTAAAAACATAACAAGCCTGAAAAAACTGAACTGTTTTGAAACTACAAAATCAGTTTCAGATGTAGCAAAAACGAACAGATAAACAGATAATGAATTACTGCAGTTGAATGAAAGTGAAGGTCTTGAACAGAATTATAATCTGACTGTCCTGTTAAAATTTAAAGTATAAACATAAATGTATATACTAATATATGAGAATCTTCTGGGGGAAATATAAGAATAAAGCAGCAAGAAGGAAAAAAAATAAAAGAAAAATAAGTTCATAATCTTAAGTTAGTAAATATTTAGGAACCTGCTTCAATAAGTGATTGATAATTTTCTTTTTCTTTCTTTTTCTCGTGACATATTCTTAGAGCTGTCTTTTGTTCCAATGACAGATGACTGAATTTGTCCAGAAAAAAAAAGCAAAGATAAATTACAGTAATACAAAACTTTATTATGAGCTGGTAGAGTTGGCATGAAGCCGCTTCACCATCCCAAATTCAAGTGTTTAGTGCCTGTCTATTCCCACGTCAGTCATTTTATGAACATGTAAGCCGGAATCTAGATAGCAAATTTGCAAGTGTGCTCATAATTCACCCCCAATATTGCAAAATTTGTAAAAGGTTCCTCACATCTTTGCCTTCCACTTACCTTTAAATACGGAAGGCAATATTTGAAAAATCCAGGAGTCTGGACTTTTCCACTAGAGCAGGGATGGTGAACCTTTTTCGTCTCGTGTGCCTAAAGCAAAAATGGCCTCCCCCAGAGACCGGAAACAGCCCGTTTTCTGACTTCCAGTGGGCCCGGTAGGTCCATTTTTCGCCCTCCCAAGGCTCCAGAAGCTTTCTAGGAGACTGGGGAGGGCGAAAAAAGACCCAACGCACAAACCGGAAGTTCAGGAATGGACTTCCAGGTTGCCTGTTGGGCCATTTTATTCCCTCTGGAGGCTTCAGGAGGGCAAAAAATGGCTGAAAATGAAAGCCGAAAATCAGCTGGCCAGCACGCTCATGTGCACTGGAGCTGACAGGGCAATGCCTCACGTGCCCTCAGAAATGGCTTCGCGTGCCACCTGTGGCACCCGTGCCATAGGTTCACCATCATGGTACTAGAGGAAAAACTATTACACTTTCTGAATTTGTTTAAAAGACAGCTGGAATTTTAGTGCCTTGTATTGAGGGATGCACATGTTTATTTGGACTACATTATATATATGTTCTGAACTAATTATATCTACAGAATAGGTATACATTTTGTCATTGTTAGAAACCAATTTAGAATAGGTGAAAACAAATCTTCATTGCCTTATGAAAGTAAAATTACTTCTTGATTTCTATTTCAGTTGAATTTGCTGCATAAAAGAGGATTTTTTTTTTGTTATTTACAAATGTAAACCAAAAGAACTGCAGTTAGGGAAGTTATCCCTCAAAATAGTAATAAGAAACGATGTCAAGGCACATTTTAATTTGCTGATAAAGATATTACCCTCTGAATGTGGAGTTCAACATCTTGCTGGGTGCAGCTGCCGATTTTATTTGGCACTTTTCTTATTACACCTTCAATGTCAACAATGCTCTCTTTGTTGATGCTGTTAATAAAAACAAAATCAGTAATTGTCTCAAAGTTTCATTTCTGTTTGGAACAGTTACTTAATTATGCAGGTAGCTTTTGTCTTAAAAATATTCGTTTAACGATAGTTGAAAGTTATGACAACTTCAGAACAGTTACTTATGATATATCCTCAACGTTATGATTGTCTCACCACCCCTGTGGTCACATGATTGCAATTCAGACACTTGGCAACCAGCTGACATTTATCATGATTGCAACGGTCCCATCTTCTGACAAGCTAGAAGTCGACTGAGGAAGTTGAAATCACCTAATCGCTACATGATTCACTTAACAATTGCAATAAAAATAAAAGGTCCAGTCATGTGATAATTTGCTTAATGACCAAAATTCCAGTCTCAGTTCTGGTCATAATTCTATTTTTTAAAAGAAGCCACAGGCATTTTTAGTGTAAAATAAAATAATTAAGGAGGAATATTTAAAATTCTCCCTTAAGAATGAATATTTTTGTTAAATTACTTCTTGCAATAAATTAGTAACAGAATTGAGTTAAAAATAATGTCTGCTCCGATCACTGTATCTTATTTCTGGGAAGCATTAAACAGAAATATAGGTAGTCTACACTGAGTGCAATTGGGACTAGCAACTCCATTGCTGAGTGACACAGACAAAAAAAGAAAGAAAGAAATGCAACTGTTTTCATGATGTATGACTTCACTCAGTTGTAGTCATTAAGTGAATCACTGTAGTAATTAAGCATGTCATAATAATAATAATAATAATAATAATCTTTATTGTCATTGTAATAATAAAATTACAATGAAATTGGTTTGAGCGCCATTTTTTTTTAAAATAATAATAACAAAACCCTATTGGTTTTGTTTATCAGAAGCCAGCTGTAAAGGCTGCAAATTGAGATCATGTGACCAGATTGCTATGACCATTATAAGTGCACGGAGCCTGCCAAATGCCTGAATTGTAACATGAAGCATGCGGTTCTTCAATGGCTGCAAGCTTGAGGATTGGTTGTAAGTAGGATTTGGAATACCATATATTGTTTGAAAATTCAAATCTCCGAGATCAAATAAATGTCCAAGGATGTTAATAAGGCACCCCTAAAAAGCATACAGGTAATCCTTGATGTACAACAGTTCATTTAGTGATAGTTCAAATTTACAGCAGCACTGAAAAATGTGACTTATGATCGTTTTCATGTTTATAACCACGGCAGCGTCCCCATGGTCACATGATCAAAATTCAGATGCCTGGCACTGACTCACATTTATGACTGCTGCAGTGTTCTGAGGTCTTGTGATCCCCTTTTGCGACCTAAATGGGGCAAATTCACTTAAGAATGTCTCACTTGGCAACAAAAATGTTGGGCTCAATTGTGTTCGTAAATTGAGAAGTACCTGTAATCTGCTTGGGCGCACACACTGTTTGCACTTGTAAACTGAACAGATGAAAAAATCGCTTGTTCGTATAACTCTTAATTAAGTTAGGGTTTTCAAGCTGAAGTGATGTTGACATGAGGCGGTAACAAAATGCCCTACATTCAATTGTCAAAGAGTGTTCAGTTTCAATTTTCAAATGAAAACTTCTGTTATCCAAATATTAGTCAAGACTTTCTATTTTAACCACAGGACTTCAGCTAGGTACGATCTGTATAAACATCTTTCAGCAACAACTCTGGATTGCCAGATCAAACCCACAGATCCCACTTAGTGGTGAATCACTTTCAAACAGTTTTCTCAAACACCAATTTTCTTTAAAAAAAAAAAAAAGTTCACTTTTTTAGTTAGGAAACAAATACATTTAAAGTTGTTTTTAATTAACTAAACATAGTGTCACTGGACCAATGGACTACAGCCTGATTCAATGAAAAACAAATTTCTGTTTTTCTCAATGTGATTAATTTTGTATCCATTCTGAAAAATATGACACCTTCCTCTGTGTGTGTGTGCGCGCGCGCGTGTGTGTGTATCTATGGCCTTAAAGCTAGTTTTTAACATAAAATGCAGTATCCTATTTCCCCCCCTCATATCACTTACTGTTTCTGTAGCTTATTTTCTTACATTTTGTATGCAATTAATTATATGGATTATTTATAACTTTGAAATCTAGCATACTAGTGAACAGGTAAGCTTGGATTCATTTATTGAGCCATTGCACAGCATTTCCCACACTTTTAAAAGGCTGCATACACCTGGTTCCCTTGAAACAGTTAAAGGTTTTGAATTTGTATTTCTTGACACTTTATTCAATTTCATTGTCTGCAATCTCAAGTCTTTGATTTTGAAAATATTGTCAGTCATGAAGTTCCATGTTTTTGATTGTTTTATTTTTATAATAATTTTATTAAATATCACAATTAAAAAGATAAAAAACCCTAATAGAAATTAAAAAATAAACAAATAAAAAGAAAAGGTGTGGAAAAGAAATGAGAGTAGAGAAAGAAAAATAAGAATATAGTAAAGAAAATGTGTTATGGTTATTATTGTTATTTTTCCATTAAAGCAAAAAAGGGGAATAAAATATAGAATGGGTACATTCTCACACAAAATGCAGAGGAACTTGGTAACTACCGGTATAGTTTTATATTGTATTTAATAACTGAAAGCATATAACTTCAGACAAAGGTAGATAATTTGTTGGAATCTTTAGAAATTCTTTTATGATTATGATCCTGTGCCATTTAACATACTAAATGGGATTGATAGGATTTGAAATCCAAATCTTTCTTCTTTCTTTTACTTCTTTTCTTTTACAGATTTATACCCCGCACCTTCTCCAAAAAGGACCCAGGGCGGCGCACAGGGAATTTAAAAAACATAACAAATATAACAAAGGTACAAAATTTTAAAAAACTATTAAATATTAAATATACCCTGTGCTAAAATTGTATAAAATCCCCCATATTGTATAAAATGGTCAAAACGGGAGGTTATGCTAGGCTGGAATTAAAACTTAAAATAAGAATGAACAATCATTTTTCTATCAAGGATGTAACCTGCTGACTGTATAGGACAGGTGTCAAACTCAATTTCATTGAGGGCCACATCAGGGTTATGTTCAACCTTAGGGGCCCGAGGTGGCCATGACCATCTTAACATCACTTGTGTCAGGGACGCCTGTGACACTCCAAGTACTCTGCCAGCGAAAAAGGGCTCCCAATCTCCATTTTCAGCTGGGAGAGCCTCCTGTAATCCTCTGCCAGCGAAAATGGAACTCAGGAGGGCCAAGCCATCGTGGCCAGTCCTTTGCTATTTCTAGGATGCCCCATGGGCCAGATCTAAGCACCCAGTGGGCCCGCAGGCCTTGAGTTTGACACCCCTGGTATAGGAAGATGTAAAGAAAGCAGCAAATAGGACCAGAACATAAGTCATTATATATCCCTTTCTTCCTCTTCCGTCCCTTTTTCTATTCCACTCTCTTTTCAAAAACAGTGTATACATGAAGGTAAAGATTGCTTTTGACACAGGTGTGAACAGATCAATTGTAAAGGTGATTATACATTTTGAAACTGTCATCATTATGTTAGAATACAGAATAAATATAAACTCAGATTTTGGTCCAAAACACCTATATTAATAAGGTATTAATAAGCCCAAATAGTTAACCTACTGAGATGTACTAAAAAAAATTTCAAAGGGATTGTAAAATGAATTCTGGATTTGATAACAGAAGGATATTCTTGTCAATGGTTTTCTTATGTACAGTTAGCAGAAAGGTTTAAATGTGGATAAAACATTTTATGTTTTTGAACAAAGGAAGACTAAGTTTGAAATAGAATTATGTATCAGTTATGAATGTGTAAAATGTATAAACTTTTACTAAAATATCAGGCAGAAGAACTAATGAAAGGATGTATGATAAAATGAGCTAAAATATTTTGCTCCAATATACAGAAAGACCATGGATGAAAAGACTGAAATTTACTTTATGTTCCAGTCTTAAAGATATGTTTATCAGATATATAATTGGGATTTGTCACTGCAGAAATTGGTATATAATGTATAACGATACTTCAAATTGTTGCTGCAAATGTGAACAGTATGAAGGGACATTTTGTCATGTTTTATGGATGTGTAAATATTTTAGATACAAACATGTGCATTGATTCAGAAGAGTTTAATGATTAAAGTACAATTGAAACAAGAAACTTTTCTCTTTGGACTAATGGGCAAGCAATTAGAAAAAAAATCATGGAACTTTTTTATATATGACAACTTTAGTAAAACTATTATATGTCCAAAATTGCAAACGATCAATACCAACTACAACAGAAGAATAGTTAGTGAAGATGATTGAGATTGAGAAAATGGCTAAAGTAACCTCTTTGATGAAAGAAAAAACAATATCTATGTTTAGAAGCCTCTTCCAGACTTTTTGCAAGAAACAGGGAGAAAAAACTGTGATTTTCAGAAAACAGAATTATAGTCTAATATTTAAGAATTAATTCTATTTGCAAAAACTGGACACATTTTTATATTATTCATGTTCCAATTACTGCTGCTAGAGATTATAGTATAACTTGTAATCAATACTTGCAATCAATATTTACATAAACTACAGTAATATGAATTTGGAAATTAGGATAGTGATGATATTATTATTTTTTGTTAAGTTGCCCAATACCTGAAAATATATGATACTCATTTTCTGTTTCAATAAAATATGGTTTTGCCAAAATGTTTAATATTTACAAATGAATTAAAAAAAATCTTCAGGGAAACTTTGCCTCCTTTGGACCTGAGAACTATTCATGTTGTATTAAATGTTGAGTTGCAAACAATAATCTTTACTATAATTTCTGGAGAACTGGCTCATTGTTTTATAGCAGAGCTGGTAAAGAGAGTAATTGATTGATGTTACATCTATAAAATGTTCTCCTAAATCTCAACATTTTACCATTAAATCAAATTTGGGTAAGAACTTTTCATGGTTAGTAATGTAAATTTCATCTCATCAACAAGGAAGTTATGCTCTAGAGTCTTCCTCTAAAAAAGTTGAATAGCAGATGACAATGGTCTTTTTTTTCTACTTGGTGTCTTCAACTATAGTTTAACAGGCTGAGAATGAGCATTGGATACATTTATTCTTCAGCCCATTCTTTATTATTTCCAGTCCTATGTAGATTAATTTCAGTTCAATATTACAATTAAAAGAAAAAACTGCATGGTAGTTTAATTCCAGATGCTAGGCAGCATCTTAACAATAGGAAATTATGATTACAAATGTGATTCAAGATCTTAGTAAACCAACATTAAAGTATTTTCCATCTTCAGTCAGGGAACTAGAGTAGAACACTAAAGCCAGATAAAGAAAAATATGTGAGAAGATTGAGTGGGCTCGCTAACATTCATTTTCAGATATCCTTTATAATAAATTGAGAATACTGTATGTATTTCAGTCTATTCCAATTTCAAAGCATCTTCCTTTTGGTTTTAGATAAAACTAAATAGTTTTACCATTAATCATTGTGTATTTGTAGGCTTGGGAAGACAAAGGGATAATGAAATTCTCTGTCCAGATTTACAGTGAATTAGCTTCTGACCAGAAACATTATTTTAATTAGCAGTATTATCTAATCCTCCTGAGGTATGAAACAATTAAAATGTCCAACTGAAACAAATCGTATACTAAATTAAGTCTTGCAAAATAAGTATCTTGAAAAGCTGTATTCTAGGACAATACAGCAATGAAATGAAATGCAAAAAAAGTGATAGTTTTCAGTTGTATACACCAGTGAGAAATCATCTGGCCTATAAAAAGGGGAATAAAAAAGTAATTCAGTCTCCAATAGATGAGGTGAGTAAAATAAACACATCATGTTGACCTTGACCTTGGGAGTCCTAGTGGACAATCAGTTAAATATGAGCAACAAGTGTGTGGCAGCAAGAAAAAAAAGCTAATACAATCCTTAGTTGTATAAACAGAGGCATAGAATCAAAATCATGTGAACTGTTAGTACCGCTTTAGAAATCCTTAATAAGGCTAGACCTTGAATACTGCACCCATTTTGGTCATCCATTACAAAAAAGACGTTGAGACTTTGGAAAAAGTCCAAAGAGCAACTAAGATGATTAAAGGCCTGGAGACTAAAACATATTAAGAACGGTTGCAGGATTTGGGTTTGTCTAGTCTAGAGAAAAGAAGGACTATGGATAACATGATAGCAGTATTCCAGTATTTGAGAGGTTGCCACAAAGACAAGGGAGTCAACTTATTTACCAAAGTACCTGTAGGCCAGACAGGAAACAATGGGTGAAAACTAATCAAGGTGAGAAGCAACCTGGAATTAAGGAGAAATTTCCAAACAGTGAGGATAATTAACCAGTGGAACAGCTTGCTGTCAGAAGTTGTAGGACCGTGATGGCGAACCTATGGCACACGTGCCGGAAGTGGCATGCAGAGCCATCTTTCCCGGCATGTGAGCCATTGTCCATTGCTCTTCTGGGTTCTGACACACCGGTCAGCCTGGTCTTCACATGTGCGGGAGCACTGGAAACTGGAATAGCAGTCGCCTGGCCAGTTGGTCGTTGTGTGCACATACACACCAGAAATTGGAAGACCAGGTGGCTGGTGTGCATGTGCGCACCAGAAACCGGAAGATCATCTTCCTGGTGCGCACATGCCCACCTGGCAGCTTTTCCAGAACACATCCTCCCCCCAACTTGGTGCCAAAAAGGATCGCCAACACTGTTGTACAATGTTTTAAAGAAAAGAATGGACAGCCACTTGTCTGAAATGGTACTATAGGATATCCTGCTTTGGCAGGGGATTGGACTACAAGATCTCCAAGATCCCTTCCAGCTCTATTCTGATTGATTGACCATCTCCTACATGATTTACATGTGAGATAATAAGAACGGCGATCTTAATCTTGTCTCCCTATTACATAGCCAAAAAAAAAAAAGAGTTAAAGCTGTGAGGCATCTCCTGCAATCAATGTGTTTCTGCATAAAAAAAACCAAGATGAACATTTATACAGAAAGAAATATATACAACTTAAACAACTCCATACCCTTTTTCTTTTAACTTCAGACATAACAGTTTCACTCTATTGATTTAAATCTGCAAAATGTTTTCAGTTTAAGAAACGGTTTCTTATGACAAGTATTCAGTAGAAACCAATTATCCAGAATTTGCATACAATATGAAAGCCAAAATAACATCAGTTCAGTGCAACTGTGCCAATAGTTACCCCCACAGTTATGAAAGTTCTCGGTTATGTGCTAATACTAAGAAAGAGGAACTATTGTTTAGTTGGGAAAGGAAACGTTATAGAAAAATGGACACAGCACCATAACCTCCAAAACTCTTCTTTCCTTATTATAGGAACCTCTCTCTTATAAGCTGTTCAAAGCAGGTTTCTTGAAAAGGCTTGAAAAGCCAGACTCATTCATTCAACACCAGGTTGTTCATTTGTGTGTTTGTGCGTGTGTGTATTAATGAGTCTTTAAAAAGAAGCTAACAACATTTTAACATTTTAAAAAATTTTCTTCTCTCCCTGTTTATAGAAAAGTAATCAAAAATAAAATTAAGAAGGGGCTGTAAGTTCTATAAAACATCACAGAACAGAAATTCTTTGTGGCTCTCACAATATAGATTTAATTTGGTGCTTATGACTGCGTTGCTTCTTTTGAATTTTCCCTCCCTGCTTACCCAATAGAGCAGCAGGGGACGGTGTTTAAAAATAGACGAATTTTAAAAAGATGTTAATCACCAGACATGCTACTATGGTAAAGAATGGAATAATTTATTTTATCCATATCTGTGTCCTGTACTTTTAAATCTTTTACCCTTAACATTGATCATCCAGGGCTTACTTGTGCTCCCCCTCCCCTCAAAATACTGGCATTCAATTAAACCCTGCACATGCTCTGAGAGATGCTGATGTGGAATTCCAATGTGTATTTGATATTGAAAAGGTATGTTTGTTGAGCTTTGGAATGTGTGTGCATTTTTCATGTGTTCTTATCTTACTGTTTTAAAATTATTAGTGTAATTAAACAGCACGTGGTCTGTGTATGAGTGCCTTTGAGTCACTCTTGACCCATGGCAACTTCCGGGAGAAGTGCATGAACTTCTCTGTGAGTAAAGTACAACATTAGAACTGGACAATGTTGCTCGAGCTGGGCTTGTGGTTGGCAAATAGATTGCAATACAAAGTTCATCAAATCTGCTGTTCAGACCTCTTAACTAAGTCAGGTATTAGCAACTTCACTAAAAAGAGTCATATATATATATATATTTGTTCCACAACACCCTGTTAGGCCCCAATTAAGGGAGGAGACATACTGTTTCCTTTTCTGCCTTTCGGCTCATCACCAGAGACCATCTAGACAGAAAGCCATGAGTTCCATTGTGTAATTTTTTTATATGTGTGTTACGTTTTTGAGCTGATCAATAAATAAGTCAGGGAGACTAGTATAGATCTATTTCTAGCATGCAATACAGCCCCAGTTCTAATCCCAGTAAGGGTATGGCTAGCTGATGAGAGCTAAAAAGCTCAAAATAGATCTATACTAGTCTCCCTGACTTATTTATTGATCAGCTGAAAAACGTAACACACACACACACACACACACGGAAAATGTCATAAGGGAGATGTGTTCAGTGAAAGGAATGTAAGAGAGACAAGCTGTTCTCTTTGCTTTATAACCTGTGGGCTGCGCAACTCAGATTTACTTAATCTAAAAACACTTCTGTTTTTTCCTGGGGGTGGGGGGGGAGAATAGAGAAATGTTTTGAAAACAGATTCTCACTTAAGAAAACTTCAGTGGGTGAGAACAGAATAGGTTTGTTGTTGTTTCCGATTAAAAATTGTTCTCAGAGTTTCAAGAATGTTTTAAAAGCCATCCCCCCCCCACCCGAGATAAATTTTCTGTAGTCCGACTGGTAGGTAGACTCTCAGTACACTACTTTTTCTTGAAGATGTGGAGAGAGTTGCAGCTTGTATCTAATTCCTTCTGTTTTCTATGACCAGAACACTTAAAACAGTTCAGATTTTACACCAGAATACAGAATGCTCAAGTTGAATTTTATTCTGTTACAGTTCAAAAAAAACCAACAACCCGGGATTGTATGCAGCTACATTGGCTCCAACATATATTCTGTTATCTCAGCTAACTTGAACAAACCAGAGTAAAGCATGACAGAAGACATGCTCTTGTTTAGTTACTAAACCTGGCAAAACTACTAGCTTACTTACTTTCTTACTCATCCAGAGGGTGCTCTCCAGAAAAGATGACATGTTAACTCATTGTTCAAAACCTAGAGGTTAACTCTTAACCTTCAATAAGAATCTCTCCCTCACTTTTTGAATTTCATCATTTGAAGTTAGTACCTTTACTAACTCTCCAGATTGCCCGTAGCTAGCTGCCCACTGCTCAGATATGCATGATCAGAAGTGAGGAAAAAATGGTGTTCCTCAGAAACCAACTCATGATTATCACATTTTAGAGTAAATCACTGGTCACATTACTGATATCCAGTGTAGGACTTGCAGTCATGCATAGTTGAGTGATGCATCTTGCAGGAAAACCTGATAGTGATCATCTGAGTGATCCATACTGAAATTCTCGTCATGATACTACCTAAGGAATGCATCCCAGAGCCTCTGTAGCCATAATACCACTTGACCTAATATAGGATTCAGACACTACTGCCTTTGATATGTGGCTCTATCATGATTACCTCCATTCTAGAGGAGTGATGCAGTAGTTAAAGAACAGCACTGCAGGCAACAATGCTTTGCCCACAGCCTGGAGCTTCATTTTTCAAGGTTGACACAATCTCTCATATTTCGGAGGTTGGGAAAATGAGGACCTATATTGTGGGGGCAATATGCAAATAATGCTTTTACATTGTAAACTGCCCAGGGAATGCTGTAAAGCACTATGGGGTGTTATATAAGCCTAAAGTATTATTGTTATTGCTCAAGCAAGGTTTTGATGGGCATCAATCATGGATCAGTTAGAGTATGTTTATCCTGAGCCTATCCATCAGCGCTCCCCAAACTTTTTTCCTTCATTACCCAAAACTGCTTATTAGGAATCTCTTATTTAAATGTCCCTGTTGTTATTTGAGTAATGGGTTTGTGTATCATAATCCAAAGAAAAACCACTTTACTTAAATTTGTGGTAATTTACCCAGGTTTGGAAGAAGTACTGCTATTATAAACACTACACTGAGCATATCCTGCATTTGTGGGTAAATCCAGGAGCATGAGCTTGTTCCAAATTCAATAGACTGAGCACAGCTTTGCTTTGCAGAGGCAAAGGGGCTGAATTAGGAGCTAGTGAATGGATTGGCTCCTTGGAATTCCTCTCCAAATTAAGGAGAGAACAAGGATCACCCACGCTTGACTCTATACAGAAAGTCCCTACAAAGAGATTGTGAAACAGTCTTCATCAACAGGTCTGAGAGGTCTGCGGACTGGGACTAACTGTGCCTAAGACACAGTTTGTCATTTTTCAGAGAGATAGTGGGCTCCCTTATTTTGTATATTTTAGGAAGCTGCATGTTATAGGTTTCGTTGGAGTTAAGAACCTTCAGAAAGGCAAGTATATTGCATCACTGGGAAAAACCTTTCTATCCTGGATGAAAGAAACTCCAATGCAAGAAGAGGAATAGAATGTGGATCTTGGCAAGTTAAAGGGCCAGATGTACTTGAAAGAATATTTCCTGCAGTGTTTAAACATTTATAAAAGAATATATGTAGTACAGTAGATAATAGGAGACTAACTGAGACAGATTTGAATGTGGATTTGGAGGTGTTTTTTTTTTTAAATGTTGTTTATAAAAGTGGCATGGAGAAATAAGCTGTGGATCTGAAAATGGATTTTAAAATATTTGGTGTATAAAAGTGATATGGAAAACAACGCCAACATCGATTTACAAATGAAACAGTTGATGTCTTAAATAATTAAAGGGTGCATGCAAATAATAAATTAGAAGAGTGATCTGGAAAGCCTTCTTATCTGGATTTACAAAAGGAATGTATGAAACCAAGGAGAGGAGACAAAGAGAAACTTCTGCAGCTGCTCTTGAAAAAAGACAAAAAGAAAATGTTAAGGAATCAATGTGAGACACTATTTGATGGGACAAAAGATGGAACATTGGATAAAATACAAAAGTTATAAAATGAATCTGCTTGATCAGGGTTAAATATATCTATATAACTATATATATGTATTTGTTTTCGTAGATTTTCACAAGACCAGCATATACATATACATACACATACATACATACACACACACACATATATATATGTTATGTTTTTGAGCTGATCAATAAATAAGTCAGGGAGATCAGCTTGATCAGCTCAAAAACGTAACACACATATAAAAAAATTACACAACGGAATTCATGGCTTTCTGTCTAGATCAGGGGTCCCCAACCTTTTTTGCACCAGGGACCGGTTTCATTTTAAAGAAAGTTTTGCGGACCGGCTGAGTGACTCAGCAGTCATGTGACTGGGTGGGCGTGGCCAACTTGGAAAATGTGAAACTCACTTAACAATGGTCTTGGTTAACAACCAAACTTTTGGACTCAATTGTGGTCATAAGTTCTTTCTTTCTTTCTTTCTTTCTTTCTTTCTTTCTTTCTTTCTTTCTTTCTTTCTCTTTCTTTCCCCCTTTCTCTCTTTCTTTCTCTTTCTCTCTTTTTCTTTCTCTCTTTCTTTCTCTTTCTCTCTCTCTCTTTTTCTCTTTCTCTTTCCTTTCTGTCTCTTTCTTTCTCTTTCTCTGTCTGTCTTTCTTGCTGTCTCTTTCTTTCTCTCTCCCCCCCCACTTTTTTCTTTCTTTCTTTTTCTTTCTCTCTCTCTCTCCTTCGTCTGCCCATCTAGCACTATGTGTGTGTGTGTGTGTGTGTGTGTGTGTCTGTCTCCCATTCACGCACTTAATCACTCATTCTGTGTCTCTCTTTCTCTCCCTCCCTCTCTCTGTGTGTGTCTGTCACTCTCTGATTCCCCCCTCCCTCCCTGTCTCTCTCTGTGTCTGTGCCTCTCTCTGTCTGTCTGTCGTCGTCCCCGCCCCGCCCCCCGCGGAGCCTCCTCAGCCCGGCTCACTCGCCTTAGCCTGCCCCGGTCGCCTGGCCGCCCGCCGTGCTTGGTCGCTCGTTCGCTCGCTCAGGCTCCTTCCGGAGCTGAGAAGCCTCCGTGCGTGCGTGTGTGTGTGTGTGAGGAACAGCAGCTCCTGGAAGACGACGAGTGGCCAGCATGCCGGCTGTGGAGGGAGGGAGGGGGAGGGAGGAAGGGAATCGGCAGCGTCCAGGAGTCCAACCACCGAGAAGGGTGGAACAGCCACACTCCAACTGCGCGAACAGCTCTCCCGCGCGCTCTGCCCACGGGGCTGACCCCTCCTCCCTCCTCCTCCTCTCCGGCCCTGCGGCCCGGTGCCTACCAAGCCACGGACCGGCACCGGTCCGCGGCCCGGGGGTTGGGGACCCCTGGTCTAGATGGTCTCTGGTGATGAGCCGAAAGGCAGAAAAGGAAAAGCAGTGTGCTTCCTCCCTTAATTGGGGCCCTATCAGGGTGTTGTGGAAACAATTTTATATGTGTGTTAGTTTTATGAGCTGATCATTATATGTGTGTGCGTGTGTCACAAATGTAACACACACCCACACATATATATATGCTATTATTTCTGATTCTTTATAATGGGATTTCAGTTTGACCAGGATTGAATCATAAGGAAGTTATTTTTTAAAACTGGTATGTTTAAACTGAGGTGTTAAGTTATCCAAGTTGTTTATACTTGCCTGGAGGAAGGGGGGAGTCATCTTGTATTTATTTATTTATTTATTTATTTATTTATTTATTCTTTTTTCATATCTCTTTTCACTTTTACTTTTTATATTTTCTTTAATTCGATTTTGATTTTGATCTTTGCATCTGTAAACCTTAATAAAATTATTGTAAACAAACAAACTCTCAATGTTTCCCAAGGCAGTATGAATTACTTCTCACACTGGCTAATAAAACAGGGAACTGATGCAACCTTTTATGTCTTCATAAATAAGACATAGAGCTTTTAGCTCTAGACACAAAAAAATGGGAAGAAAGCAGATAAGAGTAAATTTGTAAACAGGGTACTGGTTGCAATTGTGTTGTAATCGTAACCTTTCTTCTACTAAATATTATTAAGCAAGATTCTTGTTCTATGAATTAACTGTTGCCTGTTTAGACTGCAAGGAAAGAAATCTGACAAGCTGGTAAATACTTGGGATCATTCAGCTTTTGTTACATTACTATCTTGAATATTTGACACCCCACATGTTATTTCATAGGAACTCTTTGGGGAGCTTTTATTTTGTGCACAACCGTGTACAATAATTGGAGAAACCTTGCCTGACATGATACTTTCAAAATTGTGGGAACAGTGTCTAAATAATGTGGAGGACATCAGATTGGGGAATACTTCAATAGGGATTGGGTCTAGTGAAGCATTATGTCAGAACAGTTCAGAAAGGAGAAGTAATAATCCATCAATTTGAATTGCTAGATCTGTTGGAATTTCTCTTTTTCAGAACATCTTTTTCAACATCTCCTTCTCTTGACCATCAGAACTATTTACACTTGTGATATTTCTATAGGTTAGAGCACTGATAGAGACCCACCTCTGGTGGCTGTAAATGGCCAACTGGATGCGGTCTCTACTGGCTTTTGGGGAAGCCAATGTTTGCAATGGTAGATTTAACATTTCTGCTTACTTCAGTCCAGAAGGGGCTTTCAAAAACATATTAGGTCAAGTGTAGGCTTACACTGTAATTTGTAATAGTATAAAAAATTGAGACAGGGCTAGAAAAAAAAAGGTGGCCGATCCTGTTCTGAGATTTCAATTGACTAAAACCTGGATTATCCCAAGAGTGCACGCTTTTACTGACAAATAAGGAGAACAGCAGCATTTCAAACATCTTGTAATAGTATGTTTTTAATCACTGAAGTAATCCTTAAATCTGGATACAACATACCAATTAAAAAGTGAATAACTGTAAGTATGTACATTTTGTTATTCATCTTACAACAAAAAGACTCCTTAACCCATTCTCACGTTTAATGTAAATATCAGGAAATAGACTCAGACTCAAACAGTTCTATAAGCAAGTATAGAAGTACTCTGGTCCATTGTTTAGTTTGTTTCCAGGAAATCTTGCTTTCTGTCCTTGTTTCCAGATTTTATTTATTTATTTGATTTGTATCCTGCCTTTATTATTGTCTATAAATAACTCAAGACAGCAAACATATCCAGCTTACCTTCCTCCTCCTATTTTCCCCTCAACAACAACCCTGTGAGGAACTGTAGTTTGGACTAAGAGTTTGTGCGACTGGCCCAAAGTCATCCAGCCAGATTACTTTGGTACCCTAAGGAACAGTCACATCATTAGGCCAAAATTTTAAAGACATCTACAAAAAGGAGGTGCCCATTGATTGCAGTCTTTTTTTTTTTTTTGTAAAACAGAAACAGAGTTAATTACTATTAGGAAAACGTTTGATGAGGGGGAAAAAACATCCTACACAGAACAAGATTAAGCACCAGTGAGACCAATTAATGGAATGTAAATTAGGTTTTTAAGCCTTTCTCTTTTGAGAAAAAAAAATCGCAGTGCTGAACTTCTAAACACCTTTTAATTTGCCCTTGCTCTTTAGACAAGATGAAATACATTGCATAGCTAGGAACTGACACTTAAAAGAAAAAAAAAAGGTTGAGACTGAGTTCACAGGGACACAGAGACATCCAAGAAAATAACGTCTCGGAGCTGAACTTGCCAATCGTTTTGTTAGCTAGCTGAAATAAATGGGAACTGTCTGTGCAAAGAATGTCCCTTTAGCGGCTCAGAATGAACTTCAGGCCTGGGTTCCATTTTGTCTTTTGTAAAAGTTAAGGCGTTCAATGTTATAGTGAACCAACAAATTTTAAATACCTACATTTTAAAAAACAAGTACCGCATTGATGTTAATGTGTGAAAGGGGTCCCAACCCCCAGGAGCCAAAATTCCCACAATTGTGCACTGTGGTAACAGGATATAATTGCTTACTTACTTGGCAGCAAACTTTACCATCTGCTTACTTGCATGGTCTCCCACAGCCACTAAAGCCTGGATGTTAAACTGCTGCTGACGTATGACTAAGAAACACTGTTTTCCTGAAAAGAAAGGCAAAGAAATAATGCAAGTGTTTCCAGGACAAATTACATGGGAAGTTTCTGAATGAATTTTTTTAAAAAAATGGTCTATTCCTTTAATATCAGGCTTTAGATGTATAAAGCAAAGTACAATCACAGACATGTACTGCATAGTCTTTGCTGTGGCTTTTCCACCACAATAATCTTGAATTTATTTTTCTTGTTTTTGTTAAAGGAAATTGCCCTTCAGGGAAAAAAATATCAGGGAATAGTATATACAGCATTTCAGAAAAAAGCTCAGACTTACCCTTGCTAAACAATAAAAATAATATGATGTAAAGAACAATGTAGTTACTTATGTGTAAAGATATGCAAACATTTTAGATGAATGTACACAAACCATGGCAATACCTTCAGATCTAAGGTAACTAAGCTTCAAAGCAGAATAGGCTGATTCTGAGGTTTCTAATCCACCTCAGTGGTTTTATCTTTTTGACTTAATTTGGCACGTTTAAAGCAGTTAATAAATATCATTGAACAGAAGGGACAAGACAGACACTGAACAAACACATCTGCTTTTTCAGTTACTTCTTTAATCTAGAGTTCAGCAACCTGATGCTTTGTAAACATTTTAAAACACAATTAGAACTGAAGTGTAAACTATTTGGAGGCTAAGGACTGCAGATTCATGCCCCATTTTTACTAGACTATAATTTACTTCAGGTAGTGCAGTAGCAGTAGCAATATCAAGCAAAGAGAGCTGGCTTTCTATAGATTTTCTCCAGTACCCTATGTTGGATGAGAATTTATCATTTTAATTTGTCTATTCCAAGATGTCAAAAATGAAATTCAGCATATGTAGTTCTGCCTTCTCCAACTCATCTACCATTTCTTCCTGGTTGCCCAGTACAAAAATGGCATCATAATTGTGAATCAAGCTCTATAAGCAGGTATCTTAAACTGGATTGGTTATCGGGTTTAAAATACTCTAATCTTTCTCTTACCAATGTGTCTTTTGACAGATTTGGTTTTGGAAAGGAATCTTGGCATGTAGTATACTTGTTGCAAGTAATGGTAATAAATAAAAATTACAAACAAAAAAGATTAACTCAAATATTTAACGTGGGTATCAACTACAGCAAATAAACACTTTATGAAGAAAAAAAATGAAACTAAAGACCACATAATTAGTGGATGTAGCAACATTGCTCAAACATCTTGACAGAATAGTCGCTATGATTCTTGGCCATCTGTACAAAAAAATAAAGTTACACATTTCAGAAGGTAATATGACCACAAAATTGAGCAAGCAGTTGAAAATTATGCTAAACTTTTGTGGGATTTTCACTTACAAATTGATCACCTTCTACAATACAATACACCTGATGTAACAATAATTAAAAAGAATAATTGTGTATTATATGTGATATAGCTAAACCTGAGAACAAAAGAATCAAGGAAAAAAGAACTGGGAAAAGATGAAATATAGGGATTTAATATTCAAAATAGATAATTACCAAAAAAAACTTGCAGTGTCATTCCTACAGTTATTAGCACTGGGTGAAATTAAAACAGATTAAATATATTTTGCAAGAATTAAATATTTGTACTATATCAGCTACATATATGCAAAGAAAAAGGATGGGGGCATGTTATAGCTTATAATATTACTTGGATAATTCCTAGAACTATCTAAGCCAACTAGCCAAATAGATAATTGGCTAGAACTCAAATTTTCAAAGAATACCAGGCAAAGATGTGATTCTTTGTGTCTTTCATTGTGCAATGTTATTTCTAATAATAATACTTAATAGAATAATAACAATATAAATAATATTTGGGAATTTCCTGTTAATGCCTTATTGTAGGTTAGTTAGTTAGTTAGTAAGTTATCCCATATAACAGAACAGATATTGTACTAAAAGGAGTTTAAAAATTCATTTTCAATTAATTTTTAAATATGAACCTGCAATTAACCCTATTCCGTAATATATTTTTATATATAATTTTTATTCAAAATATTAAAATACAAACTGCAAAAAAAATACAAAAACAAAGCAAAACTAGACAATGTGCTATAGAAAACAAACAAACAAATATGCACATTGCTTCTCCTAGTTGAATACTGATAAATGTATTTTAAGAATAATAGTTTCCTCTGCTTGTGAAACAAGCCAGGTTTATGAACTTCTACAACTTTCTTTAACCTGGCATCTATCTACTATATAGAAATAATATAGAAACAAATGAAAAGAGACATTTATTCAGATACTATAAACTCAACATCATGAAGAAATCTGTAAATCAATACAAGAGTTTTGAATTGGGTCTCAAACATACTGGGAGCAAACGAACGATATTACTAGTATAATAATAAATATTAATTCCAGCTACCGTATTTAATATCAATTGAAGTTTCCAAACTACATTTATGGAAGAACTCACAAAGAGCACAGTACAATAATCTAACTGAAAGTATATGAGGGTATGGATTAGTGCACTAAAGCCTTCGGTGAATTCAATGGAGAATTGTATAATATAATTGCATTATATTATACAATTCTCCATTGTCTCCAATAGTAATGTCTACTGAGAGATGCTGTGAGGGAGCAATTGGGAAGAAAAAAAATCAGGACAACAAAAAATGCTTATGGTCTATTTTATGATGTTGAATAGGACAGAGCAGGACTTTATTGACCTGTTTACAGTTCTTCTAAAGAAGTAATTACGATTTTATAGGGGGTCACCTTGGGGAAACCAACCGGAAACTGTTAAGACAGTAACAGGTGCAGAAGTATGCACTGAGACTAGGGAGCATGAAAGACTGGCTCCTCTTGACTCCCTGGGGTATAAGAGAGAGGGAAGGAGAAACCCAGGCAGACTTGCAAGATTTTATTACTACAGTATTGTATGTCTCAGTAAAGTACAATTCTAGTCTTCCTATGGAGTCAGTTTCCAGATCTGATCTATCTAGTAGGGATGAGAATCAAATGTACTCCTTGATCAAGCTTTGTTATTCTAGGTCCATGTGAGCAAAGTGGCAATTTTTAAATCTTGATGATTTGTTAGTTTAAACTCCTCTTGCATCAGAGCAACCCACATCTTAATGAACTATGCTGTAATGCTTTTAACATTAACATTTTGTCAAGACTTCCCTATTTCAACTTGGAACAGAAGTGACTGTCCAGTTATTAAGTTGTAGACAATATGCTTTATAATCTGCATTGGCTTTTTTATTTGTAGCACTTTAAAACCTCATTCTTTTTGAAGAATGCCACATGTTATTAGATCATCTTCACTGATTGTTTAATTGTATTGGTTTAGCAACTTCTGCTTTATACTTTAATCTATTTGATGATAAACCTTTGTAAAAAGCAGCATATCACTTAAACAAAATTTCAATTTATGAATACATAATAAAACTGAGAAATACGTAAGCCTAATGAGCCTTCTGTTGATACATCATCTTTTTAGTTTGCCCATGGCAATGAAATGAAGCATGCAAGCAATTTCAGGTGCATCTTGGTGCATCTGCACAATTTACCAGTGGACTTCTGGTACAATTTGTTAATTGTCATCTATAAACCATATAAAGTTCTATATGACTTTCAAAAGAGTTATTTGTGGTATTGTCCTTCTCCAATTGTCTTTGCATGTCACATAGTAGGCATATTCTGGATTCTATCAACAAAACAGTACCATCCTCTAGGATCAAGTCTGTTTCTGTTACCACTATCTCGAATACCATCCTCCCAGAGGCCAGAGAAATTTGTGATCCTAACTAGTGGGTGATGGGTAGCTAGTATTTTTATCTGTATTTTTTCGCCCCAATTTTCGGTTTCAGTGGATTTCAACTTATTTAATGGTTTTTAACATTCACACCGTCTTGAGTTTTTGAATTTGGCAACGTTTGAAACCAAAACAAATGTTATGCACAGATCACAAGTATATGAATACGTGGAAAAGAACATAAGACAGCAATGGAAGTAGAAGTGGAAAAAGATAGGATGCATGGGATATAAGCAATAGAAATACATATAAGAAACACACCAGGACAAGGAGATAATGCTTGAGCTTTTCTGACTCATGACAATGTCAAAAGAAGCAATCTTACCTTTTGCTCTGCTAGTATGAATCCTGCCACGAACCCAAACAGTTTCATCAGCTTTTTCTCCTGTCAAATCCTTTATTCGTACCAATACACGATCTTAATATAAACGATATAGTGACATATATTGATATATATTATTCATATTTACATGAAAAACTATTTACTCAATCTCTTAGTAAAATTGTGGATTGGATGCAGGCTTATACTTGCTAATCTGTTGCTGGGAATGGGGCAAAACAGCAATTCTGACTCTTCTATAGTCCCTGTATCCCCTAAAGCCCTTGTGTTCCCCTAAAGTTTGGTGGATGATAAAATGGAATTGGGGAACAGGAAAGACAAGAAAAAACTGCAGAAATTTGTCACTGTACGCTCCTTGTCCATAAATATCTCTATGAATATTTGAAAATCTCTAATGTTTTAGTTTCCAGAGATAACATTCAATAATAACTTTGAAACTTATTTCAAATGTTGTTATGGAAAGAAGTCCAAAATAGTTAAATACTAGAATAATTCGATATAATTTCATTCTCAGATAGATGTTTAAAATAATAAAAGATTAAAAACTGTATGTTCAGAAAATTCAGAACACTCTCTAGTCATAAGAGAAATGAATCTCGTGAGTACTTTTATGTGATGTAGAAAATTCCTTACGTTTATGTAACACATTTAATCTCCTGCCTCACTATAGATTAAGAACAATATTCTATTATTTTTCTTTTCCTCATAGACACTAGAAAGACCATAAAATAAAAACTGCTAGAATGGCCTACCAATAAATTGTAAGAGAAACATGTACAGATGGCTTTTGCCTATGAGCCCTGAGAATATCATCTCTCATCAAGACTTATCTATGCATATCAGTGTAAGAACTACTATCTCCTGGCAAAATGTCATATGCATTTGATAACTATGTAAACATATGCACTAATTAGGTGACACCAATGGAACAATTTTCTCCCATATAAACTTTCTTTTTTTGTCTAGAAGATCAATAGTCCTGCAGTATCGTATAATTCCAATATTCGTATTTATGTTTCGATAATGGAAATGGCTACAATGTAACTATAGGAATTTGTGACTATAGGTAATGCTTGACTTATGACCTCAATTGAGATCAAAATGGCTGTTGTTAATCAAAACAATTGTTAAGCGAGTCATGCCCAATTTTACAATATTTTTTGCTGGGATTGTTAAATGCATCACTGTACTGTAGTTATTAAATGAATCAAGTGATAAGTGAAATCAGCTTTCCCCATTGACTTAGCTTGTCAGAAGCCAGTCGGGAAGATTGCAAATAGTGATCACATGACCCTGAGATGCTGCAACTGCTGTAAATACAACTTTGTGCCAAGTGTCCAAATTTTGTGAGGATGTTGCTGTTGTCATAATTATGGAAACAGATAATACAGGACAGTTTGCGCATGCGCGAGTAATGGAGGCTCCATGCTGAGCGCGGCTGGGCCTGAGGGGTCTTTTGGCCCTGGGGGGTCGTCGCCAGCCCTCTTTTTCCAGCTTTGAGGGCTGGCCTTGCAAGTTGGTCCACCTGCCGACCTGCCGAGGGATTTTCGGCCCGCGGAGAGCGCGGACGGCGCGGCGGGCGAGGCGAGCGAGTGGGGTAAGCGCCGGGCGGCGAGGCGAACGCCGCGCGGCGTCGGGCGGCGAGGCGAACGCCGCGCGGCGCAGAGAGGAGAACGGAGAGCGCTGGGCGGAGAACGGAGAGGCGCCTGGCGGAGAGGCGAGCGCCGGCGGCATGGCGAGTGCTGGGTGGCGAGCTCCGAATGTCCCGGAGCGTCGGAACGGCCCTGGTGTCCCTGGCGTCCTTTGTTGTGGCCCTAGGTCGCCCGAAGAGGAGGTAGGCCGGGCGACCTGGGTGAAGAACGAGTGGAGGCCGGGCCGGCTACGAGCTGAAGATCAGGCCGCGCGGAAATGGCAACAGGCCGCGCGGCCTTCAACCGGCCTGTGCAGCCCCAGCGGCCTTGATACAGCCCTGGGACGCCCAGAGAAGAGGTAGGCCGGGCGACCAGGGCGAAGATGGAGGAGGCCGGGCCGGGTGTGGGTTGAAGATCAGGCCGCGCGGTAATGACAGCAAGCCGCGCGGCCTCCACCCGGCCTGTGCAGTCCCTGCCCAATCCATCTTGATTTGGGCCGGTTTGGGAGCTAGGGACGAGGCAAGGATGGACTGATGATCAAATGGGCCGAGGAGTGGAAAGGCGGGATGAGAGAACTATCTGGGGGAAGACTATTTCTGCCATCTACTACCCCCCCACCCCCGCTGGAGAGACTTTTTCCACCCCACCTGGACTACCTGCCGCACTTTATCATCTAGGCGGGATGAGAGAACTATCTGGGGGAAGACTATTTCTGCCATCTACTACCCCCCCACCCCCCCGCTGGAGTGACTTTTCCACCCCACCTGGACTACCTGCCGCACTTTTTCATCCACCTTACCTTACGCTTTTAAGTTTTAGCTTGCTGTATTAATTCCGACTTGCATTGTAACATCGTAGACGATTCCCCCCCCCCTTTCTTAGAACCAGTGCCGTTACTATGCTATTGTCGTACTCCAGAACAGAGCTCCTTGGCTTGCGAGAGTTTCCCCTCTCGCAGGTCTGGCCCCCTCATCTAACACGGGCCCACCTCGAGGATGGATTGATAGATCCTGAGAGGTGGGCGAGGCGCAAACTAAGGGGGTTTTTATGCAAAATTTTAATTCGGTTTTTAAGGGGTCCTGGGGTGGGGGGAGGGTTTATGCAGTCAGAGGGGGGTCAAGTTATAGGGCCGGCTGGCGGAAGTGGGATAAAGGAGGAGTCCATTAGGGAGGGGGGATCAGGGGTCGTCTCTGTTGAGGGCCGTCCCATTCGGTTGGTCTTAGGGAGGGGCAGGGGCGGTGGGAGACAGGATGTCCATCATGGGTTGGGGGCTCGTGGTCGCTGGTTACGAGTGATCGCTTGCCCCAACCCCCTGTGCTCCACTCGTAGGCTAGGCGGTCAGGGATTACAGAGCCGGGGCCCTAGGTTGATGTTCTGCAACGCCAGGTCCGTGGTGAACAAAGCTCCCTTCATAAATGACCTTGTGTCAGAGGGGGACCCGGACCTGGTGGGAATTACGGAGACCTGGTTGGGCCCCGAGGGGGGTCTACCCCTCGTGGAAATGTGCCCACCAGGTTACCGTGCATTTCATCAACCTAGGGCCCTAGGCAGGGGTGGGGGGGTGGCGGTTATCGTTAAGGAAAGTCTGGAGCCGAAGGAGACCACTGTGCCTCAGACGACCGGCTGTGAGTCCCTCTTCGTGAAGTGGGGCCTAGGGAGGCAGTTGGGCTTGCTGGTTGTATACCTGGCTCCCCGCTATGTAACAGCAGCCCTGCCCGAGCTACTCGAGGTGATCGCCGCGATGGCGGTGGAGACCCCCAGACTTATGGTCATGGGGGACTTTAACCTGCCATCGGCGGGCGAGACATCCGAGGCAGCTCGGGAGTTCATGGCTTCCATGACGGCCATGGACCTGACCCAAGTAGTTCAGGGCCCCACGCACGAGGGAGGACACACGCTGGATCTGATTTTTGTCTCTGGACACTGGATTAGTGATCCTGGAACAGGGGATTTAGTCATCTGACCCTTGTCATGGACAGATCACTCTCTCCTTCGGATAGACTTTCCAACCGTCACACCCCACCGCGGGGAGGCGGAACTGGAGACACCGAGTTGGTTCCGCCCCAGGCGCCTGATGGACCCGGAAAGGTTCCAGAGGGAGCTTGGGCCAGTACCTGTGTCCCTGTCCCACGGCTCGACTGAGGATCTAGTGGCCGCATGGTATAGTGCGGCCACGGGGGCCTTGGACCGAGTCGCGCCCTTGCGGCCTCTCATGCGGCGTCGAGTCACCCAGGCTCCTTGGTTTACCGAGGAGCTTCGGGAGATGAAACGCTGTAAGAGACGCCTAGAGAGTAGGTGGAGATCTTCTCGATCCGAATCTGACCGAACACTAGTGAGAGACCATATTAGGACTTATTTAGTGGCGCTAAGAGTGGCCAAACGTGAGTATTGTGCCACCCTTATCGCGTCCACGGAAAACCGCCCTGCCGCCCTGTTTGGGGTGACCCGCTCCCTCTTGCATTTGAGGCCGCGGGAAGCCCCTCTGCAGGGTCGAGCAGAGGAATTTGGAGTTTTTCTGCAGGACAAAATCATTCAGATTCGGAACGAGCTGCCCTCCACTAGTGATCCGGTCGAGGTGCCCGGTGCTGGTCTTGAGATAACATCTTGGGAGGAGTTTGACTTTGTTACTACCGAGGATATGGACAGGTTGCGGAGGAACCTTAGAGCCACCACATGTTTATTGGACCCGTGCCCCTCCTGGCTTGTACTGGCATCCTGGGAGGTGACACGAGGCTGGCTCCAGGGTATTGTGAATTCATCTCTGAGTGAGGGGTCCTTGCCCACCGTCTTGAAAGAGGCGGTGGTGAGGCCCCTCCTCAAGAAGCCATCCCTGGACCCAGCTTTATTAGAGAACTATCGTCCCGTCTCCAACCTTCACTTTTTAGTGAAGGTTGTTGAGAGTGTGGTGGCTCAACAGTTTCCCCGACATCTGGAGGAAGTTGATTATCTAGACCCGCGCCAGTCCGGCTTCCGGCCCGGTCACAGTACCGAGACGGCATTGGTCGCGTTGGTGGATGATCTCTGGAGGGCACGGGATAGAGGTTGTTCCTCTATCCTTGTCCTATTAGATCTCTCAGCGGCTTTTGATACCATCGACCATGGTATCTTATTGCACCGATTGGGGGGGTTGGGGCTGAGAGGCACCGTTTTACGGTGGTTCTCATCCTACCTCTCTGGTCGGTCGCAATGGGTGTTGGCAGGAGGGCAGAAGTCGTCCCCGAGGCCCCTCACATGTGGGGTTCCTCAGGGGTCGGTCCTCTCGCCACTCCTGTTCAACACCTACATGAAGCCGCTGGGTGAGATCATCCGTGGTTTTGGGGTGGAATACCATCTGTACGCTGATGACACTCAGTTGTACATATCCACCCCAAACCACCCCAACGATGCCGTCGAGGTGCTGTCCCGGTGTCTGGAGGCCATACGGATCTGGATGGGTAGTAACAAACTCAAGCTCAACCCGGCCAAGACCGAGTGGCTGTGGTTTCCGGCACCCCGGTTCAGCCAGATAAGTCCAACACTGGCCATTGGGGGCGAACAACTGGCCCCCGTGGAGAGGGCGCGCAACTTGGGCGTCCTCCTGGATTCCCGGCTGTCCATGGAGGACCATGTGGCGGCCGTGGCCAGGGGGGCATTCTATCAGGTACGCCTGATACGCCAGTTGCGCCCCTTACTGGACCGGGGAGCCCTTCGCACAGTCACTCAAGCGCTCGTGACATCCCGGCTGGATTACTGTAACGCTCTCTACATGGGGCTCCCCTTGAGGTGCACTCGAAGGCTACAGTTAGTACAGAATGCGGCCGCGCGGGTGATTATGGGTGCCACAAGGCAAACCCACGTAACACCTCTCCTGCGCGAGCTGCACTGGCTGCCTGTGGCCTTTCAAGTGCGCTTCAAGGTGCTGATGACCATCTTTAAATCGCTCCATGGCTCGGGGCCTAGCTATATACGAGACCGCCTCCTGCCCCATACATCCCTTCGTCCGATCCGCTCCCACAGAGAGGGTCTTCTTCGGGTGCCGTCGACGGGGCAATGCCGGTTGGCGACACCCAGGGGAAGGACCTTCTCTGTGGCGGGCCCGGCCCTCTGGAACGACCTACCCCACGACCTCCGTACTATCTCGGACCTCCGCCTCTTCCGCCAACGTCTTAAGACGTATTTATTCCAACAAGCCGGCCTAGGATAGCCCCCATTTCTGACTTTTTAAGCAAATAATTTATAATTGGCAAGGGTTTTAATATTGGGTTTTAGCACGGGTTTATTAATTTAATACATTTTAATAGATATTTATTGTATTTTGTGTTCTTAAATAATGCCTGTGCGCCGCCCTGGGTCCTAACAAGGAGAAGGGCGGGGTATAAATTTAATAAAATAAATAAAATAAAAATAAATAAATCACATTTTTAAATGATATTGTAACTTTGAATGTTCACTAAATGATTGGTTGTACCCTGTTTCTCCCAAAATAAGACCTCCCCAGATAATAAACCCAGTCGGGCTTTTGAGCGCATGTGCTAAAATAAGCCCTCCCCCCAAAAATAAGCCCTCCCTGAAAATATTGCAACACAGCAGCAGCCGTGAGTTGACCACACTCGCTGCCTCCTATACCTCAAAAATAATAAGACCTCCCCGAAAATAAGGCCAAGCGTTTATTTTGGGGGGGGTGTCAAAAGAAAATAAGACCCTGTCTTATTTTCGGGGAAACATGGTAAGTCAGGCACTATAATAGTAATAGTAATGTTGGGATTTGTCCATGGAGGTTCTCAGTCATCCAGGTCAAGGTTGTCCCAAAGGTGTTTTTTTCAAGAGGCAACTGGACTTTCTAGGGGTTTTTGAAGACGTTTTTTCTCATCCAAGAAGCTTCTTCAGCTCCGACTGGATGGTGGGGAATGGAAGGATTTATACTCCTTTATACTCCATTTGCATTCTTTTATTGAGTCTTTGAGGCCACCTGGAGGTTTAGCTGTGTCATCAGGGTCACCTGAGTGGTGCAAATGGGTGTGGAACTGTTGAAAGAACTGCCTTATAGACTAGAGATAAATGTCATATCTCTTCCCCTCTATTGGGAGAGGGTTATTCAATTTTGACATAGATGGCCTTTTTGACCCCTCTTTCAAACCAGCAGTCCTCTTTGTCCAAAATGTGGTCTTTGCTGTCTTCAACAGAGTGGCCTTTGTCTTTTAAATGCAGATGGACTGCTGAATCTAGTCCTGATGTTTGTGTTCTCCTATGCTGTACAATGCATTTATGAAGTGTTTGTTTTATTTCACCAATGTACAGATCTGCGCATGGCTCACTGCCTGGCGTAGTTTTTAATCGATTTTAATTGATTTTATTTAGCAGTCTTATTTGGATTTTAGAGCAGGCCCCCAATTTAATTGCCATTTTAAAGTATTTTACAAATTTAATAAACACTGCATTGTACTGCATATACCACGTTCCTCAGTTTGTGTCTGGGTGGTTTTATCCTTGAGGTGGATAAGCTTCTGCCTTTATGGATTTGGCATGTGCACGTATGTTGTGTTGGCTGAAGATCCACCTAAGAATATCTGAAAAGCTCAAACTGCACCCATCAAAGCTAGAAATAAAACTAATTTGAGGCCACGATCAGAACTGTTAGTTATTGTATTATTACAGAACTTTGCAACTGACCTGGTTTTTCCTGTGACTGTATCATTGGCAATATTCCATACCTTTCTTTTGCATAATCCTGAAAAGAGAAGAGCAACAAAGTATAATAAAGTGCCATAATCAAACAATCATACTTTGATATATTTCACTATAATTCCTCATGGGTGAACAACATATTGTACCTATGAATCTTAGAAGTAACTAATCTGCACCCTAGTCTGAGATTCTGAAATATACAATAGTAATGGAGTTCAAAATAAATTCACCTCTGAGCACAATGAGATACATGAATCACTCACCATGTTACACATATATGTAATCACTTAGTAACATATGTACATATGTACTAAATTACTTCCATCATTTATTAATAGTGATAAGCACAGGAAAATGTGCACACCTATGACTTCATTCTCTTTCAATCTTTGCTTGAAGCATGATATAATGGGAACCTTGAGAATTGTTTAATAACTATACTTCTCTACTGTAATTATAAAAGGAAAATAAGAGTTACTAATACTGCTCACAGATATAATTCATGTATTCAGACATAACTTATGATAATGCACTACTTTCTGAGGAGAAATTGGACTATGGCATTCAATATCTCAGTTAATCTGAAGAACTTCAAACCCTGAAACAGAGTTCATTGGTTATTTAGGCTTGCACTTGACAGGTGTGTAAATGGGAACAAAAGAAAGTATTCCCAGAAATAGGGCTATGGAAAATATATCATGCACTAAGGCATAAAAATAGAAAAGCAAACATAAAAGGAAATGAAATTAAGATATTAACACTACAGTAAAATGTATGTCCTGAACACTGCAAAAATGATGGGCAGCAACTTTTAATCACATCATGCTCATGTTGGGGATTTTGAAAAGGAATATGTTTTTCAATCAATCTGAAACAGTACAATCTTTTATTGAACCATGTTCAACTCCCATTTAGACAAATAATTTGATCCTTGCAGACCATTCATTTTACTAAGAACATTTCAAAAAAGCAGTACATGTATCCAATTCTATAAAACAACTGGGTGAGAACTAAAATCAGAATTTTAATAAATTCTGCTATAAAATAAAATTTGTGATAGCAAAAGAAACCTGAAAACAGCTTGAACAAACTTCTTGAACATGCACTTTGCGAGCTTGAACAAGTTCATATCATTCACACTTTGTAAACAAAAATGGTTCTCAACAGAATGTGACAAAAATACTTTTAGTACAGCAAGCTGTTATAAAGATATGCATTTGGAACATAATATTTTAATTTTGCTAATGGGTACCCAGAACCTTTCTTCATGGGTACCAAGCCCTTGACATAAACAGAATATTTTGTGCAAATTTACTGGAGCAAATCTGTACGAAGTTTCAATAAGGGGAATAAAAGTCTACCACTGTAAAATTGTCCCACATTTAAAGGACAGAACATCAAATCAGGGAAAACTTGCAGTTTTACAGAAACACAATTTCTAGAGACAATGAAGCAGTTGAAGCAGTGAGACCCAAATCAATTTTCTTTGAATATTACATGATTTTAAACCCCAGGGTAACTTCGGCTTGCCTACTTTTAGCCCATTCCTATTGCCTGCAAAAATAAGTTGTATCTGGCTCTCATTTTGCTTTTTTATTTTTTAACCATGACAGATTTTGGAACACAGATGTCCACTTCTCAGTGTTACACACAACAGTGTCATACACCTGTTTGACTGTGTTTTTAATGAATCTTGTCTACTCAAAACTCAAGTTTTCTCCCAAACTTAGTTTGAAAAAGGCTTCCTTTGTAATGTGCATTTTTTGGGGGGTCTTGGCTTTTCTCTCTCTCTCTCACACACACAAAATACATGGCTTATCCAGATGAAAGAGGAGAGTTTTAAAAGGTGTTGAAGCCACCCCCTATGGGGGTATTATTCACCCTCATCCATTTGACCTATTTTTCCAAACCTCTCTCAACGCCTACTTTCACTTCCAGCCAATTCCCATGCCTTCTAAAGGCAACCAGGAGCGGAAAATAAGTGAAAAATGATGTGAATGGAGAGTCTCGTCCGAAGGGCATCGAGGCTGCCTTGGGAAAGGCCCCAAGAGGAGAAAGGGAAGCATGACCCCCTCCACCACGGCTCAAGTTTTGTCCCAGGAGCGAGGTGGCGGCTGGGGGCTTCGGGTCCACACGCGGGGCCTTTTGACATTTGCAACGCCTCTTTCCTCCTCCGCCGCCTCCCCCCCGCAATACTCCTCGCCCAGCAACCCTCCCTACCCACCCAGACCGCTTCCATCCCTTCGGAAACCCACATCGGCCGGCGGCGGCTCCATTGGGCGGTCGCTCTTCCGTTCTTGATTCTTACGAACGCCGGGCATTTTGACCACATGCAGCGAAAAGCGGCGGGGGGGGGGGGACGGACGGACGGCGGAGTGGGCACGCGCACTTTTTTTTTGTCCCCTCAAGCTTTCCGTACCACCTGACAAAAGCAGGTCCACCGCCTCTCGCTGGTTTCCCCGGGCTACTTTTTTTTTTTTGGAACGTTCTCTCCGCGTGTCCTCCCGTACCACTTCCGGGCACGTAAAGCACGCCGGGGAGAGCCGAGCACGCTCTAAGCATTACGTCACTGGGGGGGAGTGAGTCTCCTCGTCTTTCAGGACCATCCTGCCTCTCCTACCCCCCCCCCCCCCCAAATCCAGGGAATATTATCGCGAGCTTTGGAGAGTTCGCAACTCGGGGTGGGGGTGAGGTGCGGGGGTGCTTATCTGTCTGTTTCTGTCGGGTTTGAGAACGGGTTGTTCTGCACAGTATTGTGGAGGAAATCCGCCTATCCCGTTCAATAAAACGATCATATTTCCTACTACTTAAAAAGTGTGAAAAATTGTCCTCTTGTGCCTTATTTGTCCTCTTATGCAAGTGTACCTTTAGTGGTGGGATTTAATTTCTTTTTTACTACCGGTTCTGTGGTCATGCCTTGATGGGCGTGGCAGGGGAAGGATACTGCAAAATCCCCATTGTAAAATCTCCATTTCCACCTGACTCCAGGGGAAGGATACTGCAAAATTTGCGATCAGCTGGGACTTGGGAGGCAGAGAATAGAGGGGGCGGAACCAGCCAGAGGTGCCATTTGCCAGTTCTCCAAACTATTCAAAATTTCCGCTATCCGTTCTCCAGAACCTGTCAGAACTGTTTGAATACCACCTCTGGGTACATTGTTTACCATATTTATTTTCCCGTGCTGTTGAGCCCAAAAATTACTATCCATGATGAAACTAAACAAACCATGAGCAAATGTACAATTTAAAACTTAAGTCATGTCCCCATTGTAAAATCTCCATTTCCACCTGACTCCAGGGGAAGGATACCGCAAAATCTCCAATCAGGTGGGACTTGGGAGGCAGAAAATAGAAGGGGGCGGGGACAGCTGTGCTTATGATCTTACTTCAGCTTTCCTTTGCTTTTGTAAAGTCGTAAATGTGAGAATTGGTTGTAAAGTTACTTTTTCGTTACCTTTAAAACTGCAAAGTATTGCTAAGCAAGGCAGTCACTAACAAGAACTACGCGCAATTCTTGTTCAGTAAAGGTGTTTCCCCTCTTCTTCCAGTCATACATACAATGGGTGATGTCTCCACAATGATGCTAAAGGTTGTGATCAATAACTGATTCTAGCTCCTATTGGCTATCTTGTGGACATGGTCATTCTCCAAATCTCTGGCCATTGCTTGCTTTACTGGGCAGCATCCCACTTCCTTTTTGTCAAGCACTTCACTGACTGAACCACTTCCTTTCTGCAGATCAGGTCTTAGACCACCTGATATACAATACAATACAATACAATACAATACAATACAATACAATACAATACAATACAATACAATACAATACAATACAATACAATACAATACAATACAATACAATACAATACAATACAATACAATACAATACAATAGCAGAGTTGGAAGGGACCTTGTAGGTCTTCTAGTCCAATCCCCTGCGTGGGCAGGAACCCTACACCATTTCAGACAAATGGCTATCCAACATCTTCTTAAAGACTTCCAGGGTTGGGGCATTCACAACTTCTGGAGGCAAGCTGTTCCAGAGGTTAATTGTTCTAACTGTCAGGAAATTTCTCCTTAGTTCTAAGTTGCTTCTCTCCTTTATTAGTTTCCACCCATTGCTTCTTGTCCTGTCCCCAGGTGCCTTGGAGAATAGTTTGACTCCCTCTTCTTTGTGGCACCCTCTGAGATATCGGAACACTGCTATCATGTCTCCCCTGGTCCTTCTCTTCATCAAACTAGACATACCCTGTTCCTGCAACTGTTCTTCATATGTTTTGGCCTCCAGTCCCCTAATCATCTTGGTTGCTCTTCTCTGCACTCTTTCCAGAGTCTCCACGTCTTTTCTACATCGTGGTGACCAAAACTGTATGCAGTATTCCAAGTGTGGCCTTACCAAGGCACTATACAGTGGCATTAACACTTCACGTGATCTAGATTCTATCCCTCTGTTTATGCAGCCTAGAACTGTGTTGGCTTTTTTGGCAGCTGCTGCACACTGCTGGCTCATATTTAAATGGTTGTCCACTAGGATTCCAAGATCCCTCTCACAGTTGCTACTATTGAGCAAGGTACCACCTATACTGTACCTGTGCATTTTGTTTTTCTTGCCTAAATGTAGAACCTTACTTTTTTCACAATTGAATTTCATTTTGTTAGATAGTGCCCAATGTTCAAGTTTGTCAAGATCCTTCTGTATCTTAAGCCTATCTTCTGGAGTGTTGGCTATTCCTGCCAGCTTGGTGTCGTCTGCAAATTTGATGAGTTCCCCATTTATCCCCTCATCCAAATCATTGATGAAGATGTTGAAGAGTACTGGGCCTAAAACAGAGCCTTGGGGTACTCCACTGCATACTTCCTTCCATGTAGATGCAGTTCCATTGAGGACTACACGTTGAGTGTGGTTGGTCAGCCAGTTGCGAATCCATCTGATGGTGATGCTGTCTAACCCACATTTTTCTACTTTATTTGACTCCTGGGCATTCTATTCGGTAAAACAGCGTCTGCAGGGAGGAATGGAGCCTGCACAGTAAAATGAGGGAGAAGTTTTTGTTTATAAAAACAGAAAACAAAAACCACACATCCTAGATAACAGCCTGCTTGGACCCAGGTATTGACAAATGGCTTAGCCACCTGTCAACACATGCCTTTTCTCTTAAGAAAGTGCCACCAATTCCCTTGTTTCAGTTGTCACACATTACATTTGTGAGAGCAGCACCATTGATCCCATTGCTGACATATTTTTTTTTAAATAGTCTTTATTCACATAAAAAAATGACATACAAAAACACATACACTTCCAAAAAAGAGAAAAACAATTCATATAGTCTAACATTATACTCCACTCTATAAGTCTCTTTTAACTGTTCAACTCCGTAACATATTCATATATAAAAGTATTTGGAAAGTGTTACAGATTTTTTTCTGACTAATCTCCAAACCATATTCATTTCTTTATTCTTTTATCCATCCAGATATATCAATTATTCCAAGATGGATATGCTGACGTTTCTTCCTTGCCCTTCAGCTTCTTAGTCAGTTTATCTGCTTCTGCGCAATCAAATATCTTTTTAATTATAACTTCGTCCGGTGGTGTATGGTTAGCCTTCCAGAATTGAGCATACCCCAACCTTGCTGCTGTTAAAATATATAGGGTCAAGTACCATGTTTTCTTAATAATGTTCTCAGGTCTGGAGCCGAGCAGGTATGTTTCTGGTTTTAATTCGATTATACATCCTACTATTTCTTCTACCCATTCTTGAATCTTTTTCCAATATCTAACTGTTTCTGGACATGTCCACCATAGGTGATAATATGTATCAATCCCTTTCTCACATTTCCAACAATTGGGCGAGGTTCCGGGAAACATTTTGGCAAGCCTAGCCGGGGGGGAGGTGCCATCTATAAAGCATTTTATAAATATTTTCCTTGTATGATGTGGAAACTACTAGCCTCATATTCCCCCACCATATATCTTCCCATTTCTCAAATGGGAGTGCATTCCCAAATTTTCCCCCCAGGCAATCATCGCGTCTTTTACCACTTCTTCTCCCACTATCCTAGATGTCCATTGCTGACATATTTTAAAAACATGTGCTCAAATGGACATAAAACTGTAAAATTTCAGCATATGTTTTTAAAATGGATAAAAATCTTCCTTAGGTTGATATTAATCCTCAAGCCACTCTGAGGAAATAAAGCTTAGCCTCATGATGTTTTGGTTATGTCTTTTAAGTGGTACTGACATTATTCCGTACCAATAGAATAAAGCAGGGCAGGATGACATGTTCTAGTTTTATGCCTTGGGTCATCAATATGGAATGCAGTGTGACATTTAGCCTGGCAACATGTTCCTTGGCAACTGCCCACTTTTTTTCCTTACCTTGTTTATTTTGTAAAACCTTTTAATTAACAATAATGAATGGGAAATGGCATATTGCACAACAAAGCATCAGCCTCAAACTTAACCTACATCGGTAGCAATGCCGCTGGGATTCATTTAGATTTTAGCAGCATCAGATTTTTTTTGAAAATAATAATAATAATAATAGTGGGCTGCTGCAACCTACTGTTTTATGATTGATGGGATTTTTCGTGATTGCCTGCATTCATTTTGAGAATTATTTCATGAGAAATGTGTCCATATAACTCCTGTTATATACTGTCAACTGCACTTTTGCAAAGAGATCATTTTATGAATGCAGATGGGTCAAAGAAAATATATATATATATATTGTTAGATCGGGTCAAGGAAGGACAAGCTAGGAAGTGAATTTAGCTCTTTATTCAGGCATAGCAACAAATGACAAGCAGCCGGCTGCAGCCTCCTTTTAAAGGCAGCAGCCGGCAAAACTGACCAATCACAACAGTCCCACAGTTGACCAACTGACCAATCAGAACAGCCCCACAGTTGACCAATCAGGTTAAACTGTGAGCCCCTTGCTGAGAGTGGACCTGAGTGGAAACTTCTATTGTTGAGGGATACAACATATATCTATATTATTATCAATAGAAGATAATGTTTGTAGGTCAGAGTTCAAATGTGGGGTCCTGACTACGCTTGGTTGTTTTCTTGCAGACATCTCATTACCCAATTGGTAACATCAGCAGTTCTAGAAGGGAATGTTCTCTTTTTATATACTAATGACTTGCCTTGTCACTGTTAATGAGGGTGTTCTTAATAGTTCCTTGATTAGGTTCTTGTATCTTAAAAGAAAGCAAAGCCCACTCTCTTATGGTACTGATGATGTTACCTAATTGGGTAATGAAACATCTGCAAGAAAATAAGCAAGCTCAGAGAGCACCAGAGACCCTTCTATATGTTACTGCCAGGATATATAACAATATCAGAATCATCATATGTACGCTCAAGATACTATTTGATTAACATAGACTATGAAGAATTTCTGCCTCCTGATTAAGGAATTTTGCAACAGAAAAAACCCCAGTGACACTACTTAGAATTTTCTTTTTGCAACTATAAACATTTTGGAATTAATTTACTAAAATAAATTGTGGTATATGAAATGATGAGGGACGCAGTGGCTCACTGGCTACGATGCTGAGCTTGTTGATCAGAAAGGTCGTCAGTTCAGCGGTTCAAATCCCTGGTGCCACATAACGGAATGAGTACCTGTTACTTGTCCCTAGCAGTTTGAAAGTATGTAAAAATGCAAGTAGAAAAATAGGGACCACCTTTGGTGGGAAAGTAACTGCGTGCACCTTCGGCCTTTAGTCATGCTAGCCACATGACCACAGAGATGTCTTCGGACAGTGTTGGCTCTTCGGCTTTAAAACAGAGATGAGCACGGCCCCCTAGAGTCGGGAACGACTATCACATATGTGCGAGGGGAACCTTTACCTATGAAATGATGAGAAGAGGGCAAATATAAATTGTGGAAAAATTAAACTTACTGATCTTGCACTTTCCCCCTATATGGATAGAATCTCAATTCTCACAAAATGAAAAAATAATGTAATAATAAAATTATACAAAAATGATAAGTATTATTTATTGTACTGGGCATTAAAACTGAGCAAACAATATTTTTTTGGCATAATAATACAACATACTTTATTAAAAATATATTTATCTGAATTAAATGTGGTTACAGTTAATAAAAATCTAAGAGGAAATAGGCAAGGCAGCCAGTTGTGAAACTGCTAAGATTGTTACCTAAAAATGTATATAGTGTGAAATGCTGTCTGCTTACAAGGCGTTATGCAAAACAAACAAACAGCCATTATCTATTAAAAAAACATCCTAACAGATGTTTTTGTTTTGCTTGCAAAGAAGAAGCTATTATTTTTTATATCTTCTCTTTGGAAAGAACTGTCAGTAGGTTAGTACAATAATTAGAAAAAAAATAACTGGAACCAATTTCCCTTGCACATGGTAGTCTTTTTAGCTTTATAATAAAGAAGCACTATTCAATAAGCTGTCAGAAATATGAAAAAGTAGCAGATGAGATTGCTTTGGACTATTGGTCCATTTGGTGCAATATTGTCTACACTGATTGACAGTCTGTTTTGTGTTTCAGAGCTGAATTTTTCCAACTCTACCTGGATTTGCTAATAACTATATTGGGGGCCCTCTGAATACGAGGCATGTAATAAATATGTTCAACAACACTTAGATAATAAACATTAGGATAAACTAGACATTGACAGATGTTGAGCATTTTGCATCTGCCCCAAATATGATGCCACTATTATTGCAGAATCCGTTGAATTTGCGGGAGCATTAGTTGGACAGATTATGGGAACAGCTTTAGATTTTGCAGCATAAGGAAACAGACAAGTATTAGCTTATCCAATATTTTTTCCCCAGGGTTCCTGCTGAAGTGGCTCATTGGTTTTGGAATTCGAGGTACAGAACGAATGGTAATCCATTCCTGCTGTTAAATATTTACATGAATATACTGTTGATGGTCATCTGAAGATTTGGAATACAGAACCTCTGCCTCTCCTTTCTACCTGAATCAGAAGGAGCGTGAAAACCTAGGTAAGGGCCAAGATAATGAACCTGAAATCAGATAAAACCAATAAGAGATTCTCAGGTCCGGAAGAATATTGGGTGTTCTGAATGAGGTAGTGCTTTTTTGAAGAAACAGGTGCATAGCCAGGCTTCTCCTCAATTTCTACGTCACTAAAGCGCATTTAGTAACAAGGAGTTTAGTTATAACATCCCTATCTCAATTATTGCAATGGAGTCTACATAGGACTATCCTCGAAGGTGGCTTAAAAGCTATAAATAATACAGAATGTGACTACCTGATTATTGTTTGGGATAATTAAGTAATTTGTGCATCATTCTAAGTTGCAATATCAGTTAGAACGTTATTTGTAACCCATTCACGAATGTTTTTAGGTGGCTAACAATTAGAAACATCTTGGAGTAGGTGCCCCTGGCCTGTTTAAAGAAAACCCACCAATAAAATAAACCAAATTTGGTATATCAACATTATGTAAAAAGTTATTATATAAATATATATTCTCTAAAATGTATCTACTAAACCAGGGGTCCCCAATCCCCGGGCTGCAGTGAGTGGCGCAACTCTTAGAAAGGGCCGGAGAGGAGGAGGAGGCAGCCCCCTGGGCAGAGCACGCACCAGGGGGCGAGAGAGCGCAGGCGCGGCCGCTTGCGCCATTGGGGGCCCGAGAGGGGTGAGTGAGCCGACTCACCCCCCCCGTGCGCATGCGCAGCCTGTTCCCCTCCCCCCGCTCCCCCTCTACGCTGGCCGAGCCATGGCCACTGGTCAGCGGAATTTTTTTAACATGAAACCAGTCCCTGGTGCCAAAAAGGTTGGGGACCCCTGTACTAAACGATTCACAAAATTGTCAATAACAGAATGCTGTTATCTTGTGTTTGAGGGAATAATCAAACTAACCTTGGTTTACCGAGGTTTACCGAGGAGCTTCGGGGGATGAAACGCCACAAGAGATGCCTAGAGAGCAGATGGAGATCCTCTCACTCCGAAGCCGACCGAACACTAGTGAGAACCCATATTAGGGCTTACTTAGTGGCGATAAGGGTGGCCAAACGTGAGTATTGCGCCACCCTTATTGCATCCGCAGATAACCGCCCTGCCGCCCTGTTTGGGGTGACCCGCTCCCTCCTTCATCAGAGGCCGCGGGAAGCCCCTCTGCAAGGGCGAGCAGAGGAATTTGGGATTTATCTGCAGGAGAAAATCACTCGGATTCGGAATGAGCTACCCTCCATCGACAGTGGTCCTGTGGGACTGTCCGAGACTAGACTTGAGGTTCCTTCTTGGGAGGAGTTTGACTTTGTTACCACCGAGGATATGGACAGGTTGTCAAGGAAACTTAGGGCGACCACATGTTTATTGGACGCGTGTCCCTCCTGGCTTGTACTGGCATCCTGGGAGACGACACGAGGCTGGCTCCAGGGCATTGTCAACGCATCTTTGAGTGAGGGGTCCTTGCCTGCTGTCTTGAAAGAGGCGGTAGTGAGGCCCCTCCTCAAGAAGCCGTCCCTGGACCCAGCTTTATTAGAGAACTATCGTCCGGTCTCCAACCTTCACTTTTTGGTGAAGGTTGTCGAGAGTGTGGTAGCCCAACAGTTTCCGCGACACCTGGAGGAAGTTGATTATCTAGACCCGCGCCAGTCCGGCTTCCGGCCCGGTCACAGCACCGAGACGGTATTGGTCGCGTTGGTTGATGATCTCTGGAGGGCGCGGGATAGAGGTTATTCCTCTATCCTAGTCCTATTAGACCTCTCGGCGGCTTTTGATACCATCGACCATGGTATCCTATTGCACCGACTGGGGGGGTTGGGGTTGGGAGGCACCGTTTTGCGGTGGTTCTCATCCTACCTCTCTGGTCGGTCGCAATATGTGTTGACGGGAGGACAGAGGTCGACCTCGAGGCCTCTCTTATGTGGGGTTCCTCAGGGGTCGGTCCTCTCGCCCCTCCTTTTCAACACATATATGAAGCCGCTGGGTGAGATCATCCGTGGTTTTGGGGTGGAGTACCACCTGTACGCTGATGACACCCAGCTGTACATATCCATCCCAAACCACCCCAACGATGCCGCCGAAGTGCTGTCCCGGTGTTTGGAGGCCGTACGGATCTGGATGGGTGGTAACAAACTCAAGCTCAACCCTGCCAAGACTGAGTGGCTGTGGTTTCCGGCACCCCGGTTCAGCCAGATTACACCAACTCTGGCCATTGGGGGCGAAACACTGGCCCCCGTGGAGAGGGCGCGCAATTTGGGTGTCCTCCTGGATTCCCGGCTGTCCATGGAGGACCATGTGGCGGCCGTGGCCAGGGGGGCGTTTCATCAGGTACGCCTGATGCGCCAATTGCGCCCCTTACTGGACCGGGCTGCCCTTCGCACAGTCACTCAAGCTCTCGTGACGTCCCGACTCGACTACTGTAATGCTCTCTACATGGGGCTTCCCTTGAGGTGCACTCGAAAGCTACAGCTAGTCCAAAACGCAGCCGCGCGGGTGATTATGGGAGCCACTAGATGCTCCCACATAACACCGATCCTGCGCGAGCTGCATTGGCTTCCTGTGGTTTTTCGAGTGCGCTTCAAGGTTTTGACAACTATCTTTAAAGCGCTCCATGGCTCGGGGCCTAGTTATATGCGAGACCGCCTCCTGCCCCATACATCCCTTAGACCGATACGCTCCCACAGAGAGGGCCTTCTCGGGGTGCCGTCGGCCGGACAATGCCGACTGGTGACACCCAGGGGAAGAGCCTTCTCTGTGGCGGGCCCAGCCCTTTGGAATGACCTACCCCCTGAATTACGTACCATCACCGACCTCCGCCTCTTCCGCCAATGTCTTAAGACATATTTGTTCCAACAAGCCGGCCTAGCCTAACCTCCCATGGGGACTTTTAGGTAGTTTTAAATTGGGTTTTTAAAATTTGGTTTTAGCGCAGGATAGGTTTATTTAATAGTTTTTTAAATTATATTTATTGTATTTTGTATGTTTTTAAATTTTCCTGTGCGCCGCCCTGGGTCCTTTGTGGAGAAGGGCGGGATATAAATTTAAATAAATAAATAAAAATAAATAAATCAGGCTTTCCTGAAAACCCAAAGGGAACTGAAGACCAGATCTCTTTGGGGAAGGAACTTATCCTTTGTGGTTTTTCAATCAGGATTTATAGTTGTGAGGTATACAAACCCAGCCAATTGTAGTTTGTTCAATAAAACATGGTTTATCAAGATGCATGATCTGTCCTGGCTGTAGCAAACATTATTGCTGAGATTTATACACTGCAAACTATATTAAATATTTGTAGATTATTTTTGTTTCATAGCTGAAATAATATTTAATTAACTGAACACAGCTATTTAAGAAAATAAGTCCACTTTACATTTAGACTAAGTATCAAATAAATAGATGGATTTTAGCCATGTGTTTAGGAACAATGCTAATAAAAAAAGCAAGAGGCAGGGTTTAGGAATTATATTTGACTAACATTAAAAAAAAAGGACAATGAAGAAATCTGCCTCTTTTTCTGACAGGGAGTTTTCTTAACAGCTGCACTTAGCAATAATGCAGCTTGATGCACCTGTTCGATTTCAGTCATATAACTATTAAAGGCACAGTGTGTGTTTTTCAAAGAAAATGTAACTATTTCTAGATAAGCCAAATTGCCCAGCTTGCTATGTCTGGAGTGCCTTTTTCGTGGCTTCTAAAAACTCCTTTACCCTGCACACTTGACTATACACTCCATTGTTCTCCTTCTTAATTGCTAGCATTAAGCAGTCTAGATTTTGACTGCTTTATTATGCATGTTAGTCCGTCTAACCCATATCCTGTATGATGGCTGACATTTTTCATCCAGCCTTTTAGACATGTATCACCCAAATCTAGAGCCAGTTTGGTGTAATGGTTAAGGCATCAGGATAGAAATTGGGAACGTCTCACATTTAACCCTGTCTTGAGCAAGAAGCTAGCTGGGTAACCTTGGGCCAGTCACTATCACTTTGCCCTAGGAAAGAGACAATGCAAAACTACTTCTGAAATCTTGCTAAAAAAACCGCAGTTCTCCAGGCAGTCAACGGGAGTCAAAAACTGACTCAAAGCCACCCACTTCATCTCCAAGCTAGAAAGAGATGACAAGAGTTGAATATGCGGGTTTTTGCATGCAGAACATGTGGTTTAGATTTTCTGAACATGTAAGCATTTCTTCTCTTTGAGGAATTACATATAAAATCATAATGCAACTCAGTGTTGGGTTGCCAATTTTTTTACTACCGGTTCGTGCATGCTCGTGTTCATGCTTGCGATGCTTCTGCGCATGCACAAAAGCATCCAGGAGGGTGAGCGGAGCCTCTCGCCACCGGTACTACCGGTTCGCCCGTTCTGGGCCGAACCGGGAGCAAACCGCCTCTGATGCAGCTGTATCTAACAACGTGTTTCCTCTATGCAGGGCCTTAGAGCAGGTATAGGGAACCTTTGGTCCATGAACCTAAGCCAACCTTGGAGGACTTGTCCAACAGCATGGGACAACTTGCCACACTCAACTCACTGTGGCCAACTTGCCAGGGTCAACTCACCACGGCAACTCACCATAGCCAACTCACCATGAGGCAACTTGCTGCAGGACAATTCAACAATTCTGTTTAATTATTAAAAACCAATAAAAAATATTTTAATTTTTGCAATTTACATTTAATTCAGTCCCTCCTTTTGCATCCTTTCTTTGATGATAGAATCGTAAAAGATTCTATTTCTTTGATGTTAGTGTAACACTTGTCCTGCAGCAAGTTGGCTGTAGTGAGTTGTCCCTCAGTGAAATGGCCACGGCAAGTTGGCTGTGGAAAGTTGGCTGTGGCAATTTGGCCATGGCGAATTGTCATAGACACGTGATGGCGAATCTATGGCACGTGTACCACAGGTGGAACGCAGAGCCCTCTCTGTGGGTGTGCGAGCCATCACCCCAGCTGAGCTCCGCCACGCATGCAAGCGTGCCTCCCACCAGCCAGCTGGTTTTCGAGTCTCTGCTGCACATGCGGGGGTTGCATGTGTGTGACACCCCCTGCATGGTGACCCCCCCACAGGGTGTATGTGGGGGTTGCATGTGCATGTGTGTGGGCCACACATACATGCAGGGTCGGGGCACATGTAGAGGGTCATGCGGGGGCAGGAGCACTCCGGGGGGTCACGCGAGCATTGGCAGGGTGGCGGGGCACACATGGGGGGGAGTTTCACATGCGCATGCATGGGGCGGGACATATGGGGGGCATTGCACTATGGGTGTGCACGCTTTTGGCACTCTGCGACAAAAAGCTTAGCCATCAGTCTCATAGACCCTTGTCCAACTAAACTCCAAGCTTCTTCCTGATAAAAAGAAGTTGACTAAACTCCTTCTGGCTGGGGTATTTTTATTTGCATCCTATTTGAGAAGAAGAGCAGATCAAACATACTTTTTCTATTTCTGCTGCAGCTTTGCTGTCTTCTACATTTCAAAGAAAGCCACCAGGGCCATTTTTTCCAACCTGTCTCAATCCATCACATGTGGACCTCTCAGGGGAATCTTCTAGTGGGTTGCCGACATTCAAAAGAGGAAAGGATGTTGTTTTTCTGGATAGTGTCTGCTCTATTCTTTGTCTATTGAGATACTATCAGCTCCCACTTCGTCAGCATTTCACAGACTTTAAAAAAAAGAAGTATTTAAAAAGCATTTGAATTGGTATTGTTACCTTCTGCTTATTTATTTTACCTATTGATTTTATTTTGGGTTTTTTGGGGTATACTGATACTTTATTTATAGATCTATGTTAATGTTGGTTTATTAATACCTTCTTTCCCTGAAAATAAGAAAGGGTCTTATTTTCTTTTGATCCCCAAAATAAGCGCTTGGCCTTATTTTAAGGGAGGTCTTATTATTTTGGAGGTGCAGGAGGCAGCAAGCGTGGTCACCTCATGACTGCTGCTGTGCTGCAATATTTTGGGGAGGGCTTATTTTTTTAGGGAGGACTTATTTTAGCATCATGTGCTCAAAAGCCCGATTGGGCTTATTATCCGGGGAGGTCTTATTTTGGGGTAACAGGGTACTATATTATGAAAGTCTTAATGCAATGTATTGGAAGATAGTATGAATGGTTGAGAGTAATTTCATTACAGCTGATATATGCACAAAAGACTTATACAGGCAGAGCAAATCCCTTCTTTGTTTTTTTACAATACAGAAGTCAGAGCAAGGTGCAAGTGACAAAATGCTGTTCTCTTTGCATCGTTGCAGATGTTGATTTTGAAGTGGGCATTTTATAATTCCACACTTGTTCGTCTCATTCACGAAAAATCTATCTATTTTATATTTTCCAACATTTTTATATTGTGCCGTCAGAATATAAAATTTCTAGGTGATTAAACATTACGTAACATAAAAAGTTTTGGGAAGTTTTTCAATTATATGATGTGCTTTTTTTAAGAAGCAAATAGAGCCAGTTTGGTGTGGTGGTGAAGATGTTGACTCAGAAACTAGAAAACTCTGAAGTCTAAGCCCGTGATGGCGAACCTATGGCACGCGTGCCACAGGTGGTACGTAGAGCCATCTGTGTGGGCACGTGAGCTGTCGCCCTAGCTCAACTCTACCACGCATGCATGGCTGCCTCCCACTTGCCAGCTGATTTTTGGGTCTCTGTCATGCATGCGCGAGGGGCAGGGTGCATGCGGGATGCGGGGGGAGCGGGGGGAGCGGTGCGTGTGTGTGACTCCCCCCACAGCCGAGTTTTGGTCCCAGGAGGCTGCAGGGAGGCCTACTAGGCCCAAAACGGGGTGGGGAGTTCCCAAAGGCATGCGCAGGGCACAGGAGAGGGCAGGGGACACACACACACACACAGGGAGGCAGAGTGTGTGTGTGGGGGTGTCACACGCTCATTGCATCATGGGTCTAGTCAAAGGTAGATGCAAAATCCCACAAGGCCCAGTAATATTCTGATCCTCATTCCTCCACAGCAAGCTTTCCATTTATCACTGGTAGCCATATCCCATATTGGAGCTCTTGTTAAGGGAAAGAAAGATGAATACAGGAAGGTCTCGACTTACAACAACCATTCATTTGGTGACAGTTTGCCGTTACAAAAGCACTGAAAAAGTGACTTATAGCTGTTTTTCACGCTTATGACCATTCCCAATGGTCATATGATCAAAATTCGGATACTTGGCAATCAACTCATATTTATGACGGTTGCAGTTTCCCTGGCTCTGTCATGTGATTGATGTCCTGACATGCAAAAGTCAATGGGGAAGACAGAGTCACTTAATAACCCTGTTTACTAACAACTGCAATGATTCACTTAACAACTATGGCAAGAAAGGTCATAAAATGGGACAAAACTTACCTAACAACTGTCTTGCTTAGCCACAAAAATTTTGGGCTCAATTATGGTTAAATGTTGAGGGCTACCTGAATATGTTTCCTCTCTCTTTCTCACTGTATTGCAGATGGAGTACTTATTGTTGAGTCCTCGACTTGCGACCGGTCCCGATTTATGACCGGCTGCAGGTCTTCCACTCTTTCCCCTAGGGCCATGGTAACAGCTAGTAACTAATCTCTAACTGCCAGCTGCGCCTGATTGGCTCAGACGCGGCTGGCGGGAAATAGGTCCGGGAGATCCCTGATTGGTTCCCCGTTTGACAGCTCACGTATAAATAGCTGTCAAACGGGGAAGCCCCTGTCTACCGCATTTTGTCCGCCTGTAAATATTCTCCGCTGTTTTACTTCTGCTTGCGAATAAACGCATTGTGTTTGACTAACCTGTGTCCGGACTCCCTCTCTACCTCCGAACTTAACACTTATTGTTTTCTTTTAATCCAGAAACTTATACTTGCATTATATGTTTTTCTTTGCAAATAACCATTCTCGGACAGATTGCAAACAATGCCTCCAGTTTCCCAAGATAAATAGTTTCAACTATTTTTTACTCACCTGACAAAATACCAGGTTAGGATCCCCAGATGTTCTATGTTTGAAGGGAGTGATCTTTCTTTCTTGAGCAACGCAGCTCCTTGGGGCACAAGGCACTTCTCTTTTCATAGGCTTCCACAAGGCCAACCTCACAGTTCCTTGCCTCTTATTTTTCAGATTCTGTCCTTTCTCTCAGGGGATGTCAAATTACATTACAAGTCCATTTCGGCATATGAAGACCACACCGCAGCTAGCCCCAAGTACAAAATCATATTTGCAATGTTCGGGCAGCAGAAGACATATTATTTTAATGAGCTGAGTGTTTTAATTTCCGTTTTCCCATATGTGGTAACTAAAACGTTCGGTCTCTCTCTAATAGTGAATGTAAGAGCCAGAAAGTTTATTCTGGAACAGAAATGAAAGTAATTTATTCTGTATGTTCTGCCTTCGGAAAAACAGCCCTAGTTGCCAATTAGAATCTCTTATTTAAAACAATAATCTTTCACAGAATATTAGCAGCAGGAAATGTTCCATGGTGAGGCCAAATATATATCTGCTAGTTAGGATTAAAGGAAGGAGCACTTTGCTTGAAAACATTAAATCTTCCCCCCCCTCTAATTATAAAGGATTGGTAAATGAGGGTGACATCACCAGTTGTCCATTGGATGGTCCTCTTGGGGATACACAAATGAAAGCCCTATGGCACTTAAGGAATAAGACATGGCCAATCGTGTCTGAGTGCTAAATAATGTATGCCTCGGGCTACAGTAAACCACTAAGCCAAATTAGAAATATACCAGCAGTTGGGGATTTCAGTCATAACTGCTTTACCCCCTCCCACTACCTGTCTATAAAAGAGGAATTGAAAGCTAGCAAGTAAAACACACACACACACACACAGACAAGGACGGACACACACACACACCGCCTGAAAGCTAGAGATGAATTTGAAGGTTCATGTCTCAGTTGTATACTTGTTCAAATGTTTAACAAATGTATGTTAAAAAGAAGGGAACCCTGCTTTAAGAAAACTGACATTGCTTCTTTGCAGGATTCTTGTTTTTAGTTTAGCTTGCTTTCTTCCTCTACTGCAGGGGTGTGAACCTTGCAATGACATGTTGTTGTCGTGACATATTGCAACTCCCCCCCTCTTCGCTAAGCCAGGACTGGGCGTGGCCAGCCTGTGATGCAGCTGGCCCACGGGCTGTGGATTAGACACCCCTGCTCTACTGCAAGCCTGAAAAACATGGATATACAAAGCTTTTGCCTTTTAGCAGGATCTATCCTACAAGAGTGCGGAGTCTCCAGTGTGATTGTCTCATAAGATAATTTATTTCAAAGTGCCATTACATTTCTAAAGCACACCGTTAAATGTCTCTGGAGATTCTCGGTCATCCAGGTCATGGTTGTCCCAAAGGTGCTTTTTCCAGGAGGCAACTGGATTTCTGGTTTTTCTTTGAAGACATTTCGCTTCTCATCCAAGAAGGTTTTTCAGCTCTGACTGGATGGAAGGGAATGGAAGGACCGCTGGTTTGAAAGAGGGGTGAAAGAAGGCACCTACTGTATGTCAAAATTGAACAGCTCTCTCTCAACAGAAGGAGAGGGATATGACACCATCTATCTCCTGTCTACAACACAGTCCTTTCAACAGTTCCAAGAAGGCCCCACACTCATTTGCACCACTCAGGTGAACCTGATGACACAGATAAACCTCCAGGTGGCCTTAACAACTTGCTAAAAGAAGGCAAATGACCAGCTTTCTACAAGGACTATAAATCCTTCCACTCCCCTCCATCCAGTCAGAGCTGAAGAAGCTTCTTGGATGAGAAGTGAAACATCTTCAAAGAAAAACCAGAAAATCCAGTTGCCTCTTGAAAAAGCACATTTGGGACAATTTCATTTATACTTTGGACATAATCTGGCTATGAAAAGAAACTGTTAGGAATCCTCGGGTCAAACTATTGGATTCCAAATAGTCCTATTGATTTTTGAGTGAAAAAAGGAAGGAGGAAACATTTCCATTGTTAAAATCCATCCTGCAATTTTAGCAACTTCCTTAGTGAACTATAATAATAATAATAATTATTATTATTATTTAATTTCTTGACCGCTCCTCTCCCCGTAGGGACTCGGAGCGGTGCACAGGGAAACTAAAACCATAAATACAATCAAAACAGCATCTTAAAAACAAATTAAACAATGCCTGTGCTAAAATACCCATTATAACTAAAATTTCCTAAACAACTAAAACCCCATAGAGAGAGACTACCCCAGGCCGGCCAAGCAGAAAAAATATGTTTTTAATTTCAGACGGAAGGAGCGGAGGTCCGTGGTTGTTCTAATGTCGGGGGGAAGGTCATTCCAGAGGGCTGGGCCCGCCACAGAGAGAGCCCTGACCCTGGGCGTCGCCCGCTGACAAAGTCTAGTGGACGGCACCCGGAGAAGTCCCTGTGGGAGCGAATCGGCCGTGAGGATGTATGCGGCAGGATCCGATCCCGCAAATAGCTAGGTCCCGAGCCATGGAGCGCTTTAAAGATGATAATTAATACCTTGAAGCGCACCCGGAAGACGACAGGCAGCCAGTGCAGCTCGCGCAGGAGAGGTGTTACATGGGTAAACCTAGAAGTACCCAAGATTGCCCGCGCGGCTGCGTTCTGGACCATCTGCAGTCTCCGGGTGCACCTCAAGGGAAGCCCCATGTAGAGAGAGTTACAATAGTCCAGTCGGGATGTCACGAGAGCATGAGTGACTGTGCGAAGGGCGTCCCGATCCAATAGGGGGCGCAACTGGCGAACCAGGCGAACCTGGTAAAACGCCCTCCTAGCCATGGCTGTCACTTGCTCTTCCATGGACAGCCGGGCATCTAGGAGGACACCCAAGTTGCGCGCCCCATCCACAGGGGCAAGATGTTCGCCCCCTATGGCCAGCGATGGAATAAGCTGGTTGAATCGGGCAGCCGGAAACCACAGCCACTCGGTCTTGGTCGGGTTGAGCCTGAGTCCGTTACTTCCCATCCAGATCCGTACGGCTTCCAGGCACTGGCACATCACCGCTACGGCATCGTTGGGGTGGTTTGGGGTAGATATATACAGCTGCGTATCATCAGCGTAGAGATGGTACTCTACCCCAAAACCACGGATGATCTCACCCAGCGGCTTCATGTATGTGTTGAACAGGAGAGGCGAGAGGACCGACCCCTGAGGCACCCCACATGTGAGGGGTCTCGAGGTCGACCTCTGCTCTCCTGCCAACACAAATTGCGATCGGCCAGAGAGGTAGGAGGAGAACCACCGTAAAACGGTGCCTCCCACTCCCAACCCCCCCAGCCGATGCAATAGGATACCATGGTCGATGGTATCGAAAGCCGCCGAGAGGTCTAATAGGACCAGGATGGAGGAACAACCCCCATCTCTGGCCCTCCAGAGATCATCAACCAACGCGACCAATGCCGTCTCGGTGCTATGCCCGGGCCGAAAGCCGGACTGGCGCGGATCTAGATACTCAACTTCCTCCAGGTGACGGGGAAACTGTTATGCCACCACACTCTCAACAACCTTCGCCAAAAAGGGAAGGTTGGAGATTGGACGATAGTTGGCTAATAAAGCTGGATCCAAAGAGGGCTTCTTGAGGAGGGGCCTCACCATAGCCTCTTTTAGGGAGGCAGGCAAGGAACCCTCACTCAAGGATGCGTTGATAACCTCTTGGAGCCAGCCTCGTGTCACCTCCCAGGATGCCAGTACAAGCCAGGAGGGACACGGGTCCAATAAACATGTGGTGGCTCGCAGTCGCCCACGTAACCTGTCCATATCCTCGGAAGTAACGGAGTCAAACTCCTCCCAAACAAGATCTGTCTCGTGGCATCCCACTGGGCCATCAATGGGGGCTAACTCGTTCTGTATCTGAGCGATTTTCTCCTGCAGAAAAATCACAAATTCCTCTGCTCTACCCTGTAACGGGGCTTCCCGCACCCTCTGTTGAAGGAGGGAGCGGGTCACCCTAAACAGGGCGGCAGGGCGGTTTTCTGCGGATGCTACGAGGGTGGCACAGTGATGACATTTGGCCACTCTCAGCGCCACAACTATGTCTAGAAAATGTATCTCGTTTTTGAATTTGGATTTAAGATTAAGCCAGAATTTCCAATAATGCTGGACTTCAGCTGCACTTACCATACTGTGTCCCTTTTTTCTGCTATTGAGGAGAATTTGGAGATGAATAGAATTGAGGGGAATTACAATTAAACAATCCCCTCCCATTGTGGAGGGGATTGTTTAATTGTAATATATTCATTGTAATTTTCTAGTACTGGAGAACACACACAGTGTACACATTTTATAAATAATGACTATAAGTCAAGTGAATTAGCATTCATACTCCATACTTCTCTTTAGTTGCCTATAGGGCAACTAAAATCCATCTAAATCCTGACTGAAATTGACCTAGAATGAACTCAAAGGGCATTTAGATCTTTTCAGTCATCATTTCTTTACAGTAAGTATCTAGCACAAGGTTATTGCTCAATAGCCTAAAGTTATTCAAGTCTTCTGGATCCATTTTTTTCAAAGTAGTGTTTCTTTTCCTTCTTTTCTGGAGATAGGTACCATTTTTGTAAAAATGATGATGCCAAACAGGTTCCATACTTACACAGAGAATAGTAATTTTTTTATTCTTAAAGTTCAATCTAATCATAATGAAGAACTCTAACTATCAAATTACTATTTTATGCCAAGTATGGAAGGTACCGTATTTTTCGGAGTATAAGACGCACCGGAGTATAAGATGCACCCAGGTTTTGAAGAGGCAATTAAAAAAAAAAACTAGGTAGGTAGATAGAGAGATAGGGAGAGAAAGAGAGAAATACAGTAGGTAGGTAGGAAGAGAGAGAGAGTAGGTAGGTAGGTGGAGGGAGGGAGGGAGAGAGAAAGAGAGAGAAATACAGTAGGTAGGTAGAGGGAGAGAGAGAGTAGGTAGATATTTTATTACATTTATATCCCGCCCTTCTCCGCAGAGGACCCATATAGAGGGGGGAGATAGAGAAATACAGTAGGTAGGTAGGGAGAGAGAGTGTGTAGATAGGTATGTAGGTAGAGGGATAGAGAGAGAGAAATAGAGAGAGAGAGAAATACAGTAGATAGGTAGGGAGAGAGAGAGAGAGAGTAGGTAGGTAGGTATATAGAGGGGGGGAGAAATACAGTAGATAGGTAGGAAGAAAGAGAGTGTAGATAGGTAGGTAGAGGGATAGAGAGAGAGAAAGAGAGAGAGAGAGAGAGAGAGAGAGAGAGAGAAATACATTAGATAGATAGTGAGAAAGAGAGTAGGTAGGTAAGTAGGTAGGTAGGTAGATGTTTCCAGGTGTATTTACCCATGTGCTGGAGAGGGAAATCACTGACCATCTTTGGAACAAATCTTTGTTTCTGCAGGCACAGTACTTGAGCAACGTAATTCTCATCAATCACTCTAACTAAACAGCTTTCCAAAAGGGAAAAAAAGCCTCTTTTTGCACTTTGCAAACCTCCCCCAAACGGCCTGTATTTCACGAAAATGGGCCCATTTTTTTTCAAATAAAAGGCATGAATAATCTTGTGGGGGCGAGCTCCTGGGTGGGTGGGGATCAAAAATGAGCAAAAAAACAGCACATTTATCGCAAAGACGCCCTGTTTTATGCTCATTTCTGCCCTCCCCAGCCCCCAGGAGCTCTCTGGAAGCCTCCATAAGGGTATGTGCGTGGCCATTTTGGTGAAGGGGCGGGGTTTCAGGAGGCAAAAAATGCTGTATTCAATGTATAAGACGCACCCAGATTTTCAGCCTCTTTTTAGAGGAAAAAATGTGCGTTTTAGACTCTGAAAAATACAGTAAGTTCAAAGTATGTGTATGTCTAGCCATATATTAGGCTACTTAGAATTTGACTATCCCATAGTTATGATGCCATTGACCATGAAAGCTTCAGTAAGACTAAAGATGGTCCCGACAAAGAGATTTAAAATCTCCAGAATCACCATATTGGAAGTCATCAATATTAAATCTTAGACCACCTTAATCTGCAGGGAGGTTGGCTTTGGTTGCATAACAAGCAGATTCTTTCACTTGCATGCCTAACACAACATACAAATAGATAGTATTTGCTACCGGAACAGAACTACTCTCTATGTGGCCTTAATCTCCACTATGTATGTATGTATGTATGTATGTATGTATGTATGTATGTATGTATGTATGTATGTATTTATTTATTTATTTATTTATTTTAGATTTATATACCGCCCTATTCTCCGTGGTAGGACTCAGGGCGGTGCACAGAAAAGATAAAACCACAAAAAATATATACAATATAAAATAGAATTAAATAATTAAATCTGCGCTAAAAATAGTTATATAGAAAATGCCGATGAATTAGAAGTTCATCATTTCAGTCTCTTTTGGAAAAATGATGGATGACTTTCAATTTTTATCAAGAGTCATTTTTTGATGGTATTTATGGTATTAACTGATTGTCTAATATTCTATAACAGTGGTTATCAACCTTTTCTTCACCATAGATCCCCTTTAAATACCTTTTGTGGCCATGGACTAGGGGTGGGTTCCGGCTTCTTCTACTGCCGGTTCGCTCAGGGATGTACTGTGGGCGCATCACGCGCATGCACACTTGATATGTGCTACACTCGCGTGTGCAGAAGCCAAAAACAAGTTGGCTGTGCCTACTGCACTGCCTATAGGCCCAGTTTGGGGGCGTGGCTCGCCAAGTTACTATCTACTTGGCCAAACCTGTCCGAACCAGAAGGAACCCACCTCTGCCATGGACTTCCCCACAAGACTTAACTCAAGATTTAAATCATTACATTTCTTCAAACCTTCACTTACCCCATGACAATACCGCGACCTCTCCCAGATTGAAAACTACTGTTCTAGAACGTTCTTCCTTTGATTACTAAAGGCTCTACAAAATTGAGGATCTTTTTCACTGTTTATATAATTATCTATCTCCAGGTGATAAGGGAAATAATATATTGCTCTTTATCTGACCTTTGAATGATTATTTTGTTTTTTTAATAAAGATCTCAGATTAGTCTAAAGAAGAAAAAATGGTGTTTTAATGGGGCTAAAAGTTGCAAATATACTTAATAAAAAAGTTTTAGATGTCTGGATTCTAACAGCATACAAAATGGGAAAACAATAAAAATTGTATTGAACAGAGTTGGATGTTGGATGGAAGAACATGAGGATGGGCCAATATCTTAACTACTGCCAGTATTTTCCTTCCAGATAGCCTGAAGCAAAGCCCATTTCCCCAGATGCTGTTCATTCATTACTTCAGTTTCCCTGATAAAGTAGAAGGTGAGAAGATAGCACTTACTAAGATGCCAGCTTTCCACCAAAGATATCAACTGTCAATTCCTGTCTTATTAAAATTCTTCTTCCATGCAGATAGATAGGTAATCAGCCTCAGGATATTTAGATCTAGTCTGGCCCAGAGGACTCAGTATTAGATTTGGAATTTGACTTCTAAAAATAAAAATATTATTTGTTAGTCTCTGATGCACAGTATTGTCACATCAAGTGGCACTGTGGCTGATTTTGGAAAAACTAAGCAAAGCGCAATCTGGTTGGCAATTGAATAAGATCCCAACAGACTTTCCAGGCTAGATGGGAAGACAAAAATCCTGAAATGTTTTGCCCATGGTGATTTCTACAAGGAAACCAATATATAAAAAACAAATGTTGGTGATTAATGCACACTGTATGCAGATTTATCTTGGAACAAATTTTATTAAGCTCCCAGGGATCATTCTGAGACATCAACAGTACTGATGGGCATAGCCTATTTTTTTTATCTAAAGTTTTAAGAGGTCCAAAGGAAAATTGGTTTCCAGTAATGTAGCTTCCTTTACTCTGCGACTATCTGTTATGCCTGTGCAGATCAGAATAACACAATAACAGACTTGGAAAGGACCTTGGAGGTCTTCTAGTTCAATACCTTGCTCAGGCAGGAGATCCTATACATTTCCTGAGAAATGGTTGTGCAATTTCTTCTTAAAAACCACCAGTGATGGAGCACCCACAACCTCTGAAGGCAAGTCTTGAAAATCTTTCAAGGAGAACTTTGCTTTGACAGAGAAGAGTCCTCAGCAAAGCAGCATCTAGCTTTTAACGACTCAAACAGAGCAACTGCCTGTGGGAAGAACTATCCATCTGGTTCAATTCCAAGCTGGGAGAAAGGCACAGGAGACAAAATTGAGGCTGGAAGCTGATTGGAAAGATGGCTTATTAATGAAGCAGAACCACATGGGTTTGTGGTCTGGGCAGCTGACAAAATGGAGTGGAGAGTTGGTAGCTTTTACATCTTCCCTTGGGCTTTGCACTTGAGCTTCCTGTTCCTGTGCAAGAACATCAGAGGTGGGTTGCTGCCGGTTCAGCCAAACTGGTAGTAGTGGAAGTGGGAGGCTCTGCCCACCCGTTCGGACACTTCTTCCCATGCACAGGGAGCGCACCTGAACCTGTAGTAAAAAAATTGGCAACCCACCTCTGAAGAACGTGTATTCTATTGGCTGTTGTCAGACTCCTATGGGGCCATGTAGGGGTTATGTAGGGGTCATAGCTGGCTCTATAGGCAAAGTACAAATCCTAAGTGTTTGTCTGAGCTACGTTTGGTTGATGTTTGGACTGCTCTGAGGGTGATGCAATGTCTGAAGTACATTTAGGAGATTGTGCAATGTGATGTGCTCTGTGTCTTCTGCTAAATGGTAGTGGGTTAATTCTATTATGTCCTGAAGGATAATCCCATCAACCTGGAGCTGAAGGTCTTCTGTTTTGTAGATAGGCTGGCCCAGTCTTTCTTAATGGGCACAAAATATCTGCTGGAGTTATTAGTCTTGGAGAAAGACTTGGGGGCTGCTTTCTGTCTCCAAGAGCATGTTTCTCCATTTCTCCTTTAGGGAAATATAATATTCTGTCTTTTTAATATTTCCTAAAAATATTTCATTCTTCTAGGAGAGGGGTAGGTGCTAACTTTCTACGTGCCCCATTTAACAAATAGCTTTACCCCCCTTTGTAGAGTATATGACCAGAAAGCAAAATATTCATCCTTTGGGGTATCCTTACCATGTTGAAAACCTTTGATGTCCCTTGATGAGCTTAAATTAGTACTTCCCAAACCTGGGTAAATTACCTAAAATTGGGTAGAAGAGATATTTCTTTGGGTAATGACACACAAAGCCATCACCACAATCACAACATTTAAATACGGAATGTCTGAGAAGCATTTTGAGTAACAAAGGAAAAGGTTTAGGAAGCACTGGGTAAATGCTTTGGGAAGCAGCGCTGTCACAACCCTCACAGCCAATATTCAGTGACCCTTTGCAAAGAACAAAACTTGTATGTGTGTGTTTTGTATGCAGCAACACACGTGGGATAAAGAAAAGTAATTTAATTCAAGGATATAATCCAATTTGGTGCTGTCAGGTGAGGAAATGATTCAGTTATTTATACATTCTGAGCCAGTAGCAACTGTATAACTGATTTTACATAAATTCTTTTTTTTTTGTGTGTGAATAACAAAGCCCTTTCAATGTGTGTAGGGCCTGGATTTGTGCTGCCTGGGATTTTTATTTAGGAAGTTGCTTCCTTTAGGAAGTTTGTACTCAATGGGAAACAAAGCCTTATTCAAAAGATTAAATGCTACGGATATTCTTTTTGTTTCTCCACTTCAGTCAAAAGGCTTTTCCTCTGACAAACTACAATTCAATTAATATGCTGGTAAAACAGGAACTTTGAGGAAGTGCTTTGACTATGATAAGAAGCGGCATATTTCTTTTTCCACAAGAACTTCACACAAAGGGCCATCCTTTTTTAATTAAGTGCCTGAGAAGAACTGGAGTAAAACTCATTTAAGAACTGTCTCACTTTGCAAGAGAAATTTTGGGTACAATTGTGGCTGTAAGTCAACAATCTGTATGAGCAAATCGTTCTTTTTTACTCCATGTTCTTTGGTAACTACTATCCTACTATTTCTTATTTGAGATTCAAAGGGAATGCTGAAGTTTGTGGCTTGCTGTATCTGGGAATCGGTCAATTTGGTCAATGATTACATTATATTGATGGAGAATACAGCTCAGAGGTGGGTTGCTACCAGTTTGCACCGGTTTGGGAGAACTGGTAGTGGAATGTTGGCCTGAGTTGCAGAACCGGCAGCACAGTTGCCTGTAAATAGGTCTGCGCATGCGCAGACCATTAAAACTGTCAAAGAAACATGCCACAGAACCGGTTTGGGGCGTGGCGAGCCTGCCGTCCCTACAGGTTCAGTGACCCAGTCGCAATTTCCACTACCAATTTGCCTGAACCGGTGTGAACCGGTAGCAACCCACTTCTGCCTATGGCCACGTGATTTACATTCGGATGCTTGACAATTGGTTCATATTTATGACAGTTGCAGTGTCCTGAGGTCATGTGATCCCCTTTTGCAACCTTCTGACAAGCAAAGTCAACTGGGAAGCCAGATTCACTTAACAACCATGTTATTAACTTAACAACTGCAGTGATTCACTTAACAAATGTGGCAAGAAAAGTCATAAAATGGGGCAAAATTCACTGAACAAAATTCTCACTTAGCAACATAAGTTTTGGACTAGATTGTGGTCATACATAATTGTATATGAAAGTGATTTGGATATATACAGTACATACATATCTGGCTCTTGATTTATTCAGACCAGTATTATTTACTTTGGCAGAATAATTTAACAACTTTATTTGGGAAACTTACGAGATCGCCTTCTGCCACCTAGAGCCTCCCACCGGCCAGTACGCTCCCATAGAGAGGGTCTCCTCATGGTGTCGTCGGCTAGACAATGTCAAGGGGGAGAGCCTTCTCTGTGGGAGCACCTGTCCTCTGGAATGAATTGCCCCCAGAATTAAGAACTATTCCTGACCTACGCACCTTCCGCCGTGCTCTCAAAACCTTTTTCTTCCAACAAGCCGGGCTGGCATAAAATGTGATTTTTAAATTCAAATGTTTATTAATTTTAATCAGGGTTAGTTTGGGTTTTTTCCCCCATGTTTCGGCCAAGGTTTAATATGTTTTTTAAAAGCTTTTTAAACTTTTGTATATTTGTTTTTATTCTGGCTGTACACCGCCCTGAGTCCTTCGGGAGTAGGGTGGTAGAAAAAACCAATAAAACTCAAACTCAAACTCAAAAGGTCTTTTGCATCCAAAGCATGTGACCTGCTGAAGAAGTGTAAACAGGAATCATAATGAAGCAAACGAGTCAAGAAGCATTGTTTAGACACATTATTTTTCTCTCTTGTCTTATCATGGAAGTATTGCAAGAAGAATAAAAACTCTATTGATACCGAAGGAAACTTAAGTGCTCTTTTTTTCTATACATAGCAATGAATCAGACTTCAGGATGACTGACAAACGTACACACACACATCTCATTTGCAGCAAGTGAGCTGAATGATCCCTGAAGGAAATAAATGTTAGCATGAGAACAACAGCTGAAGCAAAATCCCATAAGCCAGGAAAAACAGCTACACAATTGCACTAACAGGTGGCTGGCTTCAAAACAAATTTCAAGGTCTGACAGTGCTGAGCACCTGCTGAAGGCTGTTTTCTTTTTAACATGCTGAATTTGGCAAGATCCAGAGGTAGAAAAATGAAGTTTTTCCTATTGATCAGGGAGCTTACTGCTCGATATACTTATGAGGGCACAATTTCCTTAATTCCACAGTTGTTGGGAGACGCCGTCCCTATAGTGCGTCAGGTTCAATCGTAGAATGCGCCATTCCTTTGAAAATGATGAACAAAATCTCCAGTGGCAATAGTTATTAGGGCAGACAAAATGCAAAGAATACAGGTAGTCTTCGACTTACAATGACTCATTTAGAGTTTAGAGTTTATTGGTTTTTTATACCGCCCTACTCCCGAAGGACTCAGGGCGGTGTACAGCCAAAATAAAAACAGATATATAAATATATAAAAACAAATATATAAAAGTTATATATTTTAAAAGCTTTTAAAAGATATAATTAAAATATTGGCCGAAACATGGAAAAAACCCAAACTATCCCTGATTAAAATAATAGAAATTTAAATTTAAAAGTTTAAATTTAAAGATTTAAAAAATATGCTTTATGCCAGCCCGGCTTGTTTAAAGAGAAAGGTTTTGAGACCGCGGTGGAAGGTGCGTAAGTCAGGGATAGTTCTTAATTCTGGGGGCAATTCGTTCCAGAGGGCAGGTGCTCCCACGGAGAAGGCTCTCCCCCTGGGTGTTGCCAGTCGACATTGTCTAGCCGATGGCACCATGAGGAGACCCTCTCTATGGGAGCGTACGGGCCGGTGGGAGGCTCTCGGTGGCAGAAGGTGATCTCGTAGGTACCCAGGTCCTAAGCCATGGAGCGCTTTAAAGATGGTAACCAACACCTTGAATCGCACCCGGAAAACCACCGGAAGCCAGTGCAGCTCGCGTCGCCCCCATAATTACCCGTGCGGCTGCATTATGGACCAGTTGGAGCCTCCGGGTGCTCTTCAAGGGGAGCCCCATGTAGAGAGCATTGCAGTAGTCCAGACGGGAAGAGACAAGGGCGTGAGTGACTGTGCGTAGACCATTCCGATGATCTTCTAAGGACAGCCATGCATCCAGGATGACATCCAAGTTGCGAACCCTTCCTGTCGGGGCTAAGGTCTCACCCTCCATAGCCAGTGATGGAACCAGCTGACTGTAACGGGATGCCGGGAACCACAGCCACTCAGTCTTGGAGGGGTTGAGCCTAGTGACTAGTTGAGCCTAGTGACTGTTCAAAGTTACAATGGCACTGACAAAAGTGACTTATGACCCTTATGACCATTGCAGCATCCCCATGGTTACCTGATCAAAATTAAGATGCTTGACAACTGACGCATTTTTGTGACGGTTGCAGTGTCCTGGAATCATCCTTTGTGATCAAAATCAATGGGGAAGCCAGTTTCACTTAACGACCATGTCACTAAGTTAACAGTTACAATGATTTGCTTAACAATTGTGGCAAGAAAGGTCGTAAAATGGGCAAAACTCACTTAGCAACGGTCTCACTTAGCAACAGAAATTTTGAGCTCAATTGTGGACATAAGTCAAGGATTACTGGTATCTTTTTTTTCCAGCTGAACATTTTCAAACCAAATATCAAATCATTTTTCTTAATTTATGCAAATAAATGTTTCAAAATTTATACTAAAGCTTTTAAAAGCAATTCAGAGCTTCCAAAAAGCAAAAGTATAAGCTTACTTGAAGATGATGGAGACCCCACAAAATGACAGAGATGGTTTTAGGCACAGAAGCACCAGATTTGAGAAAAAGTATCTTTTTATAATTCATATGATTCATGTTCCCAGAACCTCATAGCAAAGGCCAAAAGCACAAAATGCTATTTTAAATGTCTCAGATTTTGTCCAGGTTTATTTTATTTATTTATTTATCGAATTTCTATACCGCTCTCTCTCCCAAGTGGGACTCAGGGCGGTGCACAGGAATAATAAAAAATATAAATATAAATATATTGGATCTAAGCTGCCCATGTATTTTACTATTAAAACTACTATCAATGCATATACCAATTGCCAGTGTATACCAATTTCTCACATACTGAGTCATAGATCTATGAGCTTCCCATGCATTTATTAATTAAGTTTGCCCTGTGCTCTTTCTACAGTAAAAAATTTTTTTAAAAAAAGCATAAGAAAATTCATTGTATATTTTAACACAACTTAAAATGTGCATTGGAATTTTTGGAACAAATAATTCTTGGGACAAAAATGATGGTTTGTAGTATTCCCATCTATCAATTAATCCAGGAATACTGTATAAATCAGAAAAATTTAAAATATTTCTGCCTCGAGTCCCTTCGGGGAGAGAGAGCGGGCTATAAATAAAATTTATTATTATTAATTTATTAAAAATGAGGACTGGACAAAGGCTTCAGACATCCTTAGTTAGAGTTTATATATTGGAAGGAGAATATTTTCAGAATAAAAATAAAACTGGGACACTAAGATAAAAATATGCACAGTAAAAATTAGGCTAACTGTTCAATGAATAAATCTTCTAGAACTAAACAGGTAATATATCACTAATTTGCCGCATATTTACATTAGAACATTTTCAGCATATTCTATGGAGCTCTTTCTCTAGTTTGCAGAGAATTCTTCCTTTAGGTCAGTGGCTGGCAAACCGCAGCTCGAGAGCCACAAGAGGCTCTTTGGCCCCTCAAGTGCGGCTCTTCCTCCACCCAGCCACGGACAGACTCCGGGTGCCGCACGCCCACCTCATGTCGGCTGGGGAGGCTACGGCTGTCTCCTCCCTCAGCGAGCGAGTGGGTGGGGGGAGCACCTGATGCTGTGGCTACCTAAGCGCCGGTGAGGTCGTCCGGGCGCCACAAGCCCACCTCCCTTTCAGCCCTGTGTGGCGGGCAATCCTGGAAAGTGCGCCTCAGTGGCCATCGGAGGGAGCTGGTGGAGACATGCCTGGCTGTCCTGCCCGATGCGCCTGCCGGGTGACCTCAGACAGCGAGAGCTGCTTGTCACAGGGCTCGGGGGCAGCCGCCTGCAGAGGCCTCCGAGGCGCGTTTTCCAGGGCTGCCCGCCAGACGGGGCTGGGAGGGAAGTGGGCATGTGGTGCTCAGATGGCCTTACCGGCGCTTAGGTAGCCACAGCATCAGGTGCTTCCCCCGCCTGCTCGCTCGCTGCGGGAGGAGGCAGCCATAGCCTCCCCAGCCGACATGCCAGGCTTTCTGCTGCTTCCCAGGGGAGGGGGAGGGAGGGAGAGACTGACATACACACAGAGAGACAGACAGAGAGTGACAGAGAGTGACAGAGGGGGAGGGAGGGAAAGACAAACAGAGAGAGACACAGAGAGAGAGGGAGGGAGAGAGGGAATCACAGAGAGAGACAGACAGACAGACAGACACACACACACACACACACACAGAGTTACAGATGGGTGGCGGGAGGAGAGAGAGAGAGACAAAAAAAAAAGAGAAAAATAAAAATAGAAAGAAAAACAAAGTGGGAGAGAGAGATAAAGAAAGAAAGAAAGAAAGAGAAAGAAAGAGAAAGAAAGAAAGAAAGAACTTATAACCACAATTGAGCCCAAAATTTTGGTTGCTAAGCAGGACCATCGTTAAGTGAGTTTCACCACATTTTCCAAGTTGGCCACGCCTACCCGGTCACATAACCGCTGAGCCACTCCCACAAAACAAGCCACACCTTCTTTTGGCTCTCAAAAGAAATTTCAATCGTGGTACTGTTGATATTTGGCTCTCTTGACTAATGAGTTTGCCCACCACTGCTTTAGGTCATGGCATAAAAACAGTGTTAAATATAGCCTCTGGTTGCATAGACATTACAGAACTTCAGTCAGTCAGTACTACCTGAAAAATAATAAATTAGAAATGAAATTCTTACTAACTTTAGTCAGCTATTCTGGTAACCTTCACAGCTGGAGAGTAGAATAAAAATGTTTTAAGTAAAGAAATAAATCGGTACAAAAATGATCGTTTGTAATGGGTGGTATTTAATATGGGCTATAATAAGCCTCTGTGATACTGACGCACATGTATTTTTTTATTCTTGAAAGTTTCTGAGAAAATAATTGAATGATATAATATGTATATTATATCTAATGCATATGTTTTTGCCTATTGGACTTGAATTAGCGTCACAATCTTGCACAAAACCATGATGAAAGTGTAAGATAGGATACTATTAGGGCTTTACATTTAAAAATGATTTATGGTAGCATAGTTATTAGATACTAACACTTACATTTCAGTAATTCATTCCCAGCCCGGTAGGAATTATTTTCATTCAACTGAGGAATGGAAACGTACGCATCTCTGTTCAGTGATGGGTTCCTTTGCAATCCAAAAATAACTTAAATACTTTCAACTTAATGTGTCGTATGCTACAGAGGTTATTACAGAATCATCAACTCTCCTTGATGCCTTTAATCCAGGGGTCTCCAACCTTTGCAACTTTAAGTCTGAAGGACTTCAGCTCTGGGAGCTGAAGTCCTTCAGACTTAAAGTTGCAAAGGTTGGAGACCCCTGCTTTAATCCTAATTCACATGTGGGTAACTTCATTCAGTCTGAGGGCAGCACAAAGCTTTGCAAAATAAGATGACGTCTGTGTTACAAAAATAGACAGGGCCAAGACCCTCTCTGAGAGGGACTCAGGGAAATGGGTGCTTTAACCTATTCTGAAAGAATTGCTGAGGAAGGAAGGAAAGAAGGAAAGAGAGGAAAAAGAAAGAGGTAGTAACTGGCCACCTGTGGCCATTCTTTCCCACACTGTTTTTAAATGTTTTTCCTGCCACAAAGGATCATGATTTCTTCATATAATGGTGCCAGCAGTTCCTCTCACGTTGTTGAGTTCCTCATTTCCTAGCTATTAAAATTTGGAACCTGCTATGTAGCTTTTGGCAAGAGAATAATTACTTGTCCTCTGATCACAGAGAAAAGAGATGTGTTTGCACAGGATAAATACTCATTTGACTTTAGTACTTAAACAGTGTGATGAATCCTAAGGGAGATGCGAATGGGACCAAAATTTGAAAAACAGGTGAAATTCTTTCTGGAGACCAGAAGCAAACATACATTGTTCTCTTCTTTCTGGCCAAATAACACGTTATGGCTACATATTTAATGCTTAGAGTTCTACTTTTTCTTGATATATGACAGGTGGGAGTGATTTAGGGCTTTCTCTTATGAAAATTGAGCAAATCTTTCCGTATTCTGATGAAACAAACAATCTGAATTAAAATCATACTCTTCCTCTCTCCAACCTGTTAAAAACTTTAGGAGTAAAGTTATTATAAGAACCAACAGAATTTTGTTGCTGTTGTTAAGCTCGTGGCTGTACCTGAACGTGTTTTGTGCGTAAGAAAAAGATCATTTTTGTTTAGTAGCAGCTGAGTAAAATAAAAAAAATCTATTCCATGCCTCTACTCCATGCTGAAGATATGACAAAACTAATTCTTATTTTTAAAAAATACAGTTTCGTGCCTATTTGGAAACTACTTCTGGACTTCACACTTGAAACAGAAAAAAAAGAAACTTTGATTTTAGATTTTGATGATTAGATTAATTTATTATTATAGAAATGGCTAGCACTTTTTAATTTATACTTACTAATTGTGCAAAGTATAATGTTAAGACTGTAACTGGACTTTGTATTCTATACTATTGCACTGATAAAAAGCCACTGTTGTCCCTCCTTTTCCCTTGCACCCCTGTCTGTTTTTTTCTTCCTCTATCGCCCTATTTGTTTCTATTTGTAGCTCATAATAAATTTCAGTTTTAAAAAAAGTCTGTCCTCCATGCCAAAAGAGCAAACCTGCACCTATATTTTTTGCTTAATTAAATTAGGATTAATTAAAGAAGAGACTCAGATGTAGGTTCATGCTCTGCGTTAAGTGAATTTATAATTTGATCTTCAGGCACTGCTACAGTAGTGTTGCCTATTATGTTAAGTTCAAGTCTCAAAATCAGTTATTTCAACAGAGACCAATAAAGTTGCTCCAACCTCTTCAAGTTTTGTTTGTTTTTCCCAAAACCAGTTCCTCACTTCAGGTTGATTTATGCTTAAATAGCTATCAAAGTGAAGTAAATTTAGCGACTGTTGTTGTTGAGATGCATATCTCTTTTCCCTTTAACTTTTTCTTCCATTTCTATAGACAAAAATTATATATAAATAGGAAAGTAATTGACTTTACAGGCTTCTTTTTTATGCACCTCCAGCTTGCCATTTTTTCTCTCTTTCATGATGGTTTGGAGAATTGTATGAACTTCTTGTTGTGATTTATGATTCATAGTTCCTGACTTAGAATGTTGTATGAACTCCAAAACTCTCTCTCTCTCTCTCTCTCTCTCTCTCTCTCTCTCTCTCTCTCTCTCTCTCTCTCTCTCTCTCTCCCCGTGTGTGTGTGTGTGGGGGGTGTTCAATAAAGCATGGTTAGCAAAATGGTGCTTTAATGTGCTATGTGAAATAGGTGATTGATTGATTACATTTGTAGGCTGCCCAACTTCAAATGGCTTCACAATTTCATAAAATGAGCACCAATAAAATAATTGTCCAAGGGGGGAAAAAAATCTCACATTTTCCTTCAGTGTATTTTTAGAAACAAAGTCTGGTTTTTTTATCATACTGGAATGCTTAAGTCTGAAACCTGTGAAGCAGTGGTGGGTTTTATTTATTATTTATTTATTTATTTGATTTATAGACTGCACCCTCTCCCCGGAGGGACTCGGGGCGGTGCACAGGACCTTAAAAGCATATTATAAATACAACAGTACAATATTTAAAATCGAATTAAATAATTTACCCTGCGCTAAAATTTTAAAATCTTAAAACCTTTAAAACCCTTAAGACTATTTCCCTACAATCCCTATTAAAACAATTTAAATTTATACTACAGCCTAGGATAGGATAGATTAGGCCAGGCCAGGTTCTGGATCCCGTTCCAACTGGTACGGTTGGAACAGGCCTGGCATCACCCACATGGGCGTGTGGCGCGCACATGCAGCGTAATTGGCTGCGATGCTTCCGCAAGCCTCCGTGACGCTCCAGCTGCTTGACGGAGCATCACGCAGGTGCTGTATGCACCATGCACATGCACAGAAGCACCAAAAGCATAAAGCACAGGTAAGAAGCGAGAGGGGATGGGTGGGCCCTCCGGAGTACCGTACTGGAATGGTATTCAGTGCTCTGTACCGGGGCATACCGCCTGCAACCCACCACTGATGTGAAGGAATAAACACCATGTTTAATAATTCAGCCATGTTCTGAAGAACAACAAACCAAACCAAGGCAAAACACTGATATCAGTCTACTTACAAAGAAAACAGGATTTGTTTCTATATAACAGAATAGAAGAAGGTGTTAAAGTGTTCACAATAATAAGGTCCACTCTCCTTCGGGCTAGAGATGAGCTTAAATCCACCGAAGTTTCTGTATCAGAGTTTGCAACAACTATATTTAGAAGCAGTTTTTCCTTAGAGGACTTTGCACTTGCTGGACATAATTTGTTCCATTAAGGGAAGGAAGTAGAAAAAAAAATAGAAGTGGAAGCGGCAAGGTCACTTTTAATAATATATGAAGTACTTCTGAACAAGCTTTACAATTGCTTTGTTTCTTCCTCCCAGATCATTATAAGCAGCCACCGTCAAAGCTTTTGGGAAAACAAGATAAGGAAGCTGCACATGCTCTTAAGAAAGAAGAATGGCCAAGAATGCAGCATTGTTCAACACCTGAATTGTGAGAAGACATCCACTGGAGAAAAGTAACCATTCCAGAATAACATTGGCCTGAATGCTTGTGCTTTAAATATAACAAGAAACGCCAGAGAGCTATGACCTGCCAAGGCATAGGGATCAATCGTTCTGATTGATGGCATTGTAATAATATTAGGAAAGAGTAATTATTTCTGTTGTGATGAATGATAGTGACCAGTGGAATGTCATCCAAAAGACATCTTCAGTCTTTGAAAGGATCCATGTTTTCTTAATTGCACCAGTTTAACTTACTACGTTTTTAAAAATGTGTTGATGGGGGCGGGGAAATCTCTAAAGAGGTGCATGGAGTGGTTATTTATTTCTTTTCTACTAAGTCACTTTTTATAGTTGATTTGTTTTTATGCTCTACTAAGAACATGGATCAGACTCATATACTGGTATTGGTTGATTTGCATGACTGATGCTTTGTATTAGGTAAAGTCATGTCCAACTCTAGGAGATGGTGCTCATCTCTCTTTCTTAGCCAAGGGAGCCAGCATTGTCTGAAAACTCTTCTCTGGTCTTGTGGCCAGCCTGGCTATACCTCAAAGATGCACGGAACCCTGTTATCGTCCCACTGAAGTGGTGCCTATTTATCTACTCTCATTTGTATGCTTTCCAACAGCTAGGTGGGCAGAAGCTAAGGCAAGAATGGGCGCTCACCCCATTAGGTGGTGCTTGGCCTTGAACCTGGGCTGTCAGCTTTCCAGCATCTTTAACTGCTGAGACATTGCATCCCCCTGCTTTCCTTTGAGTCCCTTTAATAAAATTCTTCTTTTTTAAAATCTGAACTTCACATTTCTTCAGGTTATTTATTTTAGATCCCCTAACATGGTTTAAAAACTTCTCAGACAACACGCTGTTTAAATTGTTTATATAAAATAAAATAAAGACTTACCAAAAAAAACCCCAACCCCTTCCTATTCTAGTAACATTTCAAGCAGAGGTTGGTTGCGCACAATTCGGCCCGGATCAGGTAAACCGGTAGTAGCAGTGGCGGGAGGCTCTGCTCACCCGCCCGGATGCTTCTGCACATGCGCAAGGAAGCATGCCCGAACCGGTAGTAAAAAAAATTAGCAATCCACCACTGATTCCAAGTGATTATAAGGAGAAAAGAGAATGCTGAGATGACTTGTTGGTTCACTTGTGGTTAGCAAAATGTTAATAAAGTGGAGTGAATATTTCAGATATTACAAGGCTGGCACTTTAAAAAAATGGATTCGATCCTCTATTGCGTCTCTAATAGATTATAGTTTGCTTATCATTGTAAAGCATATTGGATATAGCAATAGTTAATGTTATTAGGTTATGTTTGCTTATGCTTTGAACAAGTTATCTTTCTTTTTATTGTACTGGCGAGTGGCTGCATATGGCCTTTAGCTAAGCTATAAATCTGATTTATTCCTGATTAGTTAACACAGGGTACAAGGCTGTGATCTGTACATAGTGTAAAGTTTACTTGTTTTCTTCCAGAGCATTGCACTAAGATTTTCCAATCTGTCCCATGAGGCATGCAGGCGGAGCAGCGTGCCTACTGAAATATTTGTCAGCACCTGCCAAATTCCTTACCTTACCTAAATTTATTTTAAGATTAACTTACTTTAACAAGTAAAAGTAAAGGTTTCCCCTGCCAGTCATGTCTAACTCTAAGGAGTAGACATATTTGTTTCTTAGCTGAGAGAGCTAGCATTGTCCAAAAATATTTTCAGAGGTTATGTAAAGGTAAAGGTTCCCCTCGCACATATGTGCTAGTCATTTCCAACTCTAGGGGGTGGGTGCTCATCTCTGTTTCAAAGCCGAAGAGCCAGTGCTGTCCGAAGACGTCTCTGTGGTCACCTGGCCGGCATGACTAAACACCAAAGGCGCACGGAATGCTGTTACCTTCCCACTAAAAGTGGTTCCTATTTTTCTACTTGCATTTTTACGTGCTTTCGAACTGCTAGATTGGCAGAAGCTAGGACAAGAAATGGGAGCTCACTCCATTATATGGTGCTAGGGATTTGAATGGCCAAAAAAGAGGATGAAAATCTGAGTGCATCTTGTTCACTGAATACAGCATTTTTGGCCTACCAAAACACCGCCTCCTTTGCAAAAATGGACATGCCGAGGGTTTGGGAGGCTTGCAAAGTGTGCCTGAGGGTTGGGGAGGGCACAAAAGAGCAAAAAACAGAGTGTTTTTGCTTGTTTTTGCCCCCCCCCCAGCTCCCAGGTTCACTCTAAGAGCCTCCCAAAGCTCTGCATGCCTTTTATTTTTTGCAAAAAACGAGACACGCAAAGAGTTTGGGAGGAGTGCAGAGTATTTCTGTCAAAATTTCAAAAGCCATTGTTGATTCCAAAAGGTTAGCTTTTGGAATCAATTTGATTCCAAATTGTTAAGAATACTGTGTTTGTGATTAGGTATCTCTGCCTAGGAAACTGAGTAAATTAGGAAGCCTGAACTAACAACAGAAAGCAAACTTTCTCAGGAAGTTGCTCTGTGTCTTTCTCTTCTTGCACGTAATAATTATAGTAAGAACATGTTCCAACAATTTTATTTTGCTATGTTCTTATGATACTGATACTGTTCCAAGCCTGGGATGCAGAACGACTTCAATCATCCTCAGTTGTTTCAGTTTTATAGTAGTATTTTCCCTTTCATGTAATAGCAATGAGTGCTGCATGGTAAAGGACATTAGTAGGCTAAATCCTGCCTTTAAAAAAGTAGCACAGCAGCTAATAGGTGTAAAAGGGAAGAGGTATCTAATAAGAGAACTTAACAGTGCCCTTCCTTCTCCCATAACTTTGCTTTTTGAGAGATATGTAATAGGACTTTCATAAGCTATATTGTCCTTCTTGCAGTTAATAGGAAAAAGGACAGAGGGAGAAATGCAGAAAGAGTGCAGAGAAGAGCAACAAAGATGATTAGGGGACTGGAGACTAAAACATATGAAGAACGGTTACAGGAACTGGGTATGTCTAGTTTAATGAAAAGAAGGACTAGGGGAGACATGATAGCAGTGTTCCAATATCTCAGGGGTTGCCACAAAGAAGAGGGAGTCAAGCTATTCTCCAAAGCACCTGAGGGCAGAACAAGAAGCAATGGGTGGAAACTAATCAAGGAGAGAAGCAACTTAGAACTGAGGGGAAATTTCCTGACAGTTAGGACAATTAATCAGTGGAACAGCTTGTCTCCAGAAGTTGTGAATGCCCCAACACTGCAAGTCTTCAAGAAGATGTTGGATAGCCATTTATCTGAAATGGTATAGGGTTTCCTGCCTGGGCAGGGAGTCGGACTAGGTGACCTCCAAGGTTCCTTCCAACTCTGCTATTGTATTGTATTGTAAATCATTGCAAGCAGTCCTCTGTTTACGACCACAACTGAGGTCAAAAGTCTGTTGTAAAATGAGACATTTGTTATGTGGGTTTTGCCCCATTTTACGACTTTTATTGCCATTGTTGTGACGTGAATCACTGTAGTTGATAAGTTACTAACAGAGTTGTTAAGTCAATCTGGCTTCCCTATTGATTTTGCTTGTCAGAAGGTCACAAAAGGGGAATCACGTGACTGGGGATACAGCAAAGGTCATAAATATGAATCAGTTGCCAAGCGTCTGAATTTTGGTCCCCTGATCATGGAGATGCTGCCAAGGTTGGACCTATGAAATACGGTCACATAAGTCACATTTCTCAGTGCCGCTGTAAGTTTGAACCGTCACGAATTGAACTGTTGTAAGTTGAGGACTACCTGTATAATAATGCTATTTGGCTTATAGAGGTATGCTAGATGACTCAGCCCTTCTTCTCTTCCTTGGAAGATTGACCAATCCCTCCAGAGTCAAAGAAAGGCAAGCTTTGTTTTAAAAAAAATACAGAAAACTATTAAGTTTTCTTTTAAGTTTTAGGCGTTAAGATGCAGTCTCTTGGATACAGAATTGCCTTGATCAGAGTCAGCAGCTAAATAAAAGAGCCCTAAAAATAGATACTCCACGGACAACACATTGGTGCAAGTCTGTTACTTTTAAAGAGATTGGAGCAGTAGTCAATATTATTGCAGAATACAAGATTCTATCGAAAGTGTGTCTATGGAGATTCTCAGTCATCCAGGCCATGGTTGTCCCTATAAGAAATTAGCACCCACCCCTCTCCTAGAAGGATGAAATATCCTAGGAAATATTAGAAAGGCAGAATATTGCATTTCTCTGGATAAAAAATGGAGAAACATGTTTTTAGGCAGGAAACAGGCTCACTCTTAATTGTCCCCACCTTTGTCAATGGGCCATTAAATTGCCTGAGTGTCTATTCTACATAACAAAATCTCCCCCCTTCAGCTCCAGGGTGATGGGATTAAGACATGATAGTATTAGCCATCTCACCGCAGGGCACCTGGGAAGAAGCAATGCTCAACCAAACCTGGACTCAAACCACAACCTAGAGAGTTGCCCCTGCATGGCCCCATGGGAGTGACAACCAATCAGAATACATTTCTTACACAGGAACAGGAAATAGAGATATGGGGCCAAACAGAGAGTATAAAAAACTCAAGAAGCCCCTTCTTTTTCTTTTTCTTTTTCTTTTTCTTCTTCTTCTTCACTCAACATCTTGAAGCCTGTGATCACCAGGACCTCAAACCACGTGGTCCTGTCCACCATTAACATCATCTTTCCAAGCAGTCTCCATGTTTCCAGTGTCTTTTTCCCCACTTGGAACTGAACCCAGAAGGACATTTCTTCCAGCATCCCAAAGGACCTTTTTTCAAGAGGCAACTGGATTTTCTGGATTTTCTTTGAAGACGTTTCGCTTCTCATCCAAGAAGCTTCTTCAGCTCTGACTGGATGGTGGGGAATGGAAAGATTTATACTCCTTGCAGACAGCTGGACATTTGCATTCTTGGCAAAGCTTCTTGGATGAGAAGCAAAACATCTGCAAGGAAAAACCAGAAAGTCCAGTTGCCTCTTGAAAAAAGCATCTCTTTAGGATATAGAAAGTATACTTCATTAATACGTAGTTCTCTATCCAGACAGGGAAATAAAGAGGACAAGACTCTTTACATAGCACAAGAAAGAAACTGAAGACAACCTTCCTCCCTAAATGCTTTTTTACACTTATTTCCACAGATAGCTGTTCTCTGAAGCAGATAACTCCTTTTGATTTTAATTCCGGAGATTCCAGTAATTTATTTTTAAGGCTGCTAGGAAGATGGACTGAACCCCAGTTCTTTTCTCTGGTCTTGGTTCCAGCTCCACACTCCCACCCACAATCCCCCTGATTCCCTTTCCTCTGTTCTTCCTTCCGATTTCTCCTTTTGTTTTGAAGAAAAGAATGTGAACCTTCTGTCTCCAGGATGGAGGCAGTGAAGTCTCTCTCTCTAAGTCTGCATGACATATGTCACCTCACTCTTGTAAAGGAAGTTCATTCTGGGTATTTGGCTGACTAGCAGAGAGTTTGGCTGCTTGTGGATGTTCGTTTGGAAGGCTGCTCTTTATGTACAGCCCTCATACGACCTCGCAGACATCCCTCTTGGTAATCAGTTTTGACAGCCAGCTGAGCCCATTTGTTAAAAGCATATGCCTTTCGCCATAGGGTTTAATTGGTGTCTGTGTGGGGGGATGTTCCCACCAGCTACTGAGGGCAAGAAAGGGGGAGGACAGCAAAGTCAGAAGTTTTAACCAATGGCTTTGCTTAACATACCCTGCACAAAGGAGATCAGGATATTATAATGTACCCCAAAGGCTGGAAGCCAGGTGAGGATGACAAGATAAGGATTGGATGTCTGGACAGCCAATTTCCTGCAAGTTTAGTTTTGTGCTGACTTAAGGACAGGTGGGAAGCAGGAGGAGGTTGTTCCTAGAAATGAACTAGACAGTTGCTTGATGTGCCATGTTTAATGAGATAGCCTGTGTTAAGAAAAAAATAATCTGCCTTGGAACCCCTTTGGGGTTGGAGGCCAAGGGCAAGAGCTGATGACAATTAAATTTAGGGTTTCGTATGGTAGAGAGAGCATTTAACTGACTCATGGGGAAAGCAACTTATTATGTTGACAGTATATTATGTTTATTATAATAATAATAATAATAATAATAATAATAATAATAATAATAATAATAATAATAATAATAATCTTTATTGTCATTGTACTAAAATTACAATGAAATTGGTTAACTGTAAGGGGAAGAAGGAATAACTTTGAGGAACAGAAGGAAGAGATAATAATAGCAATAGCACTTAGACTTATATGCCGCTTCACAATGCCTTTCAGCCCGCTCTGAGTGGTTTACAGCAGGGGTCCCCAACCTTTTTTGCACCAGGGACCGGTTTCATTTTAAAGAAAATTCCACGGACCGGCTGGCGTAGAGGGGGAGCGGGGAGGGAGAGAGAACAGGCGGCGCATGCGCACGTGGGGTGTGTGTGTGAGTCGGCTCACTCGCACCTCTAGGGTCCCCAACGGCGCAAGCAGCTGCACCTGTGCTCTCCCGCCCCCGGCGGGCGCTCTGACCAGGGGGCTGCCCCCTCCTCCCTCCTCCTTCTCTCCGGCCCTGCGGCCCGCTTCCTATCAAGCCACGGACCGGCACTGGTCCACGGACCGGGGGTTGGGGACCCCTGGTTTACAGAGTCAGCATATTTCCCCTAACAATCAGGGACCTCATTTTACCAACCTTGAAAAGATGGAAAGCTGTGTCAATCTTGAGCCAGTGAGAATCGAACTGCCAAATTGCTGGCAGTCAACAGTCAGCAGAATTAGCCTGCAGTACTGCATTCTAACCCACTGCACCACCATGGCTCTTTTAGCTAATTCTCTTTTAGATAATGATCTGCAGCATAGCTATCATGCACTTCTAAGTAGTATAAATCCACCAATGTCACAAAACATATTTCTCCATTGTTTTTTGTGTGTGAACCTATTATTTATTTCTGTTGGGTGCATTCAAGACAATGTTAGATAAAAGTAATCTGAGTCTGGGGCAGAAATGTAATTTGAGAAAGCATCTCAGACAGGACCCTCCCTAGTTTTCACAAAGATATCGATAGAGAGAGGGGAGAGGTTAAGCATATTCAGATTTGGAAGTTTCTGTTGTAACTTTGGTTTGTTAGTCTGCCCTACCCCGAAGGCCTGACAATTATAGATATGTTTGAATTTTGATTCAACTTGTGTGTTTATCCATGTTCATTTATTATAAGTACCTTTGAGTGGAGCTAGATGAGTACTTTTGGAGAGCAGCAGTAAAGGATCCACTCTAGACTCAATAGAAAGATGTTCAAATGTTACATTAGATCAGATTTACTTAGTTGCTACTCCAGGGTATAATAATATGCTAATACAACACTCCCAACCTAATGCTCTCCAAATGTTCAGGGATTACAACTATCAGAAATACCACGACAGGAGAAAATATGTGATATATAGTTTCAACTCATTCCAAAGGCCAGAATCTAATGCTATCACTGGATCATTTTTGTTGCAGCTGATCTGGGCTTTTGCTCCTTAGATTTTGCCAATATCACAAGCTATACCAAGAAGAAGAAAAAAGCTCCTGCTGAAAATGTTAAGACAAAGATTATTTTGCACCTAATTTAAGAACGACAGTGAGAAAAAAGCTGGGACAGCCATCATTGTAAAACCTCTTTGTTTCTGGTGCTGATTTGAGTTTTTTTTGTTGATGTTATCTGGCAGTGCTGAGTGATTTCTTCCTGTAGGACTCCCAGTTGGTCCTCCAAAAGGAAGGGCTGGAACACTGGAGTCTTTTGACTCCCGATTCAGAATCAAATGGCGCAAATTGCTCCCTGCCCTTTCCCACCTTCCTTATCTCTCCCTGCCTATTCAAAGGCAAGAGATTTGCAGCAGACACCACGTCTTTACAGCAAATAACAACTGTCTGCCTTGTACACTTAGGGTCATGAGCCCCAAATGCAGCCAGAAAGTAATAACTGTTGATGTAAGTTCCCTTGTTCCATTTGTGAATTTTCTCATTGGTTATTATGGAAGCAAACCAGGATGGCTACAGAATGCCCAATTATAAGTAATTACCTGGGTACTTACGAGATCGCCTTCTGCCACCGGGAGCCTCCCACCGGCCCCTTACGCTCCCATAGAGAGGGTCTCCTCATGGTGCCCTCGGCTAAACAATGTCGACTGGCGACACCCAGGCGGAGAGCCTTCTCCGTGGGAGCACCTGTCCTCTGGAACGAATTGCCCCCGGAATTAAGAACTATCCCTGACTTCCGCACCTTCCGCCGTGGTCTCAAAACCTTTTTCTTCAAACAAGCCGGGCTGGCATAAAACATGATTTTTAAATTTAAATTTTTATTATTTTAATCAGGATTAGTTTGGGTTTTTTTCCACGTTTCGGCCAATAGTTTAATTATGTCTTTTAAAAGCCTTCTTTTAACTTTTGTATATTTGTTTTTATTCTGGCTGTACACCGCCCTGAGTCCTTCAGGAGTAGGGCGGTATAAAAAACCAATAAACCCTAAACTCTTTATAGAAGCATTAGGTTTGATCCTGATAGATCACCCTTATCTCCCTTTCCCTTAGCATCTGAACAAAGTTAAGTTATGAGAAAAATATAGACTTTTTAAAATTATTATGCCACTACAGGTTTGGGAAGAGCTGAGATGCATAGTCTTTTGTGTTTGTTCTAGTGTGGTTCCAAATCGAAAAGAGAGACAGAGTGTTGAAGGAACAAAGAAGTGTAACGAAGGGCAGGTGTACACAGCAATGAACCACCCATCCTTCTTGCTGCTAATTGTTCCCTGCAAACATTGCATGCATCAACATTGCCAGTTGCAGTGTTGGCACAATACTGTACAGATACTAATGTTGTAGAAGGTTTGGGCTGCATTCCCATAGAATTCGGTATCCAGAATGGCTTGGATTCAAATGCATGGATCCTTGCTTAATGACTCACAACTCTCAGTTAAGGAGGGCTGGTAGGATTGTGGCTATGCAATGCAATCATGTGACATCTCGCTTTACGGGCATATCGCTTAGCAACAGAAATTTTGGTCCCAGTCGTGGTTGTGGTTGAGGATTACCTGTAGATTCATACTGGAGAAGAAATTGGTTGCAGAAGATCAGCAAAAGCCTGACTTTCACAGTTAGTTATGAATAGCAACCACAAAGCTCATATCTGTCCAAATGCTTAAAAAGTATGCTTAGGGAAAAGCCAAGAATCATTTTTTTTGTGAGATCAGCCTAAAGGCTTCTTCAAACTCCCTGTGATGAGAAGTACCATGAGGTTTCCTTGGAAACAGCATGGATGTGGTTTATTATTTCCCCAGGATTTCCTCCCCTCCCCCATTCCCAACTCAGCCTATAACAGGGGCTCGGCGGCACTCTCTGAACTTGGTGGCTTTCTTGCAGATGTTTCATTACCCAACTCAGTAATATAATCAGTGCTAGAAGTGAGTGGGCTTTTCCGCTCTGTTTAAGTACAAGTAGCTTTTCCTTCCGTGTTGGTGGGAGGGGTCTTAGTGGTTTCTTGATTAAGCTGTTGTTCACTGTTAACTTGTTTGTCTGAGTTGGCAGTTCCTTGATTGGGGTATAGGGTATTGTTTGATTGTCTGTCTAGTATTGTTCTTGGTGTTGATCTCTGCTTATCTGGGTACTATTTAACCTACAATGCTTGGATTTCCTAGTGGCCTTTTCCCCACGATCTAGATAGCCTCCAGCCTGCTGGTGTTCCAAAGTAACTTGAGGACCTGGCTTTTGCTCAAGGGTGATTGAAGCCCCTTTGGATTGCGTAGATCTGTCTCTTTTGTTGTTGTTGTTCCTATCTGGGGGTTGTGTTTTTTGGGGTAAACTCTGCCATCTTATACTCATTATTCCGTTTATTATTTTATTTCTTTTACTTTTGAACTGTCCAGGATCATTTGGGAGTCATATGAGATAAATAAATAAATGTGAACGAAGCAAATATTAATCACGTCCAACATTGCTTAACTTTTTGAGATTAGTCTAGCTCAGTGAATGCTGCCATCTAGAAGAGAGAAAAAGATTTACTATCCCTTAATTCTTAGTGTCACTCCGCCTACTTTGCTAATGTTACATTCTTGTTTGGTTTCAACTTGTGGATCAAAGAGTTCTTATTAAAAAGACAACAGGGCTTACAAGTTGAAAGTCTATCTATCCTTTTCTATATCGAATTTCAGAAAGTTGGAAAAAATTGTTATAATTTTATACAACGTTATAACTTTTTAACAACCATTAGAATGTTTCAGTGTTACGTTATAGTTATCTAAGAATTGTATATGACCTTCCAACTCAAACAACTCAAACAACTCTGGGTGGCATGTAGAAAAGAAACAGCAAAATGAATAACAAACCAATTATAGCTAAACTCGTCATTTCTATTTAACTCCTATTCCTAGTGAAATATCTAACCTTTGTAAACAATTGTGGCAGTTGATGGCGATTGTAGGGATTGTTTTGATTACACGGGCCAAATGCTTCCAACTCTTTGCTTTGGAAAACTAACAAGAGGTGGTAAATAGGCTTTAAAAGGTAACTAGACAAATCTGTGGACGAATATTTGCCATGCAAACCTCTCCTGTTCCTTCCTGCAGAGGAATTAAGCTTCCACATTCAGTGGCAATCAATGTTTGAGTACTAGATTCTGAGTGTGCAGGAGTGGCATCGATAAGGTTCATATCTTAGATTGCTCAAAGGAATCCAGCTATTGCAACAAAATGTAGTACTTTTTTAAAAAAACAACCTGAATCTATAGTTAAACAAAATTTATTTGAAAACCGATTATCAGCCTAATCTGATTATTTATGGGTTTATATAGATAATATAGAATCCCACTCTGCACTCATAGAGCCCGCTCAGTTGCATAGCAGTTGTATGCTGTATTGCCTGCTTACTTGCTATCATTGAACAACTAGTGTGTGGACAACTATTATGCAGCAGTCCTGAAATTTCTTTCAGTCCTCAGAGCTGACCTTTGCTGCTAACCCTGCTGGATCCACTACCACCACTAGCAGAACCCAATTCCTTGTTTTGAATAGGATTAGGATTAGGATTTATTGGATTTATATGCCGCCCTTCTCCCAAAGGACTCAGGGCGGCGCACAACATAAAAACACATATTACAAAAGTTTAAAAAAAGATAAAATAGTAAATCCAATAACCAATTGACAATTTACAATTAAATTAACAATTAACAATTAACAATTAACAATTAACAATTAACAATTAACAATTAACAATTAACAATTAACAATTAACAATTAAAATTAATACTTTATTTTACTCAGGCCAGGCCGGCTTGCTGGAAAAGCCAGCTCTTTAGGGCGCACTGGAAGGAAGGGAGGTCGGGAATTATGCGAAGCTCCAGGGGCAGCTCATTCCAAAGGGAAGGCGCTCCCACAGAGAAGGCTCTCCCCCTGGGGGTCGCCAGCCGACACTGTCGGGCTGACGGCACCCTGAGGAGGCCAACTCTGTGGGATCGTACTGGACGATGGGAGGCTACCGGTGGCAATAGGTGGTCTCGCAAGTAACCTGGGCCTAAGCCATGGAGTGCTTTGAAGGTCATAATTAATACTTTGAATCGCACCCGGAAAACAACTGGCAACCAGTGCAGGCCGCCTAAAAGGGGTGTAACATGGGAGCACCTAGGTACCCCCATGATAACCTGTGCGGCCGCATTCTGGACCAGATGAAGCCTCCGAGTGCTCTTCAAGGGCAGCCCCATGTAGAGAGCGTTACAGTAGTCCAGGCAAGAAAGGACGAGGGCATGAGTGACGGTGCACAGGGCATCCCTATCCAGAAAGGGGCGCAACTGATGTACCAGGCGAACCTGGTAAAAAGCCCCCCTGGTCACAGCTGTCCGATGTTCTTCTAAGCTAAGCCGTGTATCCAGGAGGACTCCCAGATTGCGGGCCCTTTCTGAATAAAATCCCTCCTCCCACCCCAGCTTGTTATTGTCCATATATTTTCATAATGGTCTTCTGAGCTTTTCATCTACAACAAGCAGGATTACACCTTGTGTATAAAAGACCACATCTTTTAAGTCTCTGCCCAAATAGACTACGGGATTGTCTTACAACCTCTGGACCATCAGCAAAATGAAACTGATTTGATTCTTGCCCTTTTGGCCTGTCTACATTTAGCAGTAACCAACTTGGAGAGAAACGAACAAGTGATAATAGTCAGTTCCTCTCTAAGCCCTAAGGCACTCTTCTTTTACATAGCAGCTGAGGAAAGGAAATGCACTAGGATTAATCCATTTCCCTTTGAAGACAGCTGGGTGCACTCAGTGCAAAGAACTGGGGTATTATTTTAATTGTTGTCGCCTGGCAGAGGCCCTGAACTGCAGCGTCATTGAAACTGGCAGGAGAAGAGAGACAACAGAATATAGAAAATGGTTGGTTGCAGCATCTGTGTAGAGGGTGGGACTTTGTACTTTTCTCATAGCTTCTTCTGTTTCTGTTTTATGATTGAAACCTGGCATAAAACTGGTACACACACACACACACACACACACACACACATGCGCACACACATCCCTTGCAAAAGTACCAGCTGCAAATATTGAACAGAGTATTTTGGGTTCACCCATTGTATGATAGTAAACACAACTATTTGCGTACCGTTCTCCTTTCCTACTAAGAAGAGACACTGCAGAGCTGTAATTTTATCTCCTGGTCCATCTCTTTTAAATTCTTAGCAAACAAATGAGTCAATGTAGAATAGAAGGAATCCTTGACCTACAACAATTCATTTGTCATTCTAAAGACATATTTGTTCCAACAAGCCGGCCTAGCCTAACCTCCCATGGGGACTTTTAGGAAGTTTTTAAATTGGGTATTTTAAATTTGGTTTTAGTACAGGATAGGATTGTTTAATATTTATTTTAAATTATATATTTATCTTTGTATTGGTATGTTTTAAATTTCCTGTACGCCGCCCTGGGTCCTCTGTGGAGAAGGGCGGGATATAAATTTAAATAAATAAATAAAATAAATTTAGTGACCATTTGTAGCAGGGGTGGGTTCCTGCCATTTCTAACCTCTTCTATGGTTCCACAAAACTACAGTGCCGTTTAGAACCAGTTCCAGCTCCCTCCCCCCGCCCATCCGCACATCATCAAGATGAAGAGCGAGAAGAGGAATTCTGGGAGTTGAAGTCCACAAGTCTTAAAGCTGTCAAGTTTGAACACCCCTGGGGTTTTTCCCCCTAAAGGGTTAGGGGTGCAAGGGTCTTGTAACTTGACAGCTTTAACACTTGCGTGCTTCAAATGCCAGAGTTTCTGAGCCAACATTTTGGTTGCTAAGCAAGAGCGTTGTTAAGTGAGTTTCACCACATTTTACACGTTGGCCATGCCCACCCAGTCACATGACTGTCAAGCCACTCCCATTCAGTCACATGGCCGGCAAGCCACTCCCACCTGGTCACATGGCCAGCAAGCCACTCCCACCCAGTCACATGGCTGGAAACAGTGGCGTAGCGTGGGTTGTCAGCACCCGGGGCAAGACAAGTAATTTGCGCCCCCTAACCCCTGGATTTTAGCACTCGAGTCTCTTCCACTCCATCGCCCGCCGCAGGGCCCCCGCCCGCCGCCGCCCCCTCCTCGGCAGCGGCTGTGGCACCCGGCGGCGAGGCAACCCCTTCGCTCATCCTTCTCGGTGCCTTTCTAGCCCTCCCCCGGGGGAAGCAGCGGCATCGAGGACGGGGAGGGCGCAGCATGTGGGAAGCGAGAAACGGGAAGGGGGGAGAGGAGGGGTGCAGGAAGATCCGACGGCAGCGGGGTAGGGGAGGCAGCCGCAGCCGGCAGGTACCCGAAAGAGCTGGCCTCCCTTCCATCCGGAGAGCGGGACGCCTCTCCCGCCCTGTCAGCTACATCTCCGCGCATTCACAAGACCGCTGCTGAATCAGCTGGAACGCGCGAGCTCTCCCCACCTTCCGCCCGCCGAGCTCTCTTCCTTTTCCCTGCGATTTCCCGCCCCCTCCCGGTTTCCTGGATTCCGGATCCCCCCTCCCTCGCCCGAGAAATAATACTAATAAAAATATGAAAAATCCCCTAAGATCCTTTCCCCAAGGAAGAAGACGGGGCGACGGGGAGAAAACGCCTCCTCTTGCAGCCGCTCTTGCTTCGGGCGACGCTTCTCCGGTCCCCGCGGCGGTGGCCACATTCCCCGGCTGCCGCTGTTCCTGCCTTACTCGATCCCCTTTCCCGAAGCGACGGGGAGCTGCGAGTGCGAGCGCGCCCCCCCAGATGTTGCGCCCGGTGCGGCCCGCACCCCCTGCACCCCCCACGCTACGCCACTGGCTGGAAAGCAACTCCCACAAACTTTAACTTTAACTTTATTTCCATTTCTATACCGCACCTATCTCCCCAATGGGACTCAGGGTGGTGCACAGGAAAATTAAAAAGAATACAACAAACATACAATAATAAATACAATCATATTGTTAAAATATAATTAAATTAAATGTGGCCTGTGCTAAAATATGGTTAAAACTGTTAAAAAACGTTAAAATTCAATAACTAAAGCTGTAATGGCGTCAGGATCTAAGCTAGGCCAGCTAGATGAAAAAAGTGTGTCTTAAGCAATCGACGGAAGAGGCGAAGGTCCGTGGTGGTACGAAGTTTGGGGGGGTAGGTCGTTCCAGAGAGCTGGACCCGCCACAGAGAAGGCCCTTCCCCTGGGGGCCACCAGCCGGCATTGACCGGCAGACGGCACCCTGAGAAGGCCCTCCCTGTGGGAGCAGATCGGCCTAAGGGAGGTGTGTGGTAGGAGGCGGTCCAGCAAGTAACTAGGCCCCGTGCCATGGAGCGTTTTAAAGATGGTTACCAACACCTTGAAGCGCGCCACACCTATAGAAAAGGTTCTTGAAAAATTTTGAAACCCACCACTGGTTTGAAGTTACAACGGCCCAGGGGGGAAAATGATTTTTGACCGATTTTCACACAGCAGTTGCAGCATTTCCCATGGTCATGTGATCAAAATTCAGGCACTTGGCATCTGGCATGTATATGATAACTACACTGTCCTGAGATCATGTGGCTACCATTTGTAACCTTATCAGCTGGCTTCCCACCAGCAAAGTCAGTGGGGGAAGTCAGATTTGCTTAATGACTGCATGATTCACTTAACAACTGCAGCGATACATTTAACAACAACGACAAAAAGGTGTAAAACTAACTAATGGGGCACAAGTAACATAATGACTACTTTTGCTTAGCAACAGAAATTTTGGTCTCATTTGTGGTTCGTGAGTCAAGGACTACCTATAATAGTTAAGGTGTCAGGCATGACCTATGGATTAGGGGAATGAGATTCCCATTCAGGTTGCTGATTGATGTGGGCCATTCATTAGATGGATTTATACAATACACTACACCCAGTTTAACAAAACATCTTGACCTTTTAAGCAAACAGGGAATATATGGTTTAGTAACCACTACTGGAGCTGGTAACTCATTCATTAAGAAGAGTGGTGCTAAATGAAAGATCACAATTTTATGATTTTACTCCAGCTTTACAGACTTTTGAAGGTCATAAATTGGAGGACTGGTGGCAAAGTTATGCTTTCATCAGCTCTGTAGCCGTGAACAGTCACTAAATGAGTCCATTGCTAAATAAGAACTGTATAGAGAGAAATTGTGGGAAGCAAAGAAGAAAAAAGAGAGTAGATCTAAAGAACAAGAGATGGGGTGATTCAATTTCAGCAATAAATACAGTGATAAATACATCTTAGCTCAGGTGGAGAGAAATCAGGGGTCTGGGAAGAAGTAATTCAAAGAGCCTTCCTTTTAGTTAATTCTTTATAAGCAAGGCTGGGAAATTTCTTTTATACTTTTCAGTACTCTGTATTCACCCAGTGGGCAATATCAATATACTTTTACCTTCCTAAAACTGGTGTGTGTGTGTATTCAGCCAGTTCGCACCTATTCAGGAGAACTGGTTGTTAACTTTCCAAGCAATTCAGAGAACCGGTTGTTGGCAGAAATCTCCTCCCCCCCCCCACTTTACAGGCTAAAACAGGAAGGGAGGGAGGGAGGGAGGGAGGGAGGAAGGAAACATTCTGGTGCTGTTTCTACCCTAATCTTTATTGCCCTGCTTACAGAATCTGCCTCTCCAGTTAACCCTTGTCACATTGGAACAGCTAAGGCGAAGTGCCCATCGACCTGAGTGACATTGAGTTGGCCACGCCCACCCAGTCACATGACCACCAAGCCACGTCTACCCAGCTGGTCATTAGGGCAGAGAACTGGTTGTTAAATGATTTGAATCCCACTACTGGTGTGTGTCTATACTTACCTACCTACCTACCATCCATCCATCTACAGTATCTGTGCATGTGGCCACACACGCACACACACGCACACACACACACACTGCCCAACTGAGTGGTGGGGCTTGACATATACAATAATAAATACAAAATAAAATAGCTGCGTGGACAAAAAACAGACTAAAACTGGGATTAAGACACTGTAAGAGGGAGAATATACCTTTCTTCCCTTCTTGTTATTTCCTAATCCTAAATAAACTTCTAGTTTCATATTTCAATTTCAATTTCAATTTATTTCAATTTGTATACCGCGCCTATCTCCATCGAGATGGACTCAGGGCGGTGCACAGGGAATTAAAAACCACAATAAATAACAACAGATACAATAACAATAATTTATATCGCCGCCCTGGGTCCTTTTGGAGAAGGGCGGGATACAAATCGAATAAAACTAAACTAAACTAAAACTAAAAGAGTATTAAATTAAGAGCCTGTGCTAAAATTCCCTTAATAAAAACTCAAGTAGATAATATATCATCTACTCTGAGGTAAATAACTGCTGAGGCAATTTAGTCGGGAAAGAGCATAAACCTTTCTCAATCCTGAGCCAAATTCAATTTGAATACCTTCACTGCCTCTTTAAAAAAAACTTTAAAAGACACCATGATCTACAAATGAATGGCTGGCCAATAATATATTTAGAAGCAGATCATTTTCAATTATCAGTTACAACTGTGGTTCTACTGCAAAACTAGGAAGATAGTTTTTGTTTATGTATGTGATTTATATTTATATACACGTAATCCTTAACTTACAATCATAACTGAGCCCAAAATTTCTGTTGCTAAGCAAGACAGTTGTTAAGTGAATTTTGCCCCATTTTACAACCTTTCTTGCCACAGATTAAATGAATCACTGTAGTTGTTAAGTTAGTAACACTGTTGTTAAGTGAATCTGGCTTTCCCTTTGACTTTGCTTGTCAGATGGTTGCGGGATTTAATGACCTTGGGACACTGCAATTGTCATAAATATGAGCCAGTTGTCAAATGTCCAAATTTTGACTATATGATGACTGGGATGCTGCAATGGTTGTGGGAAAACTGGTCATAAGTCACTATTTTCAGTGCCATTATAACTTCGAACAGTCACTAAACAAAAGGTTGTAAGTCAAGGATTACCTGTATGAAAGTGCCCAATGCCCCACCTTTTGGTTAAAAAAAGTAAGATGTAAAAATAACAATGGCACATACAATTAGGAGACTGGAGACTAAAACATATGAAGAACGGTCGCAGGAACTGTGTATGTCTAGTTTAATATCAAGAAGGACTAGTGGAGACATGATAGCAGTCTTCCAGTATCTCAGGGGTTGCCACAAAGAAGAGGGAGTCAAACTATTCTCCAAAGCACCAGAGGGCACAACAAGAAACAATGGGTGGAAACTAATCAAGGAGAGAAGGAACTGAGGAGGAATTTCCTGACAGTTAGAACAATTAACCAGTGGAACAGCTTGCCTCCAGAAGTTGTGAATGCCCCAACACTGGAAGTCTTTAAGAAGAAGTTGGATAGCCATTTGTCTGAAATAGTATAGGGCAGGGGTGGGCAAACTTTGCAACTTTAAGTCTGAAGGACTTCAGCTCTGGGAGTCCTTCAGACTTAAAGTTGCAAAGTTTGCCCACCCCTGGTATAGGGTTTCCTGCCTAGGCAGGGAGTTGGACTAGATGACCTCCAAGGTCCCTTCCAACTCTGCTATTGTATTAATTTGTTCTAATGTTTTTACATGGCAGGCTAGGGACTAAGAAAAGTTTCTCAGGAAATTCGGTAGTTGTTGTTTGAAAAAAAGGTAACATTCCCCGCCTCCAATATATTGTCACTTTAATAGTATAAGCAGAATAATGAAAGAGCCATTAGGGGAAAAAATAAATAGTTTGCAAGCAGATGCCTTTGCCTTAAGAGCTTAAAGCTAAATTGTTAGATGTCTTTTATGCCAAATGCTGTTTGAAAAGGGCAGTCATTTATAAGACACACTGAGACACTCCAAATTCAAGCAACTTGGCAAACAAACTTCAACACCCTAGTCTGGAAGACCCAAAGAAAAAGTTCTAAGCCAGCCAATCAAATGGAGGCATGGCAGATAATTCAGATAATTCAGCCACCTCAAAGCAATCCCCTTTCAGTCCCGAATACAGAGCATCCCTAAAGTTGTCTGGCTTTGCTCTACCCGTGCCGCCAGCAGCTTTTGCTCCCTTTTTCAGGAGTGTCACCTGGCAACGGCATGCTGTCCGCCTGAGTAACGTCAGGAGCCCATTGAAAGTCAGAGAGGGCGCCAAGAGAAGAGGCAAAGGGAAGAAAAGGAGAGGGAGGGCCAAAATGAGCTCACCAGTTTAGGCTGGCCTTCATAATGCAGGGGGAGCTGAATGGGAAGGGCACAGAATTAGCCATGCAGCTATGCAGACATGGGCTTTCATTCTTTGGAATGCCATCGCAGATGTATGTGACTCTGAATGGAAAGGCTGCTTTGGTGTTTAAGAAAACAGAGAAGGAGAGGGGGACACAGGATGGCGTTGGAAGCTGCTTTTGAAGGAGAGAATGGAAGGGTATCCTGGTTGGGGTGTGTGTGTGTGTGAGAGAGAGAGAGAGGGAGAGAGAGAGAGGGAGGGAGGGAGGGAGGGAGGGAGGGGAATGACATCTCCAAAAATGAAATGGATGAGAATGTCCAACCTTATTGAAGTTCAGATTTTCTGGATGGCATTTTCCAAAATGAAAATGTGGGCACTGGGGATTAGTGACTTGGCCATCGCATGTTGTGTGAAGGGGAGTAGCTGCTACCCCCCGACCTTAGAACAACCACGGACCTCCGCGCCTTCCGCCAGAAATTAAAGACTCTCTTGTTTCATCAGGCCGGTTTGGCCTAAGCCAGGGGTCTGCAAAGTCGGCTCTTTTAAGACTGGTGGACTTCAACTCCCAGAGTTCCCCAGCCAGCATAGCTGGCTGGGAAATTCTGGGAGTTGAAGTCCACCAGTCTTAAAAGAGTCGACTTTGCAGACCCCTGGCCTAAGCTATTCACCTAGCCTACAGGCTGTACCTTAAATTGTTTTAATTGGGTTTTAGATGGGGTTAATGTTTTAATATTTTTAAACTTTTAGCACAGGGTTAATTTATTTAATTCGGTTTTAATTATTTATATTTGTGATACTATGTGGTTTTAATTTCCTGTGCACCGCCCCGGGTCCCTTTGGGGAGAGGGTGCGGTTATATAAATCCAACAAATAAATAAATAAATAAATAAATAAATAAATAAATAAATAAATAAATAAATAAATAAATAAATAAATAAATAAATAAATAAATAAATAAATAAATAAATAAATAAATAAATAAATAAATAAAAGGAATGAATAGGCAATTCAATCCGAGATGGTCTTGGGGAGCATTGTGCATTCATTGTTGCTTGCCCGAGTTTCAGCAATCTAGACAAATTGACTTGCCATGAGCACTCTTTCGAAAGGAGAAATTTGCATGCGTGTAAAGAAACTCATAAGCACCAGCCCTGCATGGGAATTGAAGCAAATCATAAATGCCGCGATACCGAAGCCATTCTCAATCTTATAGTTTTACTAGCGGTTCTGCTCTCTCAACGGAGAGAAACCATACTTGCAAATATATATGTCCCTTGGATTGCTCTATTCAACTTAAATTCTATTCACATCTCCCAGAGAATAACCCTTGCTGAACAAAGCTGGGTTTAGTTATGTGCAACCAGCTTTAGATTTTGAAATATGGTACTCCCTCTGCATATTGGAATAATGAACTGTGAACAGATATAATTTGATTGATTGAGTTCAGACGTTTCACGCAAACAGTACCAAAACATTAGACAAACAGTACAGGTAGTGGCAGCCTAAAATTAATTTGGCAAATGTAATCTTTAATTTCATATTAACTTCTTGAGAGAACCAGGTTCAGAACTGCTGAGCAAATGGAGTTATTCAAAGAACTGAAATGACCCTCCTAAATGTGTGGCATAGGTAAAGGTAAAGGTTGCCCTTGCACATACGTGCTAATCATTCCTGACTCTAGGGGGCGGTGCTCATCTCCATTTCAAAGCCGAAGAACCAGCGTTGTCTGAAGACATCTCCGTGGTCATGTCATCGGCATGATTAAATGCCGAAGGTGCACAGAACGCTGTTACCTTCCCACCAAAGGTGGTCCCTAGTTTTCTACTTGCATTTTTACGTGCTTTCGAATTGCTAGGTTGCCAGAAGCTGGGACAAGTAATGGGAGCTCACTCCGTTATGCGGTGCTAGGGATTCGAACCACCGAACTACCGACCTTTCTGATCGACAAGCTCAGCGTCTTAGCCACTGAGCCACCACATCCCTTAATGTGTGACACATTTGAGTGTAATTCAAACCTAGGATTCAGATGCCCCTGGATAGTCATGGAGGCTTTCATCAGGCATATCGTCTCAATTTGTTTTTGCAGCTCACTGGTTTGTGGGGAAAATGAATAAATATATCTCCCCAAGGTCCAGGAAATGAGCCATGCAAATTATCCATCAGAGGTGAACCAATCTAAAGGTCAGCCTTCTGTTTCTGTTTGTGATTAAGAGAAATAACAGTCCAGTTGACGAAAAGGGGGAGAAAAACCCCATAATTTTTACTCAGCAGTTGAAAACACATGCACAATCATTACTATTGAATAGTCCTGGGATATATTGACATACAAGGAATTTTTAGGCTTGAAGACATGCATCGTGCTGTCTTAATCCAGTCTTGACCTTTACAGTTTTCTTATCAGTTTTGCCAATATTATTATACTCTCTCTCCCCCTCCTTCCCTCCCTCCCTCTCTCCGTCTCCCTCCTCCCGTCTCCCTCTCCTCTCCCTCCCCCCCCTCTCTCACACACTCTTCAAATTCCTCTGGGTTTCAGCAGATTCTGATCAGTTCTGAAGAACTGATAGCGTAAATTTTGAGTAGTTTGGAGAACCAGTAAATACCACCTCTGATTGGCCCCACTTCCATCTATTCTCTGCCTCCCAAGTCTCAGCTGATTGGGAGGAAATGGAGATTTTACAGTATCCTTCCCCTGTCACGCCCACCGTCATGCCCACAAAGCCATGCCCACCAAGCACACCACACCCACCAAGCCACACCCACAGAACTGGTAGTAAAAAAAATTGAATTCCACCACTGGGCTTAACATAGATGCCCACAAAAGAGGCAAATGCTAAATTAAAGGTTTTCACTTATACTTTCAGTTAGGATTGTGAAATGCTAGGGAACATAGTCTAATCCAGGGGTCCCCAATCTTTTTGGCACCAGGGACCGGTTTCATGTTAAAACATCATCCCTTCGACCGATCCGCTCCCACAGAGAGGGCCTTCTCAGGGTACCGTCGGCCGGGCAATGCCGGTTGGTGGTGCCCAGGGGAAGAGCCTTCTCTGTGGCGGGCCCTGCCCTCTGGAACGACCTACCCCCTGATCTATGCACCATCGTGGACTTCCGCCTTTTCCGCCAACGTCTTAAAACCCATTTATTTCAACAAGCCGGCCTAGCATAACCCCCGTTCTGACTTTTATAGGGATAATTTTTATAGGGATAATTTTTAAATTTTAGAGTTTTATTAATTTTAGCACCGAGAATATTTAATTAGTTTTTAACAATTTTGGATTTTTGTATTTTTTGTATGATTTTAATGATGCCTGTGCGCCGCCCTGGGTCCTTTTTTAGGAGAAGGGCGGGGTATAAATTTAATTTAAAAAAAAATCGGCGGACCGGTGGCCATGGCTCAGCCAGCGTAGAGGGGGGTGGAGGGGGAACAGGTGGCGCATGCATGCGTGGGGGGGATGAGTCGGCTCACTCGCCCCTCTCGGGCCCCCAATGGCGCGAGCGGCCGCACCTGCGCTCTCCTGCCCCTGGTGCGTGCTCTGCCCAGGGGGTTTCCCCCTCCTCCCTCCTCCTCCTCTCCAGCCCTTTCTAAGAGTTGTGCCAGTCACTGCGGCCCTGGTTCCTATCAAGCCACGGACTGGCACCGGTCCACGGCCCGGGGGTTGGGGACCCCTGGCCTAATCCATAAGCATGTTTATTAGGAAATAAGTCTACGCAATTCAGTACATTTCATTTGAAGGAAAATGTGAAGTGACCTCATTCAATGCTGATATATAAACAAGCAGATTATCCTCTTCATTCATATAAAGGTAGTCCTCAGATTACAACAGTTCATTTAGTTCATTTAGTGACTGTTCAAACCATTCAAACAACAGCACTGAAAAAAACTGACTTAGGACCATTTTTCACACTTAAGACCATTGGTCACATGATCAAAATTCAACTGCTTGGCAGCTGACTCATATTTATGATGTTCACATAACATTGGGATTGTGTGATAACCTTTTGCCACCTTCTGACAAGCAGGTGGGATTCTGGGAATCTGGGAAGCCAGAGTCACTTAATAATCGCGTTATTAACTTAACAACTCCAGTGATTCACTTAACAATTGTGGCAAGAAATGTCATAAGATGGGTCAAACTTAACAAATGTCTCACTTAGCAACGTAAGTTTTGAACTCAGTTGTGGTTATAAGTCGAGGACTACCTGTATGTGTGTGTGTGTGTGTGTGTGTGTGTGTGCGTGTGCGTGTAATTTTATTAAAGGTTACAAATGTCACAATTAACATTTTTGAAAGCCTTTGTTAGTTTATACTGTAAAATTATAGATAAATCAAATAGCATATATGATAGCTATAATAACCTAACTTTTGAAATCTGTAGCACCAGCATTCTTCCATGAATATATATTGAAGTTTTCCACCAGAGTCTAAGCTCAATATCCAAACTTTCCCAAAGACTGAAAGAATCCAATTTTAAGGATATAGTTTAATAAAATATTAACCCTTTTAACCTTTAATGGTTTTTCAAAAACCTGGTTCACTAGAGTAACCATAGTGGGCTACTATCATTGTAAGGGATTAGAAGTCCATAAAATATGTATCAAAGTTCCTTCAAATATTTTACCTTTCCAACATACAAAAGATGAAAGTGAATCTCCAATAAACATCAAAGAGAACCAAATGAGTTTTTAGAATATAAGAATCATAGGTTAGATTCCTTAAAATTTATTTTGAACACATTTTTGTAATCATAAATTGTTGGTTTAGTTTCAATAAAGACCTTTCCCTCCCCCTCTCTCTCCCTCTCTCTCTCTGTCCTTCTCATTTAGAATAAACATATAAAACAGAGTTAACAATGGATGTTGCAGGGATTAAATCATTATTTAAAACAATGTGTTTTAATAATTTCTTAATACCAAGAAATAAGCCAGTTCCTTTAATCCAATAAATAGCATATCATAGAGACCATCAGTAGATATAAATGTGTTTTAACATGGCAGAAGTTCTCTACATTCTTGGGTTACACTGTAGTTCAGCATGCCCCTAGGATATGTGTGAATCCTCAAATTAAAGGGTAAAAGCCCATGTGTTGTAGCTAAAATACCTCTGCCAGAAATCCTCCCATATCACCAAGACTTTTTATTCTGTGACATACTTCTTATTGCATCTTGGAAGAAGATGGCTCTCAAATCACCAAGGAATGTGCATGTCAAAGAAGGAGCAGGAACGTGAGCAAATCTGACAGTGACTATTACACTACTTGGTGCTGATTTCCTTTCCTCATTTCATTTACTACTTTTGCATGATGTAAAATTGACTGATCTGGCCCTAAATCTAATGTCAATTATTCTGATTAAATAAATGTGAGAATTGGCACATTTTTTAATGGGCAGTATACTAACATTTGGCTATGATTATGATTTATCACTTAGTGTTGCATGTACAATGAGAGCTTATGCTCCAGAAACAAATCCCTTGTCTGTCCAATCACACTTGGCCAATAAAGAATTCAATTCTATTCTATTCTATTCTATTCTATTCTATTCTATTCTATTCTATTCTATTCTATTCTATTCTATTCTATTCTATGAAGTTATCTGCGAGACCGCATCCTACCCCATACATCCCTTCGGCCGATTCGCTCCCACAGAGAGGGACTTCTCCGGGTGCCGTCCACCAGGTAATGCCAGTGGGCGACGCCCAGGGGAAGGGCCTTCTCTGTGGTGGGCCCAACCCTCTGGAATGACCTACCCCCGACCTTAGAACAACTACGGACCTCCGCACCTACCGCCAGAAATTAAAGACTCTCTTGTTTCATCAGGCTGGTTTGGCCTAAGCCATTTACCTAGCCTACAGGCTGTACCTCAAATTGTTTTAATTGGGTTTTAGATGGGGTTAATGTTTTAATACTTTTAAACTTTTAGCACAGGGATAATTTATGTAATTCGGTTTTATTATTTATATTTGTGATACTATGTTGTTTTAATTTCCTGTGCACCGCCCCGGGTCCCTTTGGGGAGAGGGTGCGGTTATATAAATCCAATAAATAAATAAATAAAATAAATATTCTATTCTATTCTATTCTATTCTATTCTATCCCAGCCCAGCCCAGCCCAGCCTAGTCTAGTCTATTTAAATCTTATTCTATTCTATTCTATTCTATTCTATTCTATTCCAGTCCAGCCCATTCCATTCCACTACAGTCTAGTCTAGTCTAGTCTAGTCTAGTCAAGTCTAGTCTAGTTAAATCTTGTTCTGTTCTATTCTATTCTATTCTATTCAGTATACATATTGGCTTTGAAGGCTGTATGTTGTACTAGACTGGGAATATACATCCACATTTAGGTACACAAATACACAAACATCTGTTCATTCATTGATGTACACGTACACACACTATGATATTTGGAATGGAAGATATTTTAGTCTAATTTGTTTCATATCACTGTTTCTCCATTGGTAGTATCAGAAGGACCCAACAATCCTGAGCAAACCGACTCATGGTATTTGGGGACAAGGTGACTTCCCTCCCTCCCTCCCTTCATTATATTATATTGTACCACAGTGATTCCTTCAGTGAACTTGGTTCATTTTGACTCTTTTCATTTTCTTCACACAATATTGCATGATTTCTTTAATAATATCTGATACACTTGAGTATAGTTCCGCATACTCAATATATTGTACCACAATATTCAGCTTCTACTGATTGCCTACACCCCATCCTTTTGGAGTAAGCTGTGGTTTGCAACAAATATTTTACAGAAGTCCCAAATCCTGTGATAATGAGTTGCTGTGATTTCTAGCATTTCAATACAAATCCGTAATCCCTTCCCCCACTTTGTCTAGTATAATATACAGTATATTATTGTCCACACTAACATGAAAATGGCAATATCCAAATAAGAGGAAAAAGGCAAATAGGACCAAGCAGGTTAAAAAAAAAGGAGAATAAACAGTTATACCTGCTTTTTTTTTTTTTACTATAACTAAAAAGGTCTAGAATGGGAAACGCGGAAGCAGAGATGTATGAAAAACATTTAACACCTGAATAGATAGTGGCCCAATGCAGTATATTTGAAATAACTGACTTTCGTTAAATATTAACAATGCGAACGTAAGTAATACTACCACAAGTCAAACGTCTAATTATCCAGTATGATTTTGGCATGCTTATAGGTGCACCTGTATTGGGAACTTGGCCTCATTTTTCTTGCCGTTTATCTTTCATTTGGAATGAAATATAAAATGGAGCAAGGTTTCTTTTTCTGCTCAGTTGCTACCTTCACCAAGGCAGCCAATTCTCTTTCTAACTGGTAGAGGAGACTGTTTGTAGCTCAGAGTTGAAATGAGGGGTCCTTGGTGCTCTCTGAGCTTGGTTGTTTTCTTGCAGACGTTTCATTACCCAAACAGCACTGATGATGTTGCCAGGTTTGGGTAATGAAATGTCTGTAAGGAAGCAACCAAGCCAGGGGTGGGTTCCAGAGGTCACTACTGCCGGTTCGCTCGTGGGCACGCCATGCACGCATGTGCGCTTGATGCACGCTGTGCGTGCATGCGCAGAGCAATAAAAATCTATAGAGCAATAAAAATCTATAGAGCAATAAAAATCTATAGAGCACAATAAAATTTTTTGGAAGAGGTTCCACAAATCTACAGTGCCGTTTAGAACCGGTTCCAGCTCTCTCCCCCCGCCCATCCGCACATCATCAAGATGAAGAGCGAGAGGAGGAATTCTGGGAGTTGAAGTCCACAAGTCTTACAGCTGTCAAGTTTGAACACCCCTGGGGGATTTTTTCTAAAGGGTTAGGGGTGCAAGGGTCTTGTAACTTGACAACTTTAAGACTTGCGTGCTTCCAATGCCAGAGTTTCTGAGCCAACATTTTGGTTGCTAAGCAAGAGCGTTGTTAAGTGAGTTTCACCACATTTTACAAGTTGGCCACGCCCACCCAGTCACATGACTGCCAAGCCACTCCCACTTGGTCACATGGCCAGCAAGCCACTCCTACCTGGTCACATCGCTGACAAGCCACTCCCACAAAGCAGGCCACACCTACAGAAGAGGTTCTAAAAAAATTTGAAACCCACCACTGGCGCCACCTACGGCAAACTGGGAGAACCAGTTTGGGGACATGGCAGGCCTGGGTCCCCGCCAGTTCCAGTGACCCACGCCACCAAACTACTACTGGTTCAGCCAAACCAGTAGGAACCCACCACTGAACCAAGCTCAGAAAGCACCAACGATCACTTGGTTCTCTTTCTTCCTTTATTTTCCCTTCTTTGGCGCCTGGAATCCTACTAGAGCTCGTTTCCAGTTTGTGCACACCTTGAAAAATGCTATTTTCCCAGGACCCTGAAGAGAATGGCATTTTGAGAGTGACAATGGATTACAATTCTCTATTGTACTAGGAAAGTTGGGGAGAGGAGAGTGAGGAATAAACTCGTCTCTGCTGCAAGGGTTGAGTAAGAGGAGTAAGGATTAATGAGAGGTTGGGATTTCCTGGAGGGTAGAAGGATTGGGATTCAGTCTTGCATCCAAACATATAAAGAGGAACAGAACATGCTTCCCTATTGGATTCCAAATTCTATTGTCTGACTTTTTGGGAGATGCTGCTTGGTTTGCTAAGCTGGAGGTGGGGGGGTTATTACCTATTGTTAAAAATGCATTCTTAATACTTCTCAGTTATTGTTCTACCCTTGTGAGCATGCTCATACTGCATCCTGATTATGGCACGTTCCAAAGCATCCCATAATCAGCACTAAGGATCTCAAGGAGATTCCATGCCATCTGTAAGAATGTTGCCTCCTTCAAAGTTTGTTCCTGGAAGGATAAAACGAGGTAACGTTGGATTTTAATAATTGATCTATTTATGTACGTTGTGTTTTAATTTTGCCTGTACACTGCCCAGGGTCCTTTTGTAGGAGAAGGTGGGGTATAAATTTAATAAAAATAAATAAAATAAAAATAAATAAAAATAAAGATGATGCACTGGAATAGTCTGGATTGTCACCGTATTGGATAGAACATGCTTAGTTTTGGAACTCCATTATTCCCCATTCAAAGCCTGCCAAAGGTTTAGCTGATTAGCTTCTAGAGAACGGTTTGATGGACAGGGGGAAGATAAATAGAAAATATTTTTAACAGAACAGCAATTGGTTTAAAAAAAAAACACTACTCAGAATAAAGTTTATGAAAAAAGGGTAGCAATTACAAGAGAATCTGCCTGCCTGCCTGCCTGCCTGCCTGCCTGCCTGCCTGCCTGCCTGCCTTCCTATCCATCCATCCATCCATCCATCCATCCATCCATCCATCCATCCATCCATCCATCCATCCATCATCTAACTCTGTAGCTATTTTCTCTCTCTCTTTATCTGCCTGCCTGCCTGCCTGCCTGCCTTTCTATCTATCTATCTATCTATCTATCTATCTATCTATCTATCTATCTATCTATCTATCTATCTATCTATCTATCTATCTATCTATCTCTATCCATCCATCCATCCATCCATCCATCCATCCATCCATCCATCCATCCATCCAATCATCTAATTTTTAGTTATTGTTTTTCTCTCTCCATCAGTCCCTTCCCTCCCTCCCCCTATCTAACTAATCTATCTGCCTGTCTAATCTATCTCTAGCTAGCTCTCTAGCTATTCTCTCTCTCTCTCTCCCTCTCCCTCTCTCTCTCTCTCTCTCTCTCTCATTCCCCACCCCCTCCCTCCCCCTCTCTAACTAATCTATCTGCATCCATGACACTGAGTTCAGCTAAAGGTTCAGTGGTGGCTACCTCAACAAGCACCAAGTAATCTGAACATCTGAAATGTGCCTTTTAATTGGGTGCCTTCAAAGGAATCAATTCGATATGGAGATTGGCTTTTTTTTTTTTTTTTGGCTGATGTCCAGAAATACGAGAAGGTCCTTTCAGCGCTTGATCCCCTTTCATAAATGTGCACTGCTGACTCCACTTTTCATTCTTTTAACGTCAGCTCCAGGCTGGGATTTTTTTTTTTTTTTTTAGTCTTCGTTATTTTCACTTTCCCTACTACATTTTTAACAAAACAGTGCATTGATTAAAATACCAGGACCCAAAACTGAATGCCCTTCATATCATGGCTACAGATTACTGACTGAGTTGGTAGGAGTAGCAGCCTTTGCAGGTTGGTCAGACCATGTCCAATGACAACAAATCGTAAGGAATATCTCTTGCACAGCTCTCTCTCCCCCCCCTCCTCCCGTCTCAAACCAGGGTCTATCAAAAGAGTAACATCAAAGCTGATTATTTTACCAAGAGGCACCACACAGTGCAGCCCTTTGAGTTCTCTCTTTATGGCTTCCACGGTCAGATAAAGCTAATTAAAATGAAAACTTTCCAAGTTCTTTTTATTTGTGTTTGGGGACAAACCCCCCCCCCCCCTCCGGTCTTTGTACGCATGCATTGGTTGAATTGTGTGGGCTGCAGACTAATAAAAGAGGCCATCTACACATTGTGATGGCCTGATCTTTTCAAAGTGTTTTTCTCCTCCTAGGAGATAAAGAAAAAGGGGGGAAAATGAAGTCAGTCAGTCAGTCTCTCTCTCTGTCTCTCTCTCTCTCTCTCTGTCTCTCTCTCTCTCTGTCTGTCTCTCTCTCTCTGTGTCTGTCTGTCTCTCTCTGTCTCTCCCTGTCTCTCCCTCTCTATAAAATCTTTCAAGAGACCACCCTGCATTACACAGTAGCAGAACCCTTGTGCTGGGCATGATGCTATATTGCAATTACTTAGTCCACTGATCCCATTGGCAAGATCGTTCTGATTGACTGGACAAGTGAAATCATCTGGTTGCTTGCCATGAGTTCACACACACACACACACACACACACACACACACACACACACACAGTATTTAGAAAGCTACCAGTTAACCGAGAGCAAGGAGATTTTGTGGAGTAGCAAGCAGATGAAGCCCCTCCTATTCTAGTCCCTTCGTTGGCTTACAGATGAAAGATACAATACAATACAATACAATACAATAGCAGAGTTGGAAGGGACCTTGTAGGTCTTCTAGTCCAACCCCCTGCGTGGGCAGGAATCTTATACCATTTCAGACAAATGGCTGTCTAACATCTTTTTAAAGACTTCCAGGGTTGGGGCATTCACAACTGCTGGAGGCAAGCTGTTCCAGAGGTTAATTGTTCTTACTGTTAGGAAATTTCTCCTTAGTTCTAAGTTGCTTCTCTCCTTGGTTAGTTTCCACCCATTGCTTCTTGTCCTGCCCCCAGGTGCCTTGGAGAAAAGTTTGACTCCCTCTTCTTTGTGGCACCCTCTGAGATATCGGAACATTGCTATCGTGTCTCCCCTGGTCCTTCTCTTCATCAAACTAGACATACCCAGCTCCTGCAGCCGTTCTTCATATGTCTTAGTCTCCAGTCCTCTAATCATCTTGGTTGCTCTTCTTTGCACTCTTTCCAGAGTCTCCACGTCTTTTCTACATCGTGGCGACCAAAACTGTATGCAGTATTCCAAGTGTGGCCTTACCAAGGCACTATACAGTGGCATTAACACTTCTATTAGATATAGATATAGATATAGATATCTATTGCTTCAGAGGAGAAGGGTTTATACAATGACTGTGCCATATGTCACGGCAGAGAAACACATTAAGGATTGGCACACTTGGGTGAAGCATTATTCAATCTCTAATTGTCAAAATTTCTTTTAATATTTTCTTAAAATAACAGATTTTAACTGAGATACTGCCTATATTGGACACAGATCATTAGATTAAGATATATAAATTATGCAAATAGAAAATGTTGACCTTTCCAAATCTGTTGTAGTTTTCCAAATATATTGAGTTTACAACTCCAGGAACTTTCTCCCATCATCTTATATCAGGGGTCCCCAAACTTGGCAACTTTCAGACTTGTGGACTTCAACTCCCAGAATTCTGGAAGTTATACAATACAATACAATACAATAGCAGAGTTGGAAGGGACCTTGGAGGTCATCTAGTCCAACTCCCTGCCTAGCAGGAAACCCTATACCATTTCAGACAAATGGCTATCCAACATCTTCTTGAAGACTTGCAGTGTTGACCATAGTATCCTATTGCACCGAGTGGGGGGTTGGGGCTGGGAGGCACCGTTCTGCGGTGGTTCTCGTCCTACCTCTCTGGTCGGTCGCAATATGTGTTGACGGGAGGGCAGAGGTCAACCTCGAGGCCTCTCTTATGTGGGGTTCCTCAGGGGTCGGTCCTCTCGCCCCTCCTGTTTAACACATATATGAAGCCGCTGGGTGAGATCATCCGTGGTTTTGGGGTGGAGTACCACCTGTACGCTGATGACACTCAGCTGTACATATCCACCCCAAACCACCCCAACGATGCCGCCGAAGTGCTGTACCAGTGTTTGGAAGCCGTACGGATCTGGATGGGTGGTAACAAACTCAAGCTCAACCCTGCCAAGACTGAGTGGCTGTGGTTTCCGGCACCCCGGTTCAGCCAGATTACTCCAACTCTGGCCATTGGGGGCGAAACACTGGCCCCCGTGGAGAGGGTGCACAATTTGGGTGTCCTCCTGGATTCCCGGCTGTCCTTGGAGGACCATGTGGCGGCCGTGGCCAGGGGGGCGTTTCATCAGGTACGCCTGATGCGCCAATTGCGCCCCTTACTGGACCGGGCTGCCCTTCGCACAGTCACTCAAGCTCTCGTGACGTCCTGACTCGACTACTGTAATGCTCTCTACATGGGGCTTCCCTTGAGGTGCACCCGAAAGCTACAGCTAGTCCAAAACGCAGCCGCGTGGGTGATTATGGGAGCCACTAGATGCTCCCACATAACACCGATCCTGTGCGAGCTGCATTGGCTTCCTGTGGCCTTTCGGGTGCGCTTCAAGGTTTTGACGACCATCTTTAAAGCGCTCCATGGCTCGGGGCCTAGTTATATGCAAGACCGCCTCCTGCCCCATACATCCCTTAGACCGATACGCTCCCACAGAGAGGGCCTTCTCAGGGTGCCGTCGGCCGGACAATGCCGACTGGCGACACCCAGGGGAAGAGCCTTCTCTGTGGCGGGCCCAGCCCTCTGGAATGACCTACCCCCTGAATTACGTACCATCACCGACCTCCGCCTCTTCCGCCAATGTCTAAAGACATATTTGTTCAAACAAGCCGGCCTAGCCTAACCTCCCGTGGGGACTTTTAGGAAGTTTTTTAAATTGGGTATTTTAAATTTGGTTTTAGTACAGGATAGGACTGTTTAATATTTATTTTAAATTATATATTTATCTTTGTATTGGTATGTTTTTAAATTTCCTGTACGCCGCCCTGGGTCCTCTGTGGAGAAGGGCGGGATATAAATTTAAATAAAATAAATAAAAAAATAAATTGGGGCATTCACAACTTCTGGAGACAAGCTGTTCCACTGATTAATTGTCCTAACTGTCAGGAAATTTCTCCTCAGTTCTAAGTTGCTTCTCTCCTTGATTAGTTTCCACCCATTGCTTCTTGTTCTGCCCTCAGGTGCTTTGGAGAATAGTTTGACTCCCTCTTCTTTGTGGCAACCCCTGAGATATTGGAAGACTGCTATCATGTCTCTCCTAATCCTTCTTTTTATTAAACTAGACATACCCAGTTCCTGCAACTGTTCTTCATGTTTTAGTCTCCAGTCCCCTAATCATCTTTGTTGCTCTTCTCTGCACTCTTTCTAGAGTCTCCACATGTTTTCTACATCGTGGTGAGCAAAACTGAATGCAGTATTCCAAGTGTGGCCTTACCAAGGCATTATAAAGTGGTATTAACACTTCACGTGATCTTGATTCTATCCCTCTGTTTATGCAGCCTAGAACTGTGTTGGCTTTTTTGGCAGCTGCTGCACACTGCTGGCTCATATTTAAATGGTTGTCTACTAGGACTCCAAGATCCCTTTCAAAGTTACTGCTATTGAGCAAGGTACCACCTATACTGTACCTGTGCATTTCGTTTTTCTTGCCTAAATGTAGAACTTTACTCTTTTCGCCATTGAATTTCATTTTATTAGATAGTGCCCAATGTTCAAGTTTGTCAAGATCCTTCTGTATCTTAAGCCTATCTTCTGGAGTGTTGGCTTTTCCTGCCAGCTTGGTGTCATCTGCAAATTTGATTTTGTGCTTCATTGTTTTATTTTTAGTCATATTTATCACAATGCTCTCTCTCTCTCTCTCTCTCTCTCTCTCTCTCTCTCTCTCTCTCTCTCTCTCTCTCTCTCTCTCTCTCTCTCTCTCTCTCTCTCTCTCTCTCTCCAGTCTATCATCATCATCATCTATCAGTCATCAATCACGACTCTCATCTATCTCTTATCCATCAAACAGAATTGAGCTGGAAGAGACCTTGGAGGGGATACCCTATAGCATATCAGACAGATGACTGTCCAGTATTTTCTTTAAAGCTTCCAGAGATGAAGCACCTACAACTTTTGAAGGCAAGCTGTTCCTAATTGTTCTCACAGTCAGGAAATGTCTCTTTAATTCCAAGTTGTTTCTCTCCTTAACTAGTTTCCATCCATTGTTTCTTGTCTTGCCTTTTGGTGCTTTGGAAAATAAGTTGATCCTTTGTTTTTTGTGGCAGCCCCACAAATACTGGATTACTGCTATCATGTCACCCTTAGCCTTTCTTTTCTCTAGACTCTTATGCTCTAAGATCCTACCCCATCCTACTATCCTTCCTCAAGAGGTTGAAGACCAGGCCTGGGGACCCAATGAGGGAATACATCACTGGAAGTGGCTGCTAGATTGATGGCAGACTCCACCTCCACCTCCGCCACCCCCCCCCACCCCCACCCCCCCGGTTCTTGCTCTCTGCTCTCCATCCATCCATCTTTTTGGCATTATTCTTGTTGTGTTCCTTTGACATTGAATATTGTATTTCTATATTATCTTCATCTGTTCTATTTATACGCTCTTCATTTCATCCTTTTTAGTGATATAATCCACCTAGTAGCCCCACAGAGAAGTAGGTGGCAAATAAAATTAACAAATAATAATAAAAATGATCACAAAGGAGGTAATCATTTTTTCTGTATGCATTCCCTTGTGAGAGTCTTCTCAAATTTAGAGTAATCTACCTTTTAGATAATTACAATATGTAAAAACCTTAACAGTGACTACGATTCTAATATTAACCCATCCGACCAAGTTTGTAGCACCGATAACCCTTTCAAATACAAAGTATACTCACTCAATATGAAGAAATAAATTATGCAGTAATCTTACCCCAATTTAAGTGCATGGCCTACTAAGTATTTCTTATTCTTTCAGCGCTTGGGAACTAATGTTGGTAGCATTACATTAAAGCACTGCTATTGGCTATTTTATGTTTATTTGTGTTATGGTAATTCTATATTTAATACATTTTTAATATTGTAATTTGTTAGTGTATGCTTCCTAGGGATGTTGTGCACATGGTACATAAATATTTTAAATACAATTTAAAATGAAATATATATAACTGAAATTAGAAGAGGTAATTTACTAGGCTGTGCGGTGTTTGGATCTGAAGGCAACAAGACTCTTGGGAACCTGTGGGGACCCTCAGGGACTCCCTGACTGCAATACCTTGAAAGAGCCCCTTCTTTTAAATCAGAAGTGGTATTCAGCAGGTTCTGACCAGTTCTGGAGAACCAGTAGTGGAAATTTTGAGTAGTTCAGAGAAGCAGTAAATACCACCTCAAACTGGCCCTGCCCCCATTTATTCTCTGCTTCCCAAGTTTATTTATTTATTTTATTTATTAGTTAGACTTATATAACCGCTCCCTCTCCCCAAAGGGACCCGGGCCGGTGCACAGGAAATTAAAAAACACATAAATATCACAAATATAAATAATTAAGACCAAATTAAATAAATTATCCCTGCGCTAAAAATTTAAAACATTAAAATATTAACCCCATCTAAAACCCAATTAAAACAATTTAAGGTACAGACTGTAGGCTAGGTAAATAACTTAGGCCAAACTGGCCTCATGGAACAAGAGAGTCTTTAATTTCTGGTGGAAGGCGGGAGGTCCGTAGTTGTTCTAAGGTCGGGGGATAGGTCGTTCCAGAGGGTTGGGCCCACCACAGAGAAGGCCCTTCCCCTGGGCATCGCCCGCTGGCGGACGGCACCCGGAGAAGTCCCTCTCTGTGGGAGCGAATCGGCCGAAGGGATGTATGGGGTAGGATGATTGGGAGGAAATGGGGATTTTGCAGTATCCTTCCCCTGCCATGCCCACCAAGCCACGCCCACAGAACCGGTAATAAAAGATTTTGAATCCCACCATTGTTTTAAACCTCTGATCCTGGTGGCCAACCTAATTGGAACCTGGCACATGCATATTTGCCTTCATTCGCCTATTTCTGATCTTGCTCAGATTCCTATATATTTCTTCTTTTGCCCATTTTCCACACCAAGCTCTCCATGTGTATCTGTATGTATACATCCGATTCTGAATGTATATGTATATATCTGGACGTATATGTATATATTTGAAAAAGCATGGGTGGTAACTTCAGAGGGCACATTGGAAGGAATACATTATCTAGATACTTTGGGGTTTCAGACTAAGAAGGCTTTGGTCAGGGTTGCTGATGGCTTCTGGCAGAAGTGGGAGAGTGGTATTGAAACTGTTGTGTCCTCGACCTGCGACCGGTCTCGAGTTACGACTGGCCGCAGGTCTTCCAGGCTGCCTCTTGGAGCCTTGGCAACAGGCTGTAGCAAGGCGGCCAACCGACAGACGCGCCTGATTGGCTGAGGCGCGCCTGGCCCTTGCTGCAGCCTGATTGGCTCCCCCTTTGACAGCTCCAAATATAAAGAGCTGTCAAAGCGCGGGAGCCCCTGTCTACCGCACCTTTTCTTTTACTGAACTTATCTTTCTTTGTAAGCCTTGCCTAGCTAATAAAGCTATGTTTTTGAGCAAACCTGATTCCGGACCCTGTCTTTCCTTGAGTTACAACAGAAACCATCTCTCAGATCTCTCAGAAGAACAGGAAGCAATGGACGGACACTAATCAAGGAGAGCACCAGCCTAGAACTAAGGAGAAATCAGTCAGAACAATGACAGTTAGAATAGCTAATCAGGGGAATGGCTTGTCACCAGAAGTTAGGGGTGATCCATCACTGGAGGTTTTGAGAACAGGTTGGACAGCCATTTGTCTGAAATGGTATAGGGTCATGATAGCGAACCTATGGCACACTTGCCCGAAGTGGCACATGGAGCCATGTCGCAGGGCGTTGCCTGTTCCTCTTCCGGGTTTCTGATGCACAGAATGATCAGCTGGCTTTTGTGCAGGTGGCAGTGCCAGATGAACTTCTATTTTCCGGCGTGAACATGCATGCTGGCCAGCTGATTGTTGCATGTGCATTCATGTCAGGAACCGGAAGACTGGCCTTGAAGCGTGCATATGCGCCAGTGGTGGGTTTCAAATTTTTTTAGAACCTACTCTGTAGGTGTGGCCTATTTTGTGGGTGTGGCTTGGCAGTCATGTGACTGGATGAGAGTGGCCAACTTGTAAAATGTGGTGAAACTCATTTAACAATGCTCTTGCTTAGCAACCAAAATTTTGGGCTCAATTGTGATGATAAATTCCTTCTGTTAAATTCCCAAGCGATGTCGAGAAGGAGTGAGTCCAGACCGGTAAGATTAACTGTTTTATTTAACGAAACGGCAACAGGTCAAAGAAGTAGACAACTTTAAAAGAACGCGCGCCTTCTGTCTGACAGCTCCTTTTATATCGAGCTGTCAGACAGCTAACCAATCGGCGCGACTCCCGCTCTTCGGCTGCAGCCAGTCGCGTCTTGGCCAATCAGACGCGACTGGCTGTTGCCGGGGAATTCGAGCGGCTGTCAGAATGCAACACTCCTTCCCCCCCAGCGAGTACGCATGCGGGCCCATTAGCATACGTACTCGCTGAGGTAGGTGGGGCTGCGTCGGCTCCGCCCCGAACGCCTCAGTGTTCCTGCTGGAGCCAATGGAGGAGGACGTGCCCGTTGTAGCTCCTCCCTGATGGGGGTGTAGCTCCGGGCTGCGTCATCGCGGCCTTCATTTTTGCCGGAAGCCATCGGAAGGGGTAAGTCAATGCGAGGGGGCGTGCCGCTCGGGGTGGAGTTGTACTTTAGTCCCTGGGAGGCAGGGACTGGGTAGGCCGGGCCTGGATGGACGCAGGCCCGAGGATGTGTTGTGGTTGGTGACTGTGCTGCATCGGATTGTGGGCGTCCCGGCAGGAGCTGTTCGGGCCTCGGCAGCCCCGGGAGCCGTCCAGGGGTGAAGGAGGGGACTGGCGGCCAGGACGCCTCGACGGTGGGCTGGTCCTCCCGGTGGGCGGAGGCATCGACGACCGGCCAGCCAGGTGGTTGCGTTGGCTCCGGCAGGGCTGGAGATGGAGGACAGCGCCTCAGTTGATCCAAGTGGCGCCGCCACTCGGATCCATCTGGTGGTTCCACCCTATAGGAACAGGGGCCCGTTAATTCCCGGACGACTGCGGGGACCCATCGTGGATCCCCTGCAAAGTTCCTGGCGAAGACGGAGTCGCCTACGGTGAAGTGGCGGGGAGGGGGGACCCCCAGGTTGCACGGCTGCACCTCATTGTAGAGGGGGTGCAGCCTGTCCAATTTGGTCCGCAGGCGGCGGCCCATCAGCAGCTCGGCGGGGCTTTTCCCTGTAGCCTGGCAAGGTGTAGAGTGCTGACCTAAGAGGTAAGCATCTACCCTTGCATGCCAATCTCCCCTATCCATCCTCCCGAGGGCCTCCTTGGCCGAGCGGACGGCTCTTTCCGCCCGGCCATTGGCGGCAGGGTGGTAGGGGGCGGTTGGCGTGTGCCGGATCCCCTGGAAGGCCAGGAATTCCTGGAAGGTGGCAGAGTGGAACTGGGGCCCGTTGTCGGAGACCAGGGTGTCCGGCAACCCGTGCGTAGCGAAGAGGCGCCGGAGCGCGCGCATGGTACTCTCGGCGGTGGTCGAGGTCATCAGGATGACCTCGGCCCAGCGGGAGTAGGCATCCACCACCACCAGGAAGGACTGGCCATGGAAGGGGCCAGCGAAGTCAACGTGGACCCTGGACCACGGAGACCTAGGGGTGTCCCAGTCCCGGTGAGGGGCGGAGGGAGGGGCGGGGCGGGAGGTCTGGCACGCCTGGCAAGCACCGACCCAGGCGGCCACCTCGTCATCCATGCGCGGCCACCAGACATAGCTCCTGGCAAGTGCCTTCATGCGAGCTATGCCCGGGTGGTCGGCGTGGAGGGACTCGAGTACCTGACGGCGAAGGGGTGGGGGAACGATGACCCGGTCTCCCCATAGCAAGCACCCGCCGTGGAGCGACAGCTCCAGCTGGCGGGTCTTGAAGGGCCGAAACTCGTCCGGTAGCGAGCCCGGAGGCCACCCTCGCAGGACCCAGGTGGAGACCTGGGACAGGACAGGGTCGGCCTTGGTCCGTGCGGCCACGTCCGACGAGGTGAGAGGCAAGTCGGAATCGGCCACGGACAGGATGGACAGGGCCGGCACCGGCTCCTGGTCCGTCAGGGGAAGGGGGAAGCATCTGAGGGCGTCTGTGTGTCCCAGCTGCTTCCCCGGGCGGTAGAACAGCGTGTAGTCGTACGCTGCCAGAAACTCCGTCCACCTGGTCATCCTGGGGGAGAGGATGGGGGGGGGGTGGGCCGGTCCCCCGCCAGAAGCCCAAGGAGCGGCTTGTGGTCGGTGAAGACGGAGAAGGGGCGGCCGTACAGGTATTCGTGGAATCTTTTAATCCCGGACACTACAGCCAGGGCCTCCTTGTCAATCTGGCTGTAGTTGCGCTCCGTAGGAGACAGAGTCCGGGAATAAAAGGCGATGGGGGCCTCTGAGCCATCGGGCCGGAGATGGCTGAGGACGGCCCCCAAACCGAAGGGGGAGGCGTCGGATGCTAACGTCAATGGCAAGCTGTCAGAATACTGGACCAGCACGGCCCTTGACGTCAGCATCTCTTTGACAGCCGCGAACGCATGCGCTTCGCGGCTGCCCCAGCGCCAGGCCGCCGAGCGATCGAGCAATCGATGGAGCGGCTCGGCTAGCGACGCCTTGTGGGGAATAAATGGCACGTAGAAGTTGAGCAGGCCGAGGAAGGCCTGCAGCTCCGTTTTGGAGGCAGGCGTGGGGAAGTTGCGAATTGCCTCGACCTTGGAGGGGGTGGGGTGAATTCCCTGGGCATCAATCAAGAAGCCCAGGAATTCGACCTTCGGCTCAGCAAACTTGCATTTGCTGAGCTTCAATTTGAATCCCGCGCCCCTAAAAATAGTGAGGACCTTCCGGAGTACTTTGGCGAGGTCTGAGAGGCTGGAAGCAGCTATCAGGACGTCGTCAAAGTACGGAACGACGCCCGGGAGCCCGTGGAGCAGACGCTCCATGAGGCTCTGGAAGATCCCCGGGGCAACGGAAACGCCGAATTGGAGGCGGCGACAGCGGAAAGCCCCTCGGTGGGTGACGATGGTCTGCGCTTCAGTCGCATCGTCATCCACCGGGAGCTGCTGGTAGGCCTGCGCCATATCCAGCTTCACGAAGATGCAGCCCTGCCCCAAGGAATGGAGCAGATGCTGCACCACCGGGACTGGATATGGGTTCGCCTGAAGCCCGCGGTTGATCATCGACTTATAGTCGGCGCAGATGCGTATGGAACCGTCGGGCTTGATGGGGACCACAATGGGGGTCTCCCATTTCGCCTGGTCGACTGGCTCCAGAATGCCCTGCGCCACGAGACGATCGAGCTCCGCGTCAACCTTTGACTTCAGGGCGAACGGCAGCCTGCGGGCCTTGAGCCGAATTGGAGCAACCTGAGGGTCGAGGTTGAGGGAAACTGGGGTGCCTTTGTATGAGCCGAGACGCCCATCAAAAACATCGGGAAAATCCGCCAGGACAGCGTCCACCGGGGAGGCGGCCGGCACCCGGTGGACCCGTTGGACTGAGAGGCCCAGGGCGGCAAACCAGTCCAACCCGATGAGAGCTGTCAGGGGGCGTTTAACTACCAGAATGGGCAGGAGACCCTTGAACCGTCCATAGCGGACGTGGGCGCGGAGTAGGCCCAGCACCTCAATAGGGTTGCCCTGGTAGTCTTTCAGCAGTGTCTCGTGTTGGGACAGGTCAGAGGGCTTAAGCGTGGGGCAGATGCTGGCCAGTTGAGGCCAGGAGATGAGGGACCGGGACGAGCCCGAGCCGACCTCCATTGTCAGCGGCCGGCCATTTAATAGTAGGGATGTGGAAATGCGCCTACGGTCGTCCGGCGGTAGTGGGACGGTGTCCTGGAGGTCCATCATGGCGAAGCAGTCGGCTTCTGCCCGCAGTCTCCGGGCTGGGCGGCGTTGGCCGTAAGTCAGGGCCGGCGCAGCTGGGGTTGTCATCGGGCATGGTGCTGGCGGGGAGGACAGGGCTGGAAGGCTGGCCCTGCAGACGCGGGCAATGTGGCCCTTCCGATCGCAGCGGCGGCAGATGGTGGCCATGAAGGGGCAGTCGTTTCTGGCGTGGCTGCCGCCGCACCCGATGCAAGCCGCGGGCGCTTGGCGGGACGGCGGAGCCCTGGTGCGGCCCCGGCCCGAGGCTTGTAGGCGCGCCACCTGGTCATAGGGCTCGAAGTCGTCCGTCGGGTCGAGGGGGCCGTGCTCGTCGACGAGGCAGGCCCTCGTTGGGGGCGACGACTGCGCAGGCTGTCCTGGGCTCATTTCACTCGTGGTGGCGTCGGCCAGTTCGGCGGCCCTGGACTCCTCCACGGCCTGCTCCAAGGTGATGTCCGAGCGGGCCATTAGTCTGCGCCTGAGCTTAACGTCCTTCAGCCCGCAGACGAATTGTTCCACTAGGGATTCGTCAAGGAAGGGTGCGGCGAAGTCGCATAGGATGGCCGCGGCTCGCAGGGCCTGCAGGAAATCGGCAACTGACTGGGTGGGCAGTTGGCGGCATTGTCGGAAGGCAAACCGCCGAGAGATCCTAGAAGGAGCCGGGGCGAAGTGGGCCTTCAGGCGGGCTTGGAGTGTGTCCCATGCCATGGTGTGGACCGCTGCCGGAGTGGCGATGTTACGCGCCATGGCAAAAACCGTGTGCCCGCCGCAGCCTAGGAAAAGCCCCAGTCGTCTCTCCGGGGTGATCTCCCCGTGGTCGCCCGCAAGGAGGAAACATTTGAAGCGGGCGAGGAAAGCCTCCCATGACTCTTGTGCCGCGTCGAAGGAGGCGTAAGGTGGAAGCGTGGCCATCACGCGCGGTTGTCGGCCGAAGGCAAGCACGCTGAGGTGATAGCGAGAGAAGAAAAAAAAATGTGACGAAGTGTCTCTTCGGTCCCGTAGGGAGAAGAGCTTCCTCAGGAGTAATCAGTACCGGCCCCAACCTTCGTCGCCAGTGTTAAATTCCCAAGCGATGTCGAGAAGGAGTGAGTCCAGACCGGTAAGATTAACTGTTTTATTTAACGAAACGGCAACAGGTCAAAGAAGTAGACAACTTTAAAAGAACGCGCGCCTTCTGTCTGACAGCTCCTTTTATATCGAGCTGTCAGACAGCTAACCAATCGGCGCGACTCCCGCTCTTCGGCTGCAGCCAGTTGTGTCTTGGCCAATCAGACGCGACTGGCTGTTGCCGGGGAATTCGAGCGGCTGTCAGAATGCAACACCTTCCTTCCTTCCTTCCTTCCTTTCCCTTCCTTCCTTCCTTCCTTCCTTCCTTCCTTCCTTCCTTCTTTCTTTTTTTTCTTCCTTCCTTCCTTCCTTCCTTCCTTTTTTCCCTTTCCTTTCCTTTCCTTTCCTTCTTGTTGGGTCACCGGCAGCGGTGGGGCAGACTTACTTCCGGGTCCACTGGTGGAACCTCCTCTCACCGGCTCTCTAAATTTCACCATGCGGCTCTCACGAGTAGGTGCGAACCTGCAGAAACCCACCACTGATATGCGCGCTGGAAACCAGAACTTCATTTTCTGGTGCCTGCCTGCCCCCCAGGAAGCTCCTCTTCCAGGTTGCAGCCCAGACAAGCGCACACGAGCACTGCCTTTTCAGCACCCAGTGTCGAAAAAGGTTCGCCATCACTGGTATAGGGCTCCTACTTGAGCCCGGAGGTCTGAATTGCCCTTGCCAAACAGGCCTCTTTCCTCAGTGCTAGGTTAGGTGTTTGTTCTGTCAAGGAGTTGGTTATTTTGGTCCTTGGATATTGCCTTTTTGTTGCTGTGATTTTATTTTGTATTGGATTTCTTTTTCATTGCTCACTGTCACTTATAAATAAACATAACCCGCGAATGCTATCGCCACATTATAAAAGGCATTACGATCTTGCTGCCGTTGGATGTGGCTGCAAAAATGTTATGTGTCTTTTTACTAGACTGACATTGCTGCAGTTGCGCTCGGATATTGGGGGATATATAATGGGATGATATGACTTTGCAGCCGCTGGAAGAAAAAATCAAATTTTTGTGGAGCAATCTGTCAACATAAATGAGACATGGGAATCTGTCAAACTCAATAGCTATACAGTTGTTGCTTGCACCATTGAATTGCACCTTTCTTTACCTTCCACACTTGTAAAAGTTAACCATACATAACCAGTATATATTTTTATTAGCACATGCTCTCTCGCCATTTACTGTTATGATCAGTGGATTTATTTAATAGATTTCTCAGGTCCAAGGGCCCTGCTTTAATTTCTTAGCATGGTTATCTAACAGATTCTACTGCATTCACAATATTTTTGAAATGGCATCCAGCAGCATAGTTTATTGCTGTTCCAGACTAGAGCTTCTTTTAATAGTCAGTAGTTGTTAATCGCATAACATTTTCACAGCAACCAGCCTCTATTCATGTTGCCTTGCTAGATCTTTTTTGCTTCAGTGTTTTCCCTGGTCTGGTTTATCTGGTGTATTACTATTATTTTTCTCATCCTTCCTAGTACCTATCTCTTCCCACTTATAACTATGTTGCTTGTATCTTTACAATTAATATTGTTTTATTTGTTTCCTAGTACGATTTGATTGCTTATTAGTAACCTATGACTATCACTAAGTGTTGTATCTTATGAGTCTTGATGAATGTATTTTATTTTATTTTTCTTTATGTACACTGAGAGCATATGCACCACCAATTACTTGTGTATCCAATCACACTTGGCCAATAAAGAATCATATTCTATTCTATTCTATTCTATTCTATTCTATTCTATTCTATTCTATTCTATGAGACTTGGGTCCATTGTGTCTAATTCCACAATATTGTTTCTAACCTGTGGCAAGAAATTGCTCCATTTGATGTAAAATTCAGCAGCAATTCTATTGAAAATTATTTCACTATATCAGTTTTCTACAGAAAGTTCTAACTTAATAAATAATACCCAAGACCTGAAAACCAACACATCAATATTCTGTTTTTGAAAATGAAGGCTTTAATTCCTCCCCCCCCCCCCCTCCAAGATACTGGGCTACATTCACTGGTGGTTTTTTTTTTTTTTGAAAGACATTTATCTGAAATTCTTTTGAAGAAGCTGTCATTTGTGTGGAGAGCAGATTCTGATGAACTGAATAGTATATAAAGTGACATATACTTTCTCTTTGTTATTGTTAGCAATGAATTTTTCTTGACTACTGACAAATGCTTGTCAGTAAGGGCCTCTCTCAATATTATGGTATTTTAAAGTCAGAAACTTTTTTTTGCAATTGGCCAATGATTCTACCTCTTTCTTTGCTATTACTGAATCAAAATAGCATATTTTTTTCAGATGATTTATTAATAGTCCAATGTCTATTAAAATCCAGATGCAGTCACCTGGGCTTCTTTTATTTAAATTAATATAGCATCACAGCATAAAATTACAAAGTATCTCTGGTAAGACAGTGTTATGTACAATTTTGTTCAATACAGTTTTATCTTCTTCTGTATATACAAAAATGTTTGTGTGTGTATGTGTGTGTCTGGAACGCCTTGAGCTATTTCAACCCAACTTGGTAGACAGATGACTTACTCTCTGGAAACAAATACTGTGGGGGTAAGTCACCCCTAACACCCCTCGGGGTGTGTGTTCTGTTACAATACAGCATGTTGTGCATTAAAATGGCTTCTACTGTATTGCTATAAAATGATTTCTACTGTACAGCGCAGTAGACTTGTCATGGTAATGACTTCACAGCACTCCACAAGGGGGCTCCCTCTAATAAGGGGGAAAATCCAACATTAGACATTACATTTGGTCTGGACATTTCTCCCCTATAAATAAATACCCGGACTATGCCGGGTTATTAACTAGTATCTAATAAGAGAAAATGAGACTGGAACTGCTCCTTATGACTATATTATCTACCCTGAGAATACTGAAAGTATTAAGAGCTGAAATGCACAGTTAACTCTATTTATATCCAAAAACAATATCTTCCATCCTAGTAATTAATATCATTCCTAATATAAAATAAATTAAATTCTAAATTTCCAAGGTGAATAAGAGGACAAATTATGCTGATGTTCCAATTATTTATACTTTTCTTGATATTTTGTGTGATTAAAAAAAAAACAAAGCAGAAATAGCTTTAATTTGATAAGATTTTTTTTATAAAGGACAGCAAGAAAGAATTATTTTTAGAAAATGGGTATCATAAGGAAAGTGCATATAATATACATTCCAACATGCTTCTGAATGTCCTGCTTTTAATTATTTATTGCATAAATTTATTTATATTAACAAGAGACATGGATCCAACTTTTATAAGCTAAGCAATTAAAGGGCACATTTTTTCCATTTGTATCCCTTAATTTAGCTTTCATGCTTAAGAAAAGAAATTAATTGCTTCTGCTGGTATTTTTATCACATATTTCAAACAATGCCTAATTCCTACATATTGGTAGGAAAAACTGCCACTTTATAAAAAGTGTAAGATTGCACATATAAGTATAAAATAATAAGAAAGGTTTTTGATACAGATGGAATCAGAACAATGATAGTAATAATACAATCTTTATTCGGAAAATTTATTGTTAATGTGGGTAACAGATGCTTTCTTTTCAGTAACATTTATTTATTTTATTTATACCTTTCGTTCCAGCTAAAATGAGTCTTAGGTGAAAGATGGCTGTTCTTTGAAAATTGCTATGCAAATAAACCAATGCTGTCTTTATGCTTCAATCCCTCACTGAGCATCTCCAAGACATTGTTATCATGGATAAGCATATAATTGTTTCCTAAATTTTGCTCCAGCTCTTTAGAAGAAGACACTGAATATGATATTTGATATGGATCATCACTGAGTCTCATCTTGGGTTCTCCAACTTTAAGCAGTACCACAAAACAGCCCTGGGCCATTTCCAATTTGTATTAACCCTGTTTGTTCTAGTATTTTACACACACACACACGAGTTGAAAGGCAAATATTTCCAGTGGCGAACCAATGTTTCTATCTCCACTTTCATGCAGTTGGGAATCAGTGGTGGGTTTCTGCAGGCTCGCACCTACTCGCGAGAGCCGGTTGGTGAAATTTAGAGAACCGGTGAGAGGGGGTTCCACCGGCGTACCTGGAAGTAAATCTGGCCCACCGCTGCTAGTGACCCAACGGGAAGGAAAGGAAAGAAAGGAAGGAAGGAAGGAAAGAAAGAAAGAAAGAAAGAATTTATCATCACAATTGAGTCCAAAATTTTGGTTGCTAAGCAAGAGCGTTGTTAAATGAGTTTCACCACATTTTAAAAGGTGACCACTCCCACCCTGTCACATGACTGCCAAGCCACGCCCACAAAATAGGCCACACCTACAGAGTAGGTTTTAAAAAATTTGAAACCCACCACTGTCGGGAATCCTGATTTTTCAGGTTTCTAGATTATTCGCGATATATACACAAATAGAAGGGACACCGTGTTGCAATTCGCCCCTCCCACTTCCCCTCAGTTGCAAAGAGCACACAGAAGATTGCAAACATGGAGTTAGAAAGGTGAGGGGAAGTTAAAAAGCAATTGCCTTTCTTTAATGCACTTCAAATCAATGAGTTAAAACCAAATAGTTCTTCAAAATTCTTCTTCTTAGTTTAATTTCTCTTCAAATAATAATAATAATAATAATAATAATAATAATTTAATTTTATATCCCGCTCTCTCTCCCCAAGGGGACTCGAGGCGGGGCACAGGCAATTAAGAATACAAATAAGACCACAGACAAAATACAAAATACAAAATTAAAAATGGATTAAATTGATCCTGCGCTAAAACCCATAAACTAAACTAAAAATTACCCCTAAAACCCCTAACCTAAAAAGAGACTACCCAAGGCCGGCCAGGCGAAAAAAGTGTGTCTTTAATTTTAAGCGGAAGGAGCGGAGGTCCGTGGTTGTCCTGATATCGGGGGGAAGGTCGTTCCAGAGGGCTGGGCCCGCCACAGAGAAGGCCCTTCCCCTGGGCGTCGCCCGCTGACAAAGTCTAGTGGACGGCACCCGGAGAAGTCCCTCTCTGTGGGAGCGAATCGGCCGTGAGGATGTATGGGGCAGGATCCGATCCCGCAGGTAGCTAGGTCCCGAGCCATGGAGCGCTTTGAAGATGGTAATTAACACCTTGAAGCGCACCCGGAAGACGACAGGTAGCCAGTGCAGCTCGCGCAAGAGCGGTGTTACGTGGGCAAACCTAGAGGTGCCCATAATTGCTCGCGCGGCTGCGTTCTGGACCAACTGAAGCCTCCGGGTACACCTCAAGGGGAGCCCCATGTAGAGAGAGTTGCAATAATCCAGTCGGGATGTCACGAGAGCATGAGTGACTGTGCGAAGGGCGTCCCGATCCAATAGGGGGCGCAACTGGCGTAACAGGCGAACCTGGTAAAACGCCCTCCTGGCCACGGCTGTCACTTGATCTTCCATGGACAGCCGGGTATCCAGGAGGACACCCAAGTTGCACGCCCCATCCACAGGGGCAAGATGTTCGCCCCCTATGGCCAGCGATGGAGTCAGCTGGTTGAATCGGGCAGCCGGAAACCACAGCCACTCGGTCTTGGTCGGGTTGAGCCTGAGTCCGTTACTTCCCACCCAGATCCGCACGGCTTCCAGGCACTGGCACATCACCGCTACGGTATCGTTGGGGTGGTTTGGGGTAGATATATACAGCTGAGTATCATCAGCGTAGAGATGATACTCTACCCCAAAACCACGGATGATCTCGCCCAGCGGCTTCATGTATGTGTTGAACAGGAGAGGCGAGAGGACCGACCCCTGAGGCACCCCACATGTGAGGGGTCTCGGGGTCGACCTCTGCTCTCAATAAATGGTGTGAACTCTTTTGCTGCTGTTTTTTTTGAAGTGTTTTGATCAATGAACATTTTATTTAATTTATTTATCTTGGTTTATTTATTTGTAGCCCACCTTTATTACTTTTTGCATACTCAAGGTGTTGAACATAGGGAGATAAAAGGAACAATTTCATAATTCTATCACTCAGGCACTGAATAGGGGCAATGAAATTAGGCGCATTGAGCTTTAGCTTTCCTGTTCCCTATCTTCATTCATCCTTTCAGATGATAGTCAAAGGGTTGTCCCACTAGGTAGACTAAATCAGGAAATCAAATCCACAGGAAGACTAAAACTAATTGCGATTAGCTATAATAACAGAATCTTGCAAGTTGTGCTGCACCTCTCCCTCCGCCTTGTAGTCCAATGAATTGGGAAAGTGTCAGTTTGGGACATTTCTGAATGTTATCTCATTATAGACTTAAAGAGTGCTTCAGTTCCTTTTGCACATCTTTCTCCTAATTCTTTACAAAATTAATTTCCTAACAATTCACACAATATCTACATGCAATGAAATATTAGGGACTTATCTAATCTTAATGTCTAAGTAAGTGAGTAGCCTACTGCTTGCTTTAGACCAGGGATGGACAACTATGGCCCCTTTAGGACCTGTGGACTTCAACTCCCAGAATTCCTGTGTCAGCCATGCTCACTCAAGAACTCTGGGAGTTGAGATCCACAGGTTGCAAAGGGGTCATAATTACTCACCCCTGTTTTAGACTGTATCCTGTATGTGTGGGGCTGGTGAATTGGAGCCACTGGTTTTATACAATTGTGTAGAGGCTTAAGTGACATCTCTGGAGGAAGTATGGGAATAATTGTCTGTTTGCTGTAGACACCTTGACTTCCTTAAAACCATCTGCTGTGCACTCAATCAGAATTGACTTATGGATAAAATAGGGTTTAAAAAAAAAAAATTCCCCTACACCTGCGAGGTTGAAATGCTTCAAAAATCAATCCTGCGGCTGTTTGTTATGCCAGAATCCTTGCAATCTGGCAGACTGCCCTTCATGGGCCACAAAAGAGATTTAGAAAGCCTTATAATAATATTCTCTGGATTTAAAATGAGTTATAAAGGAAGTCAATGACTAATTGTTACGAGAGAACCATGTGGGAATTGTGTCCTGGTGTTTTCTTCCCAGGGTCCATACAAGAGCGTGCACCTGCAGGATGAAAGCGACCAGGACAATAGAGAATGGTGTCTTGATGTGATTCCACTTGTGTTAATCCCTTCCCTCCCTCTTTCCCCATCTGATACATTGGTGGGGGGGGGGGGGGGGGGGGAGGAAAGGTCCTTTTTGTCCTCCATATATGCCAGATCTCTCTCTTACGTTTTTATATTTTATATAGAGCAGGGGTGCTCAAACTTGGCAAATTTAAGACTTGTGGACTTCAACTCCCAGAATTCTGGGAGTTGAAGTCCACAAGTCTGGGAGCTGAAGTCCAAATTCTGAGAGTTGAAAGTCCAAATTCTGAGAGTTGAACGTCCAAATTCTGGGAGTTGAAAGTCCAAATTCTGAGAGTTGAACGTCCAAATTCTGGGAGTTGAAAGTCCAAATTCAGAGAGTTGAACGTCCAAATTCTGGGAGTTGAAAGTCCAAATTATGGGAGTTGAAGTCCACAAGTCTGGGAGCTGAAGTCCAAATTCTGAGAGTTGAAAGTCCAAATTCTGGGAGTTGAAAGTCCAAATTCTGGGAGTTGAAGTCCACATGTCTGAGAGTTGAAAGTCCAAATTCTGAGAGTTGAAAGTCCAAATTCTGAGAGTTGAAAGTCCAAATTCTGAGAGTTGAACGTCCAAATTCTGGGAATTGAAAGTCCAAATTCTGGGAGTTGAAGTCCACATGTCTGGGAGCTGAAGTCCAAATTCTGAGAGTTGAAAGTCCAAATTCTGAGAGTTTAATGTCCACATTCTGGAAGTTGAAAGTCCAAATTCAGAGAGTTTAACGTCCAAATTCTGGGAGTTAAAAGTCCAAATTCTGGGAGCTGAAGTCCAAATTCTGGGAGTTGAAAGTCCAAATTCTGGGAGTTGAAGTCCATAAGTCTGGGAGCTGAAGTCCAAATTCTGGGAGTTGAACGTCCAAATTCTGGGAGTTGAACGTCCAAATTCTGGGAGTTGAACGTCCACATTCTGGGAGTTGAAGTCCACAAGTCTTAAAATTGCCCAGGTTTGGGCACCCCTGATACAGAGGTTGTCCTTAACCTAAGACCATTCATTTGGTGACCATTTGAAGCTACAACGGCACTGAAAAGGGGGACCTATGTCCGTTTTTCCCACTTCAGCATCCTCGCAGTTCTGGGATCAAAATTTGAATGCCTGGCAACTGGCGTGTTATTTATGACTGCCGCAGTGTTATGATCCCTTTTTGTGGATTTCTGACAAGCAAAGTCAAAGGGGAAGCAAGATTCCCTTAACCACCGTGTTACTATCTTGACAACTGCAGTGATTCACTTAATGACTATGGCGAGAAAAATGGGGCAAAACTCACTTCACAAGTGTCTTGCTTAGCAATGGAAATTTTGGGCTCAATTGTGGGCTCAATTGTGGCCGTAAGTTGAGGACTCCCTGTATTTGTTTTAAAGTTGTTTTAAAGTTGTAATCAATTTAGTGTTCTGCGTACAGTTTCGCATGATTACATTTTTTGTTTTAACAAAGGAACAGAACTTCCCCCATCACTAAAAGCCCTTACATTTATGGAATTGTAAGAGAAAATATAACTGAAAATGTCTCCCTTTGGCTTAGTCAGAACTGTTTCGCCTTCTCCTTTCCAGTGTTCTAGCCAATGAATGTAGAAGGACAATGATGATTCACAATTTTATATTGTGCTATTTATATTTAGGGATTTCCCCCCGCCCCCCAACTTCTTTTTCCGTTCTTTTCCACTGATTTACGAGGCTTACCCTGTGTGCCCTTAGATGTCTTCCTACAAAAACAGAGGCTGAAAGGCAACACTTTATAGGATCACGAAACAATTGCCATTCAGAAACCGATGGACATATGGACTGATGGAGACTATAAAGGAACAGGAATAAAACAAAGCATCACAGCAGGTGCTATCTTTGTGGCTTGGAACAACAACTGCTTGACTCAATCCTCTTTATCAGACATTGTGTGCTGAGCAAGTTTCAAATTTGTTTACCTCCTCCAACAACTTTGTCAGCAGAAAAAGGGGAGGAAATTGCATCTAACCTACACATGAATGTGAGGTCAATTGCATTTTTTTTAAAAGGAGAAAACCAATTGCAGTGCTGGAGGGTGTTGTTTGTTTATTTTGTTAAATAAAACTAAGGAAAACTTTTCTTAAGTCAGGCTGAAAGTATGAGGAGTTTCAGTCTTCCCATATTTAGAAGGTAGCTGGTTGGGGATAGCTGTGATAGAAATTCACAAAATTATGGATGATAAGGAAAAACATGAATGGAGACATTTTTACCTTTCATGATATTTCTACAGCCCAACTTCATATCAGGATTATTATGAAGACAAAAGATCACCCAGTTTAAACATTTATTTTTTAACATTTATTTTGGACATACTTATACATGCTTATATTCTTTCAGAATAGGCAGTATTATTTAAAGTGCAGCAAGGGAATCAGTATAATAGGAAATGAAAGGGATGAGCTAAGAAAAAGCAAAGAAAATACAGCAAAATCTAGTTTATACCAACATATTCACTATACTTCTCCATAACTTTCTACCCTTGCAAATCATCTTCCATTGATCCATCCATTCCCATTTTTCTTAACACTTCTCCTCTCCTAGTTTTTGGGAAGCTCATCAACCCAGTGGTAAAATTCAATTTTTTTTACGACCGGTTCTATGGTGGGCATGGCAGAGGAAGGATACTGCAAAATCCCCATTCCCTCTCCACTCCTGGGGGAAGGATATTGCAAAATCCCCATTCCCTCTCCACTCCTGGGGGAAGGATATTGCAAAATCCCCATTCCCTCTCCACTCCTGGGGGAAGGATACTGCAAAATCCCCATTCCCTCTCCACTCCTGGGGGAAGGATATTGCAAAATCCTCATTCCCACCCCACTCTGGGGCTAGCCAGGGGTGGTATTTGCTGGTTCTCTGAACTACTCAAAATTTCTGCTACCTGTTCTTCAGAACTGGTCACAACCTGCTGAATTTCACCCCTGCATCAACACCATCTATCCAAGATTTCTTAATCTTTCTCTGGACCCTTTCGTTCTGCAATTCCTATTTCTATTCTTCTGCAATTCAACCCTCATTCATTCTCTCTATGTCACCATTTTTCATATCGGCTACCCATTTATATTTTCAATCTCCAAAGCACCTGAAGGCAGGGCAAGAAGCAATGGATGGAAATGAATTAAGGAGAGATCCCACTTAGAACAAGGGAGATATTTCCTGACCTTGAGAACAATTACTCAGTGGAATGGCTTGCCTCCAAAAGTTGTGGGTGCTCCATCACTGAAGATTTTAAAAAAGAGACTGGACAACCATTGGTCTGAAATAATGTAGATTCCCTGCCTGTGCAGGAGGTTGCATTAGAAGACCTCCAAGGTCCTGTTATTCTGTTAATCTTCTAACTGTTTTTCATACAGGGCTCATTATTTCCTCTTTTTGCAGTCATTCTAATCTTCGTCCTCTTTCATGTTCAGATAATCCCCAAAGTCCACTCTTAACTTTCAAAAAAATACTTTGTCCCTTATTTAGAACCTTCATTTACCCTTGTAGCCTTTATTAATTCAATCAGTCTAATTACTCATACTTCTAGATTTTACTAATTTCTTTGCCAAGTATACATGGGAACAGACATAAAGCATAAATCACAAATCCAAAAACATTGCACCTTACAGTATTCTAAGCAGTGATTAACCAGCCATCATTCTCATCAATTTTCAATTCTCTAAATGACACAACTTTTTCTGTACTGTACTTTCCCAGGTTATTCTGATTTTCTTTAGTCATGCCACCTAAGAGAATTTTTTTCTCCTGTGTGGTATTCTTTCAGAATATTGCACCATTTCCCCTGAAATTGTGTCTTTCATTTTTATTATTTGCAACTATCATTTTTATTATTTGCAACTAATACTAACCTCTGGGCTGCTATTTTTAGGTTCACTCAAAAAAACATAGATTACATCAGTTCATAATTACTGGCAGGCGGTTTAGCTTTTTCATTCATAATTAAACTTTCATTTCCTTTCTGATATGCATTGATGTTACTTGCATGAAACCAGACCACCTTCATTCAGACCTGTTAATGTGCATACTTTCTCTTCATTTCAGAGAGATACACCTACCTGTTTTTATGCTTTACATTCCATAATTCAAATTCTCTACCATTTACTCTTTTCTTTCCTTCCATGTGCCATGGTGATCACCAGCTGGGACCGTCACTATTGATCTCCACTACTTCTTTATTTAAAAAAGATGTTACTTAGGTAACAGCCTTAGTCATCCATGCTGTATTCACATTCCCTGTTCATCAAGGGACACTATCGATCGATCAATTTTGCCACGGTTTGATTAAATCATCACAAGTACACCCCAAACCCAAATTTACTCCATCCTTGTTCAATCTATTCTACTCAAGACACGGACCCTAATCTAGAGGCTTCCTTAAAAGCTAATATATTTTTCACCATGCGGTCGTCCTAAATCAGACACATACTTAGATGCTTCATTTTTTTAGTTCTGCTTTTCTTTAAGTATACATGGTTGTGATTAACTAACTACAGGTTAGTTAATTGACTTACCACAGTTCATTTAGTGGCTGTTTGAAGTTACAATGGCACTGAAAAAAGTGACTTATGACCATTTCCCACACTTATGGCCATTGCAGCATCCCCATGGTCACATGATTTATATTCAAATGCTTAGCTACTGACTCACATTTATGATGGTTTTTTTGCAGCCTTCTAACAAACAAAGTCAGTGGGTAAACCAGATTCACTTAACAACCGTGTAACTAATTTAAAAACTGCAGTGATTTCCTTAAGCAAGAAAAGTTATAAAACGGGGCAAAAGTCACTGAACAAATTTCTCACTTAGCAACATGGGCTCAGTGGTGGCTGTACATTGAGGATTACCTGTATATTTAACTGTATAAATCCACACACACATGGCAGTCATGTCATAACTGTTTTGTACCATCACTTGTGTCCCCTTTCTAAAAAAAATATTTTATCTGATACAAATCATTATGATTACAAGTTGCTTTCTATTTTAAAGCAGTATTTATTAAACAAATTTATGTAGCCACTCAGCTCACACACTGTGTCTCCAGTGGGGTAAAATATTAAAAGACCTCACAATTTAACCCCTCCCCCACATGGCAGTGATGACAGAATCAACAAGCCACTTGATCGGCTTTGAATGGGACGCTCAGTTCCACTAACAAAATCATGTCTTCAAAGCTTTGTGGAAATGAAACACAGTGGAACTAGGCCTCAGACTTATTTGTTTTTAGAGCAATGGGAGTTGCCCTCAAGTCCTGCTGATGGGCTTTTAAGATGTATCTGTTTGACCAGTAGATAAGATTGGCCTTTGTGGTCTTTGGTGCTCTCTGATCTTGGTGGTTTTCTTGATGATATTTTATTGCCAAATTAGGTAAATCATCAATGCACATCTAGGTAACTAGATGTTACCTAGTTTGGTAATGAAACATCTGCAAGAAAACCATCAAGCTCAGAGAGCAACAAGGACCCCACAGTTCAACTCTGAACTACTCTTCTATCCACAATTGGCCTTTGTTCTATCAGTAAAAGCTTTGTATTCTTAACATACTCTGTATGTAACTAATTTCTCTCAATAAGGACAGTTTATTTCTACAACTATTAATGGTGTCCGTCTGGAAGCTTTATAATCAACAGCACACACGATGCACCTGGATATGTAAAGGGTGAAAATTATTTGAAATTTTCTGATCATTTTCCTGTTTAACAAATTGTTTCTAGCTGCATTTTTTTTTAAAAGCCTGCAGTTAATCTAACAAAGTGATCTCTTTCTTTAAAGTATTCCATTTTTTAAGGATGGAAGAAGTTTCAAACAGAGCTTTTTAATCTGAGAAAAGGGGATGGTACAATTTGTATTCTCCTTTGAGATTTCAGGCAAACAGACAAAAGTTTGTAATCGTTTGTTGACTTCTAATTACAGGCAAGATAACTTGGGGTTTGTTTTGTCTTAACCCTAATTACTGTAATTGGGAATTGTTATTAGCTTACAGTCTTTGGCGTGAAGTAGCTTGAATAAATCAGTTTTAAAAGATTCAGCTTTTGATCCCAAGTGAAGAGCTGATGAGTGGGACCCGTCCTGGGTCCTTTTGGAGAAGGGCGGGATATAAATTGAATAAAATAAAATAAATAAATAAATAAATATGATGCAGTCCAATGTGACAACTTTTCAAAATTGTAAAATAAGATTGGAAATGAATCCTGTGATAGGCCAGATTATTATTTTCTCTTTCCCCAAATCTTAAATAAAGCATGTAAATACATCATCTTCCATCATCCTTAGGCTTTGCCAGATCGGATAATTTTGGGGCAGACTGCAAGAGAAAATCTTCTGATGACTGGGCTCATAAATGATATTGTGGCAAGCCTGTTTAGGGATATAGTGGTTTGACAAGGTAAGATGACTTTCTTTTGACTAAGCTCCTTATTCAGTCTAATAACTGACTCTTCTTAGACATCTGATGTTGCTAGAGGTGTAGTAGTATAGATTGCTGGACTATACTAAATGTTGTTGTTGTAAGATGCGAAGTCATGTCCAACCAATCGTGACCCCATGGACAACATTCCTCCAGGCCTTCCTCTACCATTCTCTGGAATCCATTTAAGCTCACGCCTACTGCTTTGGTGACTCCATCCAGTCAGCTCATTCTCTGTCATTCCATTCTTCTTTTGCCCTCAATCCTTCCCAGCATTGGGCTCTACTGAATAATACACTATTAAAAGCATAAGAGTAGGGCTAAATACAACAGTGCCCCAAAAACAGCAAGGAGAGCTTTTAAGTCCCTCAGACAGATGACAGGACACTGGCTGCCCAAACAGGCAACGATTTATTAACTGGCTAAGTAGTAACAACAGAACAGCAAACACCCGACTGACAGCTATTTATACAGAGCCTATCAGACAGGGAACCAATGAGAGGACTGTGAATGTACCGCCAGCTGGCAGGCGCGTCACAGCCAATCAGCGCACTCCCTAACTTCCTAACCACTTGCCGGTGGACTCTGCACTCCTTCCCCCCGGATTGCACACACGTAATCCTGTAGATAAGCAGGCTGATGGCACGTGCGCTGCGAGCATCTTAGTTAGGGAGAGCTTCCCACGGAAGGAGGAGCAGTGTCTTCAGCCAGAATTGGATGTCCTTGGGAGTCTCCACCCATGCTGCAAGGCCGGGTGCTACAGGTGAGTGCGCGTCCGAGATCGGGCCGGACAATTCTTTGTCGGGAACGGATGGTAGGTGGAAATCTTGCTGGTAGGCGGCATCAGGAGAGTTGTTTGCAGCTCGGTTAAATTGGCGATTTCGGGTTTCGTCTGCCAAACGGCAACGGAGCTGATTCACATGCCGCCGCCACTGACGACCATCGCTGAGTTGGACCCTGTAGGAACAGCGCCCCGTTACATCAGTTATCCAGCCTGGCAGCAACTCAAGAAAAATCCCCATTTCCTGTCAGCTGGCACTTCAGCCATATCGTGTGCCTGATGGAAACATTGGAACCTCTCCAGAAAAGCATCCCAGGATTCCTTCTCTGGGCAGAATTCAGTAAACATTGGAACGGTGGCAATAGCTAAGTTCTGTAGAGGGTTCATTTCGCACTTATCATCGCCAGTTTTAAGTCCCTCAGACAGATGACAGGACACTGGCTGCACAAACAGGCAACGATTTATTAACTGGCTAAGTAGTAACAACAGAACAGCAAACACCTGTCTGACCACTATTTATACAGAGCCTGTCAGACGGGGAACCAATGAGAGGACTGTGATTGTCCCGCCAGCTGGCAGGTGCGTCGCAGCCAATCAGAGCACTCCCTGCAGAGCTAACCACTTGCCGGTTGTAAGTCTGAGGACTCTGCAAGAGCCTTCTCCAGGCGATTCCACAAAATGGAGGTGAATGGTATCATTATGTCTGGGATGGCAATCAGCTGCTAGGAATTCAGGTTGAAAAATGTTTTCACTATCGTTTTAAAAAATATACTCCTGGGTAAGAGTTTCAATTTGCAGGCTTCTACCTCTAATGGGGATTTATGGAGGACAGCAGCTGATAACCCAAATGATATGTGATTGCAACATGCTTGGAAATGCCAAGAGTGATAATCCCTTTTGCCATCTACACAAAAAACATTGCACTAATGCTAAGGCCCACGGCGAGTGATTCTGCAACTGCAATGAGCCTGTCTAATCCTGAATCAGCAGCCGTCCCTGAAAAAGGCATCTCAGCTGCTGTAAATGAAATTACCTTGACAGGGTGAAGTTAACGTAACCAAAAGGTCAGTCAGCCTAGCACATTAATAACAGCCCCCTACCTTCAATTTCTGGTAATATCTGTAGTTACCTAGGAGGTCATGTCAAAGCTAATGTCTCCCTGTCTTATGAAAGTAACCACAAGTCCCTTTTAAATCAAGTTAGTGCTGAGGATTACTTCACTAAATCATGGCTAACGTTCTCCAAGCGGTTTCGTTGGAAAGGCTAATTTCATTTGAACTGCATTTCTTTTCCAAATGTGACAGTCCTAATTGTCTTGGAGTATGACTGCTAATCAATATTCAGAGATTCTATCTTGTAAGATAGCAGAGAAACTGTTGTTGGATTGTTGCTTAAAATAGGTAGGTACCTTTGGTTTATTACTTGGGAGTGGCTATTATGGACACTTTATAGCACAGTTATATACATTATATTGTGGATTCTTTCCACAACTAAAGGAATTCTCGAGAATCTGAGAAGATGAAAGAGAAACACAATAATACTTTCTGCTCCATTGAAGCACTTCTGAATTTTATGCAGCATCGCCTAAAATAACATGTTTACTTTGGAACCTTTTAGTTCTAACTAAAATGTGGTTAAAAGCACATTCCTACCAGTGGTGGGATTCAAAATATTTTACTACCGGTTCTGTGAGTGTGACTTGGTGGGTGTCGCATGGCTTGGTGGGTGTGGCATGGTGGGTGTGGCAGGAGAAGGATACTGTAAAATCACCATTCCACCGCACTCCAGGGGAAAGATACTGTAAAATCTCCATTCCCACCCCACTCCAGGGGAAGGATACTGTAAAATCACCATTCTATCCCGATCAGCTGGGACTTGAAAGGCAGAGAATAGATGGGGGAGGGGCCAATCAGATGTGGTATTTACTGGTTCTTCAAATTACTCCAAATTTCCGCCACCGGTTCTCCAGAACTGGTCTGAACCTGCTGAATACCACCTCTGCTTCCTACCAACACTGGTAAGACAAGCTATATATAAAGAGGGGTGCAAACCCACAGCCACTAGCACTGATGATGCTACCTAGTCAGGTAAGGAAATGTCTTCAAACAAACAACCAAGTTCAGAGAGCACCAAGGACTTCATGGGACTTAAAATAAAAACTGCATTCTGTTCTGCTAAAGCAGAAATAGATTCCATATAGAAAGTATTCCCTGATCACGATTCCATTTTTAAGCCAGAGGATCTTACTTCCCAGGAAATGTTTGTGATCAACTCATTACAGTATTTATCTTTGTTTCCTCTTCTGCCTTTAGGATGTAGGACATAGCAATGGAGTAATCACAGTTTTCCCTAACAACAGCTCAGTGAAGATAAGTACATTGGACAGATGCTAAGCGCCCCAAAGCAAACTTTGAGTGCATTTGCTGCAACTTGATTTAAACTTGTTCAAAAGTTCATTTAAAGAGACTGACAAGGGGGATAAAACCCTAGTCTAGTTTCCTCTCTGTAATCTCCACAACAGGAATGGACAACGGTTTGATAAATAGAGGGAGTTCTTAATATTGGGGTGCATGTGCAGTGTGAAGTATACTGGTGAAATATGAGGTGGGACTTATGATCACATGATGGGCACAGAACAAGAAAATCTTGTTTTGTGATGGTTATGATCCATTAGAGAGAGGAAGATATTTGGAATATGTCTCAGGGATTACATTACATTTTCCATGTACATATCAGGCAAGCCTTTCTATGCCTTGAGCTAACCGGCTTCCCTGATTACATCAGCCTTTTACAGGACTCTATTGATGAGAGAATATTTTCACAGCTCCTGTTATGAGGCCCGTTTAAGGGAGGAGACAAACTGTCATCCTTCTCTGCCCTTCGACTCAACCCAGAGATCATCCAGATGGTTAAAAACCTGCTGTATGACACCATTTTTGAGTGGTGGGAGTGGATTACATAGTCTTTAAAAAGTGCTAAGCCATGAATTGGGAACCTACTCTTAATCCTAACCCTATCTCTGTGCTACCACAACACAATTCTCTTTACTTTTCCACAGTTCAAAGCTTCTGTTAAGAAAAGTCTCCGCCACAGATATTCCCAGGCAGTAGAATGACTTCATGATTTATGAGGTCATCTTCTTGGATGTGACTATCAGGTGTGGCTGGTGATTGCCAAGAAAACACAGTGTTTGAGTGCCAAACATCGTCTAGCACCTGAGCCCATGTATCAGCCTGGGTCTCCAGTGCATTAGCACATACGTATTTCAAAACCCAAATTCTGAATATCCTTAGTATCCTAATTAGTATCTGAATATCCTTACTATCCTAATATACAGAATTTTGGGTGGTTAAAACCCAGCATCGATAAAGATTATTGGAACCAGCTTTCTTCCATTAGCAAAAATCAATAAATAAAATTCCATGTTATTAATGTTATTGTTTCAGTTTTTAAAAATAATAATAGTAATGATAATAATACGTGGGACTCAGAAGGCAGAGGACAAGTTGAGACTCTCTTAAGGCTACATTATGTTAAATTGAACAGATGTCATCCATGAGCAATCAGCAAGGGACAGCCAAATGAGGGGGACAGACTGCTGTCTGCAAGGTCAGACCTGCCCTCCTGAACATGAGAAGGTGCCTCTGAAGCCACCTGTCGAACCATAGGTAAATATAGCTAATAAGAAATTTATTTAGGCTCAAAAAGTGTCAAGTGCCAAGGAAAACTTTGGAAATGTTGAGCCCCTTTTAATGCATGTGTTTATTTTATTTAGAGCGTGTCTGACATACCCAGGTGGGTTACACAACAATCTATTAGGGAATGTTTACATTTGTGCACATTTCCAGGTGGTTCAGCTGTCAGCCCTAACAACACATAACATGGATGGAAAAATGAATTGGGAAAAGAGAAAAAGGAAAAGGAAATACTGTAGATACTGATCATTGTAGAATAGCTACGGATGACCATAATGATAGACATAGGGTACTATTTATTGAAATATTTACATATTTAGGTAGTCCTTGACTTATGACCACAGTTGAGCCCAAAATTTCTGTTGCTAAGCAAGACAATGCCCTATTTTTTTTTGTCACACTAGTTAAGCAAACCCGTGCAGTTGTTAAGTGAATCATGTAGTTATTAAGCAAATCTGGCTTTCCTCCATTGACTTTGCTTGTGGAAAGCCAGCTGTGAAGGTCATGTTGGAAGGTTTCAACAAGTGGTGATCACATGACCCTGGGACAGTGCAACTATCATAAGTACATGCCAGTTGCCACACACACACACACACACACACACACACACACACACACACACACTAGAGAGAGAGTGTTTGACTTTTGTATGCAATTCATAAAAGGAAAAAAAACCCTCAAGCACCAATTCTTAAAGCAAACATTGTAAGCAAAGAATAACATTTTGAAGAGCTGCCTAGTTTAGCTGACCATAAGAAGGGCAACTCCTTATTGTTCCTGTAATAATGGATTAATTTAGACTAAAATATGACTGTTTTGTCAGTACAGAAGAGCTATTAGCAATAAATGCTCTTCTTTGTTCTATTAACAACATTTTTTCATGGATGAATGAATGAATAGTTATTGCAGATTTGATATGTCAGTACAAACTCCCTCAGGGCCAGGTCTCTATGGGACCTCAAGGAGATGAATTGTAATGTTATATAGTTCAATAAAAATAACTGCTGCTTCCCGCTCTGGCGGTCAGGCAGGAAAATCCCAGCTGTTCTTTCAAGCTGGGGTTTGTATTGTTTCAAAATAATCTTTGACCCGACTAACCACGGAACAAGAGAAATGGTGTCTAGGTTATAATAACAGAATAAAAGCGTTGGAAGAGACCTTGGAGGTTTTCTAGTCCATGTAGTCCAATAGTCTGGGCCCTCTTCAAGCAAGAGACACTATACAATTTCAGGCAAGTGGTTGTCCAGTCTCTTCTTAGAAACTTCCAGTGATGGAGCGCCTACAACTTTGAAGGCAAGCCATTCCACTGATTAATTGGCTAACTATCAGGAAACTTCTCCTTATTTCTAGGTTGGTTCTCTCCTTGATTAGTTTCCATCCCTTGCTTCTTGTCCTGCCTTCTGGTGCTTTGGAGAATAAGTTTACCTCCCCTTCCTAGTGGCAGCCCCTCAAATATTGGAATGCTGCTATCATGTCACCTCTTGTCCTTCTTTTAATTAAACTAGACTAATCCATATGGTGTAACCTCCCACTGATCATCTTTGTGTCTTTTCTCTGGACTCTTTCTAAAGTTTAACATGTTTTTTTTATAGCATAGCGACCAAAACTGGATGCAGTATCCCAAGTAGATCTTACCAAGGCATTATTAAGCAGAACCCTGATGCTGATGAGGCATCCCAGAGAGAGGCTGCAAAATCTAAATAGCCAGGGGACGGCCATAAATAAATAGCAAAGACTGGTTAACATTTCCTTCCATTCCAGATTTTTGTAACCCTGCCTCGTGTTTGCCAGCCTTCTTCCCCAGCAAGGGAAGTTCAGGGCAACTGAACATCGGCACCAACTAGTATGCATGCGTGTTGGCTGGGGATTATGGAAGGGGAAATGCAACAAGCACATCTGGAGGTTATCAGCATATCTTCTGCAGTGATGGGTTCCGGATTCCGTTCCAACTGGTATGGTTGGAACGGCCCTGGCATCACCCAGATGCACACGTGTGTGGTACGTGCCTACCACGTGTGTGGTACGCGCCTGCATCATACTTGCCTGCGATGGTTTTGCAAGCCTCCGCGACGCTCCAGATGCTCAGTGGAGCATCGTGCAGGCACCATATGCACCATGCACGTGCGCGGAAGCGCCAGAGGCATAAAGGACAGGTAAGCGAGGGTGGGAGGGTTGACCCTCCACAGCACTGTACCGGAATAGTATCCGGTGCTCCGGGCAGGCTCCGGTATGCCCGTACCAGGGCACACCACCTGCAACCCACCACTGATCTTCTGACAAATGAAGCCTCTCTTCAAGTAAGTGTAACCTTCAAATAATTAGGTTCCCACCCACTTCTAGATTTAATAATGATATAGTTTTCTGCCAAAGCCTGGGAGTTATGGCAGACCCCCTTTGGGCTTCATTCCAGGAAATTCCTGACTGTTGCCAAGGATTGACCCTCCTATCTGTATCTTCTTAAATTTGGCGATCTTATATCTACTATAGCAACTGGAATCTGCCTTGCATTTTTTTGTGTTGCCTCCTTTCTCCAATATGTTCTCTGCTACACAATGCCCTTTATAACAAGCAGAGAGCATGGTGTTTCTGAGATAGAATGAAAAGATACCAGAGTCTTCACTAAAAGACACTGATGCATTTTCTTGACATGGTGCAACTGTTCTGGGATATATTTTTGTAGGCAGTCTAATATAAAACTAATATCATATAATAATATAATAGATAAATTGCACCAGGTTCCCAGGATGGCACTGGACTTTCCAGTGTAGCATTTATGGTTTGGGGATTAACAAATGTTCATGGTATATAAATGCTTATTTCAGTGGTGGGATTCAGCCAGTTTGCTCCACTTTGGGAGAACCGGTTGTTAAATTTTTGAGCAGTTTGGTAAACAGGTTGTTGGAAGAAATCATTAGGGCAGAGAACCAGTTGCTAAATTATTTGAATCCCACCACTGATTTATTTTCCTGAGACACTTTGAGAGATATGCAGCAGGAATTGATGTTGAAAATCTCTAAGCAGTGAGAATTAAAGCACTTTTGCAACACTACTAATCAAAAGTGGTAGATTTTATCTTATTCAGTGTTCCCTTTTAAGTGTATATGTGGAGTTTCATTGGAAAACAGAAAAGTCTGAATTATGTTTTGCATTTGGAACCTGATTCAAACTGGGCAGCTTAGATTCAGTTTGACCTGACTTTGTATTTTTTTTCTAAATTGCCCAAATGAGGATCCAAATCAATTTTTGGTGCTACAAAGACCATTATTTAAAGGGAAACTGTGCAAGGTTCAGCAGACCTTTTTATATCTATAGGCAAATGGAGATAGATAGATAGATAGATAGATAGATAGATAGATAGATAGATAGATAGATAGATAGACAGAGATAGATAGATAGATAGATAGATAGATAGACAGACAGATAGATACAGATAGATATATATAGATAGATGTAGACAGACAGATAGACAGAAAGAAAGAAAAAAATAAATAGATAGGCAGACAGACAGACAGACAGACAGACAGACAGACAGACATAGACCTAAATGTAGAAATAGATACATGCATATGTAACACATTCAGCCCCTTATCATTGTAGAAACATAGACAGCATAAAAAGTATTAGAATTTTCTTGCCTGATTATATGTTGAACATGGCTCTGGTGGCCTCCACATTTCTTCTTGACATAAAATGTGTTTGCAGAGAAGAACGTGCAAGAAAGCAGGGAAGTACACATCAACCTCTGTGCTTCAGGTCATGCAGCCTCTGGTTCCAAAGACGAGCTGAAATTGCTTGAGAAAAAAAGGCCATTCAGAGCCACCTCACGTTTCCAAGCATCTTTTCATAATGCCTGGTGTCATTCTCACTTCCTATTCATTCACTTCTTTGTGTAAATAGGATTCTTTCATGCTCGGTAGTTTAGCCTAAGGAAATCCCAGGGGAGCAACCTGTGAATCAAACGCTTATAGTTTCCCATCTGGTTGCAAGGCCTACCAGGGCTGCTTAAGCCAATAGAAATGCCCCCTTTCAGACACAGTTCAAAAGCCAGTGCAGAATGATGAAGATGCATGAGCTCTCCCCACCCACCCCGCATGTGCTAGATAGTTGCTGGACTTCAGGTAGTCCTCAAATTATGACCACAACTGAGCCAAACATTTCTGTTGCTAAACAAGGCAATTCTTAGCTGAGTTTTGCCCAGTGGTAGGATTCAAATAATTTAACAACCGCTCTGCCCTAATGACCAGCTGGGTAGGTGGGGCTCGGTGGTCATGTGACTAGGTGGGTGTGGCCAACTCAACGTCACTCAGGTCGATGGGCCTTAGCTGTTACAATGTAATAAGGGTTAACCAGAGAGGCAGTTTCTGTAAGCAGGGCAATGAAGATTAGGCTAGAAACAACACCAGAATGTTTCCTTCCTGCCTTCCTTACAGGATTAGCCCTGTAAAGTGGAAAAAAAACAAAAGGAGATTTCTTCCAATAATCGGTTCTCTGAACTGCTTGGAAAGTAAACAACTGGTTCTCCCAAATAGGTGTGAACTGGTTGAATCCAACCATTGGTTTTGCCCCATTTCATGGCCTTTCTTGCCACTGTTAAGTGGATCACTGCAGTTGTTAAGTTAGTAACACAGTTGTTAAGTGAATCTGATTCCCCTGTTGACTCTGCTTGACAGAAGGTTGCAAAATGGAATTACAGTGGTACCTCGGTTCACGAACCTAATTCGTGAACTGACTGTTCGCGATCCGAATTGGTCGTGAAGCGAGGCACAATTTCCCATAGGGTTCAATGTAAATCCGGTTAATCCGTTCCGACCTTGTTTTTTGGTCGTGATTCTTGAACTGACTCTGTTCGCGAACAGAATTGGTCGTGAACAGAGGCACAGTTTCCCATACGGTTCAATGTAAATCCGGTTAATCCGTTTTGACCTTGTTTTTAAAATGTCCGCGGCTCCGGTTCGTGAAGCGAGGCGGGGTTCGTGAATCCGAGCATTTTTATGAACTTTTCTGTTCGTGATGTGAGGGCGGAGTTCGTGAAGCGAGGCGGAGTTCGTGAAGCGAGGCGGAGTTCGTGAAGCGGAGCGTATTTTTACGAACTTTTCCGTTCGTGAACCGAAACGGTGTTCGTGAACCGGGGCACATTTTTTGGGAAAGTTTTGGTCGTAATCCGAATTGGTCGTGAACAGAGGCATTCGTGAACCGAGGTACCACTGTACATGACCCTGGGACACTGCAACTGTCATAAATACTTGCCTACATAATTTTGATCATGTGACCACAGGGATGCTGCAATAGTCCTAAGTATGAAAAACAGTTGTAAGTAACTTTTCTCGGTGTCATTGTAACTTCAAATGGTCACTAAATGAATGGTTGTAAGTAAAGAACCACCTGTATTGTTTTTCTTGTTAAAATCTCTAGATATCCAAACTAAATGTTGTACACCTTTGTGTTCTATTTTGTTTGATTTTCCTTTCAAAGAATTTCCATTTCAAACTCATGTTGGAATCTCCACTACTTCCTTGCCTACACGGTCAAAAGCTCATGGAAATCAATGAAAGGACCACAACTTGGATCAGACTTCTAAAATAAGTCCATTTCAATCTCCTTTCAGCTTCCTTTAATGCCAGGAGCATCACCTATAGGTAGGCCTCGATTTACGACTGGTTGCTTACTGACTGGTCAAAGTTACAACAATCCTGTCTGGGGCTACTTATGATCAGGATTTTAAGTTCCAACACCCCCCCCCCCCCTTCACATGACTGAACTTCTGGTGCTTAACAACCAGTCTGCATGTATAATCATTTGCAATATTCTGTGGTCATACAATTGTGTTTTGCAACAGTTGTACTGAAAACCGGCATTTACTTTTGACTTTTGGTAAAACTGCACCCATAGCAAACCAGTGGTGTGCTTAAAGGCTGCACTGTTCACTTAATCACACTGCAGAAAAAGTTGTAAAATCAGGTCGGTCACATGACTGACCTGTTTTACAACTGTCCCAACTTATGACCGTGATGGCCAGGCTCTATCATAGTCATGAGTCAAGGACTATCTGTACCTTAGATTTGTGCTGATTTTCAACTATGTCTTTTCAGTACGGAGCCTTTACTCAGCTTCAATAATAGGAAGCAAACTTTATCTAGCCGGAAACTACTGTTATATGATTATTTCTTTGTTATGAAGCCTTCAAAGACACATTCACATTTAATTTTTTTTTTATTTTTTTATAAAATTTATTGACTGCCCATCTTAAGTGAACCACTTTTTCTATTTCTCCTTCTGTTTATTCCATATGTCAAAATGGAAACATTGCTCCCTCAACAGTATTTAGCTTCTTTCGAAGCGGTGAAGTTGACCATAAGATAGTGAAGGAAGCAGAAGCACAAATAGTCTTAGTTTGCTTTATGACAGTGGTGGGTTTCTGCAGGCTCGCACCTACTCGCAAGAGCCGGATGGTGAAATTTGGAGAGCCGGTGAGAGGAGGTTCCACCGGCGGACCCAGAAGTAAGTAAAGGAAGAAAGGAAAGGAAAGGAAAGGAAAGGAAAGGAAAGAAAGAAAGAAAGAAAGAAAGAAAGAAAGAAAGAAAGAAAGAAAGAAAGAGAATTTATCATCACAATTGAGCCCAAAATTTTGGTTGCTAAGCAAGAGCGTTGTTAAATGAGTTTCACCACATTTTACAAGTTGGCCACTCCCACCCTGTCACATGACTGCCAAGCCACGCCCACAAAATAGGCCACACCTAGAGAGTAGGTTCTAAAAAAATTTGAAACCCACCACTGGTTTATGATAGCCTTCTTGGATCCCTTGATTGCATAAGAAATGCAATGTTTTTTTCCCCTGTCCAATTGTGCCCAGTCTCAGAGACTCAAGCCCAAAACCTTCTTGGTAAGGCTCTTCAGACATGGTCTGTGGCGGATTAAGGCTTACTGATGGCCTAAGACCTGACAAATCTTGGTGCCCCCTCCTCCTTTGTACATACTGTACAAACTTTCATTATTTTTTTTCCTTTCTCAACTTTGTGGTGGCCCCTTGGGCCTGGTGCCCTAAGCACGTGCTTAGTGTCTGCTTAATGGTTAATACACCTCTGGACATGGTTTGCCATTGCTTCTTTCCTAAGGCTGAGAGAAAGTGACTGATTGAAGTTTATCCAGGTGTCTTTGTGCCTAAGGCAGAACTAGAAGTCACGACTTCCCTGGTTCTAGTCTGATATGCAGATTAAAAAAAACCTCTAAAAATTAAAATAGACTTACTCAGTACTTATGTATGAAAATATATTTGCATAGACTGAGGAAATCTGTTGGAAATGACTCTGTTGTTATAAGCAAATGGATTGAAAATACTGAATTACAGGATTCTTCAAGATTTCTATTTTATTTTGTAGTGCTTCAGGCAATGGTATTTCCTATTTGTTTAAATACTGTTGAGTGGAACAAAGACATACTTCATGGTTTGGGGATGGGGGATTGGTTTTGCAGGATGGCATCCAAAAACTAAAACAAAAACGTAATTAATATCTTGTGTTGCACCATTTTATATCACCTGAGAACAAAAAAGAAGAAAAAACCATGTAAAACTACATTGGTAATAATTATTAAAGACTGCCATGTAGTCTTTCCAGTATTTTTAATCTAGCCTTCTGCTATACTGGTGTTTTTTTAAGGAAATATAGTTGGAGGGGGTTGAAGCGGATTGCAATAGCTCTGCAATTTCTTAGGGAATTGAAAAGTTTCTGGCTTATGCACATATATTATTGAGTGGGGGTACAATATTTCTTTTGTTCCGCTTCTCCCTTTTTCTTAGAACAGAATTTGGCACTAATAAGTCACTCCTCAGAAATTAGCAGTGTCTCATGTTTTGTATTATAAACCTATTTAGTTGGCGGTATAACAGTACTAGCTTTTTGATAGGTTGGCAGAACTTACTGTTTATTTGGCCATCATCCTGGTTTTTTTGCAACAGGAATATAAAATTTATGGATTTTAAAGCATTAGGAGTAAATTTAAAAGTGTTTAGAAGCTCAGAAAAACCAGATCTTGTGTAAGAAAAAAAATAAATTCCTGTTTTTGCTTTCTACTAGAGTCAATCATGACTACATCAAAAGACCATTGTTTAAAATTGTTTTCTTGGAAGAAGAAATTGCTGCTGATAAACAGAAATCCCTCCTGTGGAAAATCACATACATCAATTATTATGAGGACACTTCAGCCATTGGCTAAGGACATACAAAGCAGGAACCAGCTTTTCTTTTAAAAAAAAATTGGCAAAAGAGTGAAAACGCATTTTCTTTCATTTTAGTTTGCAGAAAGTCTGAGAATTTGGTTCATCCGGGGATGGGGTGAGGTGGGGTGGGGGTGAAATGCTGACAGCTTTTTTGGGAAGTAGACGTGTGTGATCGTGATATTGAGTTCTTACAAACAGAATTGGGAATGAAGTTTTCTAGATTTATATGGAACCTAATAAATTGCCTAGTGGGATGTCCTGATTGTAAGATACAAGCTTTAATTACAGGAGACAGTTTGTTTTGATAAAGCTGCAATTTACTCCAAACAACCCTGGATACACCCTAAAAGTGCTATAGGCCAAGCATGTGTCATCTTTTCTTGGCTGAGGGATACAACGGACTGTTGAGCAGTAAACGGAGGTCCACACTCTCAAAATAATGGGAGCGACAAGACCACAATGCATTTGATTTCTTTTAAGTTCAGATTAAATATAATTAATCTGGTAGCCATAAAATGTTCCCAGTCCGGATAAAGACGATTTCTTTTCGCTTTTTAAAATAGGTGCGTCTTTCTTGGTTGAGGAAAATGCCTCTTTCTCAAAGGCCAAGCTATTTGAAGAAAAAACTCAGACACTGGGACAGTACAGAAGGGGCCAGGCTGGGAGAAGAAAAGCAAAAGAAAATTCAGCTTCATTCTGTTTAGGTTATGTCTTTCATTCAGAAATCATAGCTGACCAGAGTAATGGTGGCAGACTTTGGCTTGGGATTCTGATCGCAACAAGAGTTCTTTCTGTAAGCAGACGGATGGCAGCATGTTTGCCAGGGAGTGTCTTTTCAATAAAGTGTTGACTGGAGTGATTTTTTTTTCTTTTTTGTCGGTGGTCTAGGAGAGGAAAAAGGAATTCCGTGGTGAAAAACAGGACAGAAGATCTGCAGAGACAGCCGTGGGAAAAGGCTTCAAAGACAAGGGACAGCCATGGCGTGGTGGTGGAAGCAGAACAGCTTGTGAGCATGTTCTTTCTTGTGTTCGTTTTGTGTGCCCTGCTGCACATCTCTTGCATTCCCGTTGCTTCGAAATACGATTAGCTATCCCATTAAACCGCATTACTGTTAATCTTTTGCATTTCGCCTTCTTTTTGTTTTTGGCTAAGGTATAATTTTTGCTCTGCAGTAAACGTAACTTGCAGTTCCATAACCCCACCGTGCGTTGCTTCTATACGGCTTCCAAGAAGTGTGCCTTGATAGCATAATAAACTGGAATTTGAATTATGTAAACACGATGGTGATGATTAATTCTTAATATTTACTATAAAGGGCTCAGCTGCCTTCCGCAGTACATTTAGTAGGGCATATACTACTTCTGATTAAAGGTGTATACAGCTCTGCATGGTTACATTCAGAACTCAGTTATTTATTTTGCAGATTGGCAGTAAATTTCAAGGAAAATCAGATGTATTATTCCCGGATTAAAGATACTGCTTAATTAGGAAGGGCAAATCCACTGAGTTTATACAAGCAAGAAAATTTCAGCTGTTATGTAGGCTAATAACAGTGAGAATAATTTCTCTTGCAGAGTCAGATAAAGATGATAAAGAGTACCAATGGACCCTCTTTTACCCCCACCAGTGCTGGGTTGCTATCTTGCATAGAACAGACAGGATATATTGGATAGGACAGATAATTGCCCTCATCAGAATTATTTCTCCTTTAAACCACTCAATGTAATCTCAGGGAAATCAGACTAATTTATGGAGGTGTTTACTCTCCAGAAAAACCCTTGGGTAAACAACAGAATTTCAATGAAGCTTATATCCCAACGACAGCTTCCAATAGATTCATAATCATCTGGTTTTCTTGGGCAAACACAGATACACATTGTCTAAAACTCCCATGAGAAACCACTGTATGCCTGCTGTTCGCAATCTAAGGTCTACCAGCTGAGAATTTGGGGAGTTGGCGTCAAGGGCAACCAACTGGGGAAAGCAGAAAATAACTGGCTTCTTGGTTTTACTCCCTGGTTAAGTTTTTAACCTTAACATCCTTGTTAACGACCGACCCCCCCCCCGATATTAGAACTACTACGGACCTCCGCTCCTTCCGCCAAAAAGTTAAGACCTATCTGTTCCATCAGGCCGGCTTGGCCTAATTTATGCTCTTCGCCCCAGTCTGTAATTCAAATTGGTTTATTTGGTCTTATGGGATATAGTTTTTAATGTTTTACAAATTTTAGTACAGGGTTATTTAATTCGATTTTAATTATGTATGTATTGTTATGTTTTTAGATGTTTTTAATTTTCCTGTACACCGCCCTGAGTCCCTTCGGGGAGAGGGGGCAGTTTAGAAATTTAATATAATATTATTATTATTATTATTATTATTATTATTATTATTATTATTATTATTATTATTATTATTATTATTATTATTATTATTATTATTATTATTATTATGTTGTAATCCTTGTTGGTAAATCTGTGAGAAAATCCACACATGAGATGGAATTTTCTAGGGAGAGCTCAGAACCAGTTTGGTGTATCGGTTAAGGCATCAGACTGGAAACCAGAAGATGGTGAGATCTAGTTCCATTTTAGGCATGGAAGCGAACTGGGAGACTTTGGGCCTGTCTTTTTCTGTCAGCTCACCACACCTCACAAGGTTGCTGCTTTGCAAAAAATAAGAAGGGGAAGGAGTTTTAGGTATGTTCGCCCCCTTTGAGTTACTTATAAAGTTATAAAGGCAAGATAAAATTTAAAAAATCTATTTTGGTTATTTGTATTAATCCCTAATACACAAACAGGGAGAAGAAGAAAGAAATGTACAACACGTTGTTGTAGTGTTGAGTGCTCTCACTCATTTTACAATCAGGCAAACCTGGCTTGCTTCATGATCGTTCTGTTTGCAATTTTACACTTTTTTTTAGTGTCCCCCCCCCCCCCATTTTTCCTCCCTGTCTTCTCTTCTGGGCTGTTTCACATAGGCTGAACTGTTCTCCCCCTTCTGTTTTTCTACAGATGTTTTTTGTAGGTTTATTTATTTTTTTAATGTTAAAATTTGAGGTCTTTTTGATCCTTGGTTTGGGGGATTGCCTGATTTTCCCTGTCTAAGTGATGGCATAGACTGCCTCTATATTGGAAATAATTTGGAAGCTGCAACAAACAGTTATAAATTGGGACGCTTCATTAAATTTCCCATCGTCTGTAGGAAGTTAGCACTCACCCCTCTCCTAGAAGAATGAAATATCCTGGGAAATATTGAAAAGGCAGAATATTATATTTCCCTGTATAAGAAATGGAGAAACATGTCTTTAGGCAGGAAACAGACTCACTCTTAACAGCCCCCACCTTTGTCAATGAGCCATTAAAGCCTGAGCTAGTATACTCTATGTAACAAAGGTAGGATTAGCCTTCTACATAAACTCACCACATGTTACCTGGGAAAATTACATCAGCCAGCAAGACAACCAAACTGGGACTCAAAGCACAGGCTAGAGAGTTGCTCCTGCATGGCCCCGTGGGAGTCTGACAACCAATCAGAGTACAAGCTTAAGATCAAAGGCCAGAGAGGGCATGACCCTTTTTGTTCTTCATCCAATATCTTGAAGCATGTGATGCCCCTTTTCTGTTCAGGAGCTCAAGCCATGTGATCCTGTTTACCATTAAACCATCTTTCCAAGCAGCCTCCATGTTTCCAGTGTCTTTCCCCCCCACTTGGAACTGAACCCAGAAGGACATTTCTTCCAACACCCCTTTACACTCCCACCGCATCCCCAGTTAACTCTCCAGGGACATTCTGTCTGTTCAGTTGCATTCAGTTTCCCCTTTGATATTCCACCCTTTTCTCTTTTTTGTACTTGTGCAAATCCCACGGTTGATACTGACACATTGTGGTTTTAGATAGATAAGTTCCAGCATTCAATTCATTGAGATGGCTTTTAATTACATCCTCTGTCTCGTCAGAATTAGCCACCAGAAGCTTGCTTAGAATACAGGGCTAGATCTCGGGGCGATTTGTAGTATATCTACAAGAGTTTCAGTTATTTCACAATAGATATAACAAAATCACTTGTATCACCTGAACTCGGATGACGAAACCAAGTCTGAACTTTGTGCGGTAGGATTATAAACTCAGGTTTTTGTACCAAAAGCAAATTCCGAGATCTTGTGGCCTCAAAATAGGCTCAGTGATGCCCTGTTCTAACTACGTAGTTCCCTTTGCACCTTGCTCTTGTACCGATCATAAACATAAAGTAGAATCAACAATCTAACTCAAAATTCTGTTTACCCCTGGTATGTTTGATAGATAAACACATATGTACATTTGGAACAGTTTTAAAATGTCTTCGAACAATCACTATACAGATTTCCTAAAATGAACTCTGCTAAATTTTCAAATTGTACAAAGCAAGAGCATTTCCCCCTCCCACAAACCTGGTGAATTTTTATTTTTAACATGCCAGTTGTTACAATTTTTTTTAAAGGTATAGAATTTTCATGTCTCTGAAATTCACTTGGATTATACCGGTATTTATATTTGAACAATTATACAGGTAGTCCTCGACCATAATTGAGTCCAAAATTTCTGTTGCTAAGTGAAAGATTCGTTAACTGAGTTTTGCCCCATTGTATGACTTTCCTAGCCACAGTTCTGAAGTGAGTCCCTGAAGTTGTTAAGTTAGTAACACGCTTGTTAAGTGAATCTAGTTTCCCCATTGACTTTGCTTTTCAGAAGGTTATAAAAGGTGGTCACATGATCCTAGGACGCTGCAACTGTCATAAATATGGCTCGGTAGGCAAGTGTCTGAATTTTGATCATGTAATTATAGGAATACTGTGATGATCTGTAACTCTGAAAAACAGTCATAAGTCACTTTTTTCAGAGCTGTTGTAATTTTGAATGATCACTAAATGAACTGTTGTAAGTTGAGGACTACCTATATTAATGTAACGAAGAGGTTTATTGAACACAAGCATGGGCATAATGTTCCACCTGCCCATTTATTCTCCTCCTAATTAGGACAATAATCGATAATTTCCCTTCTCTTGAAATTAGGAAAATAGACAAGGATGCAGCCCAAGGGGGGGAGGGAGGAAGAAGACATAATAGCAAAGAGACTCAGATCTCAAAAATAATTAACTTTGAATTACTGTAATTCCTGAAACGGATGTTAATGTAAAACTAAAGATTGAATGTACGAATTTTACAATGTGATATATATATATATATCTCTTACCACCATTTACTTAACAATATGTTGTATGAAGACCCGGATGTAACCACCATTTCTGACATGGAAGCTCTAAAATATATATTGTAAACCCTATATACCCTTTCCCCTCATTATACTTTGTAAAACCAATAAAATTATTTTGGAAAAAAAATTGTAACGAAGAGGTTTATTGAACACAAGCATGGGCATAATGTTCCACCTGCCCATTTATTCCCATCCTAATTAGGACAATAATCGATAATTTCCCTTCTCTTGAAATTAGGAAAATAGACAAGGATGCAGCCACATGGTTCCTATAAAATATGGAACACTCACAAAACCTACAGAAGCCTGTAGATTGCACAAAATCAAACAATATTAAAGAGCTCTTATAATTTCAATTTCCTCTCTTATTTCATACAATTTTGCACAATAACACCCAAATTGCACATAATTTTCCATGACAACACCCAAATTACACTAATTTTGGATATTTTTGAGCAAAACATCACATAATTTTGGGGTTTAGTTTTAACGCTTTCAGAGCGACTGCCATATTTCAGTAGGCTGAATTGCGCATAGCTTATGGTCTAATCAGTTTATCTCTTAATCAAACTGGACATCAGAGGTAAACCAATGGTAATTTAATTATTTTCATTTCTCACCTTAGTTTTATTCCATGAAATTTATTTTGCCCTTCCCCTCAAAAGATTAAAATTATCTTAGAGGTGAGGTAATACCGAATAATACCAGATCTATTCACTAATATTGGGCAAGTACACTTGTATATGTGTATATATGAGGAGCCATCTCTCCTTGATGGTCCCATCAAGCTTGCTCCACCCACCCCAGTGGAAGAGGCTGCTATGGATCCTATCTTCTAAAGCAGTGGGGGATGGGGGACGGGGGACGGGACACACACAATATCATCACAGGGGTCTGCAAAGACTTGAAGAAATGTTATTATTTAGGTCTTGAATTAAGTCTCGGGGACCCATGGCCACAACATTTATTTAAAGCTGGTTTGTGGTAAACAAAAGGTTGAGCACCACTGTTCTAAGGAATTGAAGCAGGAGGAGTCAGGGAGAAGAGCCTTTTCTACTGTGGCCCCAGCCAGAGGTGGGATTCACTTAGCTTCCCTACCAGTTCGCAAATGTGAGGGCGCTTGCATTTATGGCTGTTTGCAACACCCTGCAGTCATGTGACTGAAATTTACGATCCGAAAAATCCCTGCTAACTTCTAGCATCTTCTGGAAAAAATGCGATAAAGAACAATGTATTCACTTAATGAATGCAGTGTTTGCTTGACAACTGCAGATCACCCAATTTATGACCATCATGACTTATGACCGTAATTGTCAGGCTCAATAACGGTCATATGTCAAGGACTACTTGTGTGGCAGAAGTGTGGCATATGGCTTGAGAGACATGCAAGAACTTGAAGTAAACTATCACACAAAATTGTGCAAATAAATATAAAAGGCAGTCTCGAGTTCTTGAAAGAAAAGTTGAAATAAAAACATACTTGGTTAATAACATACTTTTTAATCTTTTGAGGACATTTTCTGATTGGAAGTAATAGTGCTTATTACATATTTGACCTCTACTTATACAAATATTTTTTTTCTTGAACCTATAGATGAATTGTGCCATTATCTAAAAGAATTCAACATTGTTTTCAGTTGAGGTAATATTCCTCTAACCAATTTTTGATGTAATCACACGCGATCTCTCTTGTTCCAACCATTTGTGTTAACATCTTGGACAGAGATGACTCTAGGAATACAAATCACAATTTATGAAGTGCCTGTCCTTAACATCTATGTGACCAATGCAACTTTTTTAAAAAAAAGAATCAAATTCCATTTGCGCTGATTTAAGGGATTTCAGTTCAATTGAGTCATAAATTCCTTTTGAAACAGAAATATCTACTGCATGGAATGAATCTTTCATGTCAACTACTGAGTTCTGGAAATTATAATTTAGTTTTTCTCAGCCAAGTTCCCTAGATATAGTGTTTTTCTCGAAATTTCATTAGTATTGAAGGTATCTTCTCCTTTGCAACTTGAACAGATGGGTGCCAGAGAATGAACTTAGCAGGCACACTTCTGAGCCCATTGCTCTCTCGTATCCAGGGTTTTACTGGAATGTCCTTGACTTGCTAGCATGCTGTATTTAGTGATAGTGAGATAGTTCATCTCTTTACTTTAGGAAAGGACAAAAGCCACATTTGTCAACAGGTTGGTTACTGTCGTTCAATCGTTCTCATCTGATCTGCCCGCTTAAACTCTATGCCATTTTAGACTCTACTCTTCAGCAGAATGAGGTGGTTGCTGTTCCTGGAGGGGAACGGACAGATTTGGGACAACAGATGCTATATATACCTTGAATTCTCTTGAGCTATTCAGTCATCTTTCTAATGCCCTAGAGCCGTGATGGCGAACCTATGGCACGTGTGCCACAGGTGGCACACGGAGCCATTTGTCAAGGCACGTGAGGCTTGGCCTGTCAACTGTCCAGTGCGCATGTGCACATTGGCCAACTGACTTCAGCCTTCTTTTGAGGCCATTTTTCGCCCTCCAGGGGCTTCAGGAGCTTCCCTGAAGCTTCCGGAGTGTGAAAAACCGGCCCTATGGGCTGGTTTTAGCCCTCCGGAGCTCCTGAAGCCTCTGGAGGGCATCGGGGGGGGGGGGGGGAGGCTGTTTTCACCCTTCCCAGACTCCTATAAAGCCTCTGGAGCCTGGGGAGCAGTGGTGGGATTCAGCCAGTTTGCACCTATTTGGGAGAACTGGTTGTTAACTTTCTAAGCAGTTCAGAAAACCGGTTGTTGGAAGAAATCGCAATTTGGTTTTTTTCGTTTTTTTTTCATTTTACAGGGCTAATGCTGTAAGGAAAGCAGGAAGGAAACATTCTGGTGTTGTTTTTAGCTTAATCTTTATTGCCCTGATTACAGAAACTGCCTCTCCAGTTAACCCTTATTACATTGTAACAGCTAAGACGAAGCACCCATCAACGTGAATGGCGTTGAGTTGGCCATGCCCTTCCAGTCACATGACCACCGAGCCCCGCCTATCCAGCTGGTCATTAGGACAGAGAACCGGTTGTTAAATTATTTGAATCCTATCACTATAATAATAAATAATAATAAAGCTGAATTTATTAACCGCTCCCTCTCCCCACAGGGACTCGGGGCGGTGCACAGGGAGAATAAAAACCATAAATATACAAAAATACATACAATTTAAAAACAGATTAAACAAACTCCTGTGCTAAAATCCCATTAACTAAAAATCCCCACTCAATATAAATAAACAATTAAAAAACCCATAGAGAGAGAGACTACCCTAGGCCGGCCAGGCGGAAAAGATGTGTCTTTAGTTTCAGGCGGAAGGAGCGGAGGTCCGTGGTCGTTCTAATATCGGGGGGAAGGTCATTCCAGAGGGCTGGGCCCGCCACAGAGAGAGCCCTTCCCCTGGGCGTCGCCCGCTGACAAAGTCTAGTGGACGGCACCCGGAGAAGTCCCTCTCTGTGGGAGCGAATCGGCCGTGAGGATGTATGAGGCAGGATCCGATCCCGCAGGTGGGGAGGGTGAAAAAAGCACACCAAAATGGGGGTGGGGTGGGGGTGAACGCTGGTCCTGCGTGCATGCATGCTGTTGTCGTGCACATAGCATTTTAGGTGTGGCCCACCCGTGCATGGTCCCCTCTGCGCTCCCCCCGATTTTGGCACACGAGCCCAAAAAGGTTCGCCATCACTGCCCTAGAGAATCCTGATCTGTTGCAATGTTGAACTACCCTCCTCAACTCGCAACCATTACGGAGCCTGGAATTCCTGTTGTATGCCATGTTGGTCATAAGTCGAGGTATCTATGTGATCAAACTGGTTTTACAACTTTTATGTGGCAGTCATTAAGTGAATGTAGCCGTTGTTACGTGAATGCTGTGGTTCAGCAAGTCAATGCATTCCTATGGGTGTTTCTGTGCCAAAAAGGCTGGTTTCTAGCAAAAACTGTCATAAATCATGTCATGTGACCATGGACCAGTGCAACCCACTGTAATGGTGAGCTGGTTCCCAAGTGGCCAAAATGTGAGTCATGTGACCATGGCAGAAGTGGGGTCGGCCCAGATCAGATGAACCGGTAATGACAGTGGCGGGAGGTCTTCTGCACATGTGCAGAAGCGTTGTGCGCGCGAGTGCGTGTGCAAGCATGAGCAAAACAGTAGCCCTGGGATTTGCAACCCACCTCTGGACCATGGGATATGTGCGCTTTGATAGGAACTCTGGAACTGGATCATGAGTGCCTTTTTTTGGGGGGGGTGTTCATCAAAACTTCAAATGGTCAGTTAGTTACCAATCATTAAGCGAGGCCTGTAACATTCAGCCACTATTTCTAGGCCAGTGGTGGCTAACCTTTTTTGGCTCGTGTGCCAAAAGCGGGGTGAGCGCAGGGGGGGTCGTGCATGGGCGTGCCACACCCATAATGCTATGTGCGCAACCCCCTGCTTTTGGCATGCTTTTTTCGCCCTCCCCAGGCTCCAGAGGCTGTCTAGGAGCCTGGGGAGGGTGAAAACAGCCTTCCCCACCACCTCCAGAGGCTTCAGGAGCTTCTCTGAAGCCTCCAGAGGGTGAAAAACGGCCTCAAAAGAAGGCCTGAATCAGCTGGCCAGAGCACACATGCACGCTGGAGCTGACAGGCCAACACCTCACGTGCCCTAAGAAATGGTTCCGCGTGCCACCTGTGGTATCCTTGCCATAGGTTCGCCATCACGGCTCTAGGCTTTGTATGTGGAATAAAAGGAGGATAACCAATATTATTTTTTACCACAAACAATAAGCCTTTGAGGGTCTGTGAGTGGATGTGTAACATCTCTTGTGAGAGAGAATTGTTGTTTTTGGAGCATCTCTCACTTCTCTGCCTAAATGGCTGTTTCCATACTAGTTTAAAAGGGGCTTCCCGGCTGGCTATCATAAGCAGCTTTCACCAATGAACATGACAATTGGCAGCCTCTTAACCTTTGTCACTCTGATCTAATGGAAGGATCCCATTAGTTGTTGGCTAAACTTTTTCAATACGTTACAATCTAATTTTAGAAATGGGCCTATGATTTAATTTGAACTGCTCATCTGGATATTAATGGAAACAGAACCACTAGCTGATCTTACCATAAATTGGGTTAAATATGGGTAACAATAAAACATCTCAGTGCTGGTATAGATAAAGTTTAGATTTTCTTCTTCAAAGATGCTATCACTGATTTGAATTAGTTCTAAGCTGCCAGAGTGGCGGTCAAAGCTAAGCCTTTTTAGATGCTGAAATTGTGTTATCAGGAAGAAAATGATTTTCCTCATGAAAAAAGAATAGCTCTATTAGACAAAAATGAGAGCATTATTCTGAAACAAATTTACTTTCAAAGATGGTTCATGAATACTCCAAGTCAGTGATTACTTTATTACATTTCTATCCTGTTCTTTTTTTCAAGGAAGTTCAGAAAGACATTTGCAGCCCCAAATGTGAGACAGGTTAGGCTGAAGAAATGATTAGTTCTATAGTATCACCTGAGTATAGGCCGAGAATCCTAAATCCTGTTGGATGAGGTTTCATTGAATACAGGGGAGTAGAATTTATAGCAGCCCTCTATTAATTTTGGTTTTCGAATGAGCTAGGTGATGACCAGACTTTTAATTACTGCTAGATAATTTGCTATGGGTTTGTTTTTTTCTTCCATTCAATCATGTTTGTTTCTCAGAGACTGCCTGGATGTTTCTTGGCAATAATTTGCAAAAGTGGTTTATCATTGCCTCCTTCCTAGGACTAAAACTCTCTGGTCCAAGGTCACCAACTGGCTTTGCAACTAAGGTAAGATTAGAACTCAGTCTCCCAGTTTTTAGCCTGATGCCTTAACCTCTACACCAGGGGTCTCAAACTCAATTTACCTGGGGGCCGCTGGAGGCAGAGGCTGGGTGAGGCTGGGCCGCATAAGGGATTCCACAGAGGTCCACTCCCCCTGCGGGCTGCACTAATATTATACTTTCATATCACGGTGGGGGCCACAAGATACCTTCCTGCGGGCCGCAATTGGCCTACGGGCCGCGAGAATGAGACCTCTGCTCTACACCAAATTATATTTCAGTTCATTTTGTCATCATTTACTAAGTGGACCTTGACCTAACCTTACCCTGGGATGTAGAAGTCATAGCAAAGAACCAGTTTGGTTCAGTGGTTAAGACATCATATGGAGAACTACAAAACAGTGAACCAGTTCCACTTTGGCACAAATCCAGCTAAGTGACCTTCTCTCAGCCTGAGGAAGGAAGCAATACCAAACCACTTCTGAAAAACCTCGCCAAGAAAACTGCAGTGACTAGTTTAGACTATCACTGGGAGTCAACTATTAACTTGAAGGCATAAAACCAACCAACCCTGTTGGAAAGGATTAAGCATTTCTATTTTAGCATCTTGCTTCATTGTCCAGCAACAGGTCTTATAATGGTTTCATGGAGCATTGTTGGATACTTTACTTTGGCCATAGCTACTCCTATCACAGAACTATCACTCCTGCAGAGATCTTATCTCAAGATTTATTCAAACCTTTATTGCGATAATGACTTGCATAAATATATCCATGAAGCGCTTGCTTTTACCATAGCCTTCATTCAGCTTGCTCTAAGAACACAAGGCAAAACATAACTTGATCACTTTTTATGCAACAAAAAGTGTCGCTTCTTTTCTACTTTGTTTTTTTTAATTCTTATTGCGCTTGACTGTTGAAGCTTCTTACCAAAATGCTTGTTCAAGAACATTTGAAGTCTCAGAACCCCAACATGATCAAAGAGTAAATGAAGGGGACTTAGAGGGTGTTCTCTCTTTAAACTAAGGCTTACTATGCACATTCCTTTCATGCAGAGGTGGACTAAAAGGCAGACTACTATCAAGGGTTACAGTGTTATGTTCCAGTTCTAATGAAGGGCAATGAATTAATTCCTTAGGTGATATCCTCCCTGGCTGCAGAAACATGCTAAGCCCCGATACAGAAGGACTACCTGACTAAGTTTAAATTAGGAGGACAAGGCTGTGTGTTTCAGAGATGCTATTCAGCCGGTTCAGACCAGTTCTAACAAACCAGTAACGGAAATTTTGAGTAGTTTGGAGAACTGGCAAATACCACCTCTGGTTGGTCCCACCCTCCTGCCCTTGCCGTTACCTGTCCTGTATTCCCTTGTTTTTTAGCTTGGCTGATTCGTGTGGTAGAGCGGATTGCCTCGCCAACACTGACACCGCGGGAGGTCTTTGAGTGCTATATGTGGGTACAAAGCGCTCTCTCATAGAACCGGTAGGAAAAGATTTGGAATCCCACCGCTGGTATGTTTGTACGTGCATGTCTGTGATGGTGGGGGGAAAACAATGTACCACTAAGAAGAACAAGGCAAATGTAATGGTGCTGGTGTTTCTTACTTCAAGTGTGTGCAAGGTTCCCATCACCCTAGAGAAAACACACATAAGACACATGCACGCATACACATTTTGTTTGTAACAAAAGCTCATGCAAAAAAGGGTGGACTTCAGGAAGAGCAAGGGTCATAATCTAAATTCAAAGACACAGAAACATGTCATCGTATTGAGCCATCTATTTTATCAAAAGGCTTGAAATATATTCTGTCAAGGCAAACCACATCACTTTAGCTCTGCTCTCTTACTCAAGACAAGGGCATGGACATATATTATGTTGGATTCTTTCTAGGCTGGACCTTTGTTTCAGATAAGGAAGTACTTTTGCAGATGAAATCTATCTACGTGAAGGAAAACATAGTGATTTGCACAAGGTTTACCAAAATCTTGGTTTGGTCTATGAAAAGTGTAAGGAAACACCGATGTGGACTACAGATCAAAGAATCCTCTATCGGGACTGCCTAATAACCTATCCGTTCTTCTCTATAAATTCAAAAACGGAGAAAAGTAGAATCGAAAGTAGGCAAACGACAGAGGCATAAAACTCACGACGATAATGCATTCAGAATTTTCTTCACATTTTTTATTGGCAACTTTATAATGGCAGCGATCAGCAAAATTATTTTATTATCAAAAGGCACCTGCCTGAAGGTACTTTGGTTGTTAAGTGCCACTGGATTCAATCCAGCCGCATTCAGATCCATGTATTTTGATGTTTCCTCTGGAAAGAGTGGGATTATATCCACTGCCTACCACTGAAGTAGTATAAAACAAAACATTACCCACAATCTGGGCACAGAAATCCTAAATATCCACAATGATTATACAGTCTTTCAACAAATATCTTGGAAGCATTCTTTTATGTACAAACAGCTTGTGCACATCAACAACGCTACTATCTATAAGTGTTTAAAGTCATTATCTGTACAACAACCAATACAACTTTGCCACCTAACATTTTTAGGCCCTGCCCAGATACTCTCTCATCAACATGTAAAAGTTTTTAATATTTTTTTTATAAATAAGTCCATCAATTTCCACAGAAAACTAATAGGAAACAAAATATTCCAATTGGGAATAAACTTGTATATTATCTTGAAGGGTTTGTTTTCCCCCTCCAAAATGTTTGAATGACTATACAGTATGTACAAACGAGGCTGTATATTTGTCAAGTCCCACCTCATTACAGGCATGAAAGAAAACGGGAAATTATGTTAGCTGGAATGGAAGCTGGAAGACTCCGATTCTGTTGAAACAGAAGAATGTCCCGCACGCTTGCCTTTGGACAGGATCTTAAGGCTTGATCCCCTGCTGACGGAAGTGAGTGCATTTTGAGCTGATGTCTTGAATTTGGCACCCAGAAAAGCATATAGGATGGGATTCAGACAACAGTGGAAGAACGCCAGGCTTTCTGTAATAGTGGTCCACTTACGCACCAGTGTTTCAAAACTGCAGCCTCGCTTGATGTACCGGAGTTGGATGAAAGTGTCTATGGTGAGAACAATGTAGTATGGTAGCCAGCAGGCAAAGAAAGCCACAATCAGGATGATGGTTGTCTTCAAAGCTTTACGTTTCTGGTGACCTTTTGATTTTGACAGCTTAGAAATTATAATGCAGTAACAAGTCAGTATGATAAAGCCAGGCAAGACGAGGCCTACTAAAATTTGCTGGAATTGGAAGGGGATCTGCCAGCTCTGGTTAGTGTAAAATCGCTGGCACAGGTATTTTTCACCAATCTCAGTAATATGAGCAAACATAATGTCAGGTATAGTCAACAGCAAAGCTGGCAGCCAAACGCCAATGTAGACAATCCTGTTGGCCAACAATTTCCGAGCTCTCTGACTGTTGGTAGCATGTACAATCGCCAAGTACCGATCTAAGCTGATGAAGGCCAGGATCAGGACACTGCTGTACAAATTGACAGTGTAAATGATGTGAACAATTTTACACAAGGCTTCACCAAAGTACCAGCTTATCACAGCATCCACAGACCAGAAGGGCAAGCTGATGACAAAGAGGAGATCGGCTACTGAGAGATGGACTCTGTACTTGTCAGTTATGCTCTTCAGCTTCTTCTGGAAACCCATGACAATAATCACCAAGCCATTGCCAACAATTCCTGTCAAAAAGATGATGGAGAAGATGGTGGGTAAGAAGATTCGGTTGAAATCTTCATTTTCCTCTTCAATGCATACTCCTGTAAAGTTATCTTCTTCTCCAGAGCCTAGCTCCCCAGTATTATTATCGAACACATATATATAAGAGTCAGAAGAAGACATCTGTAAATGACAAAAGGAAACAAAAATTAAAAGGTGGGAAACAAAGGTAAGGCAAATCTTAAAAGACCCGTTCAGCGGAAAGCAAAGAATCAGCACTGACTCACGCTTCAGTATTCAACTTTAAAATACTTGCCTCTTAATGGGATCTCCAAACTTGGTAACTTTAAGAAACGTGGGCTTCAGCTCCCAGAATTCCCCAACCAGCATATCTATATTGGCTGGGGAATTATGGAAGTTGAGATCCATAAATCTTAAAGTTGGCAAGTGTGAAGACCCCTACTCTAATGCAACAATTTAGCCCTGCTGTTAATAGCTGGCTATTATCAGATGCAGAAGCAAAGAGGTGATCAGAGGTGGTCACATTTTCAACATTCATTCCAACATACACATCTCAACTCTCTGAAGGGCTTTTCAAACATAAGAAAACACACACAAACATATTCAATGAAAGGACAATAACTGTATAGATATGTATTTTAGTTCCACCAAACAAACACACACATACACATTTGTTCCACAACACCCCGTTAGGGCCCCAATTAAGGGAGGAAGCATACTGCTTTCCTCTTCTGCCTTTCGGCTCATCACCAGAGACCATCCAGACAGAAAGCCATGAGTTCCGTTGTGTGATATATTTTTTTTAATATGTGTGTTAGTTTTATGAGCTAACAGGGTGTTGTGGAACAATTATAGATACTAATCCTCCTGTCTCAGCTGATGCAATAAGAGAACCTGGCTGGCTGAATGGCTAAAGGCTCTTGCCTGACATGCAATACAGCCCTGGTTTGAATCCCAGTAAGGGTATGGCTAGCTGATGAGAGCTAAAAAGCTCGAAATAGATCTATACTAGTCTCTCTGATTTATTTATTGATCAGCTCATAAAACTAACACACACACACATATATATATCAGGTCAATCACTGCTTTCCAATGATTGCTTCAAGGAATTATCTGAATGCCTAGAATGCATGTTTTTCTATTCAAATTTGATGATTAGAAAATGGATCTTTGCAGGAATTTATATAAAAAAAACACCCTACACAATGGAGATTTCAATTTGGATGTGGATTCAGCTTTGAAAATCATTCTGTAAAAACATGCGTTTTTGTTGTGGGGGAAAATAGGAGGAGGAGGAGGGAGTATTAGGTAGTTTGGAGCCCTGAGTTATTCATAAAGTAATAAAGGTAGTCCTTGACTTACGACCACAACGGAGTTCAAAATTTCTGTTGCTAAGTGAGACATTTGTTAAGTGAATTTTCTCCATTTTATGACCTTTCTTGCCACAGCTGTTAAGTGAATCACTGCAATTGTTATATTAGCAACACGGTGGTTAAGTGAATCTCGCTTCCCCACTGACTTTGTTTGATCAGGTTGCAAAAAGGGATCACATGGCCCCGGGACACTGCAGCTTTCATAAATATGAGTCAGTTGCTAAGTGTCTGAATTTTGAACACATGATCATGGGATGCTACACCGGTCACAAGTGTGAAAAACGGTTTTAAATCACTTTTTTCAGTGCCGTTGTAACATCAAATGGTCACTAAATGAACTGTTGTAACTCGAGGACTATCTGTAAATGTGGGATAAAAATCCAACAGAAAATAATACACAAATAAATGTTTTGTGCACAAACTATCCCATGTAAGAGGCAGTGGGTCATGCCCAGACCAAAACATGTGTGCTTCATCTCAGAAGAGCTGTTCTAAATAGGAGACAGAAGGGGAAAAAATGCAAAATCAAGATCAGCTGAGTGGATGTTAGAGGAAGGTTGATGGTGGGAAGATCAGAAAAAAAGGTAGACTTGAAGTAGGAGTTAAGATCCTGAAAAAAATGGCAAGGGGCTGCAGCACAGACAATTTTGAGAAAGAAAAAGAGAGTAGAGGCGCAGTAGCTCTACCCTAGTTTGTTTGTATCCCACCGTTGTTATTTTTTTACAAATAATTCAAGATGTAAACTGGCTCAGTTACCATAAGCCATTTCCAGTTTTTCTTGGATGAAACCTAGACCAATCAAATTGTACAAGGTTTTACTTTATGTCTGCTTAAAATAGGGATTGAAGTGGCAAACCAAAATTTATTTCGTCTATACACGAAACAAAACATACTTTTTTCTCTTTCTACACACCTCTACTATATTGTATTCTTATGAAATAAGAATCAAAGTAAGAATCATGAATGCAATGGTTGATTTAAAAACTAATAAGGATTCAGGAGGCAGTTTTGCAAGCTCCCGTATTATCAGCAAAAAAAATTACCTTTTCATTGGTTCAAAAGAAACCTAGAAATATCAGTAGCACTTAGACTTATATACCGCTTCACAGTGCTTTACAGCCCTCCCCAGAGTCAGCATATTGCCCCAAAAATCTGGGTCCTGGAAGGCTGAGTCAACCTTGAGCCTGGTGGGATTTGAACTGCTAAATTGCAGGCAGCAGTAGCCTGCAGTACTGCACTCTAACCACTGCACCGAGGCTTCTGCTTTAATGACCATAATTGATACCAGCAATTCTGATGTTAAGCAAGCTTGTCACTTTGCTTTACAGACTGCAAAGCTCATAAATAACAGGACTGGTCATAAAGCCACTTTTTAAAATCACTGTCATATCTGCAAATGGTCACCAAATGAGACTGCTGCTAAACAAGGGCTGTCTGTATACTGGGTAAAGGTGAAGGTTCCCCTCGCACATATGCACTCCCGTCCCTGTTTTATAATGGGTATTAAGGTATAAAGCAGATGTTAACATTCTTGTAAATCTCATCCTTTCATTTCAACAATCCTGTTAAAGAAGACCCTGGGAGGATCTTGCTTAAAAGAGTCATTTTCAGTTGAATCAGACATCAAGAGCCTGATAGTGAAAATGCTTTCTTAGCTCTGGGGGCCTGAAACAATACAGAATCACTTCTTCCCTATTTTCCCCTCTTTGGAGGCAAATAATGTGCCAGGACTTCTTGACCGGGCCGACTCCCAGGCAAAGAGGTTGGTTCATAAAATAAATAAATAAATAAATAAACCCAAACACAAAGTGGCGGCGAAGTAAGCAAGCCTTAAAAGAGTTCACCCAACACTTTGTCAGCCTTGAATGATATGCCAAACCAAAGTAACCCCAAAACTTCATTTATTAAATTTACATGCTGCCCATTTTATAGGTCCTTTACAGGTGATTCTGAGCAGCCCATAAGACATGGTTCATCAGCAGCACCAACAACGATTCTGTAAATTCGAAAATGGCACACCAACAAAAAACAGGGTGTTGCAAGAGTTTTGCAAAACGCCCAAGTATGCACATTCAAATTCTCCCGCCAGCAAGCTCTTTCTCAGATCCTTTGGCCTAACCCTAACCCGTCAGAACATTAAAGGAGGGAGCAGTTTCAATTTAGCAAGGCAACAGATGGGGAAAAAAAGAGAAGTGCAACCTCAGGAAACCACCAGCCGTTTGAAAGGCAAGTAAGGGAGTAGTCACCTGGCCACCGCCTCTTTCACTCCTCCTCCTCGCCTTGCAGAGAAACTGCCCTTTCTTTGCTGCGAGGCGCTTCTTTCTTACAAAAGGGCTCCACCACACTTTCAAAACAGAGACTGTCTCTATTCAGGCCGGGAGGCTTTGAAAGGACGCCTTCTGGCTCCGTGGAGGATTCTCCCATCCAGGGTACAAAAGCGATACTTTTCTGAGCTGAAAGGGGACCAGCCTCCACGTTTCCACGCATTCAAATAGAAACGAAAAAGGCACGCAAGGAGTTTCTAAGCGTCCTCAGCAAGTTTTCCTGAAGCCGGGGCTTATCTGCCACTTTATGGAAAGACAGCCTTGCTGTTTGGTTCTCATGCTTCCCACCAGTGGGTGAGACAATACGCCAGTATCCATGCTACTTACAACATTTCGGCGGCTCTAGATGTCCGATGTACTTTGCTGCTTATATACGTTTATAATTTGCTGATAGACCAAGCATCATCATCATCATCATCATCATCATCATCATCATCATCATCATTATTATTATTATTATTATTATTATTATTATTATTATTATTATTATTATTATTATTATTATTATTATTATTGCTTTTTTACTTTGGTCATAGACCGAACATTTTTTTTCATTCTAGACTCTAGGAGCAAAAATAAATTTTAAAAAAATCCACCTTAGTTTGCCTTGCACATAAAGACACTTAAAAAAAAAAACCTCGTTCTGAGCTCTGCTTAATGACAAAAGCAAGAAACCGAAGGAGTCAAGGGCTGCTCGGAAACGTGCGAAAACGGTACGACCCAACGTCTTACAACTTTTCCCCATTCAAGGCTTCCTTTTGATATTAGTCAATCGCGCTTTCTAAAGGCACCCAAAAGATTCCGCCAAGTTTCTCTCACGTGTTGCAAAGCCGGCGATAGTTTTTTTTTTTTAAAGAGATCCCAGGGATGGGGGGCAAAAAAAAAAAAAAAAAGACCAACGCAAAGCAAAATAGAAGCTTACTGACACCTCCTGGTTCCCCGTCGGCAATCCAGAACCGTCCCTCGCAGATCCCCCCACCCCGCCCGACTCCACGCACTTTTACGCAGCCGGGCGCGCTGCTTTCAAAGGCGCTCCTCTCCGCGTCCCAGCCTGCAAAGCCGCTCTTCCACAAGTTGAGAGAGCGCAGCGCGACATTTGGTCGGTTGGGGCAAGAAACTTACTCCCCCACCCCCTTTTACAAAGCAAGGGGAGGGGGCGTCCGCTTGCACGACCTATAGGAGAGTGCTTACTACAAGGTGCAATGATGGGATCCCCGGCCCGGTCCGCTTTTTAAAACGGCACCTCTGCGAGCCGGCGCAGCTAAGATCCCCCCCCCCCCCGCTTGGAGCAAAAGTGACTTCTTCTTCTTATTATTATTATTATTATTTTTGCGGGAGATCCTGATTAAATAGATCTAATAAAGGCCAGCTACTCTCATCTGATCGGAAAAAGAGAGCCGCTACACGTCTTGTAATCTAAAGAAGACTTAAAAACCCCACGGTTGCGGGTGTCCTGGTCCCGCTCTCCCCAAAGAGATCGCGTAGTAGAGCAAAGCGCATCCCGATATTTAGGAACCTCTAATCAGGCGCTCCATCCATCCATCCCCGGGCAAACATCTGGCGCTTCCTTACATCCATAGTCGCATCCATTGCTCGAGCGCTCCGAGGCAGCAAGCTCCGTTTCTACACCTCGCCACAGCAGCCACCCGCAGCCAAAAAGTTCTCGTCCCGGAGCTATCCGCGTCCCTTATAAAGCGCCCCCCTCCTCTTTAGAGCAGGGTTGCAAAGCTGCCGGCGGCTCCGCCCAAGTCTGGGCTTCGGAGGCGGCGGGGGAAGAAACGTGATTGACGGATCGTCCAAAAAAAAAAAAAAAAAGGCCACAACCGTAGTTGTGAGCGGCAGCTGTGGAGATGGGAATCTCCATCCCCCCGCCTCCCCCTTCAGTTTTGCTCTCTGGCGCTGGGAGTGGGTGGAGGCTGCTCTTTTCTGCCGTGCAATTGTGCGTCTTCAGGCATCTCGTGGAGAGTCCCGAGGCCACGTGCTCCGATAGGCTAAATACCTAGTAGCAAAGGAAAAAAAGGAAGGGAACAATGCCTCAAACGAGTCAAAGAAAGATTGATTTAAGGGCGCTCCGTTTTCTAAGTACCCAAATCTTAACCGGAGGCTCTTATAATAAAGGTAAAGGTAAAAGGTTCCCCTCGCACATATGTGCTAGTCGTTCCCGACTCTAGGGGGCGATACTCATCGCCGTTTCTTAGCCAAGCGCTGTCCGAAGACGTCTCCGTGGGCAGCGTGACTAAACGCACGGAGCGCTGTCTCCTTCCCACCAAAGGTGGTTCCTATTTTTGTACTTGCATATTTTTACATTCTTTCGAACTGCTAGGTTGGCAGAAGGTGGGACAAGTAACGGCGGCCCACTCCGTTACGCGGCGCTAGGGATTCGAACCGCTGAACTGTCCACCTTCTGATCAACAAGCTCGCCGTCTTAGCGTCCCTGAGCCGCCGAGTCCCTGAGGTTCTTACACTGTAGGGAAATTTCCTCATATATGCAAACAAGGAACCTAAATCAGACTCTGGAATAATACGCTGTAAGTTCTACTCCAGTTCTAAACTCCTTGACTCCTCCAGTAACTTTCTCGTTGAGTTTGCTCCTTATTTCTAAAACGGGCAGCCACAAATGCTCCTGTTTTTGAAGACAATGACTGCCTGCTCTGGGGTCGCCCCCCCCCCTTGCTATCAAATTGCATTGTCTGCTTCTGCATACGATTTGCAAGTTGTGTTTGTACTTGTCCTGGCAGATGGTTGCAACCCCCCCCCCCCTTTCATTGTGACAGCTTTAGTTTGGGTTGCAGCAGATCCTGTTCTTGAACCTTGCTGTCCCAAGAACTCCTTCGCTGTTTTTTTTTAAATCTGAACCGGGGTGGGCAACTCTGACCCCTTTTATGATCTGTGGACTTCAACTCCCAGAATTCCTCAGCCAACTATTGTCCGCAGCCAAACTCCTTAGAGGGGCCACAGTTGTTCATTCCTGATCTAGACCTCCTGCTGGGGCTGAGTCCGGTACATTTACCTTGTGTAACTTGCTGGATTTTCCTAATAGACAATCCCTTGATTTCCAGCCAACGTTATTGGGACAGACTCTAGAAAAGTATTGATTGCTCTATACATGATTTCATATTAGCGAGATCATAAACAGTGAGCCTTCTGTGTAAGCAGAAGTAATTGCTCTGAAATTCTAATAACAAAAACTGCAATTCGAAACAGGAATACCATAGAAGAAATGTATTAATACTTCAAATCACGGCTATGGTAAGACAGTCCCCAATCGTTCTCCATTTTTATGGAAAAATACTCTGTATCGTAGTCTCAACCAATGTAGAATTCTTCATATTATTTTTAATGTAGCACTCCCTGTATTTGCCCTATAAAGGAGCGTACGCACCACCATTTTCCTAAGCGAGTTGTGCTGCTTTAAAGTTGTGCAGCTTAAAGCTGCAAAGTCATGCAGAATGACCGGGAGTCTTGTGTTTGTTTGCTGCACACTTTCCATATACTGTGTATTGCATAAGTTTCTGATTGCCTTCATACTTTTTTTTTTTTGCAATTTCTGATGTTTTCTTCCTGCTGCGGCCGTTGCTATATATACAGTACTGTACCTTCAAGCCTGTGAATTTCAGCGGCAAGGAAATCATTTGCAGAAGTTTGGAAGTTTGGCAGGATGGAAAACAATTCTATTCATGATGGATTAGATGAAATACTCCAATTTGAAATCAGTTATTCTAAAGCAGCCATGTGTTTGTGTGCGCGTGGCTTTGAGTCAGTTTATTTTTACTTCTGCAACGGCCTAGACAAGCTGGTTCAGCTTTCTTGGAAAGACTTCAGAAATAATTTGCCCTTTCCTCCTTCCTAGAGCTTAGAAAGGGTGAATGGCTCAAGGTCACTCGGCTTTGTGCCTAAGACTGGACTAGCACTCAGGGTTTCCCAATCCCTAGCCTGATGTCTCAACCGGTAGACCAGGGGTACACCCAATCCCTGAGCCATGGATCAGAACCAGTTAGTGGCCTGTTAGGAATCGGAATGCATAGCTGGAGGTGAATAGCGAGCTAGTGCCGGAAACAGAAACCATCCTCCCCTCCTGCTGCCCCTGCCCCCAACCATGGGAAAATTGCCTTCCACAAAAATAGATCCTCAGTGCAAAAAAGATTGGTGACCGCTGCAATACATCAAATTGGTTCTCTTAAAAATGGTACTTCCCAGTTTATTAGCTTTCAAACTCTGGGCCTTGAACCGCACATAATTGGGAACTTGGGGCGTTGCCATCCAATGCTTGTGGAGGACCCCAGTTTGGGTCAAGTTAAACCAAACCTTATTTATCATTGGTAATAAAACCTGAAAATCGGTTTCTGAGCAAAGGAACATATTGAGACTGTCCTGCCCTTTCCATTTGACCTCTGGCCGCTGGGCCACAAGCAATTACCCAAGATATTTTCCTTATCTCCTTATTTGTTCGGGGTTGTTGTTTTTTTTCTTGCAGGGGGGGCCGTAAAGTCAAGGTAGTATCCCCTTTTAATCCACTTATTTGCTGGTTCATTGAGCTGATGGGATTCAACAGTAAATGCTCAGCCAGCTATAAGATAAGGTCAGAGGGGCTTCGGTTCCTAAGATGAAAAAAAACCGGAGGCGGAAAAACCGGAGGCGGAAAACCGCAGGCGGAAATCTTTGAGAAAAGAGTTTTCAGATGGAAGCCAAGGCCTCGAAGTTCAGGACTGAAATCAGTTTGCTTAGAGCAGGGGTGGGCAAACTTTGCAACTTTAAGTCTGAAGGACTTCAGCTCCCAGAATTCTCCAGCCAGCAAAGCTGGCTGGAGAATTCTGGGACCTGAAGTCCTTCAGACTTAAAGTTGCAAAGTTTGCCCACCCCTGGCTTAGAGCCATAGCCCAATGCTTTTGATGACACTCTATGCATTTCCTTTTATGAGGAAAAAAAAATCTTTTCACCAAAAGCACACATGTTCCCATCCCTGTGATAGTCTGAGGAACTGTGTTTGGAGACTGGAGCAGGTGCTCCATGCATGATTTGAGTACCATTTCGGACACGGATGTCTTGATTTCTAAGTGTTGATTGTCAATGGGATTAATGCGGCCTGGTGTCTTCCATCTTCTAAGTATGGCCTTGCCTTGAGTTTCCTAGGTGTTTGTGGATTATGGCCTTTGGAGTGCCAGACGCTCTGAAAATCAGTAAGCCCTTAATGAGATTTGTATATACATATATTGATTGTAGGCATTCTTTGGGTGTTTATTCTTTTTTAAGCTCCATGGTGTCTTTTGTTATCCTGACTGTATGGAAATAATGTGAAAGGCTCCTTTTGAGAAGGAGCAGAATAATATCTGGTTAATTATTTACAAAGTAGTAAAAGAGTGGCTATTCCAGCAAAAGCTCCTTCTTAAAGAAGGGGAGGAGCGGGGGACGGGACAAATGTTATCAGAGAAAGCAGTAATTGTCAATTTTAGGTTTCACATTAAATGCTTTATTACTGTATTGTAGAAATGTGAACTGTCTACTTGCTATATATATATATCAGCAAAGCCTACGTGTGCAAAATTTGTAGTATGTCTAGTGTGAAATTTTAAGTGCCTTTCCAATATTGCTTCATTTATCTGTGAGTTATTAATGCATACTTGTTGAATAATTTACCTGATGGCCCTTACTGTCAAACAAAATGCCACTTTAATGGCATTGCTCACACAGGCAACTGGCTGTTGAACTTAAGAAAAGCAAATATGCCTTTAGTTATGTGATGCGAGGTTTTTACGGGGAACTTTCAGAGCAGAGGAATTCATTTACACGCTATCGTTTTATTCATTTTATGGGGTATAAAACGCTACAGGTACCCTAATGCTGGCAACAGAATCGACTGTCGACATCAATAAACAGAAAATCCTATTAAAGGGATAGCTATCCATACTCCTCTAGGCTGTGAGTGAAGAAAGAGAGATTAAAAGTTCAATAAAGGTAACCCTTGATTTACCACCATAGTTGAGCCCATATTTTTGTTGCTAAGTGAGACATTTGTTAAGTTAGTTTTACCACATTTTATGACTTTCCTTGCCACAGTTGTGAAGTGAATCATTGCCGTTGTTAAGTTAGTAACCCGGTTGTTAAGTGAATCTGGCTTCCCCATTGACTTTGATTGGCCACGAAAGTTAATCACATGACCCTGGAACACTGCAACCGTCATAAATGTGAACCAGTTGCCAAGCATTTGGATTTTGATCAAATGATCATGGGGATGCTATAATAGTTGTAAGTGTGAAAAACAGTCATAAGTCACTATTTCAAATGCCGTTGTAACTTTGAACGGTCACCAAATGAACTGTTGTAATTCAAGGACTACCTGTATTGATTATGGTTTTTAGCCTCATATATGGGCATCTGTGGGGAGGAAAGAGTTCACATTGGTGGTCCCAACTTTAGTCAGTTTAAGATGTGTGGACTTTTAATCTCAGCAATGCTGACTGGGGTATTCTGGGAATCGAAGTCCAAGCCTCTTAAAATGGCTAAGATTGGGAAACATCGATCTAGATCACGGGTCCCCAACCCCTGGTTCGTGGACCAGCGCTGATCTGCAGCATGCCAGAAACTGGGCCCTGCAAACAAGCAAAGCCCCATCCGTGGGGTGCAAAAGCACACAAAATCACACCCCTTCTGGCCCACGGAAAACCCTCTCTGGTACCTGGTGCCCAAAAGGTTGGGGCACACTGATGTAGATGGTCATGAACAATGGCCCAGATGGACCGCTCTGTATCTTCTTCATTTGCACTGTGATGCATGTAAAAAAGGCACAGGGCTTTGATCCATGGTTTTGACAACTGGATTCTCTTGCCCTCGTGATAATGGTTAACTAGATTGCACCAAGGAGACCCAGGTTTAACTTCACCTTTTATGGAAGTTTACTGGATGGTTTGGGTGGCTCATTCTCTCAGTAGTTATTGAGCAAAAAATAGAAGGTCTATGTATGCTACCTTGAGCTCTTTTATAAAATCTAGGCAGTTCTCAATTTATGATTGTAACTGAGCTGGAAATTATGATTGTAAATGGGTAAGCATGTGACTAGATCTGATTTTATGACATTTTTTGTGGTGATTGTTAACAGAGTACATTTTACCCAATGGGTGTTTGTTGCTGGAAATCCGAAGTACCTATTCGTATTTTTCGAAGTATAAGACGCACCGGAGTATAAGACACACCCAGGTTTTGATGAGGCAATTTTTTAAAAAAAAGTAGGTAGGTAGAGGGATAGAGAGGGAGAGAAAGAGAGAGAAATACAGTAGGTAGGTAGGGAGAGAGAGAGAGAGAGAGAGAGTAGTTAGTCTCTACATGGGGCTTCCCTTGAGGTGCACTCGAAAGCTACAGCTAGTCCAGAATGCAGCTGCGCAGGTGATTATGGGAGCCCCTAGACACTCCCACATAACACCGATCCTGTGCGAGCTGCACTGGCTTCCTGTAGTCTTTCGGGTGCGCTTCAAGGTTTTGACGACCATCTTCAAAGCGCTCCATGGCTCGGGACCTAGTTATATGCGAGACCGTCTCCTGCCCCATACATCCCTTTGTCCGATCCGCTCCCACAGAGAGGGCCTTCTCAGGGTGCCGTCGGCCGGGCAATGCCGACTGGCGACACCTAGGGGAAGGGCCTTCTCTGTGGTGGGCCCCGCCCTTTGGAACGACCTACCCCCTGAACTTCGCACCATCTCGGACCTCCGCCTCTTCCGCCAGTGCCTAAAGACACATCTCTTTCATCAAGCCGGCCTAGCGTAACCTTCCGCTTGGACTATTTTAGACAGTTTTAATTTGGGGATTTTAATTGGATTTTAGCATAGGATGGGAATTTAATATGTCTTTTAAATTTTGTATTTTGTCATTTTGTATGTTTTTTAATTCCTGTGCGCCGCCCTGGGTCCTCTCCGGAGAAGGGCGGGGTATAAATTGAATTTAAAAAAAAAAGGTAGGTAGGTAGGGAGAGAGAGAGAGAGAGAGAGAGAGAGAGAAATACGGTAGGGAGGGAGGGAGAGAGTGTGTAGTTAGGTAGATAAAGGGATAGAGAGAGAGAGAGAGAAATACAGTAGGTAGGTAAGTAGGGAGACAGTTTGTGTGTAGATAGGTAAGTAGGTAGAGGGATAGAGAGAGAAATATATATATATTTATATATATATATAGGAATTGCTGGCTTCGGGGATTTTCCCGTGTATATAGCATGGAGATGTTATTGCAACGTTTCGACAAGATCTCACTTGTCATCATCATCAGGCAGGCTTCTGTCTGTGACTGTGACTGCGGAGGCATCGCCCCTCTTTAAATCTTGGTGGGGAGGGTGGAGTGCTGACTATTGTGAGTGGGTTGATTGGCTGTGCAGCTGCATCATGACTGGTAGATTGATGCTGATTGGTCTCATTTGTATGTTTCTCCTTGTTTTGAATTTCAACGGCTTGGGTGGAGGGTGGGGCTCGTCTGCTGGTCAATGCTGGTTTCCAGATGTCTGGTAGGCGGGAGGTATCATCACGTTTGTTTATACTGTTAGAAGCCTGCCTGATGATGACAAGTGAGATCTTGTCGAAACATTGCAATAACATCTCCATGCTATATACACGGGAAATATATATATATATATATGTAGGTCTTTGGTTGTTCGGGTTTTCTCCCGCGTAGAATTGTTCTACGCGGGAGAAAACCCGAACAACCAAGGACCTACATACAAACACCCGCGAAAACCTCAGAAAACACACATATATATATATATATGGAGGGAGGGAGGGAGGGAGGGAGGGAGAGAGAGAGAGAGAGAAGATAAGTAGGGGGGGAGAGAAAGTAGGTAGATAGAGGGGAGAAGGAGAGAAATACAGTAGGTAGGTAGGTAGAGGGATAGAGAGAGAGAAATACAGCAGATAGGTAGGGAGAGAGAGAGAGTAGGTAGGTAGGTAGATGTTTCCAGGTGTATTTACCCATGTGCTGGAGAAGGAAATCACTGACCACCTTTGGAACAAATCTTTGTTTCTGCAGGCACAGTACTTGACCAACATAATTCTCATCAATCACTCTAACTAAACAGCTTTCCAAAAGGGGAGGAAAAACCATTTTTGCACTGTGCAAACCTCCACCAAACGGCCCATTTGTCATGAAAATGGGCCCCGTTTTTTTCAAATAAAAAGGCATGAATAGCCTTGGGGGGGGGGCTTGCAGATTGCTCCTGAGGAAAAAACCCTTTTTGCACCGTGCAAACCTCCACCAAACGGCCCATTTTTCATGAAAATGGGCCCCGTTTTTTTCAAATAAAAAGGCATGAATAGCCTGGGGGTGGGGCCAAAACGAGGAAAAATGGCCTGTTTTTTATGTGAAAACGGGCCGTTTTTTGGTCAAAAAATACTATGCATAGCTTTATGGAGGCTTATAGAGTGCGGCTGGGGGGGGGGGCAAAAACACCCTGTTTTTTGCTCATTTCTGCCCTCCCCAGCCTCTAGGAGCTCTCCGGAAGCGTCCATAAGGGTATGCGCGCAGCCATTTTGGTGAAGGGGCGGGTTTTCAGGAGGCAAAAAAATGCTGTATTCGATATATGATGCACCCAGATTTTCAGCCTCTTTTTAGAGGAAAAAAGGTGTGTCTTATACTCTGAAAAATACAGTACACACTGGAAACTGATTTTAGAAGAGTAAAAAAATTGCAGTCACATGACCGTGAGATGCCACAAATGGCTATAATGGTGAACCAGTTGCCAGGTGAGTGACGCCCCCTCTCCTCCATAAAATTTTGATGCCTGCAGGGTGATTGTTTGCAGGAAAAAGCATTTGCATGTGAGGATTCTTGTACAAATCAAAGCTGATACTTTTATGTGCATATTAATACATATTTGCTTACAAAGATCATAGTATTTATGGGCTATGATCTTTGTGCCCACTGGCTTGTGTTCTACCTGGCCGACTGGCATCTAGGTGAAACACTGATGTAAAGTCCTTTCACAGTAAGAATATCACCATAAAACACAACTGAACAATTTATGCATGCACTTGAAAACAGGCACATACCTACTACTGAGGGAGAAGCAGATTGCCTAACCAAACCATTGCTTTTTTTTTGGAAGATATGAAAATGTAGCAATAGCAACACGTTTTCCATCGGGGAGGCTGGAACCTGGAAGAATATTTAGGAAACATGACCATTATTGGGGATGCTTTGCAAAGACATGTCAAGGTGACTTAGATCCCCGCGGTATGCAATAGGTAAAGCAAATTTGGTGACTGGGAAATTACTGTAGAGCAGGAGTAGTAATTGACAAGTGTAATGTCAACACCGTAAAGCCTTTTTTATTAGCATGTCACACTGTGAATATATTCTTTTAATAATTTTCAGTGCACAGACACTTAGATTAAACATAAGCAATATAGCCACTGTAATAAGAGTTCTGTGTAATTTGGCAAGGTGCTTAATTATTTTTTCTCTTTCTCTCTCTCTCTCTCTCTCTGTCAGTGTCACTGTTGCTGTCTCTCTGTCTCTCTCTCTCTCTCTCTTTGCGTGTGTGTGTGTGTCTGTGTGTATATTATCCCTCCCTTGATGTCTCAGTGCAAAGATTTCCTATATCATGCTTGGCCTCTAAGATGGCATTCAATTTTAAGAGTCTGTATTTCAAAGGGAAGAGACAAAGAACTGTGTAAAAGGAATAGAGGTAGTCCTCAGATTATGATAATGGGCCTCCCCATTATGGTTGTAAATTGTGATGGTCACATGACTGACCGGGTTTTAGGACCTTTTTTGAGCAGTCATTAAGCAAACGCGATCATAAGGTAACCACAGTAATTGTTAAATGAATGCCGCAGTCTTTAAGTGAACCAATGGTTTATTAGGGATAGATTTTGCCAAAAAGCAGAAGTAAATGTCCGTTTTCAGGAAAATCCTCATGAAAGGCAGTCATTGACTCTGGATTGCAGCAACCTGGATTGGTTGCTGAGCACCCAACGTATGGTCACATGATCATAAGGAGGGAGCCGGATCATTGGAACTGTCATAAGTACTCAAATGCCTCCAAAAAAGCCTCCACCTGGAAAGTCCTTTTCCGCCCCATCATCAGCCAGAGCCAGCCCCACTTTACAACAAGGGAAAATTACTACGATGTTACAGAAAGAAGCGGCAGGAGAAGATACCAAAGAACCAACACTCTACGATGTAATGAAAGAAATACAAGAAATGCGGAAAGACTTAATGAATCTAAGAATAGAATTGTTGGAGACACAAAGAACCACAACAGACAACAAACAGAAGATTGGAGTGTTGGAGGAGGGGGCAGTCGAGATGAAAGAAGAGATAAGGGAATTGCAAAAAGAAAATGTAGAATTTTCTGGACATATGTCTAAGTTAGAATTTGAAAGAATGTCTTTTTTCCTTAGATTTCAAAATATTCCTGAGAGAGGGAGGACCTCAGAGACCTGATGAGCACAATTTTAGCAGATTACATTAAAAAAAATAAAGAACACCTTCGGGGGGAAATAGACCTGATTTATAGAATTAACTCAGCATATGCCAGAATAAATGAAGTACCCAGAGAGATTCATATCAAATTTTTAAGAAGGTCCACGAGGGATGAGATACTAAGGGCACAACGAGAGGGGCCTTTGAAGTATGAACAAAAAGACATTAACATGTTGAAGCAAATTCCAAAAAAGATTAGGGAAACAAGAAGGAAGTACTCCTTCTTGTCTAAAAAATTATACAAAAACAGAGTTTGGTTCAAATGGTTAATGCCCGAAGGAATGTTGGTATTCTGGGATGGTGGTAGAACTAGAATCAAAACAGTAGAAGAGGCGGAGGCCTTTCACAAAAAGCATGCCTCTATCCTGGGAGATGAACAAGAGGGGACGGGAGGGGCCATGGCCCCGCCCACGGGAGGGAAGGAGGAAGAAGATATAATAGCAAAGAGACTCAGATCCCAGAAATAAGTTTACTTTGAATTGCTGTAATTCCTGAAACGGATGTCAATATGAAACAAAGATTGAATGTATGAATTTTAAAATGTGATATATATGTATCTCTAACCACCATTTAATCAATTATATTTTGTGTGAAGACCCGGGTGCAACCACCATCCCTGACATGGAAGCTCCAAAATATTTTTTATGAACCCTATATACCCCTTTCCTTTTCTATAACCTGTAAAACCAATAAAAAATGTTTTTCAAAAACAAAAAAAAGAACTGTCATAAGTACTGCCAGGGCAGTCAGTCATAACTTTGACTGGTCACTAAGTGACTGGTCATAAGTCGAAGACTACCCGCACTTACTAATACTGTAGAAACAATAAGAGGAAACCAAGGCCTATGAGCAGAATAATAAGGGAGTTAAGGGTCAAAGATTATTATTTACTTACATGCAATCTCTAAAATTAATTCAGAGGGAAGGAGAAACCATTTCCCTATTTCTTCCAAGAAAATAATGTGTAGATATCCATGAAATCAGCAGGAGTTAGGCTAGTTAGTCTGTTACTTAACTTAGTTAGGAGTTAGGCATCTTAGAACAAAGGAGAAATGTTTCGACAGTGAGAACAATTAACCAGTGTATCACACTTGCTTTTAGAAAGTTTGGTTGCTCCATCACTGAAACTTTTTAAGAAGAGATTGGACAGCCATTCATCTGAAATGGTATAAAGTTTCCTGCTTGAGCAGGGGGTTGGACTAGAAGACCTCCAAGGCCCCTTCCAACTCTGTTATACTATTACTGTTCCCGAATGAAGCTTGTCTTTGAAATGAATATCGAACATAGATTAAACATAGGAGATCTTCAACCTGCAGGCTCGTAATTTGAAGGACACAGGCAAAAAAAAAAGATGAATGGACAAAACAGGCAAAGCGACATATTCAGATGCTCCATCTCATAACAGCATCTTGAAGGGAAACCATGAAAGGAGAGGAGGAATTCAAAGGAAGTTGGTGCCTCAGGCAACTTACTGTATTCAATGCCAGGGGGGTCCTCCAGTCATAAGTTGGCTATTCTTATATCACACCAAAAGGAAACAAAGGGCCAAAGGCAGCTGGTGTGGAACGTGAATCAATGGAGGGACTTTGCTCCTTCCAATGGTGCTCTCCTCCAGCTAGAGAAGATATTGGCTAAGAGATGGAAGTTGGAGAAGTTGATTTCTGTGCCGAGACCAGTGTTTCTCAACTTTGGCAAGATTAAGATGTGTGGACTTCTGCTTCCATGCTGGCTGGGGGAATTCTGGGAGTTGAAGTCCACACATCTTAAAATTGTCAAGGTTAGGAAACAATGGTCTAGACCAGGGGTCTCCAACCTTTGCAACTTTAAGTCTGAAGGACTTCAGCTCCCAGAATTCTCCAGCCAGCAAAGCAAAGCTGGCTGGAGAATTCTGGGAGCTGAAATCCTTCAGACTTAAAGTTGCAAAGGTTAGAGACCCCTGGTCTAGACCACCCTTCTTCTTTGGCAACAGCCTGGTGGAGTAATTGACACTGCCTTGTTCTTTCCATCCTGACCGAGTTGCAGGAAGAATTTCCTCCACTCCTCTGCTGTCCCCATTTAATTTGATTTTGCTTGTCCAGATAAACTCAGCGCTGCTGTTAAATAACCTGTGTAATGTTGTATGGTCTAGCAGCAAACACTCTCATTCCTTTTTGCTTCTTTCTCCTTGTCATCTCTAGCAGAGCAACAACCACTGTGACTTTCCCCCCCTCCATCTGTAAGATGGGATGATGCTGTTTTAAGTGCCCTAAATGGTAAGCTAATTGGTGACATGGACTGATTGAAAATGGACATGTGTATGTTTCAAAGTCCCCTGCAGCTATGGCTTGTTTACTCCCTTTGGGCAGTGTTTACATTTGGGGAGGGGGGAAACTGCCTGCCTCTAGCAGAATTTACTGTTTGTTTAGATTGAATTGACGTTGACAAGATACTTTAGACTGAACTGACTGGCAAGATTACTCAGTTAATCTCTCTGGCAAACATGCCTCCATTTGTGCAGCAGGACAAGCTGTCCATTTTATCTCTGAGGATTATACCGCAGGCCAAGATGGGATGACTTTTCAGGACTTTTTCGGAACTGCCATCAAATCAAGATCAGAAAGATAAAGCGAAGTGAGTTACTACTTGAATTATGTCATCACTTCACCGTGATTGGCAAGTTCCAGAATATTAGTTTACTTAACCAGATGTGGCAGCGGTTTTCATCTTCACATTTACACTCCTCTAAAGCTTCTTTTGAGTTAAATGTTGGAGCGCCCACTTCTAAAACCCTGATCTTTTATGCCGACTGCATGGAGGAATAATGCACTATAATTGATTTGATGTTGAGATATATTATGCAGTACTACAACAATGACTACTCTAAGAAAAATCTAGAGTGTGAAATTAGAAAATCAGAACAAGGATTTCCTAATGCAGAATAGAAGACTTGTGCATTCAAATGTTGAATATTATTTCATTCAATTCACCCAATGTGCCTAATCATCAGAGGTAATTGAATATAGTTTTCCAAATATGTGGATGGATGCTAACCACCAATGTTTTCTAATCTGTAGTTTCATGAAGTCTGCTACCTGCTCAGGGAAACAATGACATGCCATAAATAGTAAATACCATCCTGCATCTGCAACTTCTTTTTAGTTTCATGATATTTCTCCATGGATTTATCAAATCTCCATCGCTACAATTTGGGGTTGCAAATACTACGGATACATGAGGTGAAAATGTACTGGATCTACAGCAAATATCCTCTGTTGATCCCAGATGTCTACTGTTGTGAGGAAGAGAATTGTCTTTTTTTTTTAACCCTGAAAAGCCTAATATATTTTCTTTCTCAAGAAAGGATTCATCTCTTTGGTTATGGATGAACTTTTTCAATTATTTCTAAGATGGATGCACAAAACAATCAAAATTATTTCACATCTGGCCACATATCTCTCTCTCTCTCTCTCTCTCTCTCTCTCTCTCTCTCTCTCTCTCTCTCTCTCTCTCTCTCTCTCTCTCACACACACACACACACACACACACACACACACACACACACACACACAGGTTCTTGCATTTGTTTTTCGTTATATACATAAGCATCCTTAACATAGAACAGACATTTTGCTGTGGCCCTATAATTTGTCCATATCCCATTAGTTATGTTTTGTGAGCACCAGCTAATAAACTTCCTATTGTTTTCTACTGCCAAACAGATAGCCAAAGTTGATCCAAATCTTGTTAGTATCACAAATCCTGGGTGACCTTTCTGGGTTGCTGTTACACAGATCCAACATAAATTGTTGCCTATTACTTAGACTTGATGGTGAAAGTGGTTTTAAACATTGCTTATGATTTGAGGAAGTTCAATCCGCATGTTATCTGAGGCTTTTTTTCCTAGTGGTTTGCTTAACTTTTTCAGCAAGGTGTGAAAAACAGTACAGAAGGTCATGCTAAAAATATGAAGTACACTTTGTGTTCAGGACAGCGTGTTCTATGATGCTAAGGTACCCTATTCAAAACAGGAAGAGATATAGTACATCTAAAGACCCTGAGGATAAGTCTACTACCTGCTTGATTTGTTCTAGAAATATCCTGTACTGTTGCTTAGTACCAGAAGAACCTTCATTCGTTCCTCTGAGTTCCGGTGTATAAAATTTGGCATCGTTCCCAGAAAAACCACAGGGGTGAAGGCCTTATGTAATCACTCATTATGGGTGTCAATTTTTTTAAAATTTATTTGTGGTCAGAGTAAACGAATACAGACAAATTTGCTTAGATAATTATTAAGACCATCAAAAGAGTATCCCCAGAGAAAGATTAATTTTAGAATGGCTTAGAATTGAAATTAAGCCAAGAAACTTCATTTGAAATATAGTACTGCCGCTACTGTATGTTGTGCTTAATAATTCAGCATATACATGGATATTTGAAAACATACAAGTTATGGCAGCTTAGGGACTATTGGGAAATCTTTATCTCCTTTGTTCTAAGAACTGAATATCATAAGCAGCGGGGAGCCAGGGTAAAATCAGAATCAGTTTGATTGTGATGAAAGCAACCTGTCATTCTCTAAAAACTGATAAGATGCCCACAAAGATAAAATGACTGTGTGAATATTGTATTAGCTTTCTTTAATAAGGACCACTTTGTTTGCTAGATTTAGAAGCTTACTTTTTTCTGCTCAATCCCTTCTGGTGGTCTAAAGAGCATTTTAGAGCATGGTTCTCAATGTATGGTCAGTGGACCCCAACAGGACGTTTGCAAAAGCTTGAAGAAATGCTATATTTTAAATCTTGAGTTAAGTCTTGGTGGTCCATGGCCATGGTCCGTGGCCACAAAAAGTATTTAAAGATGGGGGGAGGGGAATCTGTGGTGAAGTAAAGATTGAGAACCATTGTGTAGAGCATTTAATCCAATTCAGGTACCGTCAAACTCAGAGATCGGCTGATGGAAGTAAAGCTCCACATTCATCTCTCTTTCAATGGCATATCTGCCCTGATGGACCTTCTGAGGAAGAATAGGAGAAAGTGGTTGTGGGTTCCAGTTGCACCAAAGAGATCAAGTAGTTGCTTCATAGCCTCACTTCTAAGTATCAATGCCTTTTATAACCCAGCAGCATAAAGGGAAAGAAGACAAAGAAAAACATGGCCCTTCAATATGAGGGAAAGACAACATTAGTCATGGTAGAAGGATATGTTGAATAACAAGAAAGAAATATGTTTGCTTACTGCTTCATATTTTTTCAAGATGCCTGAACCCCTTTTTGTTGTGGTTCCAGGATAACGTGGAATTGTGCTATGGGACAGTTGGCTTTGGTTGATCCTAAAAAACATTAGGATATGGTTAGCATTTTTGAAGACCCTCAGGAGTGCAGGAAAGATTTACAAGTCAAAAAACATCCTGGAAAAAGGCAGATGGTTTTCATTTTATTTCTAATAAAGGAACATGGACTTGTCCATATGATCCACACAAGTCAAGCTTGAACAAGAAGGAACTCCCCTCCAGTCCTCCCCTCCCCTCCCCAAGTATATTAAGATCAAGATTTTTTAACCGTTTTTTTCGGAGTATAAGATGCACCTTTTTTCTTCTAAAAAGAGGCTGAAAATCTGGGTGCGTCTTATCGAATACAGCATTTTTTGCCTCCTGAAACCCCACACCTTCACCAAAAGGGCTGCGCACATATCGTTATGGAGGCTTCCAGAGAGCTCCTGGGGGCTGGGGAGGGCAGAAATGAGCAAAAAACAGGGCGTTTTTGCTTCCCCCAGCCCCCAGCAGCATTCTATAAGCCTCCATAAGGCTATGCATGCAATTTCTTTGACCAAAAAACAGCCTGTTGTCACAATAAATGTGCCAGTTTTTTGCTAATTTTTGACACCCCCACCCCCCAGGAGCACTCGGCAGGTTCCCCCAAGGCTATTCATGCCTTTTATTTGGGGGGAAAAATGGCCCATTTTCGCGAAAAACGGGCTGTTTGGAGGAGGTTTGCAAAGTGCAAAAAGGATTTTTTCCCCCTTTTGGAAAGCTGTTTATTTAGAGTGATTGATGAGAATTATGTTGATCAAGTACTGTGCCTGGAGAAACAAAGATTTGTTTCACAGGTGGTCAGTGATTTCCTTCTCCAGCACATGGGTAAATACACCGAAAACATCTACCTACCTACTTACTCTCTCTCTCTCTACCTACCTATCTCCTGTATTTCTCTCTCTATCTCTATTTCTCTCTCTCTATCCCTCTACCTACCTACCTATCTACACTCTCTCTCTCCCCCTACCTACTGTATACCTACTGTATACCTACTGTATTTCTCTATCTCCCCCTCTATCTACCTATCTACCTACTCTCTCTCTTCCCCTACCTACCTACTGTATTTCTCCCTCCCTCCCTCCCTCCCTCCCTCCCTCCCTCCCTCCCTCCTGTATTTCTCTCTTTTTCTCTCCCTCTCTATCCCTCTATCTACCTACCTACTTTAAAAAAAAAAGCCTCTTCAAAACCTGGGTTCGTCTTATACTCCGGTGCGTCTTATACTCTGAAAAATACGGTAATTTTCTTTCTAATGGCGTTCTAGGATCTCTTTCTGGGCTCTTTTCATTGATAACAAGGGAGTTTGCAGTTGGCTGTTTAAGTAACTATCATTTGAACATTTAGCAATCTGAGAGCCAACAGTAATAGCAAGGGTCTGGTACATTCTGTTTGGAGAAGTTGATTCTAGAAATAACAAGGAGTCCAAGGTTCCAAGGACTGTTTTTGGCAAAATCAGAAGCAAACAGCCTGAAACAGACTACCCAACTAATAATAATAATAATAATAATAAATTTTATTTATAACCCGCTCTCTCTCCCCAGAGGGACTCGAGGCGGGGCACAGGAAAATTAAAAACAATAAACATAAACAGAATACAAAATTTAAAATCACAATTAAACATATCCTGCGCTAAAAACATCTATAAAAACTAAAAACTGTCCCTAAAACCCCTTAACACTATAACTAATTAAAATTACCCTAGGCCATTAACTACCCTAATAAGGGGCAGGTAGCAACCATTCCTCCCACTGAGAAGATGCAGGTAAGGGGGAAATGCTCAAAAATTTGAGCCCGTATATGACTGTACACAAGGCTTGCATTTGCAATTGCTGAAATTCATTCAACATGACTTCACTGATTCCTGCAATAAATTTATCAGTGTTCTATATTCTTGAGTTCCTGCCTGCGCCATTTCTGTTCTGGTGTTCTGGCGAGTGTAGCCTAAGTGCCATAATTCTGCATTCTAATACCTTTTTTTGCAACTAATGCAATGCCCACAAAGCAGGTGTCACACTGCTGAAATGAGCGTCATCCTCCTTATGTTAGTATGCCCAAAATGATCAGTGCGTTTTTGGAAGCCACTACTGGAGCTATACCTCTGCCACATCTGTATCATAATGTCATTGCCCCCTCCCGTCTTTGGAGTCCTCACTGTCATCAGTTTTACCGACACTGGGAGAAAATTAATAATTGTGAAAAGGTTTCCCTCCTCTGTTTTTAAAGCATTTGTGATGTGTATACTGCCCCTATTTGAAAGAATTTAGACCTGCAAGCTTACAGTTTAAGCTGAGAAATTAGCTTCTTTCTCACATTTATTTGTGAAGATATACTGATACATGCATGCATACACTGTGTGTATGATGGGGTTGTAGTGCAGGCCCCCACGCTACTCATCTTTCTTGGTTTCATTCTCTGATGTCCACTTACGGGACATGAATGTCTTATTAAAAGGACCACCTCTGTCTTGATTTCTTCTAAAGTGCCCTGGCCTGATCTCTTCCCTTTCTTCAAAAAAGAGAGAAAATATTGGCAATGTTTCCCTTCATTTCTGTACTTGCCAAAGAACCAAACTTCTATTACTTTCTAATAATTATGTGCTAGAAATTCTGAGTTTCCTAACCAAAGCAACATCCTGCTATAATGAGCACCCAGGAGCTATAAGGTCAGTTGGCCTCTTCAGACCTAAAACCTTGCAAGTTGTTCTCATAGCTAATATGGAAAGTTTTCCAACATTCAATTATTTATCTATTTAGCCCAGAATAGGCAACTTGTGGTAGCAGCTGGCTCTCAGATTTTTGTTGCTCATGACCTAATTTCATGCTAGCAGGGAGGAGATAAATATTAAGGAAAAGGAACTCGAAAGATATATGCTGAAGCAGGTGGAAGAGTAGAAAGAATTCAGAAATGAGAGAGAAAGGTTGAGAAAATGAAGTAAAGGAAACGTCCCAGCCATTTGGTTATGGCCACAGTCAATGGGGATCCCTAATGTATCACATTTGAAACATGCTGTTTTGACAGAGTTCTGTTTTGCCCTATTTGTAACAGGTGTTGGTTGAGGCCGAAGTGTTCTGCATTCATTTGATTTGTATCCAGCCTTTCATTCATGAGTTCAAAGTTCCCTCTTTCTATTTGTCTCCACTGCAACCATCACCCTTTGACATAGATTAGATTGACAGACACCACTTGACTCAAAGTCATCCACAGAGCTTCAGTGGCTTGAGACTAAATCTGGATCTTCAATTTCCCATCTAAAACCTGAGCCACTCATGTGTTTAGATCATAAGTTTGCATAAGTTACATCAATCCCCACAATAGTGAATAAGGACATATTCTTAAGCGCTGAGATTCCGAAGCCCATTCAGAATATGTTCTTTACAATGGCATAATGAATAAAAGGTCAGCTTTGTTTAATTGAGCATTTTTAAATGCTAGAAGCACAAGTAAGGGTTCTATGGTGGCTCCCATGAGTATTTCAACTTTGCCCTCTCAAAATTGTGCAAAACAAGCCTATCCAATTCAAAGCAATCATAACCATCAGAAAAAAAATGCATACCTGGATATTCTTTATTAGGGCCAACTAAATGACACACATACAAAATAAGCATGCTTCAGGTTCTCCAGAACCTGTCATCAGGCAAAAAATATGGAAAGCAAAGGAAAATAAGAGGGATTTTTTTTAAAAAATAGAACATTTGTTAAATTCAGCCATCAGTTTTACATTTCAGAAGCAGTCATAAGATGGAAGTGGAATACCTTTGTTAGTGACAATATAACTGGTGCCAATTTTTATCTAGCATTCAGGTACAAAGAAAATAGTCACTGTTCTGTAAGAAACCTGTGAGAGCCTATATTAGGCAAAGCAAGACATACAACATGAAAAAGCAAAGAAGAAAAGCAATGAGAATAATTACACAGAGGGTTGCAAGGAAGATGTGTCATTGTAGCATACAAATTCCATTCAACATGAATGAAACTTTTAATGATGTCCATGTTTAAATTCTTGGGTTTGTAAGATGATTTATACTGGCTATCTAGGTGACCTTCTCTCCTTGTCTTCACAACATGAAATATGAAAATGTCTCAAGAAAATAATACCTGAGCTAGACCAGAAAGAACCTCCAGACATATCTCCAACATTGTATCTCTTATACCAACCAGGATTTTGGTTCCTCCAAATCAAGGGGAAACTAGAGAAAGGGTCAACGACCTGATTTCCCAGGTGACATTTTTTTTTTAGCAAAAAGAATATTAGCAAACTAATTCAACTGGGCAAACAATGTCCTGAGATCTAAGTCTATTTGTTAGTCTTTGCAACTCATCACTATGAATAGCAAAAGAAATCTTATCTATCTAAAGAGCTGTGGTGACATAGTAGTCAGAATGCAGTATTGCACGATAATTCTGCCAACTTGCCAGCAGTTCAATCCTGACCAGCTCAAAGTTGACTTAGCCTTCCATCTTCTAAAATGTGGATCCAGATTGTTGGGGGCAATATGCTGACTCTGTAAACTGCTCAGAGAGTGCTGTAAAGAACTACCCTGTTTCCCTGAAAATAAGATCTCCCAGGATAATAAGCCCAATTGGGCTTTTGAGCGCATGCGCTACAATAAGCCCTTCCCCCAAAATAAGCCCTCCCCCAAAAATATTGCAACACAGCAGCAGCCATGAGGTGACCACGCTCACCACCTCCTGCGCCTCAAAAATAGTAAGACCTTCCCAAAAATAAGGCCAAGTGCTTATTTCGGGAGTCAAAAGAAAATAGGACCTTGTCTTATTTTTGGGGAAACATGGTATGAAGTGGTATATAAGATGTGCTATTGCTGTTGCTATCTGTTTTGGTTTTATTATTATCTCCTATGTATTATGGACTCTGTTCTTTCTAATCCATATTTCCCACCTAAAACAATCAACTGGTTAGAGAATTCAGGCTAGTTGTGTTCCCTTCAACAGCCATACATGAGAAAACCTCAAAAGATGTCCTACTTTCTTCCTTCTTAGACTCCATTTCTTTTCCAGAAGCTCTAGGGAAAATAGTTCATTGACCTAGAAAGAAAACTAAATTTATCCAGATAATTTGCCTTCACCATGAAATGATCATCTTTGATTCTCCAAAAATATGGTGAAAGTTCAGGTGGGCTTTGTTTCTGCCTTATGAGTACAATAATATTGTGTGATGCAATTTGATGAGGCTTGAAACATCTATGGTGTTAGTGAATGTTGTATTGGGGAAGTTTCTGCAGATCCAGATGAGATAACAGACATATCTTTAAAGAGAAATGCCAGGAGCTGAATACAACTGTGGGTCAAACTCCTCGAAGCAGGCCTTGGAATTTGCTTGAAATCTTGATAAGTCAGGAATCTCACAAGCCACCTACTGCTTCTTAGAAATTGAAAGGACTCCTACAGAGTTGTGTTGAGTAAACCAATGAGCAAAGGAACCCACTGAGATTCTCTCTCTGCAAATCTCAGGAAAGAAAAGAACCACAAGTGTATGTGTGGCACCTTTTCAACAAGTAGTACAAATGAGAATCAAAATAAACACCAGTATAAAAAAAGATAACAGGTGCCTTGTATTTATTTTTTTCTCTGGGTTGTAACCTTTGTGATCATCCAAAATTGGAAATCTTCTCTTAACTGACAGGAAGATTGGAAGTCTTCTCCAACTGACAGGTCCATGTATTTCAGTTTCTTAGAAGTTTGCTTCCCTAAAAGAGAGGTGTAGAGGGCATAGGGAGTAGCCTTGAAGAACAGGGAGAAGAACAGTTGCCAAGGCAAAGGTCAGAGAACTGGGGATTGAGGCCAGACCATACAAGTAATTTGAGAAAATATCTTAGGCCCCTTTACACAAAGATAAAATGAGAGAGGGGGAAATACATTCAGACTTGCAAGGTTTTGTTATAATAAAAATAGTCCTGACCTATATGACATATGTTTCCCAATCTGGTATACTCTGTAGGACTGACAAGAATCGTGTAATGGTATGAGGGAAATGGTCTTGGGAGAAAGGATGAAGAGCTGCAAAATGATCAGATAAGGGGCAGCAGATTTTGCAAAAAAAAATGGGAGGAATGGTAAAAATCCCTGAAGAGACCCTAGTTTTTTCAGCTGTAAAAGGGAGTTGGGGGGGATGGAGATGTACTTTCAGATTTGCAAGATTCTGTTAATGTAACCTTACAATAAAAAAGAATTGGGTTTGTTTCCTGATGGGCTTAACTCACAAGGATGTACTTCGCGAGGTTAACAAGGGATTCTCTTTCTACTTTATTCCTAGGATATTTGATGTTCCACCATGCCCTTAGTACTTAAATTGGTTGTTGTAAAGATGTGGCAAAGGGGCTTATAGTGTGTTTGTTACCTTTCCACTTTTGAAGTCTCTCTGGCTGCTCAATATTTCCAGCCTGAGAAACTGCCACATGGTGCCTTCATTGCAGCATAGGAAGCTAGGAAGATTATAGGCCTGTGATGGCGACCCTATGGCACGCGTGCCAGAAGTGTCACACAGAGCTATCTCTCTAGGCATGCAGGCCGCCAGCCATTGCTGTTCCCGTGTGCAAGCCAGCTGGTCTTCATGCATGTGTGAGTGCCAGAAATTAGAAGAGCAGCTGCCCGGTGCGCATGCAGACACACTGGCCAGCTGGTCTTCGCCCGCGCATGCGTGCCATAAACCGAAAGATCAGGTGGCCGGTGCACATGCATGCACTGGAAACTAGAAGATCATCTTCCCGGTTCACCCATGCTGTGCCGAAAAGGTTTGCCAACACTGTTATAGACCACTGAAGATAGTTTTGTATAATGAAAGACAGGCAACCTGCAGTCCTCCAAATATTTTAGATTGCAATTGACACCAGTTCCATGCAGCTTGGCCAGTGGCAAAGGGCTGTAACAGTTGTAGTATGAGATACTTGGAGGACTTCAAATTACGTATCTCAGAAGAGAACAGAATGTTCACACACACCCTTGAAAAATAAACAAGAACGACACCACCCCAATTCTCTGTTCCTCTCGAAGAACTTTCAAAAGCATGTTCTTTTGCACCAGACTGAAAGACAACTGGTAGCAAAAAGCTGCAGAATAATTTCTCTCTCTTTCTCCATTGCTAGATGGATGGGCAAAAAAAAAACCTTCCTCAAAGTTGCATTCCTTTTCTCTGTGTTGCTGAAGAATTCTAGATTGTCCCCAAAGATTGGAGTGGTGTTTCGAGGAAACTATTGTTTGCCCAGGAATAAACCACAGTCCTTGATCTTGGAAAAGGTCGTTCCTTTTGCAGCAACTCATCTTTGCTATCTCTTCTTCCAGGAAATAGCGAGTAATATGTGGATTGTTATGGATGAGCTTCATTGGATCCAGCTGGATACAAACAGCTTGCTGACATTCTATACGTTTCCTACTTTTCTATTCCAGTAATTTTTTTTTAAAGTGAGGAAGTGAAAGCTGCCCAGAAAAAAAATCCACTTCCCAATAGTAATAGTAAGTAGCAGTTGTCTTTTTCCTATCTGTACTGCTGCCAGTTCTAAAGCTGAGAGTCGATGTGGGTTGTTAGATCACTTGTTTTAATCAAGTCCACACTTGAAATCCCCAAGGCTCATCCCAAACCACCAATTCTTAATGTCAAAATTGGAAAACAAATACTTCAGGATCCTGAAAATAGAGCGAAGCCAGTCTCTAGGTGCTGGCTTAAGTTTCTTTCAGCTTCCTTACTGCTTGCTCTAAATGATGATATATGCTTTCATATTTGATTGAGATATAGTCATATTTAAAAGTTTTGGCTCGCCAGTGACTCTTAATAGTTCGATTCTTTACCTTTGAAGCCAGTTTTGCCTATCCTGAGAGTTGTTTTTGTAAAAGTGACCTGTCATTTTTCTTACTTACTTTATTTATTTATTATTTTTTACATATAACTAAAGGTGGCAAACATATCCAACATGTTGTTTTCCCACAATAACACCCTATGAGGTGTAAAGTACACCTCTCCTTCAAGCTTTCTTTCTTTCTTTCTTTCTTTCTTTCTTTCTTTCTTTCTTTCTTTCTTTCTTTCTTTCTTTCTTTCTTTCTTTCTTTCTCTTTCTTTCTTTCTTTCTTTCTTTCTCTCTCTCTCTCTCTCTCTCTCTCTCTCTCTCTCTCTCTTTCTTTCTTTCTTTCTTTCTTTCTTTCTTTCTTTCTTTCTTTCTTTCTTTCTTTTTATCCATCCACCCATCCATTTTTATTGATTGATCATCCTGCCTGTAGACACCGTCATCATCTTCTTTTCCCCACAACAGCAATCCTGTGAATTAAGTTGAACTGAAAGAAAGCAATTGGCCCAAAGTTACCTAGCTGGCTTTCATGTCTAAGGCAGGACTAGAATTCAGAACTATAACATCTCCTGGCATATAGTGCCTGGTGCCTGAACCACTAGACTGAACTGGCTTCTGTTTTAACTCCTTAGATGAGCATGCACCAACATTACCATACAAAACTCCCTCATGGCCAAGTACAAAATCCAAGATTCTCCTCATGTTATTTTTTCATGTTGAGCGAATGACTTAAGTGGTGTGTTTATGCAGCCGATTAGTTGCATAAACATAGTTGTTTATGCAAACAAGTTACGGGCTCCCTTCGCTTTGTCATTTGGAGAAGGAAGTGAAATGTTGTAACCCCTCCTAGTTGCAGTTGGTGTTGCTATATTCAATGCCAGCAGAAGGCGGGCAATGTGATTGACAGGTGCCACGGACTTCATCCTCCACGAAGGAATGTGTATTCTCAGCTTGGTTCCAGGGACTCTGTACATAGTCCGTGCTTCCCCATGGTTCCTTTTGGTACTCTTTTCTGTCTGGCTGCCCTCCTAGTTATCATGAATAAAGTATTGTCATTGTGAAGCTGTAGGACAAAGCATGAAAGATATCCAGGATTATCATATTTTGTGAAGGATTAGCTCTATCATGTTTGTGAGATAAGGAACTAGGCTTGTTCTATCATTGTCCCATTTCGCTGGAGACGTTCACTTCAACATCATTAACCTGTCACATCTACACAACAGAAACCGATTGTCCTATTTTTGACAGCTTTTCTTAGGAACAGTTCACTCACAGGTTAACTTTTGTTTTTCCTCCAAATAGGTCCTTATCATATAAAATATAGTTTCCTCCTCCTATTTATCTGCTACGGTTAGCACTTGCCTTAATGAACCAGCTATCCTGAATGGTAGCACTGGAGCTACATTGAAGAGAGCGTTGGGGATTTTTTTATTTTTTTTACATTATTGAAAGCATCATTTTGTGCGTATTATCTCTGCCAAATATATTGGTTTACATATTTATTTAAAGAGTGCAAGACCTTTGTAAATTGTAGCATCAGTCTTTTTCAATGAACTATGCAAGGCCGCCAGCGAACTGTACAATACTCAACTATTTCTAAAATAACTTTTACCCTTTTTTGAATTTGGGCTCGTTCTTCATCCATTTATGCAGTGTTCCAGATATGTGAGTTTTCTGGGGTATGCAAAGTATTTGTTTTTCTTCATTTTTATATCGTTGGGTTTGGTTGCTAGGACTTTATGCTAATGACTTTCTCATTTCCATCTTTCGTTAAGTCCATAAATCAAGAAGTCATTCATGGAAACTGAAAGGGGGGAGGGAAAAAATTCAGAAGTATCTTAAATCCCCAAAGGTAACATTTGAAAAAAAAAATGTACCGAGTAATGCAGTAAGCTTAATTAATTCGATACTGTCTGGATCTGTTGAAACTCACTTGTAGTATCGAGCAGAGAAAGATACGTACAGTATAAATCTGCCCAACGCAGAAGAAGTTGAAGTTGTCAACAAGAAGAAGTTGTCAGAAGAGGGAAGGTACACTTCGCCCTTTCAATTGAGTTGTTGAGGTATTTAGATGTACACAAATGCGGCTTGTTTCTTGGGCAATACTGTCATTGATGTATTCAACGACTGGTCATCTCACATTGCCCATCCTTTCTAGTTCTGCTTTTGTACTTTACAGAGTAGTAGGACTGATAGAAGCTATGGAGGCCGATAAGGAATGGCTGCTTTTTTTTATTGGAAGATTTTTTAAGGCTAATATTTCTATTTCTGGCTCTATAAAAAACTTTCAGTGCACTAGGTCCATTGCAGCGCATGTTCCCTGGGCTCAGAGTTATGTGCCTGAGATGGGCAGCTATATAAATTGAAGTAATAAACCTACAAATAAAACCACGGAGCAAGTATACTTTAAATGCACTTGTAGTACATACACCACAAGCAACATACATTCTTGTTTGCAAGGGGATGCAGTGGAAGGTTAGAAATGAGTGAATGTCTGGAGGGTTCTCTAGACAGATTCTGAAATCAGTCAGCGCTTCTTATCAGTTTCAAAATATGTAGTATTGGCTACAGATTTGCAAATAAACTTCCCATAACTTGGCATAAGATCATAAATCTTATGATCTTTCTTTTTTTTCTTTTCCCAAAACAGTTTTGTGGTTTAACCATGTTTTTTTCAATCCCTTTCAATTCCCCCCTTCAGCAGTCAGTGACTCATTTTCTTATAGTACTTCTCAACTTATAACCACAACTGAGCCCAAAATTTCAGGTGCTAAGCAAGACAGTTGTTAAGTGAGTTTTGCTCCATTTTGCAACCTTTCTTGTTACAGCCGTTAAGTGAATAACTTTGTACTAAATAACCCCAACCTGTCTGATCTTTATAGTTTCATTTCTTTTGGTTCCAAATTCAAAATCATCCGCTTCTTCGTGAATTATATAGGTTTTAGTAGATTCCTCAAGAAAATTATATCATTAGGATTACTGGGCAGCATGTCCAGAAGTCCATAAGTCCATTCTTCCTCCTCAAGAAGCCCTCTTTGGATCCAGCTCTTTTGAACAACTATCGTCCAGTCTCCAACCTTCCCTTTTTGGCGAAGGTTGTTGAGAGTGTGGTGGCACAACAGTTTCCCCGTCACCTGGAGGAAGTTGAGTATCTAGATCCGCGCCAGTCCGGCTTTCGGCCCGGGCATAGCACCGAGACGGCATTGGTCGCGTTGGTCGATGATCTCTGGAGGGCCAAGGATGGGGGTTGTTCCTCCATCCTGGTCCTATTAGACCTCTCAGCGGCTTTCGATACCATCGACCATGGTATCCTATTGCATCGGTTGGGGGGGTTGGGGGTGGGAGGCACCGTTTTACGGTGGTTCTCCTCCTACCTCTCTGGCCGATCGCAATTTGTGTTGGCAGGAGAGCAGAGGTCGACCTCGAGACCCCTCACATGTGGGGTTCCTCAGGGGTCGGTCCTCTCGCCTCTCCTGTTCAACACATACATGAAGCCGCTGGGCGAGATCATCCGTGGTTTTGGGGTAGAGTATCATCTCTACGCTGATGATACGCAGCTGTATATATCTACCCCAAACCACCCCAACGATGCCGTAGCGGTGATGTGCCAGTGCCTGGAAGCCGTACGGATCTGGATGGGAAGTAACGGACTCGGACTCAACCCGACCAAGACCGAGTGGCTGTGGTTTCCGGCTGCCCGATTCAACCAGCTAACTCCATCGCTGGCCATAGGGGGCGAACATCTTGCCCCTGTGGATGGGGCGCGCAACTTGGGTGTCCTCCTAGATGCCCGGCTGTCCATGGAAGATCAAGTGACAGCCGTGGCTAGGAGGGCGTTTTACCAGGTTCGCCTGGTTCGCCAGTTGCGCCCCCTATTGGATCGGGACGCCCTTCGCACAGTCACTCATGCTCTCGTGACATCTCGACTGGACTATTGTAACTCTCTCTACATGGGGCTTCCCTTGAGGTGCACCCGGAGACTGCAGATGGTCCAGAACGCAGCCGCGCGGGCAATCCTGGGTACCTCTAGGTTTACCCATGTAACACCTCTCCTGCGCGAGCTGCACTGGCTGCCTGTCGTCTTCCGGGTGCGCTTCAAGGTACTAATTATCATCTTTAAAGCGCTCCATGGCTCGGGACCTAGCTATTTGCGGGATCGGATCCTGCCCCATACTTCCTCACGGCCGATTCGCTCCCACAGAGAGGGACTTCTCCGGGTGCCGTCCACTAGACTTTGTCAGCGGGCGACGCCCAGGGGAAGGGCTCTCTCTGTGGCGGGCCCTGCCCTCTGGAATGACCTTCCCCCCGACATTAGAACGACCACGGACCTCCGCTCCTTCCGTCTGAAATTAAAAACATATTTTTTCTGCTTGGCCGGTCTGGGATAGTCTCTCTCTATGGGGTTTTAGTGTATAGTGGGAATTTTAGTTTAGATTGGGTATTTTAGCACAGGTACTATTTAATTTGTTTTTAAGATGTTCTTGATTGTATATTTATGGTTTTTAGTTTCCCTGTGCACCGCTCCGAGTCCCTATGGGGAGAGGAGCGGTCAAGAAATTAAACTATTATTATTATTATTACTATTATTATTAGATGGCAGCAAGGAGATTCACAAAACTCTAATGCCGTGATGGCGAACCTATGGCACATGTGTCACAGGTGTCACGCGGAGCCATTTGTTAGGACACACAAGGCGCTGCCCTGTCAGCTGACCAGTGCCCATGTACACGCTGGCCAGCTAACTTCAGCCTTCTTTTGAGGCCATTTTTTTGCCCTATAGGCAAACCGGAACTTCAGGTATAGACTTGCGGTTTAGCCGTGGGGCTGTTTTTCACCCTCCGGAGCCTTCAGGGGTCTCAGGAGGCTTCCCTAAAGACTGCGGAGGACAAAAACTGTCTCTATGAGCAAACTGAAAGTGACTTCCGGTTTGTTCATAGGTCCTTTTCTCGCCCTCCAGGGAAGCCTCCTGAGGCCTCCGGGGGGGGGCTGTTTTCACCCCAGGAGGGTGAAAAAACCGTGCCAAAAGCAGGTGTGTGTGTGTGTGTCGCTGTTCGGGCGCATATGCACATGTGTGTGTGGGGCTCACACGCATAGCATTATTGGTATGGCATGTCCGCGCATAACCCCCTGCACTCCCCCCATTTTTGGCACGGGAGCCAAAAAAGGTTTGCCATAACTGATATAATGCTTTGCTATTATCCAGTGGTCATTTACATTTTTGCAGTACAGCTCTGGTATTCCTATGGATCAAGGAATTTTTTTTGCATCCGAAATATTTCCCATCCCCACTAAGGCCAAGAAGGAGCTTCCTAATTTTCCAGTCATAAGGAAAAGCGAAAGATTCTGATCTTCGGGCATAAACCAGGGCACATATGGATTTCTCCTTTTGTTGCAGTCAGTCTGATTATAGTTCTGAATCCGGAGCACATGTCAGCTGAAATCAAAAACCCTTGCCATATATTAATAGGTCTGCAGGAGCTTCAGATAGGAGTTTTGCTTCCATTCAGAAATTCTTCCAAGTTGGAAAGTAGCACCAATTCCTGACATTACATTTTTATGAAATAGCTAAGATTTCCAAAGGTGGCTTAACCAGAGTTTCATTTTTTGCAAATGCCAATTTGCAGGGAGCTATCTCGTGTGTTAGTATAGGTACCAGAGGTGATATTCAGCAGGTTCTGACCACTTCTGGAGAACCGGTAGTGGAAATTTTGATTAGTTTGGAGAACCAATAAATACCACTTTTGACTAGCCCCCCCCCCCCCCCCCCCCAATCTATTCTCTGCCTCCCAAGTCCCAGCTAATTGGGAGGAAATGGGGATTTTGCAGTAACCTTCCCCTGCCATGCCCATCAAGCCATGAACACCAAGCCATGTCCACAGAACCGGTAATAAAATCTTTTGAATCCCCCACTGATAGGTACCCATTAGGTACTTTTGTGAGGTTGCCTTGGATAGCCAGCAACAGAAACACAAACAGCAGAAGGCTAAAACCACAAGCACAGCAACACAGTGGGAAGCAACCTGTTTGTGACTCATTGCACACAGAGATTCCATATTGGGCCATGAAACTCAGTTTGAGTTTTCTGAGGGCTTTTTTTTTTTGCTGGCCTCTAGTGATCATTTGGAGTTCTGCAACCTTTACAGGGTTGTCTTAATGGTAATTGTACAAGCACTGGACTTAAGGTCATGGATTTTAGTTCCACCTTAGACATAAAAGGGTGTGGGATGACTTTGGATCAGTCGCTCTCTGTCCCATCGCATCTCAGAGGGTTGTTGTTATGGGGAAAATGGGAGGAGGAAGGAAAATTAGATATGTTGGCTGCCTTGAGTAATTTATAAAAATAATACAAGTAGGATAAAAACAAGCAAAGAAACATTAATCACTAGGTAGATTTACACTTGGAAATCTGTTAACTCTAATGAAAGGACAATAGGTAAAATTAAAGGTTCCCCTTGCACATATGTGCTAGTCGTTCCCGACTCTAGGGGGCGGTGCTCATCTCTGTTTCAAAGCCGAAGAGCCAGCGCTGTCTGAATACGCTCTCTGTGGTCATGTGGCCAGCATGACTAAATGCTGAAGGTGCACAGAACGATGTTACCTTCCCACCAAAGGTGGTCTCTATCTTTCTACTTGCATTTTTTACATGCCTTCGAAGTGCTAGGTTGGCAGAAGCTGGGAGAAGTAACAGGAGCTCATTCTGTTGTTACATGGCATTAGGGATTCGAATCGCTAAACTGTCAACTTTTCTGACCAACAAGTTCAGCGTCTTAACCACTGAGCCACCACATCTCTTATGAAAGGGCAATCGACCAGTTTATTTGCAATAATTAAATATATAAACTACTTGCAAACTTTCATTTGTTTTTCGAGCAGAAAGCTTAATTCCCTGACTAGCTCCTATGTTTCTGGATTTTTCTCAGCCTTTAAAGAATGGCCTTCTTTTTTCTATGACTAAGATCTCATTTCATTCAAGGACCTGGCTTATTTGCAAAGGAGACTTAAGGATGTTCCGCTTTGCTTCTAATTGAATAAAAATCCTGATGCTTTCAATGGCTCTTTTGTTTAACTATTGGACTTGCTTGGTTACCGAACAACAGTTTGATTTAGCACTGCAAAAAATATTTGTTGCTTAAAAAATGGTATAAAATTGCAATAAGTAAATCACAGTACAGTACTTTAAGAGGTGTAGTTTTTATTCGAATTGAATTTTGATTTGAATGACATCTCTATGTCTATGGAGATTTTTCAATCATCCAGGTCATGGTTGTCTCAAAAATGCTTTTTCCCAAAAGCAACTGGATGTTCCTGGTTTCTTTGGAAACATTTCGCTTTTCAATCAAGAAGTTTCATCAGTCAGAACTGAAGAAGCTTCTTGGATAAGAAGCAAAATATTTTCAAGGAAAAAAAGACCCCAAAAAGTCCAGTTGCCTTTGGGACAATGACATCTATAGGTTCTCAGGGAGATTGTAGAACAGGGAATAGAAATAACACATGCATGTAATTCTGTGAAAGCAGAACAGACCTCGGGAAATTCCTTCTTGGGGGATTCCTTTCCACAAATCATGGTCTAACTGTCTCCAAACACTCTGGTTGCTTCAATCACCCTTCGATTGATTCGATTGAGTGCTCAGGACTCCTTTTGTTTTGAGTACTTTCTTTGTATTAGCCCAATCTTTCAGTTACTTTCCAGGGTGGTTCATTGGAGAAGAATTGTGAAAGGCTGAGGTTTGTGGTTAGAGGCAAACCCAAATGACTGAACTTTTGAAACTAGTTTAGGCACATGGAGTTGGCGCAATGCAGGATAAGATAGTGAAATGTCGCTAGACCACACTACACTCCTCCTGAGCCACAGAGAGTTTCTGTGGATGACGCTGGGCTTATAATCTCCCAATCACAACTAGAAATGGCTCCTGTCCTCTTTGCATTTGTAAAAAAGCACTCACAGATCATAGCAGGGCAACAGGATATAAAATTTGAGGATAGCTTTGCATCATATTATTAATATGAAAATTAATAGGAGCAGTCTAGCTGTTATGCCAATGGTGCTTTCCCAAAAGGCAGCTGGACTTTCTTGGTTTCTTTTTCTTTTCATTTTTCATTTTCTTTTCATCCAAGAAGCTTTATTTGTGGAGAAGAACTGGAGAAGCTTCTTGGTTGAGAAGCGAAACATTTTCAAGGGAAAAAACCCAAGAAAGTCCAGTTGCCTTTTGAACACCACCTTTGGGACAGCCATGACCTGGATGATCTGAGGATCTCTGAAGTTCAGCCATGGCATTTTTTGGCATGGATGACCAAACTTTACAAATTTTTCAACCTTTGTTTCTTTGTAGATATTATTGAACTGCAAATTCTACAGGTTACTAACTGTGCCTTCCCTCTGGCTAATCACTGGGGATAATGGGAGGTGGAATCACATGGAATAAGGACTTCTAAAGAAATACAAGGACTGGTCAAATATTACAGATCTGATAGTCTCATCCAGTTGATGCAATCATGGTTCTAGAAACTCTAGACCCTTTCTATTAATTCCCAATGCTTTTCTCTTTCTTTGAGACGTCTTCTGTCCCTTTTTCCGCCTTTCCAAGTTAGAATATTTCATGGGTCAAAAAATGATTGCAATCTTTTTCTTTTCAGTTGCCTTCTTTGTTCTTTTTCAGTATAAAAAAAATAGGGGTGGGGGACATACATAACTTTGAAATAAATTTCAGTTACATCAGTAATGCCAATTCAATCCTACATGGTTTTATTTTGGCAGCATCCACTCATACAGTCAACAGGCAATGCCAGGGAGGTTAAATAATTGTGCAAAATAATGAATTGTATAGGAAATTAGATCATTAAGAAACTATTGATGTTGAAACATTCATGCACATTTTATATTTAATTTTCTTTTAGGGACTTAGAATTCATCCCATTCAGGGATGAGGAAGCTGGATGGAGTGAATTCATACGTATGTATGTATTCATTTGTATTAGTAGAAATGAGGTTTTCTGTGTTTTAAACTACCATTGAAAGTTAAACACCATTGCATGCTAAATGAATACAGTTCAGGAAGTCATGTTCAGGATCCCACTTGCTAGTAGCATGATTCCTGACTTCATGAATCCTACAAAGTTGTTTCTGTATACCTTAACTTGGAACAATTGCCACGAACACAACACATTCAATTTCAATTTCAATTTCAATTTATTTCGATTTGTATATCGCGCCTATCTCCATCAAGATGGACCCAGGGCGGTGCACAGGAAATTAAAAACCACAATAAATAACAACAAATACAATAATATCATTAAAAAGAATTAAATTAAGAGCCTGTGCTAAAATTACCTTAATAAATACCCAACAGTGTTAGTCACTTAATGATTTGTAAAGCATTGTTTCTGGCTTAGGGTATATCATTTCTTGGTGCCCAGTGCTAAATTAGGGTCAGTTCTTTACTTTACTTTGAGTTGTATAGAATCTGGAAGAGTTAAACCAGTAGAGGACCATCAATTAGGTACCTCTGAAGTGCTGGCAGTTAAGAGCACTAAAAGCCCCCCTCCTCAATAATCTTTTTGCATAACTGTTCAAACTGTAAAATGATTCCCTTTGTTGGTGTCTCTAACTAGTTCAACAATGAGCTTTCCACAAAGGGTCCTAAGGGCAGGAAAAAGAAACAGGATGTAGCCTTTTTAAACTGGCTAGCCCGATCAAGATTTTTATAGCCTTAGGCTTTGGGAGCAACAGTTTACAAGGAGGGTTATATATACATTCAAAACTTGCACAATGCATTGTGATACCTAAGCCTTTAACTCAAAGCTTTTTATCCATTATGAGCTGGGGTTGCTACAGCTGTTTATGAAGGCTCTCAAAAGCTGCTGCCTACGGTTGCTGGGAAATGTGAATAGCTGTAGCGGAATGGAATGAATGATACAGTGGACAAATGGCTTTGGAGTGACTCTTTTTCCTGTATTTTAAATTTGATGCACCATTGAGGGCGGAGGCTTCCTATAAGACCCTCTTGAAATGAGTCTCACCACCAAAGCCCAAGGAGTCTGACCATCAAAGCCCTCCAAACTGATTCAGAAGTTGAAGTTAATCTTTTTACTCTACTATCGTCTACATCAATATTTCTCAACCTTGGCAAATTGACGATATATGGATATCAACTCCCAGAATTCTTCAGCCACGATAGCTGGCTTGGGGAATTCTGGGAGCTGAAGTCCACACATCATCGACTTGCCAAGGTTGAGAACCACTGTTCTACGTCAAGGAGCTCCAAACATAGCAGTTTTAAGATTTGTGGACTACAACTCCCGGAATTCCTCAGGCAGCCATTTTAAAATTAAGTTTGAAACTCACATCTATTTCTGCAGATCAAGGCAGGTGAGGTTTGGACAATTTTCAAATTTAAAATATGAACCATGATCTTTAAGTGATTGTTTGCCTGCCCATTAAAAATGGATTACCATTGCTTTAAAAACAAACAAACTAAAATCAGCATGGTAAAGGTTATTGCTCTCTTAAAAAAAGGTGACTGCTTTATAAAACTACACATATGTATATATAAGGACATATTGTGCTTATAATTAATAGACTGAAAAAAACTGAAATATCCCTGAAGAAATTTTGAAAGGTTTAGAAGAGTTCCTTTCTTTTCAAAAATTAGAGCTTATGTATTGGTTAGTCAAAAAGATTTCAAGTCACTGAAAATTTGCATTTTATTCTGCCAAAATGTACTGCTTATGCAAAATTTATCTTGTTTGAAGTTGTACAACCTCTGTACTTTCAGATCGTGAAACATTAGTGTGCGATAGTTTCGCTGCTGTACTGTCTACCCTGTTCTTCAGACACTCATTTCTTTTCTCATTTACTCCACACATTCCTGCTACTTCCATCTGATACAACACTCACAGAAATGGTCCAAACAGATCACTACCCTGCAATAGTGTTGTCTCTTTCATCTTTCTGATAGCACCTGGTTATTTCTATCTGTAAGAAGCTTATTTGTGAGTGGCTTTTATATTTGAAAAGTTGGCATTTTCAGAAAGCTTCTATAATTCTACAGAAGGTTACATAGACCTATTCTGTAGGGTGTGTGTGTGTGTAAGAGAATATCTAGATATTTTAGATCTGATTTTCAGCATTCAACCAGTGGACATTTTACGTTCAATCTTAATGATATATTTGTCATTAGTTGTCTGATTCCTCTAAAACTACATGTGATCCAAAGGCCTGTCTTTTTTATCCTGGGCATAGCAAAATGGGTTAATTCAACCAGCATTGCCTTGTTGGGGGGGGGGGGCGATGCTTGTAAGCAACTGTGATGGGGAAACTATGCTTGGTGACATTGAAGCACCAACTCTACCCCTTGTCTATTTCAGTGGGGGGTTGCTGATTTTTTTATTACTGGCTTGGGTGTGCTTGTGCACATGTACGACACTTCTGCGCATGTGCAGAATCATTGGGTGGGTGGGTGGGCAAAGCCTCCCGCCGCTGCTACTGATCCAGGCCGAACCAAGAACAACCCTCCTCTCGTCTATTTGTAGGTGAAGTTGCCACAGAAGTATAAAAGGGCAGAGCTTGCATCATAACAAAATGTTTCCCATTTTATTACCTTGGTTCCTGTGGCTAGCTGCAGATGTCTACAAATTTAGGATTAGCCTGGAGTTGGCCATTTGAAGAGGAATTAAAGTCAGAGAAGAAAACTTTTTTGTTTGGTATGTAATGGGATGGGTTATTTATTAAATCATACAGTGTTATATCTACTACATGTTTTAGGTACCTATTCTTTTTGCAAAAAAAACAAAGTTCTTGTTAAGTGTAAGGTATTATTGTACAAGCTGCTAGTTCTCCAAAGACATCATGGATAATAGCAGTGGCACAGGCTTTTATTTTCAAGTTATAAAGCTCCCCAGGTAATGAAATTCCCAACAAGAAGAATTTGAAAAGAAATTTATAAAGATATTCCCAACTTGCACTGTTGTTTAAGTTATTTATGAAAACTCTGAGGAAAAAACATTTTCCATCATTGTACTTCCAAGTTTTCTCAAGGCTGATTGATGGATATTGTGCCATCGAATAAGTGTTGACTCATAATGACTCACAAAGATAGGCTAAATTTATAATAAACTGTTCATAAGCTGGTCCTTCAGTTTTTTCATTCTAAATGCCACTGTTACTTACTTCCATCCATCTTGCTTTGGTTTGTCCAAAACCATTTGGTGACCTTCCTTGACTGAGAGAGAAGCTGAAGCTGGGACTTCCTAGATCAGTTCTTATCTGGAAGAAAGAACTGATATGAACACTACCAAATTGGCCTTCTCATCCCCGATTCTCAAATTGTGAATGATCTGTTTTATTTTGAATCAACCGGGCATGGCAAAGGAGCAAACTCTGGTTCTTTGAGGCTCTGGTTCTACTCTCCAAGTTCTAAAAACTGATACCCTGTAAATATACAGATTTTTCTGTGCATTGCAACTGTAAATTCATTCCCTGATGAGATTTTTTGGGGATTGTGAGGAGAGTAATATCTGGAAAAAGGTGAAATTACTAGAGCATTTAGAGTTTGATTGGTGTTGCTTGAAGGCAATTTCTTCTCAAAACGGGAGAAAACTATGCTGTCCTTCAGAACTCTGTCTCAAATCTATTCCAAAAAACACATGAAACTACTAGAGGAAGAGGATTCAAATGGTACTATCAGTGTGCTAATGACACTCAAATTTATTTCTCTGTGATACTTTCAAAGAATGGTTTGGTTCCCTTGAATGTTTTCCACCATCAATAATGGATTGGATGATAAATTACAAGTGTACACAGGCAAAAATGGAGATGTTTATTCTGAACAACCATAATTACATAGAGCTGGTAGATCTGATTATTTTACAGTGGAACGTCGTTCTCTTACACGGAATGAAAAAAAGCTTGCTTGAGCGAGCTTCTGGATTTCATTCTATGTGTGATTTCCATGATTATGACAACAATTATGAGCATTTTAATTAGCTTTGGTTGATAGTGCAGCTGGGTTCCTCCTGGAATTTTTTTTAAAAAACTGTAATACATTTTCTAACAATTTCCAGGTTTGACTAAGCTAATGTGCTTTATGGGAGGGCTGTTTTGTTTCTAGTCTGAAAACTTTAAAATATCTAAACTAGCTGGATTTGGGAAGAACACAAAGATGGACCTATTATTCCTGTGCTTTAAACATTGTTCTTGCTGCCTGTCTGTTTCCAGGAAAATTACAGACTGCTGGTTGTTACCCTTGAAGTATTGATTTTCCTGGTTTTATAGTTATTAGGTTTTGAAGATTTTTTTAATATTTGTCGGCATTATAAACCACCAAGAGACTTTAGTGGTAGATGATCCTCTTAAGTGAAAGAAATAACAATATTAAAGTCCCTTCCCCCCCCCTCTTTTGCGCCTGTTAGATATTGATGACGGCCTTTAGCACCCTGAGGCATTTTAGAGCATTTTGAAGGGAGGTGGAAGAAGGGGCAGACAAATGAAATTTCCAGTTTATACCAACCTTCGTTTTCTTATCTTTTCATTTGTGGAAATTTTGTAGAGTTTGAAAAAGCTACCTATGAGGCTGTGAGCGAGGCAGTTTTTTCAGTGGCCTAGGAAGGGTAAAAGGCCCAGTAATTGAGAAAGTGATAAAGTGATGTGAATTGGAGATAGGGCTGTGGAGAAAGATGGGGAAATATTTTCAGATCTGATAGGACTATCTAAAAGATGAAGATACAACTAATAGGTTTCAGTTACAATCTCTCTCTCTCTCTCTCTCTCTCTCTCTCTCTCTCTCTCTCCCTCTCTCTTCCCCCATCCCTCCTTCTCTGTGCTGATTGATTCCCCCCCCCCCCTCATTTCAGATATTCATTGCATTTCAAGCTGAAATAGTTTTTCCACGTATTTTAGATTAAAGTGCGATCAACGTCGGAAATGAGAGAATTCCGATCTGCCATAGGATTATGATAGGTCCACAAAAATAATTCTGTCAGGAAAAAAAAAACCCAGCTTGGATAAACTCAACTCTGAACTGAATGCCATAGGTGTTTCTTTTGACTAATGAGTCTTCTTGTAAAAAAAAGCTCCAGCTATTAAGGAAAATGCATCTCCTGCAAATTCTGGGCCCAGCATGAGAAGGAAAAAAAACCCCTAAAACCCATCATCAGATAAGACTGGGAAATTAACTCGAGGAAAAGGATTAACATTTCGAGAACCCTCAACTAGCCTATTAAGTGTTACAAAAATAAGCAAATAACCAGGAGCAGAGAACGATAAAAGATTCTGGAATAGTTGCCAGGTCTGCATCGGTGTTTCTGAGCTCTTTAGTGCTAGGGTGGTATTAAATTTGATTAATAATAATGGATTCGTATTTTACAGCGCTATTCCTAATTGCTTGAAGCATTTCCGTGACCTTTATCAACTCTGTTAAACAGGATGTTTGGACCGTGGCTGTTTTCAACACTTCCATAATAAGCAAGGTAGCTTCAGAATTACAATCACCTGGGTTTTAATAAGGGACCACTCATGTGATAAGAATAATGATATAGGAGGAAACCTTACAGGTAACTAATTCTGCCAAACACAACACCAGTGGAATTAGAACTGCATGTCTCTCAATTTAGTATGATCGGGTTACCCCATAAGAGAGTCACATCCTACCATAAATTTGCTGGGCAGTGATTTATTGCATGCCAGTATTTCCAAGAAATCTTCCTTCTCCATCTCCTGTTCTCTATTAATTTTGAAAAGTTTATGGGATAGTGTGGTCCCCACAGATCAGAATGGATGTCCCTTATTCCAGCCAGCAATATTTCTCCTTCATTTGCTATGTGGAGCTGTCAACTCTCTTTTTGATTCTTCTACAAATGACTGTTAGAAAGGAAGAACAGTGAGATACATAGGAAGCTGCCTTGTATACGATCAGATTTATCCATCCAGCTAAGCTTTGTCTGTTTTGATGAGCTTTCCTTCCTTCCTTCCTTCCTTCCTTCCTTCCTTCCTTCCTTCCTTCCTTCCTTCCTTCCTTCCTTCCTTCCTTCCTTCCTTCCTTCCTGTACAATGTCCTCTGATCCCGCCCCCACAACAACAACAAATTTATAAAATAACTTGGACTGAAAGAAAGTGACTGGATCAGAGTTACTAAGTGAGCTTCTATGGCTGAGGATGATCTTGAATTTGGGTTATTGCAGTACCTGTCTTAGACCTTAACCAGCATGCTAAAATAGTTTCCTTATAAAAACTCTCTGACTAGATTCCTACTTTAGGATTAAGGCATGCTTACATCTGTTGACTGCCTGCTGCCAGCAGTTCAGCAGTTCAATTCTCACCAGCTCAAGGTTGACTCAGCCTTCCATCCTTCTGAGGTTGGTAAATGAGGACCCAGATTATTGGGGGCAATATGCTTATAGAGGGCTGTAAAGCAGTATATATTTTCCTTACTTGAGGACTGTGTATTGTTAAGTCAATTAAATTTGGTTCTGGATGATATGAGAATTAAGTGGTTTCAGGCTTGGCCAATCATTGCATATCTAGAGGGCTCATCAGGGGCTCCTCATGAAAGAGAAGAGGGGTACTGAATGGGGGCCAGGGGACTTCTTTGATCTCTGCCTTGACTTGAATCCAGAAAGTGCTCAAAGGAAGAAGAATGATATCAGAATCTAGAAAATGAAGGAAAGTCCACAGCCCTTCACAATCCTGGTGACTCAAATACTCATCTGTGGCTCTCCAAGAATCTCCCTCCCCTATGCAATCCAGTCCTGGGATGACCAGTCCAAACCTCAATTGAAGATTAATTTTCAAGACAAGGAGCAAAAGGAGATGTTGAAAAGCTTTGTTATAAAAGATAAACAATTCTATATAGAATAGAATATAAAGATGTCATACTACTGGATAATTTTAAGATGATGTAATGAAATGCCATAATATAAATCTATTTTGAATTTAGAATATTTTACATGAAAAGGATGTAATAAAAGTTATAGTCAATGAATGTTTAATGTTTAATTATTAGTCAAATGATATCTGATTTGATAATATGTGATCTTGTATGAATTCTAAGTGATGACTATGGAAGGGATGCACAGAAGCCTTGTAACCAATTGACACACAGATGCTTTTATGTTCTTTGTTTTGCTTGTTTGTGTTTGTTTAAAAATAAAAACTTTTTTTAAAAAGGAGCGAAAGGAAGGAAGCCCAGGTGATGCCCCTCGCATGCAAAGATATGGATTTAGATGAAAGAATGCTGCGTCCAGTTCTGATCACCCTAATACAAAAAAGATGCTGAGGACCTAGAAAGAGAGCAGAAAAGAGCAACAAAGATGATTTGGGGTCTCATGTCTAAATCATATGATGAACATATGATAAGGGAATTCGGTATGTCTAGTTTAATGAAAGGAAGGACTAGGGGATGGCATAATAATGGTCTTCCAATCATTGAAGGCTCTCACAGAGAAGAAGGTGGCAACTTATTCTGCAAAGCATCTGAGGGCAGGACAGAGTAGAAGTTCATCAGAGAGAGCTCCAGGCTGGAAATAAGGATGAATTTCCTGGCAGTGAGAACCATTAATCAGTAGAACAGCTTGTCTCCCAGAGTTGTAGGGGCTCCATTCGCTGGAGATTTTCAAGAAAAGATAGCACAATCAGTTGTCTGGGGTGGTATAAGGATTCCTGTTTGGGCAGGAGGTTTGACTAGATGACCTTCAAGGTCCCTTCCAGTCTTAAGATTCTATATATGTCTAAGTGCTATAAGTGCTATTGCTATGCTTAAATATTATTTCTTCAATAACTCATAATAACCAACCTGTCATCACTAGCCTACAAAACCTAATGCCAGATTTGCATGAGACCAAGTCCAGCAGAAATAGCTAAGTGTGTTGTGTGACCGTAACTAGCCTAAGATAACTTCTCATATTTCTTCTTGATAAAGATTGCTAAAATGTTGGCATTGAAATTGAACTCCTTAGGTTTCATTAAAGGGAAGGCAGAATATTATATGTAAATGTATTTGGAATGGTACTGATGAAATTTAGGCCATTAATGTACTTAATGAAGCTTCAGTGTGTGGAGTGAATGGCTTTTCCATCAAAATGTGTACATTTTCTTGTTCATGATCAGATTAAATTTGATTGGAATCCCCAGAGTACAATTCAGTTTATGGATTGTATAGTGAAATGATTACTATAGCCTACTGCCCAGATTAACGTGACACTTCAACAGAGTCAGATTTGAATCTTTTCATGTTTCTCTTCAGCTTCATTATTGCTCTGAATGATCAGTAATTTATTTTCCTAATCTGATACCACAATCTCAAGGACAATTTCAGCCAATCAAAGGGAATCTCGGAAGACCAGCAGATGTTTTGGTATCTGGAGAAAGAAAATCCAAATGCTTCTTCGTTTCCGTGTAAATAGTTATAAATGGATCTATGTATGTACAAAAAATGTGTAGCTTTTACTGACATCCCAGATTTGCCTCGCTGGGAAGCTGCTTCAGTTCATTTCATTTTCATTTTTTCATTTATTTCGATTTATATACCGCGCCTTCTCCATCGAGATGGACCCAGGGCAGTGCACAGGAAATTAAAACCAATAAATACTAGACAATACAATAAATATAGTTTAAAAGAATTAAATTAGAAGCCTGTGCTAAAATTCCCAATAAAAACCCAACGTCCATTTACAAATTTGGCAGGAGCTATATAGTTCCTTTAATGATTTAGATAACTTTGGGCAGGATATCCACAATTGAAGAGCAAGAATATCAAGATGGTGGCAGTGGTGGGTTCCTACCGCTTCGGACCAGTTTGGCCGAATCGGTAGTGGTTTGGTGGCCTGGGTCACTGGAACCAGCAGTGACCCAGGCCTGCCACGCCCCCGAACCGGTTCTCCGGGTGGCGCCATCAGTGCTCCCATCTTGTTTTTTGCTTCTGCGCATTCGCAGAATAATTTTAGCTGGACTGTATATGCATGCGCAGGGCGCGCACCCGAGCAAATGAGCAGTAGTGGCTGCCGGAACTCACCCCTGGATGGTAGGTGTATGATGTGATCAAAGCCCCATATTTTCTTTATATGAATTATTATGGTTAAAACAGCAATCTTGATTTTTGTCCCAATCTTTGTGAACTCCTATGCCCTTGGACCAATTAAAATGAGAAGGGATTTTAAAAACGCTTGGGCAGATGCTATGCTGCTACAGGATGTTGCTGACTACAGCCCTTTTGGACAATTTAGAAATTAATGGAGCTAGCCAAGATGGCAACATTGACAACTTTGCTTAGAGACAATAATTTTACTAAATTTCATGTGACCTGGAGACCATTGTTAGATCTTAAAAAATAAGAGAACAATCAACTTTAGAGTTGGGAATATGAAGATTTGATTGGGTTTGATACCAAAAATACTGTATCTTTTAAAATACAAGATTATTCACATTTGATAATTTACTACTTTTTAGATGAAATTAAGAGAAAGATATTTTAGGAATACTGTGTTTTTTTAGTATGTTGACTATTAGTATTTGAAGATATTTTATAGATTGGTATTATTTGTTTAAATCTAAAGAGAGGTGATTGTATTGTTATTACCTCTGTAGTAAAAGTAAATTGGAAGTCATTGCATTTAGAGGGCTGTTACGAACTAAGCCCCCATGGTCGGAAGGACAGATGGATGGGGCCTGTAATGGGATTGGACTTGACCCCCCCATCCATAAGACTCTTGATTCTGACTTTACCCCCCCCCCCTGAATAACACTCTGCACTCACCCACTTATTTCGGACTTGTATTCTTGCCTTCCTGGTTTGAAACCACCCTGAGGTTTTATCGTGTACTCTAGGCGCGACCTCCTTGGCCTGCGGGAGTCTCCCCTCTCGCAGGCCTGGCCCTCTTGTTTACCACGGGCCCACCTCGAGGATGGATTGATTATTCCTGAGAGGTGGGCGAAGCGCAGGTTGAGGGGTTTTTTAGGGAGGTTTTTAATGCGGGTTTTAGGGGGTTCCAGGGAGGAGGAGGGAGGGTATGTACAGTTAGAGAGAGAGGGCCAGGCCAACAGGCGACGGAGGGAAGCGGAAGAATCCGTGAGGGGGGGAGAAACACGAGTCGTTCCGGTGGAGGGCATTTCCATTCAGAAGGTCGTGGGGAGAGGCAGGTCCAAGGGGAGGCAAGTTCCATCCTCCCGGTTGGGGGCACGTGGCCGTTGGTTGCAAACGGTCAGGTGCCACAACCCCCACAGGCTAGGTGGTCAGGGAATACAGAGCCAGGGCCTGAGGCTGATGTTCTGTAACGCCAGGTCCATTGTCAACAAAGCCCCCCTCATCCATGACCTTGTGTCAGAGGGGGAGCCGGACCTGGCTGGAATAGCGGAAACCTGGTTGGGCCACGAGGGTGGACTCCCCCTCGTTGAAATGTGCCCACCAGGCTACCGCGCTTTTCATCAGCCCCGGGCCCTAGGTAGGGGTGGTGGGGTGGCGGTCATAATAAAGGAAGGTCTTGAGCCGAGAGAGACCATTGTGCCACAGACCACCGGTTGTGAGTCCCTCTGCGTGAAGTGGGGCCTAGGGAGGCAGTTGGGCTTGCTGGTTGTATACCTGGCTCCCCGCTATGTAGCAGCAGCCCTGCCCGAGCTCCTGGAGGTGATCGCTACGGTGGCAGTGGAGACCCCCAGTCTTTTGGTCATGGGGGACTTTAATCTGCCATCGGTGGGCGAATCATCCGTGGTAGCTCGGGAGTTCATGGCTTCCATGACGGCCATGGACCTGACCCAATTAATTCAAGGCCCCACCCACGAGGGTGGACATACACCGGATCTCATCTTTGTCTCTGGCCAATGGAAGAGTGATCTGGGTATAGGGGATATAGTCATCACGCCCTTGTCATGGTCAGACCACTCACTTCTCCAGCTCGACTTTCCGACCGCTGCTCCCCTCCGCGTGGAGGCGGAACCAGAGCCACCGATCTGGTTCCGCCCCAGGCGCCTTATGGACCCGGATGGGTTCCAGACGGCGCTTGGGCCACTTCCTGTACCCCTGACCCACGCCCCGATGGAGGACCTCGTGGCCGCATGGAATACTGCGACCGCGGGGGCCTTGGATCGGGTCGCGCCCTTGCGGCCTCTCTTGCGGCGACGTGTCGCCCCGGCTCCTTGGTTTACCGAGGAGCTGAGGGTGATGAAACGCCACAAGAGATGCCTAGAGAGAAGATGGAGGTATACCCGTTCTGAATCTGACCGGACACAAGTAAGAGCCCAGTTACGGACTTACATTGTGGCGCTGAGAGTGGCCAAACGTCATCATTGTGCCACTCTCATAGCATCCGCAGAAAACCGCCCTGCCGCCCTGTTCAGGGTGACCCGCTCCCTCCTTCAACAGAGGGTGCGGGAAGCCCCGCTACAGGGCAGAGCAGAGGAATTTGTGACTTTTCTGCAGGAGAAAATCGCTCAGATACAGAACGAGCTAGCCCCCATTGATGGTCCAGTGGGATGCCACGAGACAGATCTTGTTTGGGAGGAGTTTGACTCCGTTGCTTCCGAGGATATGGACAGGCTACGTGGGCGACTGCGAGCCACCACATGTTTATTGGACCCGTGTCCCTCCTGGCTTGTACTGGCATCCTGGGAGGTGACACGAGGCTGGCTCCAAGAGGTTGTCAACGCATCCTTAAGTGAGGGTTCCTTGCCTGCTTCCCTAAAAGAGGCTATGGTGAGGCCCCTCCTTAAGAAGCCCTCTTTGGACCCAGCTTTATTAAACAACTATTGTCCAGTCTCCAACCTTCCCTTTTTGGCGAAGGTTGTTGAGAGTGTGGTGGCACAACAGTTTCCCCGTCACCTGGAGGAAGTTGATTATCTAGACCCGCGCCAGTCCGGCTTTCGGCCCGGGCATAGCACTGAGACGGCATTGGTCGCGTTGGTCGATGATCTCTGGAGGGCCAGAGATGGGGGTTGTTCCTCCATCCTGGTCCTATTAGACCTCTCGGCGGCTTTTGATACCATCGACCATGGTATCCTATTGCATCGGCTGGGGGGGTTGGGGGTGGGAGGCACCGTCTTACGGTGGTTCTCCTCCTACCTCTCTGGCCGATCGCAATTTGTGTTGACAGGAGAGCAGAGGTCGACCTCGAGACCCCTCACATGTGGGGGGCCTCAGGGGTCGGTCCTCTCGCCTCTCCTGTTTAACACATATATGAAGCCGCTGGGTGAGATCATCCGTGGTTTTGGGGTAGAGTACCATCTGTACGCTGATGATACACAGCTGTACATTTCTACCCCAAACCACCCCAACGATGCCGTAGCAGTGATGTGCCAGTGCCTGGAAGCCGTGCGGATCTGGATGGGAAGTAACGGACTCAGGCTCAACCCGACCAAGACCGAGTGGCTGTGGTTTCCGGCTGCCCGATTCAACCAGCTGACTCCATCACTGGCCATAGGGGGCGAACATCTTGCCCCTGTGGATGGGGCGCGCAACTTGGGTGTCCTCCTGGATGCCCGGCTGTCCATGGAAGATCAAGTGACAGCCGTGGCCAGGAGGGCGTTTTACCAGGTTCGCCTGGTTCGCCAGTTGCGCCCCCTATTGGATCGGGACGCCCTTCGCACAGTCACTCATGCTCTCGTGACATCGCGACTGGACTATTGTAACTCTCTCTACATGGGGCTCCCCTTGAGGTGCACCCGGAGACTTCAGATGGTTCAGAATGCAGCTGCGCGGGCAATCTTGGGTACCTCCAGATTTGCCCACATAACTCCACTTCTGCGCGAGCTGCACTGGCTGCCTGTCGTCTTCCGGGTGCGCTTCAAGGTATTAGTCATCATTTTTAAAGCGCTCCATGGCTCGGGACCTAGCTATCTGCGGGATCGGATCCTGCCGCATACATCCTCACGGCCGATTCGCTCCCACAGAGAGGGACTTCTCCGGGTGCCGTCCACTAGACTCTGTCAGCGGGCGACGCCCAGGGGAAGGGCTCTCTCTGTGGCGGGCCCAGCCCTCTGGAACGACCTTCCCCCCGACATCAGAACAACCACGGACTTCCGCTCCTTCCGTCTGAAATTAAAAACTCATCTTTTCCGTTTGGCCGGCCTTGGTTAGCCTCTCTCTACAGGGTTTAGCTGTTTTTAATTGGGTATTTTAGCAGATTAAGGGGATTTTAGCACAGGCTCATATTTAATTTTTTCTTAACTGTATGTGTATATTGTATTGTGGTTTTAGTTTCCCTGTGCACCGCTCCGAGTCCCTATGGGAAGAGGAGCGGTCTATAAATTAAATTATTATTATTATTATTATTATTATTTGTTTGATGTATAATTTTTTTGTGGTTACTTTTCATTTTGTTATTTCCTTTCCCTTTAGTTCATATTTTAATGTTTGATGTTGAAATGGAATAATTATTTTATTTAAAAAAATCATTCCAGACAACTAGATTCTAGAAATGTAGAGGCCCTTCACTGAAAAAAAGGTTGGTGACTACTAAAAGGTAAACTCTTTCTCAAGTGGTGCGCCACTCCTGGTGGACTACATAGATATTTCCAAATAGCTTTCATAACAACCATAGAGAAATAGATTTCTACTGTCTTTCTCTAGAATGTTGTCTAACTTCTGTTAGACCTTAGACCTACAGGTCTAAGATTTCTTCTGATCTCCTATTCAGATACTTACTTACTTACTTGGTTTATGCATGGCATATCATACATGGACTAGCAATATATATTGATATTTCATTTGATTAGTAGAACCCAATATTTTATTTTTATAATAATACATATTATTATTCATACACTAACTAAGATTGGCATTAGTTAGCTTTTCCAGACAGGCCAAGTGCCACTTTCTGCAGTAGTCTTATAGTTACTATTTAAATAACATTTATTTATAATTGCTGTCACTCTAGATTTCATAGGTTTGTTGCCTTTTTGGCAGACTAAATATTTTACCAATATGCTTATGTGTCTGGTAGGGAGCAGGAAGAGTAGAGAATATAATTTCACCAATTAAAATTTCATGATTTCTTGCATAAAAGCAAGGCAGTACATAAAGTACACAGAGAATAATTTATGGCTTGACCCCGACAACAATAAAAATAAGTCTTCTGTTTCACAGATGGTGATGCTTTATTGTTGATTAAATGTTCTTCCTCCAAAAGCAGGCAACAGATACAGGGATCACGATTAGAGACCATCTCTTTGTTAAGCATTGATTTTCTTTCTATTCTGCAAGGTTGCCAGTAAATGATTCCAAACTGGACTCACTTATTTGATTAGGATGGTACTTCTAACTTTTACTTCCTGATCCAACTAATCTTGCCATCTGTTCATCTCAATCAGTAAAACCACAATTCATCTGAATTGCTTCATCACGCTGGCTTTTTACCTTTATATGCATCATAATTAAATAGGCTTTCTTTTCTCCAGCTAGATTTTCACATAATCCTACATTACCAAGTTCTCATTGAATTATTCAATTATTAAATTGAGGCTGGAAATATATCCTGGACAAAAGAATTCCCAAGTAGGGGGAAACATTTCTCAAAATGTCCGAAAGGATTTTGTGTAAGTTTCAATTGTCATGGAACCCATTCCAAAACGTTGGGCATGAATTTAGTTTCCTTCCTACTTGGCAGAAAAGATTTTGAGCATTTAAAAAACAACAACACTAAGAGTTTTGAAGACTATTAAACGGCAGACATTATTTTAGTTTAATTATGAAACTCTATAAAAATAATGTTTTTATGCTGGAAAGAAGAGGAGGAGCAGAAGGAGGAGGAGGAGGAGGTGAAGGAGAAGAAGCAGTGATTTAGGCTGTATTAGCACAGGTTTCTAGAATGAAAAATTCCCTTCTAGTGCCTAAATTATGTGCTGAAATAAAGAGAAATGCAAGTTGCAAGACAAGAAGGGAATATAAGAATATCAACTTGAAGAACTGTTTGAATGAACTTTTACTTTCATCTTTCATCCCATGGAATGATTAAATTGTGTTTACATGTAAAGCTTGAAAAGGCACTTGAGAAAGTAATCGATTGTTTTTGGGGAAGAGTGGCCTCTTGATACCTTTCTTACTTCCTTTGTATAGGAAGGAAAGAATGGGAAAACCTAAGCATCTATTTGGCCTGCTTCTCTTTTGGCATTGACTTTAAGACCCGCCTATTTCCTATCCAGTCTCCCTGTGACTGCTTTTGAGTGTTTTGCGAGTGGGAGAAAGAAGTGGATTTACACATTGCACTATAGATGTGACCAAGGCAGCACATGTGCAAATGTGCTTGGTAGAGACTACTATTTTTTTTTACTTCATTCTTTCCCAAAATATATAGATACCAGTAGATGAAAAAGCATTAATATGCCCAATTTATTTTGATTTTCCTCTGTGTAGAGAAAATGTGATCCGGTTTACAAATGTCAGAAACATTGTGGAGAAGTAGAAGAAAACTTCCCTTATACGCATTAATCTTCTTAATGATAAGAAGTTAATTAGTGGCAGCTTATTCTTTTCAGGTACTTTGTCACTCTGTTTTCAATTAACACTCTATTGTCAAACCAACCATATCCTGTAATATCTTTAGCTGCCATCAAATGTGTCCTGCTTGTACTTACACTACCCTTTTATTGAAGGACAGAAACACCAGGAGAGATTATTTTTATCTTTGAGGCCAGCTTTACATAGGAATCATTTGTTGGGGGAAATCTAAATAATTCAGTAAAAGAAACCTTATATTTCGGAATGCTAGATCAAGGAAAATGAAAACTTCCTTAATCCAGGATAGTGTGTGTGTGTGTGTACAAACACACACACACATCCTGCTGATATCCAAGCATCCTTAATATTCGATCTTGTATATTGTGTGTATTGTTGTTGCTAGTTGCGAAGTTGTGTCCGAAACTGAGTTTCATCTTCAGGATCTGGTCTTCTCCAGCACCATAGTTCAAAGGCCTCAATTTGGTGCTTAGCCTTTCTTAGGGTCCAAATTTCACAGCCATACATTGCAACTGGGAGAACCATAGCCTTGACTATACACACTTTTGTTGGCAGGGTGATGTCTCTGCTTTTTAGCATGCTGTCTAGATTTGCCGTAGCTTTCCTCCCCAGGAGCAAGCATCTTTTTATATTTTAGTTTAGATTTTAGAACCGGGATTTTAAGGGGATTGGTTGAGATTTTAATATTTTTAGCTTAATTTTTAGCACAGGAGATTCTAATTTAATTTAATTTTACTATTGTATTGTATGTATTGTTGCTTGTGGTATTTTAACGCCCTGAGTCCATCTGGAGACAGGAGCGGTATATAAATCCAATAAACCGAAACTGTAACCGTAACCTTTTAATTTCTTGGCTGGAATAGGGTGATCTTGGAGCCCAGGAAAATAAAATCTGTCACTACCTCAATTTCTTCCCTATCAATTTGCCAGGAATTGACACACAATATATATATAAATATAAATCAGTTCTGTTGATATGCAAGTCTCCTTTTCAGGCTTCAGATACTAATCCCTACTCAATGGCGATGTTTCTGAAGTTTTTCTTTTTTCTTTGAATGTGATATTTGACTATTGAAGAACCGTCAATCTCATCTAAATTGATAGTATGAAATTAAAGCAGGCATCTTCCCGGAAGCAGTTTTCCAAGTTTGTGCTTTATATTACGTTCAGTAATCAAAAAAGGGATCTGTCAGCCTCCGCTTTGCTGTTTGCTTCGGCTGCCATATGAAACGGGGAGGGAGGGGCTTTGCTATTTGGGTTTGGGATTGTAACGGTGCAGGAGAGTGATTTGTAGAAAGGAGTAAATTCTCGCCATCTACTTAGCATACCAGTGGCTGGGGCCGTGTGGTAGTCAAGGTCAACGATCTTGCATGCCATCCTGATGATGCTCCTGAAGATGCAACCCACATGACACCTGAGGGGTTTGCGCATTGGACAATGGGGTGGGGGTTATTGGGAAAAGGGGATTGGACATATATTGATATGTATGCTTTTGCGCCTAAATGCTTCAGACCTTGCTTAGCATCTATGCTATTCATTTCATAACCAGTAAAAGTACTCTTTATTCCTTCTAAAATGGAGTTGAATGGTTTCTTTCTTGGTTATCGTTAGAAGCAGACCTGACAGATCAATGCATCTTGCTAAGCCTAGGTCTGCTTAACTATGTTTTATTAAAAAAAAGGTAGGTTCACTTATTATGCGGAGTCAGAAATCCTGGTTTGTGACCCACAATGATTGGCTTCAAATAGCAATGCTAAGAAAAAAACAGAACAAATCACAAATGGCTTAGCATGCTGCACTTGCCTCTTTAAGTACAATTTTGATTATCCCTGAATTACACAAATTTGGCCTTGTGGTGCAAGAAAATTATGGGCTCTTTTCAGCTTAGAATTCCAAAGACTTATTGTTTTGTTTTAACATTTATTTGTTTTAACATTTTTTGACCCAATATTTAAACTGAATTCACATGCTGTCTCTATATCAGTGATGGTGAAACTTTTTTGGCTCATGTGCCAAAAGCAGGGGGAGCACAGGGAGGTCCTGCATGGGCGTGCCACACATGCGCATGCTTTCCCCCTCTGCACGCATGTGTGCGCGACCAGCGCTCTCTCCAATGCTTTTGGCACTCTTTTCTTCCCCTTTCCAGGTTCCAGAGACTTTCTAGGAGCCTGGGGAGAGTGAAAAGAGCTTCCCCGCCCCTATGGGCAAACTGAAAGTTCGGGAACGGACTTCCGGTTTGCTCATAGGGCCATTTTTCGCCCTCCAGAGCCTTTAGGTGGCTTTCCTGAAGGCTTCGGAGGGCGAAAAACAGCCCTAAGGCCAAACTGGAAGTCACAAACCGGAGCTGACAGGGCAACACTCACGTGCCCTGACAAATGGCTCTGCGTGCCACCTGTGGCACGCATGCCATAGGTTCGCCATCACGGCTCTATATCATGCTTTGGTTATATTTTGTGCAATTACTAAAGTTGGTTGGACTCTCACATTTATTTTTATTTATGTATTTATTTATATTTATTTTGATTATCCCTGAATTACACAAATTTGGCCTTGTAAATAAATATATTTATTTTTATCCTGACATTTTTATAAATACCTCAAGGAAGCAAACATACCTAATGCTCTTTCCTCTTCCTATTTTCCCCACAACAATCTTGTGAGATAAATTGGGCTGAGAGACGGGCCCAAAATCACTCAGCTGAATTTCATGCCTAAGACAGAACAGAACTCACAGTCATCCAGTTCCTAGCCTGGTGCCTTAGTTATTGAGCCAAAAGAGAAATTAGGCTATCATAGATTGGTACGACATGTGACTCAGCCTTTCTGTATATACTGTACATGCATTTCTATTATCTATCTGTCCATCCATCAAGGGCTTGATTATTCAATTTTGTTAAATCCTAAGTTAGAATCAGTAATAGTTTAATGATCCATTATCTCATGGGTGTCAAACTCATGGTGTCACATTGCCATCACGTGACGTTTTGTGATGTTTCCCCCTTCACGGAGTTGGGGTGGGTGTGGCCTGCTTGTGATGCATTCGGCCCACGCCCCGCCAATTTAACACCTATGCATTATCTTCATGCTGCTAAAGTCAGTTTGGATCCAACATTTTGTGACTTTCTCGTTAGAAAAAATGGTAAAAATACAGGTCTTCTCTGTAGCTCCCGTGCCTCAGGAAATCAGCCTTGAAACAATGTAGGGAGGGATGTGGGATGTGCAATAAATAAACACAAAATAAAACATAGACCTTGCCTTCAATTGCAAGCTATTCTGCCAATGGAAAACATGGCAAACTCTGAAGTTCTAAGTTAGGGCAACGTTGACTGCATGCAATATTGTTAAAGGAAGAAGAGATCCGTCAGAGGAGCAAATAGCGTTGCATTTCCACTGCCTTCTTTGAATTTTCTTTTTCTTCCCCACATCAATTTCCTATACATTTTTAAAACTGTTACTTCAAAACCTGAACCCTCATTCATACCAAACCAAGATAGGGTTATGATTATTATCAAGAAGTTCAAAAATAAGTCCGCCAGGTTTTGAAATTGTAATTTATTGCAACACAAGAACTTCAGGCTGAGCGACTTTATATTTTGCCGCACTGCGCCAAGGCCCATTTTCAATATCTGTCCATGACCTATCAAGAATGAAGTCTTGACCAATTGATATCCCTTCAAAATGCTCAAGGTTACTGTCTTATTTGCCACTTTGGTGTAGTTTTTAAAAAGACTCCCATCAATTTTGCACACATTCAACCTTTATACTTGATGGAGATGTATTCCAGTATTCTGTTTTCAGTAAAAGAAAGACAGAATCATTATTCTTCATTTTGTAAAGAAGTACTGAAGAAATTGTGTGTGAACACTTCACACTAAGCTCCGGTATGATTTGCTAAGTCTTGTTTTGTGTGTGAACTCCTGGTTTATTGTTTAGCATGACATATAAATCCAGTTAATTGGATCTTATCTATCAAATTACATCTGTGTAAAATATATAAACCATAGTATAGTATGGTCTAGTTTATATCCTATGCCTTCACCAAGATACACAATATATCATTTCCTTTTATTCAATAACATAGCACTCTACATTAAAGACCCAGAAGTAGTGAAAGACTGCATGGCAGCACTACTATACAACACACCCAACCTAACCAAACATACAAGATCGAAATACGCAGAAACATGAACCTTATCATCCTATCCTCATTAGTTACTTTCAGTTGGATGGAGAAATATACCAATAACTCAGAGGAATGCCTATGGGATCACCACTGTCAGGATTCATAGTTGTCTGTGTCTAGAAACTATATCACTCCCATGCATACAACCAAAATTATGGATCTAGTATGTAGATGACACCTCTGTCATAATAAAAAAGGAACATCTAGAGAAGGTACATGAAACAATCAACTATATCTTCAAAGGAATAAACTTAACAAAAGAAGAAGAAAACAACAACACATTATTCTTCTGGATATTGTCATCAGCAGTGGAAATAACAGCAAATACAAGTAAAACCATCCATACTAACCAAGTGTTGCACTACCAAAGTACCAATCTCCCAACCCAATCTCCAACAAGAGAAGCTCTGTAAGAACTCTATTCAGATGAACGCAAACATACTATAGCAATCCAGAACACCAGAAAGAGGAAATAGACTGCCTAACCCTAACTCATGTAACTTTCTCACAAGTGCTTGACCACCCAACCTATTAATGCACAACCAACACAACCTATGAAAAAGATAGCAGTGCTGTACCCAAAACCCCACAGAAACAGCCATGAAACTATTACAACCATATGGCATCACCATAGCACACAAATCAACTAAGCCCTCCATAACATTTTAATAAACCAAAAGACCCAGAAGAAGAAGAAGAAGAAGAAGAAGAAGAAGAAGAAGAAGAAGAAGAAGAAGAAGAAGAAGAAGAAGAAGAAGAAGAATGGAGTCCTATATAACGAACAGTGTAAGAGCCATTATGTAGATTTAACTATACTTTCAATTGGGAAACTCTTGAGCATCCTAGACAAAACTAAATGTTTGGCACTCAGACAAATCAGCCATCAACAGGCACATAAAGATAAACAATAGTTACACACAATTCAAAAGAGACAATAAAAAAGCTAGAAAACAAAGAACCAGAATACTTCATTGCAAGTAATCATCCTAAATAAGTAGGGATTAACACTAGGAACAACAGCAGGCAATCAAGCAGAAAATACTCTAATCTAGGAACCATCTCAGACAAACAAGCAGTAAACAATAGCTTAATCAAAGAACCACCAAGGTGAAAACCACACTTCCACCAATTCTGTCAGGGCAAACCATATATAAACAGAGCAAACCCTTACTAAATGTTTAGCATTGAAGAACGTCAGCATGAAAACAACCAAGCTCTGAGAGCATCAAGATTCACTCCACAGTTCAACCTTGAGCTACATGTATTCTCTTCTATTAGTATTTCCTTCTTTTTTTGTGTACACGCAACACCCTAAGCCAAGACTGGACTTGCATCCAGAAGCAAATGCCATTTTTGATTAGCACTACTGTAAGTGAAATTGAAACCTAGAAGTGAATTTTCCTAAGAACCTTGAAAGCTCTGCAGCGATTCTTATTTGACACAAAAGAAATGTATTTGTAGCAATGCCATCCATGTATCATGAGTTCTTTTTTAATTCCATGCCCATCTCTGGTTGAAGATGTTTGTTTATGTCTTCTATGAGGAACTAAATGTTGTCATTTGATGCTTATTATTCTAGAAAACTACAGTCCACCTGGAAGGCATACTAATGTTCTGCATTTATTTTATTCCAGGTTCTGATCAGTTCTATTGAACACTGTAACTTCAGAAATCTTGCCACCTACCGTATTTTTTGGAGTATAAGATGCACCTTTGTCCCCCTAAAAGAGCATGGAAATGTTGGTACGTCTTATACACCGAATACAGCCATTTTGAAGCCCCGCCTCCGAATCCCATTTTTGCACTCTGCAGACTTCAGCAGGGCTGGGGGAAGAAAAAAACATCAAAATGGAGGTGTTTTTGCCTTCTCCCAGCCCTGCTGAAGCTTGCAGAGTGCTCCTGGGAGCCAGAAGGACAACATTTTCTTCTTACGTACCTGTTCGAAATCTTGGTGTGTCTTATACACTGGTGCGTTTTATAGTCTGAAAAATAGCTTATGTATTCCTGGAAATAATAATTGCCCAAACACTAGAAATTGATAGTTGCAGTCAGTCAAAAGCTGTTCTCCAGATCAATATGGATCACTATCCTGTTCATTATTCTCTCAGCTGGTATTTCATCATTTTCTACTTTTGCTACGGTTGTCTGCTTCTGTAATTATTTCTGCATAAAATTTGTTGTGTATTTCATTCAGTTCCATATAAATGCCGGGGGAAACAGATTTTCAATGGTTAATCAATTATGAGTGGGTGCTGACAAGTTGGGGAAAGGGGAGCTGAATGAAATTGATAAATGAATAACCCTTGTTGTCTATTCTGTTTAATTAAATTATTGAAATCTTGTTGCAAGGCTTGCGTCCTTGTATTTTGAAACCTTATTTGATTTCTTTGCTGGGGAAAAAAATTGCCTTTATATAAAGGAAATAATCTTATATAAATTCATTTCCCGAGTTCTCTTGTCCAATTTTTCTATTGCTGTTCCTGCCCTTGTTTCAAGAGATGGGAAAATACTGCCTGGCAAAATAGTTTCGTTGTAATGTGGGAACGGTTGGGACAGAATCCAAGGTCAGCAAAGAGAGTCTTTGGACCTTGGCCAAAACTATTTCTCTAACCTTTTCCTGTGAGCGGTGTCATATTATTTAAATGCCTAATGAAAGGAGACAACTGCTTGGAATGGAAAGCAGCTTAGAATAAATTATTTTTTTTCTGAAGAGGTTAAGCTGCCTGCATCATTCATCTCTGCATGGGTGGCTTAACTGTGCGTTGTTGAAAACAGTCCACCTTTCAGATGTGTAGATTGGAATTCCCAGAATTGCTAGCAAAGGCCACAGTGGCTGGAGAATTCTGGGAGTTCCATACATCTAAAGGGTACCAGGTTGGAGAAACTATCGTAAATCAAGATGGCTTTGTCCTTATGTTGCAATAAGCCATAAGCAAGCAAACCACTCGGAGTTCTGTAATAAGGTTCTATTTAGATGATTCATATATAATGTTATGCCATAAACCATGGCTAAGAAACCTACGCTTGTTAATTCCACCCAACATGATAAAGCCAATGTAAGAAAACCCACCTGATGATTTAGCACAATGTGAAACCTTGCAGATAAAAATCCCATTTTTCAAAACCTGTATTCTTCTCTTACTACTGCTGTTTTTCTAGCTGTCTATTACACTACAGCTGCTTGCTATTGATTTGTGTTAAAAATTTTCTGTTTATGCCACTTTGGATAATTTTGATTGGAAATGAAATACAATATAAATAAATGCCACAACTCGTCAATGCCACAATCGGTAAAATAAATATCAAGCTTTCCCACAGATCACTTTCAAGGAAAGTTTGGATCAATACACTGGGAACAAAATATTGATCTCTTCTCCTTTTTCTAGCTTTGGCTCTCATGAATTTTATAAGTTTTATGATAACCTTGCTCAGTTGAATGCACTAATAATAGCCTAGTTGGGACACATCAAGAGGTAAAGATTGGCTTCCGGGTATAGCAAGTACAAGGAGATGCTCTTATCATGTAAAAACCAAGATAATAAGATATGAAATAATTCCATGTTATTCCAACAAAATCTAATGGTATAAAGAAAACATAAGGAATGTGCTTTACAAGTTTCCAAACAAACAATAACCCCACCTTTTTTGCACACAAAGAAATAGAAATATGGAAATATAATTCAGTCATAAATTCTAGAGAACTATAGCCTCCACTTTCAAAAGTTCATCACACGCTACCTTAGATATAGTGAAAGACTAGATGTTGATGCTGTGTGCAGGAAAAACCAAGGAAGAGTCATTATAATTACTGTACTAGTCTCATTTCTTCTATTTTTATAATATAAGGATGTGTCCATTATGAAAGAGAACAACAAAAGCACTATGCCCCAAAACATACAAACAAACGAGAATCTTTCTGTGAGTTGAAGTGAATCAATCATACTCATACTGGCTGGGATTTTTAGGAATGGCAATTCCAAGGAAATCATAAAACTGGATCTGGTTGTTTAAAGCGTCTCTCCTGACTCTTTAACTACATCCTTAGATGTTTGTCTCAGAACAGCCTCATGTGTCATCAGAACAGACTGCGTTTTATGGATTTTGTTAGTTCAAAAGTAAAATGTCACCTTGTCTTTCAAATATAAACAACAACCCCTTGCTGTCACCTTCTCCTGACTCCTTTGGTTTATCTGGCACCTTTGCAAAATGTGTAGGATCCTGTTACTCAATACAAACCATTTGTCTGCCAAAGACAGAAACTTCTTCCTGTGAATTTGGTTACTGGTGATAAACAGCCTTCTCAAATGCACGGCAAAACCCTCCCCTCTGACTGGGAAGGTAGGTATTTGGGGTATTGGGCTGAGGAAATGTAGCAGCTACAATACCAGAACTCTTCCCATTGTTTGTATTGCAAGAATGCATACTTTGGTCTAGATGTCTATGGAGAGTCTCAACCGTCCAGTTCCTAATTCTTTCTTTCTTAGAATTCTTTACTTTTTATTGGCTAAGTGTGATTGGACACACAAGGAATTTGTCTCTGGTGCCTAAGCTTTCAGTGGACTTAAAACATTCAGTGTGAATACAAACATACAAATACAGAGTGTACATACAAACATAAGCTCTTGGTGTACATATTTGTACATAATTAACATAATATTTGTGCATAAATAGTTGCATAATTGTCCCAAAGGTGCTTTTTCCAAAGGCAACTGGACTTCCTTGGTTTCTTTTTTCTTTGAAAATATTTTGCTACTCATCAGAACTGAAGTAGCTTCTTGGAGGAGTAGCGAAAAGCTTTCAAAGAAAAAAAAAAGAACCAAGATAGTCCAGTTGCCTTTAAGAAAAAAACTATTTGGGGATTACTTTGCTCTAAGTTCTCTTTAGCACAATTTTGTCCCATCCAGTTTGTCCACTCTTAGTTACAACAGAGAAATTCAAAGGCAGTTGTGAAGTGTGCTTTGAGCTATAAATATGTCAAGAAGTCAGAGGACACACTCTGAGGTCACTCTAAACAACCTCAAAGGTTAGCTATCATGTATGCTGTCCAGTGTCTTTCCATGTTAGATTAGAGCTCCCAGAATTTACAGGCAAGCATTGAAAATTATATATAGCCATGCATTTTGCAAATTATTGTTCTAAATTGGGATTATCTGATATATTGTTTCTCCATTTATTTTCTAACCAGATTATGAAAGATGCAAAGTGACTATGTCAAGTCAGTTAATGGGTGGGCTAGACCTCATTTTCTGTGGACAAATATTACTCAGTTTTATCTTACAGGCCTTCTGGCTTTAAAGTTAGAAAAATATGGAAGTTATTATCAGCACCCTATTTCATGACCTAACTTTATAAAAGTCAATACTTTGACATGTGATTGGTGAGGCCATTGCCTAAACCCTATAATTATATTCAGGTGTTCCAATATCTGATGCTAGTAAGTCCTGACATTTGAGCCATCACAAGGATAGTCTTCCATTGTTTGTTTTCCCTTTGTTCCTCTGTGGATGCCCATATGCCCATTGGACTTTTTTTTTAAAGGGTTCTGAAGACCCCACTCTGAATATTCTAATTGGAGATTTAGGGTATTAAATATGATATATGGGTGCTTTCACATTTTTCTTTTGTTTGTAAAATGAGTGATACATTCTATAATAACAGAATTAATGGTATAATCAAGCGTCTGAAACGTCCATTGATTATTATGTATAGATGTAATAAAGATGGACAAAGATGAATGAAGGGCATTAAAAATTAAGGATTGCTTTTATAAAATTGAACACTATTTGGTTCTGCCCCTTTTAATGTATATAATGAAGAAACAAAAAAGACCCTTTATCACCTAACAAAGGAAAGCATTTTCTAATATTGTAAATACATTGTAATTGCATTGTGTTATTTCAAACTTCTGCCAATAGAAATTGACAAATCTTTTGCTGTGCTAAAGTTATTAGACATCAGATTCAAGCAAGAAGATTAATCAACTAGCGATGGGCACGCGTCCCAAGTTTTCTGCTTGTTTAACCTAGCGCCTCAACAACACTTCATTTTTCTTCTTCAGCTCTACAGACAGTTCGTGAAACGGCAGGTCAAATATTTGTCAAGTGCCCCTGCTTAATCTTGACTGAAGAGCTATAGATTTTTATGGGGTAGGGACAAAATATGTTTTTATCTCTGAGAGCGTTCTCTTCCTTCTTCATAGTTAAGTTACTGAGTACCTAAACCAGTCAAGATACTTTGATATATTAGGCAGAACATTCCAGAAGCACTTTCCCTCCTTTTAGGTGGTAAAAAAAATACAATAAAAACAAATTAAATGAGTAATAATTTGCTGCCCTTTGCTGATATTTTTTTGCCTTAGGCATCCACTCTATCTAATGGGAGAATTGGCTCCATTCTTGGATATGAAACAATATTTCAACAATATGAAATATAATTCTTATTTGTTCTGACTGATTATTGATCCAGTAACACTAGCAATGTAATGAAAATGTTGTAGTGATATAGTCTTGTATCTCTGAGATTAGAAAGCGGTGTACAGTCTCTCCCCCCCACCCCCACCTAGAGTAGTCCTCAGAGAAAGACAGAAACAATGGAAGAACTAAAGACAGAAAGCTAGATTTGGGGCAAAACTGAACACAAAGGCGCGACTGAACTCAATATACTTAAATGCAGTTGCCAGAAGGAATTCCCCTGTATGAATTAATGAAAGCCTCTTCTGTGAAAGACAAACTAAATTAACCCTTAAAGAGGTCACAGAGTGGAATATGACCATTGTGTTGCAGTCCTTGGATGGTCACCGCTTGGTATGTCATTGCTCAGTGTGCTGTGAATGACCAAATGGGAAGAATCCTTTGAAGGGCTACAGATGAAAAGGAAGAGACTATTTGACACTAGATCCATGTTTTAAATGGTTTGATGATGTGATCGGTACCACTCTGAAAGCAAACTTCTGATTGCAGGCTGGACAAGAAATGTTAGCTTAGGCTACAACCCAAAGACCATCGAGCCACCAGAATGTGATTGATAGATACGCAGTTTTGAGCTGAGAAACATGCCACAAATGTAACATAACTCTAAACTCACCATAAAACCAGATATTTAAAATGCTATATTCATATGCATGATATTTCCCAGTCAATAGTGTGAAGTCACATCAACTTGAGTCTCCAAATACCTTGGGAAGTGCCAAGCAAGATGTGAGGGCTACAACCCCGTTCCAGATGCATTTTTTACCAGTTAGGATTCAGAGATATGCTGTCTTTGATGCAGGCACTTATTTGTCTAGCCAGTAGGTCTGACACCTACGAACTGATAACTTTTAGTCTTGAAGTTATTGAATCCCTTTCAAATCCCTTTAATCAAAAATGATGAAATATTGTGATTGCAAATTCCATGTTTTTATTATGCGTTGTATGAAGAATTTATTTATTTTTCTCCATCTTAACTCTCCCACTGTTCAGCATCATAAACAATCTTGGGTGCTTTTGGTATAAGTCATCTTCAAAGCGCTCCATGGCTCGGGACCTAGCTATCTGCGGGATCGGATCCTGCCCCATACATCCTCACGGCCGATTCGCTCCCACAGAGAGGGACTTCTCCGGGTGCCGTCCACTAGACTTTGTCAGCGGGTGACGCCCAGGGGAAGGGCCTTCTCTGTGGCGGGCCCAGCCCTCTGGAACGACCTTCCCTCCGATATCAGGACAACCACGGACCTCCGCTCCTTCCGCCTAAAATTAAAGACACATCTGTTTCGCTTGGCCGGCCTAGGGTAGTCTCTTTTTAGATTGGGGTTAGTTTTAATATGGGATTTTAGCGCAGGGTTAGTTTAATTTCATTTTATTATTGTATACTGTTTGTATTTTATATGTATTTTAAATTCCCTGTGCCCCGCCTCGAGTCCCTTCTGGGAGAGAGAGCAGGTTATAAATTAAATTATTATTATTATTATTATTATTATTATTATTATTATTATTATTATTATTATTATTATTATTATTATTATTATTATTATTATTATTATTAAAAAGGAAAATTCTTTTTTTTTTCTTGGTACTTAATGTACAGTATGCGCATACATCCCATTTTCCCTACTCCATGCTACTTTTAACTTAAACTTTTAACTCCAGTGCCTTGATTGATAATGTTGTTTGTTCTTTTCTACACATATTCTGTGTCCAGAACAATATTTTATATTCCAAGGGTGATTTTGCCACAGTTTTTATCTGAAGAACTTTACAATATTGATGATTTTATTTTCAATCCTATTCCGAATGAATCCCAGTATAGAATTTGCTCTTCCACAGCAGTCCACACTGTGAAGCGTATCATTGGAGACTGAAATAGAGGGCTTCAATCAGGTCAGTTCTTAATTTAACCTTTAGCCATTCCCCACCTCCCCTTAAAATAACATCATGTTTTGGATTGTTAGTGACCTTAAGGAAATTAATAGATGAATCTTTATTATTGAACTTTTGAAGGCACATGACTTGACTAAGAAAGAAGGGATGAGAAACGTCTATGAATTTATTCATTTCACCTAGTTCTGCTGACTGCCAGCTGCCTGCAATTTGGCAGTTTGAATCTCACCAGGCTCAAAGTTGACTCAGCCTTCCATCCTTCCGAGGTCGGTAAAATGAGGATCCAGATTGTTGGGGGCAATATGCTGACTCTGTAAACCGCTTAGAGAGGGCTGTAAATAGCACATATAAGTCTAAGTGCTATTACTATTGAATCAGTATACAGAGGGGTTTTTGTTGCACAAAATATATCTAATCACAAAGGGGGTTTAGTGCAGAGGTGGGTTGTTCCCGGTTCGGTCTAGATCGGGCAAACCAGTAGTAGCGGCGGGAGGCTCCGCCCAGGACGCTTCTGTGCACGAGCGAACCAGTAGTAAAAAAATTGGAAACCCACCACTGGCGTAGTGATAAATAAAGTCCAATACCTCATTATTAGGAAACAATATTTTCTGCCAGAGAGGAAAACTACATCTTATAAATGTTGTTTAACTAAACCTCTCTAATTGTTTTTAAAAGAAGAGAGCTGTGCAACGGCTTTCACTCCACCCAATTGACGAGCATGGTTGAAAAATTTCGTAAGACTCTTTTTCACTATCATAAAGGAAAAGGCTGCTTGGGTCAAGTCAGGAAAGCGTGAATCAATTAAAACTGCACTGGTTAGGAAATAGCATTGCTGCTTGATTGTGGTGAGCGTGGAAAGAAGCCGATGCTGCATCACTCTGGGCTGCAAGAGGTTTGGAAAATCCAATAAAAATTCAAAGAGAGAGAGAGAGAGAGAGAGAGAGAGAGAGAGAGAGAGAAAAGAGGGGAAAGGGGAAGAATACTCCCCCTCTTTTGAATCTCATTTACTTCAAGATTGAAATTTAGAAAGATGAAATCGAATCTTAAGTCCCTGGGAAAATGTCTTGAGCAATTTTAACGCAGGAAAAGCATGAAGCTGAAAAGTGTTGGCTAAGAGAAAAAAACTTCCTTTTTTGGTCATCTTTAATAAACTAACATACAGGTTAGGAGAAGGAAGACGTTGGAGATTAGGCAATTTAACGTATCCTAGTGGTAACAGCAAAGATGTCCTGATATTTAATCTAAACCTAGTGGAAAGATGATAAGATTTTACATTGCATCAGTGTTGTGCATAAAATAAACTGACCCGCCCTTCCAAAAAAAGATCAAAGGTACCCCAAATTCACATATAAACATGCTGGTGTCAAGGCCAAGATGCAAGGCAGAAAAGTCATTTTAAAAGCCAAAGAAAAAGTAGCTAAAGAAGACTTTGATATAAAATTAGGCTCCAAAAATTCCCCTTTGAGTGAAAGTTTAAATGCATGTATGGTTTGGTTCTGCTTATAACAAGATTATGCATTGATTATCCATTGAAACGAATATAGGTAATCCTTGACTTACAACAGTTCATTTAGTGACTGTTTGAAGTCAAAAGGACACTATAAAAAGTGACTTATGACTGTTTTTCACACTTAACGATCGTTGAAGTATCCCCAGAGTGATGTGATCAAGAGTCAGATGCTTGGCAATTCATACTTATAGTGGTTGCAGTATCCTGGGGTCATGTGATTACTTTTTGCGATCTTCTGATGAGCAAAGTCCATTGGGAAGCCAGATCCACTCAACAACAGGGTTACTAACTCAACAACTGCAATGATTCACTTAATGACAGTGGCAAGAAAGATAGCAAATAGGGGCCAATTTCACTCAACAAATGTCTTGCTTGACAACAGAAATTTTGGGCCATAAATTGATGATTAACTGTAGTTTTAAGAGTCTATTCCATTAGTCTGGAGAGGATTGTTGAACATTAACAATGGCTTGCAGAAGGATATAAATTAAACAAATTAAGAGACCTGGGCAAATACACATTGGATGTCCAATGTCCAGTGCTCCTTACAGATATATTTACGGGTAGAGTGAAAAAAGCACTATAGACCCCTGTGATGGGAAGCCCACTCAGCATCACCTATAGTCCAGATACCCTGATAAAGCAAGGTCAGGTACAGTATCTGTCTCCAGCCAAATCTGTGTGTGTTGCAGCTGTTCCTTTCAAGTAACTCTCTAACTGTAATACAAAGATCTGAAAAAGCTCTCAGTAGATTTGGGTGATGACTCCTGTAATCCTATCAGTGGCCAGAAGCCCCAATATGACAGGCTTCCCTGAGAAGATGGGTGGTTTGACTTCACTGGGAATATTACAGAGAGTTGTGAGTTACAAGGAATGTGCGCCCCGATCTACTAAATCTTATCCTTGTACCCAGAAGTTAATATACTGATGAAGGGGAAAAAAAGAGAGGGGAGGATTATTGAATAAGAATAATGTCTTTCTTCTATTACTACCCAGCTCTGCACTTTGTTGTAATTGCTACAGCCCATCAGTAAGAACTTCTCTGGACTGGCTCTAAGGAAGCCTTCTTTCTCCCTGCTTTGGCAACTTTTCAGGAATGGGAGATTTATTGGCTTCCAGGCTTCCAGTGAGTTCAAGAACCATGTTACCATATCAATGATTCTATCAGTCTTTCTTGGGATAAGGCAAGGGTGGAAACTAATCAAGGAGAGAAGCAACCTAGAACTAAGGAGAAATTTCCTAACAGAACAATTAATCAGTGGAACAATTTGGCCCCAGAAGTTGTGAATACTCCAACACTGGAGGTTTTTAAGAAGATATTGGATAACCATTTGTCTGAAGTGGAGTACGTTTTCCAAGGTCCCTTCCAACTCTGCTATTCTATTCTATTCTATTCTATTCAAGAGGAGAGATCACCACTGATCAGAAATGTGGACTTGAGGGCTTCTCTGATCTGGCATAATCAGATTAATAAGAATGGCGGTGTCTTAGTTCAAGTCAGGCTCCCCATAAAGTAGCAAACACACACCCTGGTCCAAAGCATGCATCTTGCAAACCTGGTCAGCTTAAGAAAGTTTTCAGAAATCTCCCCACCCATCCTCTTTCTACAAGAAAATGTAACCTGAAACAGGAAGACTGTTGAGGAAGACATGCCAAATGTGCAAGGGGTGGATTTTCCCCACAGTCACCTTTTGATCTTGATCATTTTCTTCAACAATCAAGAACCAGACTGAAGATCTGCACGTTGCCTACGAAGATTTCACACCTGATTTTGTGTGCTTGTCATAGGACTACTGTATAGGAGCTGACTGAAACCGAAAAATTGCCCTTTTGTAAAGTTAAATTGTTGTCACTGGGGAACTGCTGATAAATTTGGATTTGATTTCTAGTCACTCTATAAGCAAATCTATTATGAAACAGATACTAATTCTTTCAAGGGTTTTGTATCTAAATAGGCACAAAATACTGTGCTGAACTTTATTGGAAAGAGTACAATCTAACCTTGATACTACTGTACAAATTGAACAGCTCTCTGAGCAGTGGTGGATTTCTTGTAGATGTTTCATTATTCTTGTTACCCAATGTTAGGTAATGTTATCTAGTTGGTAATGAAACATCTGCAAAAAAACCACCAAGTTCAGAGAGCACCCTGAATATCTCCATGCTATGCCTAAAGGTGCAAAGTAGTTTGTCTTAACTGATGGATATTTTTTTTTTAGAAACAGAGACGTTTTATTCTATCAAACTTTGGGAAAGACCTTTTTGCATCTGGTATGATCCAATTTGTATGGATTAAGCTTATTCGTGTATCCACTGGAGAGTAAAATTTACGACATTGACTAACAATAAAAACAGCAATAACAACAGCAACAAACAACAACTGAATGGAGTTAGACTTGCTCAATATTTGGTTGGGCCAGGAAATATCAGGATTGTATGATAGGCTGAAAAGTTGAACAAAGTTTTCAGAAAAAAGCGTGAAACACTTCACTTACATATTGGACCAAACCACATAGTATCAGGTAGAATCATAGTCTTTTTCTTTTCTTTTCTTTTCTTAGCTTATTCTCACATTCCATATAATACTGACAGCCTTTCTATACTGCACTGGCCTTAGCAGTTTTAATAGAGAACATGTGGATATTCCATCACTGGAGGGTTTCAAGAAGATTGGACAGTTATTTGTCCAATCTTGGTATAAGGTCTCCTGCCTGAACAGGGGGCTGGACTAGAAGATCTCCAAGATCCCATCCAACTCTCTTATTCTGTTCTGTTCTATGTGATGGCTTTGCTATTATTAGATGCAGAATTTCCAACATGATTGCTTCGTTTTTGTGAGTGAGCTCTTCATTATTATTATTATTATTATTATTATTATTATTATTATTATTATTATTATTATTATTATTATTATTATTATTATTATTCACTTTATTCATAAAACATGAAACTCAGCCAACTGAACATTTAAAAATGCATTGCAAATACTATTGACTGGTGCTAATGGTTGATACAGTTTGCTGCCAGCATCCTAGGTATCAACCAAGTATCTACGTAGAATATAACATGTGCCAAGTAGCACCTTTTTTTGCAGTTCCGCTGGTGTTATTGCAGGAAGCTGCAATTTGCTGAGATATTTATTAAAATTCTTGGACATGGTGCCAAGTGCCCCGATGACATGTCACTGTGACATGCTTCATCCATAGCCGTGTGGTTTCGATGGCCCGGTCGCGATATTTCACGATTTTTTCTAGTTCTTTTTCTTCGACTCTGGCATCTCCAGGAACAGCGATATCAATGAACTGTACACGTCGGCCCTCTACAACAGTGATATCTGGTGTGTTGTGCTCCAAATGACGGTCTGTTTGCATTCGAAAGTCCCACAAGATCTTCACCCTCTCATTCTCGATAACCTTTTCTACTTTGTGTTCCCAAGACTTTCTGGATACAGGTAAACCATATTTTTTACATAATGACCAGTGGATTAATTTAGCAACTCGATCATGTCTAGCTTTGTAATCAGTTTTTGTTGTTGTTGTTGTTGTTGTTGTTGTTGTTGTTGTTGTTGTTGTTGTTATTATTATTATTATTATTATTATTATTATTATTATTATTATTATTATTATTATTATTATTATTATTATAGCTGTAATCTTTCCTTGGCTCTTCTCTTCCCATTTCTCTATAGTGGTGAAGATTCCCCCATTTTATTTCCATCCTAAATGGGAAACAAGGATTTAGATATCCTTGATGTGGCCAAAGATGGCGCAATGTCTAAGGGAATATGAATGTTGCTCAGTATCAATAGGTGTTGATGCTCAGATTCAGTACTGAAATTCAGCACTGCAGAATTCAGCACTATAGAAGACTGGGCTGGTCAGCTTTATCCAAGCAATGCCACAGCATGCTTTACCCATGGATCCAGACAAAATAATGATTACAGTATGAACATCCTCTTTAAAACAACCAGAGCCAGTTTGGTCTAGAGGTTAAAGCTTCAGGATAGAAGCTAGGAGATCATGAATTCTAGTTGTGCCTTAGCCATGAAAGCCAGATGGGTGACTTTGGGTTCAGTCATTCTCTCTCAGCCCATCCCAACTCATAGGTTTGTTGTTATGAGACAATAGGGGGAGAAAAGTATGTTGGATATGTATGCTACCTTGAGTTATTTGTAAGAATATTAAGGGCAGGATACAAATAAATGAATAAAGAACACTAACACTGACACCCCCTAAACTCCACTGAAGATGTTACCAAGCATGGCAATGAAATGATTGGAAACAAAGGTCAGAGAACAAACCTTCACCCTCAAACAAACAAACAAACAATCATAATGGACAGGTCTGAGAGGTGCAAAGAGCCTCCTTTTGGTGAACTGTCATCCATCCATCCATCCATCGTTGCCCAATTCCAACAGATTCTTGGTGGTATAGAAAACTGAAAAATCTACAAAAGCAGATAAAACAAAGAACCACACAAGCAGTCCAGGCTAAAACAAACTTATAAACACAATTACAACCCAAAAGCCCACTCTCCCAATGCAGTTATACGTGAATACATTAGCCCTAGGCCTGATATCAATGCCAGATTCACTTCTTGAGGAAATTAATTAATTAATCACATTAATGCTGATGTCTCTTGACTATTTGCCACCTATATACCTGTCCTGCTATTTTCATTTGTTTAAATTCTGTCTTAGTTGTGAAATCTTGAAAATGTAAACATTCCAGGCTATTTTTTAACTTTGAATTACCTTTATAAAGGTATAACCTAAAAATGGATTTAGTATCTTTTGTACTGTTGTAACTGCAGTCTTACAGTTTTATTAAGATATTGAGTCTTTTGTTTTTCTACTTCATTTACAATTTTGCTTAGTATTCAGCCTGAAGAAGCATTCTGGGGGGGAAAAAATCTGGAAAACCTTTGTGACTTTGGCAGCATTTAATATAATTGTAATAAAGGCAGCTTTGTGACTTTGTTCTCTCCTCAATATACCAATGCAGTTATGTATGGTTTTTGCCAATTTTGAGAGCTTGTTAGACCAGGATCTGAATGGGACATTAATATATTAAAGGGAAAAGAAGGAGTGAGGTAAAAAGAAGTTCTTAGAGCGAAAACCCTCAAGACATATTCTGCTGAAAATAATAGAACCGTCCATGATGTAAAAGTGAAACATTAAATCTCCACAATTCCATGCCAACTGTTGATTGGAAAAATCTGCCATAGAGAGGGCCTTCTCTGGGTGCCGTCGGCCGGACAATGCTGGTTAGTGACACCCAGGGGAAGAGCCTTCTCTGTGGCGGGCCCTACCCTCTGGAACGACCTGCCCCCTGAACTACGTAACATCTCGGACCTCCGCCTGTTCCGCCAGCGCCTTAAAACGCTTCTGTTCCAACAAGCCGTCCTAGTCCCCTGATACTGAGTTTTAACATTGTAAATTTTAATTAGAGATTTTATAAGTTGGTTTTAGCACGGGATTATTATTTAATAGCTTTTTAATATGGGTATTTATATGTATGTTTTGTTTTAAATTGCCTGTGCGCCACCCTGGGTCCTTTTTTAGGAGAAGGGCAGGGTATAAATTGGATTAATAAATAAATAAATAAGTCTCTTCTTGCTTGCAGAGTTTTGCATGTGTGGCTATGTTTTTTTAAAATCCCCTTTGTCATAAGTACTTAGTACTACTAACCTATCATCTGGATATCTGCTTGGAGAAATGAACGTAAACTAACAGCCCTGTGCATATCTTCACATACTGCTTAGACCAGTGTTTCTCAACCTTGGCGACTTTAAGTCCTGTGGACTTCAACTCCCAGAATCCCCCAGCCAGCTGGCCGGGAAATTCTGGGAGTTGACATCCACAGGACTTAAAGTCACCGAAGTTGAGAAACACTGGCTTAGACTGTCACACATACTATAAAAGTCTCCCATCAGTTCTGGAACAAAGCAAGACAATGTCATGGTTCTCCTACCCCTTCTTCATCACAAAGCAGTCCCTGCCCATGCTTTCTAGATATAATTCTGCTCAAGCCCACCTAATACCCACCAGAGTAGTTGATTTCAAGTGTTCTGTTCCGGTTTAGGTAAGCCTCATTGTGATTGGCTGCATGGTTTGCCACACCCCTTCCCTTAGGTTGATCACTGTCCTGGGTTACTAGGATCACCACACCTTTTTATTTATATTTCCATTACAAGTAACACTTTCAAAAATGTAAGCTAAAGACTTCTTAAAATCCAAGGCTGATTCCAGGGTGCTCAATCGAGATTTGCCAGCTTCTGTAAAAGCTTTTGCTACAGTCCATATAGTCAGTCTTTCTGTTTCTCCCCTTCCTCTCCCACCCTCTGTCCATGGTACATTTCTCCTTGGTTACATGACTTAAAATGAAAAAGTTCTAGCTAGAAACATTGCACCCATCCTCTAAGCGTACAGCTGCCAGTGGTGAGGGCACTGAAAAGTGAGGAACCTCTGACAAGTTCCTTTGCAGGAATGATGGATTAGCCCAGTTTATTGGGGCAGGATTGGTACAATGGAGAGAGTGAGGAAGGGGAAAGGAGAGAGAGAAAGATAGACAGAGAGAAGAGAGAGAGAGAGAGAAATACGAAGAAAAGATAAATGTGGATAGAGAGACTAAGGGAATAAGGAGAATAAGGATGTAGTGAACAAGGAAATGGTGCAAAATTAAAATGACCAAATACAGGAAGTTGGAAGTACCATGAATGAAAGCAAATATGGAGGACTAGGGAAGTGGAACCAATCCCTAAAACTAAAAGGCATAGGAGACAAGTCCCCACCAAAGTCATCCAATAACATTTGATGTCCCTACATAGAAGGAGAAGGGAGGGACAGGAAGCAGGAGAACAACCAATTTGATCCTGCACTGGCCTGACTCCAGACTGAGCCCCGGGCTGATTCAGTTGCCAACTTGCATCAATCCAGCCTGGAATTTCAGAAGTCATCTTATAAAAAGCTAAGCAACAATGGAAACTAGCCGGTTAGGCTGCTGTGCAGAAATGCTCTTCATATGACTGATACATTTTCTATGTATTAACGAAGTGAATAAATTTGTGAATCTGGCCCTGCCCTAAATATGCCTAAGCTTGAATGAGCCTTTTAACCCAAATTCTTTCTGTCACTTTATTTAAGATGATTTTCTCAGAATTTTCAGAGCAGATTGCAGTGCTGTGTGTACATATAAATGCAATTAAACATTTGACAACATTATTAGAGGTTGTTAATCCATGTGATTTGCTAATGTAAATGAGCTTTCTTTTGCCCTACAGCGTCTCAGTCTTACAAGCATATATGGAGCTTCAAACGGGACCAGGAATGGCGGCTTTACTTCGTGAACGCTGCTGTTCATTATTGCTTTTTTTATTTGCTTTTGTGGAAGGCTTGAGAAACCAGATCCCCCCCAGCTATTGTCCTGAATAAAGCCTATACATCTGCAATTTAATGAACACTGCCTGCACAGAATTTGAAAGAATAGGGAGTCAGCTGGGACAGCATCAGCCTAGACATATCAAATGTCAATGTTGATTGTATTTGGAAATTAGAGTAGGCAGCTGAAAAAGCTGCAAAACTATTATTTGATGCTGTCCATTTATCCTCTTTGAACATGCTGCTGGAGGTAGAGGTGGGATTCACACAATCCTCCAGGTATTGTTAAATGTCAGCTCTCATCTGCCTTTATGAACCTGATCACTGGTAAGGGATGGTGGGTGTTGTAGTCCAGCAACAAACAAACCCAGGTCCTGAATGCTTAAAGCAATAGCATTAGCACTGGTACTTATATACTTCCCCATGTGCTTTACAGCCCTCTCTGGGCAGTTTACAAGGTAGAAGAATTATTGCCCCAACAATCTGGTCCTTATATGATCAACCTCAGAAGGATGGAAGGCTGAGTCAAGCTTCAGCCCTGTCAGGATTGAATTCCAGGCTGTGGGCAAAGTTTGCCTGCAGTACTGCACTTTAACCACTGTGCCACCAGGGCTCCTAAAGCACGTGGATGCAATTTTCACATCATTTCAAAAAGATGGTTTCTCTGCAGCCCATTCATTTCTGGTTATCAGCGGTAATCGTTGCAGCCAGCTCTACTTCAGACTATAAGTAAGAAATGTCATAAAAGATCCTATCCTACATAAAATTTCTGTGAAATTTACAGGGATCATGTGAAGCGGTTCTTCCTAAGATCCAGGACCACATGCAGATCCCAGAATCCTTGGGTGAAATTTCTACCCTGTTTCCCTGAGAATAAGACCTCCTCGGATAATAAGCCCAATTGGGCTTTTGAGCGCATGTGCTAAAATAAGCCCTCCCCTGAAAATAAGCCCTCCATGAAAATATTGCAACACAGCAGCAGCCATGAGGTGATCACACTTGCCCCCTCCTGCACCTCAAAAATAATAAGACCTCCCCGAAAATAAGGCCAAGTGCTTATTTGGGGGTCAAAAGAAAATAAGAACCTGTCTTATTTTCGGGAAACCACAGTAGCACTTCCAACCAACTGTTAACATTTAAGGTGACAATTATTCAGCGCATTGAATTAGCATATTCTTCACAATTAATTTAATTAGAACTGGGGTTTAGTTTGACATTTAATTACCTGGATGGCCTCCAGGTGGAGGAGACTCCCAGGGCTGCCAGTCCAAACCAGCACGGCCATTGCTAAGAATTCTGGGAGTTCAAGTTCCCTGGCTTGGAAGACGAGGCTGGGGAAGGACTGGTGCAAAAGGCGATGCATTTTGTTGTTGTGTCACCAGCACAGCAGACAAAGGCTAGGCTAGACTCCAGCTCTTTGTAGCTGTTAAAACAAAACGAATCTGAACATTGAGATGCAGTTTGTGGTGGCACAGCACATTTTCTACCACACTTGGGTGCACCTTGAGGTCTGTCTGAATTTTACGGAAAACCGCAGCACCAAAAGAACACACAAGGCATGTGCACCTGTTCATTTGGTCCTGCAAACGTCACACTAGTAAACAAAGAACAAGAAGCGGTGAAGCAGTTGAAGTGTTAACTCTCTTCAAAGGAAGCTGCTCATACATTGCAGGCGCAGCCAACCCTCGGCAGTAGAAATGCGGCTGTTGCTTTTTCTTCTCTTCGTCTCCTGCCAACCATCACGCCTGACGCTGTTTTCCTTCATGAGAACACGGCGGTAGGTGGCATTGGGTCATCCACCACATGAAAGACCAGCCTCGTCATTCGACAACAACAGCAATTTCAGAAATCAAGGCCTATCTTTTCTAATGCCACACAACACTCTTATTTCTATGAAGAAGCAAATAGCTTTTGTAATGGACCACTTAAGACAGGGGTCTCCAACCTTTGCAACTTTAAGTCTGAAGGACTTCAGCTCCCAGTATTTGCTGGCTGGAGAAGTCTGGGAGCTGAAGTCCTTCAGACTTAAAGTCGCAAAGGTTGGAGACCCCTGTCTTAAGAGACTTGCTTTATTTCCCCCCCCCCAGTCAATTAAATGATCCTCTGTTATTTCTTCAGATGCTTGGATTTTCCTCAAGCTCTTTATTTCCTTTGCCTTTCTCTGTGCATGAAGTTAGCCCACCCACCCCTCTCCTAGAAAAACGAAATATTCTAGGAAATATTAAAAAGGTAAAATATTATATTTCCCTGGATGAGAAAAGGAGAACCGTGTTTTTAAAGACAAAGCAACTTCCTGCAGCTCCCTGCCCCACCCCCTTCAGCTCCAGAGTGATGAGATTAAGACAGGGCCCTTAGGACATGATAGGATTAGCCTTCTACCCATCTCACCACATGGCACCTGGAGAGATTACATCACCCAGCAAGACTCAACCAAGCCTAGGGCTCAGGGCAGCCTACAGAGTTGCCCCTGCATGGCCCCATGGGAGTCTCACAACTAATCAGAATACAAGCTCAAATTCAAAAGCCCAGGGAGGGCATTCTCAGCTTCTCTGCCCTGTTTCTCTCTCCACCCAACATCTTCAAGGTATCTTTAACAGATTAATAGAGTTGGAAGGGACCTTGCAGGTCATCTAGTCTAACCCCCTGCCCATGTGCCTCTACCTAGGATCGAACTCACAACCTCCTGCTTGTGAGGCAAGAGCTCTACCTCTAGGCCACAGCAGCTTCTGATCCTGTCCACCATTAAAACCATCTTTCCAAACAGTCACCATGTTTCCAGTGTCTCTCCCCACCCTCCTTGGAACTGAACCCAGAAGGTCATTTCTTCCGGATGTCAGGACTTTCACTGGAACAGGTCTTGCTGTGTACTCTACACAACTTTCTTTTGAAGCCAAGCTGAAATGACACCAAAGAATGAGACAACTCACTGTGTGTGAGCAGAGACTTCTCAAACCCTCAAATAACCTGAGAGTCACTCCACCAGACCTATTGAAGGGAATTTCACAGAGCAGCCACTAATCAAGTAGCCACAATTACTTGTGGCTAATTCACACATTTGTTTGTACGAGATGAGGCAATTGACTGGGCCATGGGGTTAAAAGATGCAACAGGAATGATGAAACCGTATGCTCCTTAGCTTTGGCTATTTCTGCTTTTTTATTCCACATGCCAGGGTGCTTGTTTGCAAGGAAGGATACAAATTTCCATTCTCCAAGAATAATTAAAAAAGAAGCCGTTCCAAAAGATGATTGCATTTAGTAGGTAATAACTTGGGTCTGGCACATGCTTCTTGTAGTGATTCGTTGGGCATGTTTGGTCTAGTGGTTAAGGAACCAAGCTAGAAGATTCTGAGTTCTAGTCCTACCGTATGAAAGTCAGATGGGGGGCTTTAGGCCATAGTTTGTATGAGACGAGGCAATTGACTATCTATCAGCCCAACCCACCTCTTAGGGTTATTGTGGGAAAAAGAGGAGGAGGGAAGAGTATAAGGTGTGTTCGCCACCCTGAGCTATGTACAAAATAATAAAGGCAGGATGTAAATTAAAAATAACATAACAAGCAATAATGGGAACCGCAAGGTTCACCCATGTAACACCGCTCTTGCGCGAGCTGCATTGGCTGCCTGTCGTCTTTCAGGTGCGCTTCAAGGTGCTAGTTATCATCTTTAAAGCGCTCCATGGCTCGGGACCTAGCTATCTGCGGGATCGGATCCTGCCCCATACTTCCTCACGGCCGATTCGCTCCCACAGAGGGACTTCTCCGGGTGCCGTCCACTAGACTTTGTCAGCGGGCGACGCCCAAGGGAAGGGCGCTCTCTGTGGCGGGCCCTGCCCTCTGGAACGACCTCCCCCCCGATATTAGAACAACCACGGACCTCCGTTCCTTCCATCTGAAATTGAAAATGCACTTTTTCTGCTTGGCCGGCCTAGGGTAGCCTCTCTACTATAGTATTATAGGGTTATAGGATTTTAGTGAATTGGTATTGGGGAATTTTAGCGCAGGGTTTACTGTTTAATTTGTTTTTATTTAATTGTTTGTATTTTCATGTGTATTTATTGTTTTAACTTCCCTGTGCACCGCTCCGAGTCCCCTTGGGGAGAGGGAGCGGTCTAGAAATTAAATTATTATTATTATTATTATTATTATTATTATTATTATTATTATTATTATTATTATTATTATTATTATTATTATTATTATTATTATTATATCATTGCTTTGGTCCTTTTGAGCTGAAGGCTCCTAGTAATGTTAAATGATGAGTTTCTGTCATTGGGTTATGGGATTCAGCTACCTTCACTAACCCTATTAAAGTGAAATGAGCTAATTCTTGTCTACCCAGAATTGGCAAACCCAGAGGTAGTACTGATAAAAAGGAATATTTATAGCTCAGGGTTGAACTGTGGAGTCTTTGGTGTTCTCTGAGCTTGATGATTTTCTTCCGGACGTTTTATTACCAAGCTAGATAACATCATCAGTGCTAAGGAGCAAATTCCATTCCCTGCGAGTATTGATGATGTTTCCTGGTTTGGTAATGAAACATCTGCAAGAAAACTACCAAGCTCAGAGAGCACCAAGGAGTCCCAGGGGAAGTATCACAAGAATGAGCTCAGTTTCTTTCTGGGTTCTTTCATGCGTCACATAGTCCTCTTGCATTTTGGTTTTGCATAGCTTGTTTGGGATCCAGATCTAGACTAAACTATGGCTTAATTTAAATACGGTTTTGAAAATAGGCCAACTTCAAAGTATTGTTCATAAAGCTCAAGTTTGCTAAATCTCAATCATTAAAATCAACTCCAAGATTAACATTATAAAATACAGTGAACTCTGAAATGCCAACAGAAATGATTCTACCTCCTAGGATGAGGGGGAAACGAAGGCAGACAAACTTAAGTTTTCTTTGTCATATGCTATAGTTTGATATTTTATCTGAATGCAGCCAGAACTGCGGGTGCACACCAGTGGTGGGATTCAATTTTTTTTACTACCAGTTCTGTGGGCGTGGCTTTGTGGGCGTGGCAAGGGAAGGATATTGCAAAGTTCCCATTCCCTCCCCACCCCACCAGTGATGGATTCCGGATCCTGTCGCAACTAGTATGCTGCGCACGGGGCTGGGCATGCATGTGCATACCACCACCCTGAGACACCCAGCTGCTCGGCCGTTTGTATTATAAACAGCTATGGAATGCGGGTGGGCCAAATGAGCCACTGTATCAGTACAATGGCCGCTACTCCCAGCTACTACTGCTACAGCTGTACCACCCAAAACCCACCACTGCACCCCAACCCACTCACCGGCTTTCCAGCTCCGTTCTCCTGTTCAGGGCAACAAAAGAAAATGAGCTGTGAGGCAGCAGAGGTGGGGCCAGCCTATTTGCCGATTCTCCGAACTATGCAACATTTCCACTACCGGTTCTCCAGAACCTGTCAAAACTGGCTGAATACCACCTCTGGTGCACACTACACACATATAAACTTGGCCTGTGAGATAGCAAGAAAACATTAAGCAACCACTTCATATTTCTGAAGACAAAAAGGATTTGTAGAAAACTCTTCCAAATTACTGGATTTTGTGACAATAAAATTATGCCTAATGAAGGACCTGGTAAACTTACAGATAGGCTGAGGGCTAAAGTGGTGACTTAAAACCGCATTTTCAAGTGGGAGACAATATCAAGATTGTCTATGGGTGTTTTATTCAGCTGTATTCTTTTCAGTATTCGTAGGCTAGCCAAAAGCTTCTTGGGGACCTACAAAACTCACTTAACAATGGTGTCACTTAGCAACAGAAATTTTGGGCCCAATTGTGGTCGTAAATCAAGGTCTACCTGTACTACCTAGCAATGCACCCAAATTATTTCGAGGAATTTGAAGCTGACTTCAACTTTTGCCTTTCTCCCCCTTTAATTTGATCTAGTTGGCCCAAATGGTTTTGTTCGGTCCATAAAAACCAACGTAGAAGCTCTTGTAATAATCTTTTGTTGACTTAACAAATCAGCACTTCTGATTATTTAGAAGTTCCTCTGAAGAGCTGGCTGATACGTCATATGACCGGCAGTATGACCACTGCATTGTTTGTGCTTCAGATGTGAACTTTCTTTCACTTCAGTTGTTGTTTGTGGACGTCTGGGTCACCCGGAATAACAGCTGGAGCTTCCTGTTTTTGAAATTCAATTTCAGTCAAGCATGGAAAGAAAGGGTAAAAAAAAAAAAGATGCATCTTTTCTCCCCGCTTGCCAGCTTAACATGACTGGGGAAGAGTCAGGCTCAAAGGCAACTGGTGTAAAAGAACAGATTTCCCCAAAGGGTGCCAGAAGATTAGGTTGGCTTAATGGGGGTTGCTAGAGGTCTTCTCAGACTCGTGCATCCAATTTGTTTCACCGGTTCTTATTTACAAGTTAGCGGGTTGCTGTGCACTTTTGTTGTTTGTTGGTAGAAAACAAGGGAGTCTCTCCTTCCTTTGAATGCTGCCTGGGTGTGCCACAGGGCAACAAAAAACAGGCATAACCATCTCCAGATATTCTTGGACTTCATCCAGCTACGATTGCCTCGAATATCACCTAAGTAGTATAATAATACTACCCATCTGCTCATGTACAATTCCCCCTTGGCAAACTGAAAAGGAAGAGATGGGGGGGGGGAGCTTCTGGTGCATTGTATGTTTTGTCAGATGGGCTGATTTTCTGTTAGAAAGCTTTTAATATTATATATTTTTAACGTCATCCTTCACCTTGTAGGAAGTTAAAACCCAGCCCTCTCCTAGAAAAATGAAATATCCTAGGAAATATTGAAAAGGCAGAATATTACATTTTCCTGGATGTGAAAAGGGAGAAACATGTTTTAATTCCTGCAGCTTCCTGCCTGCCCCACCTTTTGTCAATGGGCCATTAAGAGGCCAAGCCAGTCTATTCACATAACAAAAGACCCCTCCCCATCAGCTCCAGGGTGATGGAATCAAGGCATGCTGGTATTAGCCCCTTACTGACCCCATGGTATCTGAGAACTCAACCAAACCTGGACTCAGCCTAGAGAGTTGCCTCTACATGGTCCCATGAGAGTCTGACAACCAATCAGAATACATTTCTTACACAGGAACAGGAAACAGATAGGTGGGGCTGAACAGATTATAAAAAGCCCAGCAAGCCCCTTCCTCAGCCCTTTTTCTTCTTCACCCAACACCTGGAAGCATGTGATCACTTTTTCCCCAGGACCATTAAACTATCTTTCTGAGCAGCCTCTGTGTGTCCAGTGTCTTTTTCCCACTTGGAGCTGAACCCAGAAGGACGTTTCTTCCAACAACCTTCACCCTAAAATGATGCACTTTAGGTGAGGGAGTTGGCATTTATCAAATGAACCTCTCCTCATTATAGAGAATAATAGCATATTATTTGCAGACTCCTTTTTCTTTTGGTGTGCAACGTGTAGGCATCTTCTGATCTCTTTTGCCTTGAGTTTTCAGAATATAAAGAAGCAATTTTCTGAAGTCACCATATTAACATCTTGAGTTCATTATAACCCCCAGTTTTATCCCACCTATGTGAAGACTAGCCAGCAATCGAGAAGGCTAAGAGATGGGCCAGAAACTAACAATAGAGTGAAGACATTGAATAATATACAGCATCATCAGCAGAAAGCAAGAGCTGACATCAAGTGACAAGGATAGCCGAATGCTATAAATAGGCTACATGACTAACATGTACTTAAGAAGTTGGATAGATTCTTTGAATCCTGTTGAATGTTGCATGAATTAATCATTTTATGTAGAAAGCAAGGGATGTGAGCAAGTTTATTTTATTTATTTATTTGTGAACATGTACAAAGTAACAGATATTAGTATAGACATGGGCATTATGCGGGATCGGATCCTGCCTCATACATCCTCGTGGCCGATTCGCTCCCACAGAGAGGGACTTCTCCGGGTGCCGTCCACTAGACACTGTCAGCGGGCGACACCCAGGGGAAGGGCTATCTCTGTGGCGGGCCCGGCCCTCTGGAACGACCTCCCCCCCGATATCAGGACGACCACGGACCTCCGCTCCTTCCGTCTTAAATTAAAGACTCACTTTTTCTGTCTGGCCGGCCTAGGATGAGTCTCTCTGCCTCTGGGGTTTTATGGGGAATTAGTATTATTTAGTTTTAATGGGAATTTTAGCGCAGGTTATATTTAATTTGTTTTTAGAATTGTTGTATGTATTTGGTTTTTATTCTACCTGTGCACCGCCCCGAGTCCCTGTGGCGAGAGGGTGCGGTTTTACAAATTAAATTATTATTATTATTATCACATGAGATTGGTAAAAAAGATGGATATAAATAAGTATAACATGGCCATGAACACATAAAATGAGTACATATCAATGGGGACAGTAGGACAGGGTAGGCGCGGTGGTGCGCTTATGCACGCCCCTTCGGGACATCTTAGGAAACATGTGAGGTCCACAGTGGATGGTTGGTACATACCAGCTGAACCTTCCTTTGTTATGAAGAACAATGGTTTGTTCCTTGCAGATGTTAAGTTCCCTTGTCTCAGGTCAAAGTTTAGTCCCAGCTCATCTTAATTAACAGATTGTAATTAACATTGGAGTCCTGGCCTCCCCATCATTCAGGCAATTAATTGCTTCTTTCTGGTAATGTAGTCTAGTTGAGGGTTAAAGTTGAAACATAGAAAAATACTAAATAAAAAAGAAAAATAAGGCAGCTAGCATAGGAATGAGAAAGAGAGAGAGAGAGAGAGAGAGAGAGAGAGAGAGAAGTTGGAGAGAGAAATTGTTAACACAAAGGAACAGGGTTTTTCAGGCTGGGTGAAAGTCTAGCTTGATAACAGAAAATAATGTGTTGTATTTATTCTTATTTTCTAGTCCTTTAACTTTGTCAATCAAGATGTGACTAACATTACAAATGATTTTGACAAATCCAGGCTGTGCATACAAATGTTAGTCTACCATTTGGTGACGGTATCGGTTTAACTGAATTATAGATAAACTTGAGTCAATTGAGTATAAAGGGGAGTCATCTTGTTTAGGGAATCAAGTGAAAATGGTGTGGTGATCTCAGTGATGTGCTAGAATGAATTGCTTCTAGCAGACATTTTCAGCATGCAGAGCAGGGCTCTTTGATACAGAGCATCTGAGCTGTATTTCATTAATTAAATGTCTATGCTGCCCATCTTCCTGACCAAGATGAAATGGTTTTGGATGGTTAACAGATAAAAGATTAACAGAGTTGGAAGGGACCTTGTGTCAGGGTTTCAAATAGCATCCAAAAAGTAAATCAGAGTCCAAGGCAAAGTATTGCTCAAAGTTCCAATTGATGAAGAGAACCATGTTGGCACATCTGGAAAAACCTGAATCTAAAAGCTTCCTGGTTTCTCCCACCTAGTTGAAAGTTCAAGATCTTTCTCCCACACCCACAAGTCCATCACATGGTCCAATCTCCCACTGCCATGCTGGCAGTTCCACCCATCCAGTTCCTATCAGGTGCAGAGGTGCAAAGACAAAGGATGACCTTGGCTTTCTAGAAAGAATTTTGTTATGGCTACATAGTATGTAACTCCTTAAAATCCCCCCCTCCCATTTTCCCAGAATAGAAAATGCATAATAGAATCATAGAAAGCGTGGCAGGCCAAAGATCCAAAAGAAAAGATGGCTACAGGCCTGACACCTTGTACTGTAGGCCATCTAGTCCAACTCCCCAGTTAAGAGATCAATACTGGTGTTTAGCAGTGGTTCTCAACCTGTAATCTGCAGACCCTTGGGCGACTGCGATGTCATCACAGGAGGTCAGTGAAGGCTTGAAGAAATGTTATGATTTAAATCTTGAGTTAAATCCTTGTGGTCCGTGGCCACAAAAAGTATTTAAAGGTTTAAAAATGAAGAAAAGGTTGAGAACCACTGGTCTACAGCAATACTTGTTCTCAGCCTGCCTAAATTAAATTGAAGTAAATGGGTGGCTGTGCATAGTAATATAAGGATACAGAGTTGTGACTCCACAACGAATGTAGTAATAACAACTGTGGAATGAAAGCATTCCCATGCCAAAGGAGTAATAGGTTTGCATTGAAAAGTTAGCAAATTGGAATGGAAAATGTTATTTCTTTCAAAAGAAAGAGCATAAAATTAAAATCAAAGTAGTTTTGAATAGCCTTAATACCATGCTGGGCTGGCAGGCATTGTGTCATTCTAATTAAAAAGTGTGTGTGTGTGTGGGGGGGGGGGGGGAAATAACCACAAATCAAAGCTTGGAGAATAATATTTAAAACACTGGAATGTAACCTGCCAGCAGTAATCTCTAGATTTGCTATAAACCATGAATGAAGGAAGGGTGATAATCTTGGGATAGGGGGATCTAACATAGTAGCAAACAGTGTTTCTTTTTCCTTCTATTCCCCTTCTTCACCCCACCTCTTGAGTTTGTTTTGACTGGTGATTATTGATAACGAAGCTGATACGGGGTTGATAAAATGCAATTCAATCACTTAAATTTATAATTATCTTTAGAGGCATGGGGAGAAATTCCCTTCAAAATGCTCTCCCCCTCACCAGCGAAACAGTTCCTGAGCACAGCAGGACAAGGAGAAGGAAGGAAAATTAACATAAGCAAATGGCCAATTGCCCTGGTGTTATTGTTGGAACTCAAAACTTGAAATCCAGTGGTCTTCACTGAGATTAATGATCCTGAGCATGAATGGGATTACAGCACAAAGAACTGGCTCTTGCAAGAAGACAAGATGAAAAACAGGGAAAGAAAGAAGAGTCCTTGGATAAAAACACATGCAAATAAATAGAGGAAAGCCGAGCCTAACAAGTGGCAAGTTCCCTGTTCGGGAACTCATGGTTTCCACAGGATCAAGGGTTCCTGCCAGTTCTAGCCTCTTCTATAGAAGAGGTTCCACAAACCTACAGTGCCGTTTAGAATCAGTTCCAGCTCCCTCCCCCCGCCCATCTGCCCATCATCAAGATGAAGAGCGAGAGGAGGAATTGTGGGAGTTGAAGTCCACAAATCTTAAAGCTGTCAAGTTTGAACACCCCTGGGGTGTTTTTTTCTAAAGGGTTAGGGGTGCAAGGGTCTTGTAACTTGACAGCTTTAAAACTTGCGTGCTTCAAATGCCAGAGTTTCTGAGCCAACATTTTGGTTGCTAAGCAAGAGCGTTGTTAAGTGAGTTTCACCACATTTTACAAGTTGGCCATGGCCACCCCAAGTTACATGACTGCCAAGCCACTCCTACCCAGTCACATGGCCGGCAAGCCACTCCTACAAAGCAGGCCACAGAGGTTCTAAAAGTTTTTAAAAACCCACCATTGCACAGGATGTATTGCCATGCTGTATCTCATCCGCCCACACTGAGACAGCCTGAAAAGGACTTGAGATGTGCTGTTATGGAAGTGATGTTTCCCTCTTACCCAGGCTCAAGACCTTCAGGACCAACAATTGATGGCTCCTGGAAGAAGAGGTTTAAGGGATACAATGTGGGGCAGTGATTTGTTTGATCTGGGAGATTGCCCCTTTATGTCCAGTCTTTGGGCTTAGTACCCAGTCTGCAGAGTTGTTTTGACTGTGAAAGAGATTGGAGACATGGCATCTACAGCTATCCCCTACCCCCCACCCCCCTTTTTAAAAAAGTACATAATTTGACTTGGTTGACCTAGATCAGGGGTCTGCAAAGTTGGCTCTTTTAAGACTGGTGGACGTCCACCAGTCTTAAAAGAGCCAACTTTGCAGACCCCTGACCTAGATAGTGTGTAACTCTAAAGCTGATTATGAGGAGTTCTCAGTGCTCTCTGAGCTTGGTTGTTTTCTTGCAGACGTTTCATTACCCAGATGATGGTGATGTTACCTAGTTTGGATAATGAAACATCTGCAAGAAAACAACCAAGGACTCAATCAGAGGACACCAAGGACCACTTATTTCATTCCTGAGCTATAAATATTCTCCTTTATTGGTCTGAAGCTGATTAGCCTACCTCGGGCTTAATACATATAACTGAAAGTGTTGTTGCAAAGACTAGGCTCTACGTGATCAAAAATTCCTTTCCCGGTTATCTCAGTAGTCCTGATTCCTTGTTTCCTCCCCTCACCGTGTGTTCTTAGGGTAGTTTCCAGCTCTGGTATAAACCCAACAATCTCAATGTCAGGCCTGGAAGTCATATTTTGCATTGGGCCTTCAGGTCTGCCACACTTAATGCTGGGGAAAGTGGGAGGGGGGATCATACAGAGTATGGGAGATATATAGTCACAATAACATCCCTTTCTCAGAGAGTCAAGGACAGCTTGCCCTGCATCTGGAGGGGTATGGCTGGGAGGCATCTCCAATTGGGATGGTGCCTGATTGGGCCATGTGACGGACATGTGGGTGCTGGGCAAGGGCTTGGACTTTCATTTGGATGGGGAAAACCTGGAAGCTTTCAGATTCGGGTTTTCCCAGATGTGCCAATATGACATATCTAATAAAATGGAGCTTTGAGGAACTTCAAGCCTTGGAATCTTCCTTCATTGCAGGTGTTACTTGGCACCCTGGCACTCTACAGAAAGCACACAGCTCTTGGTGCTGAAGTTCAAGTACTCTAGCTCTCAACACTTCACAATGAACTCAGTGTGGATTTGGGCTGCACAACTATGGATAACCACTACATTCTGGTTAACCCACCCACACCTACACCCACACACAATTTCTTGGCTTCCATCTTGTGGTTGAAAGTTCATATGACTGATCTGTCAGCTGATAAGGAATCCTCCATGCTGCAGCTAGAAGGGAAAAACAAAACAAAAATGCAATGCACAAAATAACTTTAGGGTTGTGTGTGTTAATTGGAGAGGAGTTTTCACAAAGCAGAAGATACACTGGAACATTTCAGTGCAAGGAATTGCCAATCACCATTCTGGGTTTACATGTTCTGGGAGCAGAAAGATTTAGGGTAGCATGATTTCCTGCTGGTTTCTGGAGGGAAGGGAGAAAAATGATACAATAGCTCTTTTATCGATCTAAAACTGACCTTTAGTACAGGGGTGAAATACAATGATCTTACCTATTCATAAATGCATATCAATGTTCAAGCAAGAGAAGATGGGGCTTTCAGGTCCTCATTTGAGATGTATGTACCTTTAAGTGCATTGAGCATATATATATACAGTCACTAATCTGCTGACTTCATCTATGTCCCCCTTCTGAGCTGAACCACAGCATATATACGGGATGAGCTTATGTACAGGCATTTGATAAATGGATCTGAGCATATGCAGCATATTATCACTAACTTGCTTACCTCACATATGTGCCTCTCTGAACTGAAGCAGCTTGGTTTATGGTTAGATGCATAATAGTGTAATGATAAATATGCATTAATAACCTAACGCGCTTCTGATATTCACAACATTTACAGAAGCACTCTAAAACTGCAAGGCGTAACACAGTTCTTACTCTGATTTACATTCAAATATTATTTGTCAGAAATAACATAGAGTATAGCACATCTATATCTCGCGGATGAAGCATCTGTGGCTTTCCAGATGTTATTCAAACACAGCTCCCAGCCACAGCTCCTGTACAGTATCATCTGGTGCTGTTGAAAATTACACTGCAGGGAGATCGTTTCCGGCTTCGGACGCGGACGGACGTGGATTCCACATGTCCGCCGCTGTGTTGCCTCAGCCGTGCCTTCGCATGCAGGGAGGGACGGGCATAATCCTCCCCTCCGTACGGGCGGCTTGCGGTGAGGGCCCCCATCTTGACGGCGGTCGGGGAGGCTGCTCCCGCTTCGCCCCAGGGGCTGAGGAACTTTCGCAGGGGGAGTTTCCCTTTCGCCGAAGGAGCTGGAACATGGAGGATTTTTATAAGGAGCTGAAACGCCGGGGCTGAATGGTTGCGCCGAAGCTCTGGACTAGAAAAATGGTATGTGCCTTATTTGGATTTGTTTGCATTCAACTTTATGGAAAGAGAAGATAGGGGGGAGTTGGAAACAACCCCCCTGGAACCAAAGCGGCATTGGAGAAAGAGTCCCGCAATGCGGAGAGAATGAAAGTGGCATCCGTTGGATTTATTGAAAAAGGAAATCTATTGCCAAATAAGGGATTGCTGTTAGACAATGTATCCTGAGCCTTGCTACATTTTAAATTGATTTTTTCCACTTTTGCTTGCTTCACCCTGCCGGCAAGGCGGAAGGATGGAGTTCTCTTTGTTCCCAGGATGGAACTTTTCTTTTTGGAAATAAGCATTCCTCCATTTTAATAAAAATTAGACTAACTTTAAAATATATATAAAAAGGACCTGCTCTGGTGTCTTTCAGTGCTCTCTCCCCTTGTGAAACCTTCTGCCTTTGTTTGGAAAGTTTTTTCCTTTTTTCTTTATTTTTCTCTCTGGACGTTGCAAACTTAATTTGAATTTCAGCTGCTTTTGTCTCAGACTTCACAGCCCAACAGCGCCATTCCCCCCCCCTTTCTTCTCTATGCACCAACATTTAAAATTTTAATTATGGCATCGAGGAAACCTCCATCTGGGAAATCAAGCTCTGCTCCAGCATCTACAAAACCCAGTCCATCCTCACAACCAAAGATTTCAGCCTTGTTACAGAGGGAAACAGAAGTAGAGGATCCTAAGCCATCAAATCCTCAGCCATTAAACGTAGAGGAGATGTTTCAAAAAATAATGAATGAAATGCAACAAATCCGGAAAGACAATTTAAGTACAAGATTGGAACTATTGGAGGCGCAAAGAGAAATAACAAATAATAAACAAAAAATTGAGGGGCTGGAAGCGGGGGCAGTTGAGATGAAGGAGGAGATAAAAGACTTTAAGAAAGAAATTACAGATATTACTGGTCAAATGTCTAAAATTGATTTTGAACGTATGTCTTTCTTTTTAAGATTTCAGAATGTTCCAGAATCACCTAATCAGAATTTAAAAGAGTTAATGGCTACTATGTTAGCGGATTACATTAAGAAAGATAAGGAATTTATCTGGGGGGACATTGATTTGATTTATAGAATTAATTCAGCATTTGCCAAAATAAATGAGGTACCCAGAGAGATACATATTAAATTTATAAGAAGGTCAACGAGGGACGAGATACTGAGAGCGCAAAGAGGGGGCCCTCTGATATATCAGCAAAACGAGGTGGCCATATTGAAGCAGATCCCAAAGAAAATACGAGATATAAGAAGGAATTATTCCTTCTTAACAAAAAAATTACACAAAAAGGGGGTGTGGTTCAAGTGGCTGATGCCTGAAGGGATGCTGGTATTCTGGGAGGGAGGAAGAGTTAGAATCAAAACAGTAGAAGAGGCGGAGAATTTTCTTAAAAAACACTCCTCAATCCTGGATGATGGTGAGATGCGAATGGGAGGGGCCACGGGTCTGCCTGCTGGTGGGGGGGAGGAGGAAGAGACTATAGCAAAGAGGCTCAGATCGCAAAAATAACTTATCTTTTTTTATGATGGTAATTCCTGTACGGATGTTAATAGAACAAAGTGATTGAATGTATAAAATAATATGAAAATTTATGATTTTAAATGTATGTACCCCTTCCTTTTATTATTTCCTAATGGAATATGTATGAAGACTCGGAGGCGGTCATCAAACCCGATGTGGAAGCTCTAAAATATTATTTAATACCTTATTTACCCCTTTCCTTTTATAAATTGTTAAAACCAATAAAACTTTTTCAAACAAAAAAAGAAAAGAAAATTACACTGCAACAACATCTTCTGGGTCATAAGTTCTCTACCCTTGTTTTATTTCCCATATAGAACTTAAGCCTTTTGTAACCTGTGGGATCACCTGTGTTGGGCAGCCCTATACCTTTGCTTCATTAATAAATAAATAATATAAAATACTCCAGAGGATGGTATACAGTGGTGGGTTTCAAAGATTTTTAGAACCTCTTCTGTAGTTGTGGCCTGCTTTGTGGGAGTGGCTTGCCGGCCATGTGACTGCGTAGGAATGGCTTGACAGTCATGTGACTGGGTGGGCATGGCCAATTTGTAAAATGTGGTGAAACTCACTTAACAACGCTCTTGCTTAGCAACCAAAATGTTGGCTCAGAAACTCTGGCATTGAAGCACGCAAGTCTTAAAACTGTCAAGTTACAAGACCCCTAACCCTTTAGAAAAAAACCCCCAGGGATGTTCAAACCTGACAGCTTTAAGACTTGTGGACTTCAACTCCCAGAATTCCTCCTCTCGCTCTTCATCTTGATGATGTGCGGACGAGCAAGAGGAGGGAGCTGGAACTGGTTCTAAACGGCACTGTAGATTTGTGGAACCTCTTCTATAGAAGAGGTTAGAACTGGCAGGAACCCACCCCTGATGGTATGGGACAGGAAGGCCTGGAGTAACGTTGTCCATGGGGTCACGACCTTGCAACTAACAACAAATACAAAAATAAATAAAATAAATGATGGCCAGACCAAATCCGTTCATTCCAGAGGTGGTATTCAGCAGTTTCTGACCAGTTCTGGAGAACCGGTAGTGGAAATTTTGAGTAGTTTGGAGAACTGGTAAATACCAGTTGAAGTATCCTTCTCCTGGAGTGGGGTGGGAATGGAGACTTTACAGTATCTTTCCCTTGCCATGCCCACCAAGCCATGCCATGCCATGCCCACCAAGCCATGCCATGCCATGCCCACCAAGCCATGCCATGCCCACCAAGCCATGCCCACAGATCTGGTAGTAAAAAAAATTGAATCCCACCACTGGTACAGACTATTACCTCAGGTTTAAGGATTAGGGTTACTGGGGAAGATGGCATGGTCCCTACGAGGCCCTCCATTTTACGAGCTTCTTTATGACATTTCTAGGCACAGGAGGCGCTTCTTTGCATGCAAATATTGTCAATAAAATGTTACACAGCCTTTAACTACTGAACCGTTAGAGGCATCAGGGGGATAACTGGCATTTACAGAGAAGCAAAGGTGGACAGACGTTCAATAAATCCCAAACACTGAATAAGGCATGCTAATTCGCCAAACACCATGATGACTATTCTCTAGTATTCACAAGGATTTTACTAATCTCTGACCTTCTCCACTTCTTTATTCCCTGTTTCCCATATATAACAGGCTGGGGTTATGAAAGAAATGTGGTGCGATGGCCACAATGAGAACAGCCTAATCGTACAGCAGGCTTATTTTTGCATTTGAATAGTTTCATATACTCTCTGTTAGCTGTTCACATTTATTTCTCTGGCGCAAATGTCACAACATTATAAAGACCTGCAAATTTACTGCTGACACACTGGATTTTAGGTCAAAGAGGTTGGCAGGTTTTTGCCGGCTCAATATATTAAAAACTAATTAATGGTGATCCCAAATTAATACGAGCTATACATTTCCTGACCTTTGATTTGCCGTATAATATTATTCCATTGTTGTTTTTACATGTTCAAAGGTCAGTTTTGCATTTCCCTAGACGTTTTAGGTAGGCTTTAATAAATTACTAAGAAATTTTCAAGCCTCGGTTTGGGCTTGATCAAGGGCCAAAGGTGTGCCAATGTATCTTTGTCATCTCATCTAATTAGGCTCACAACCAATTGCAATTTCAGCAGCAGGATCCCTGAGGGGGGCGGGCGGTTGGGAGATGGGCTCAAATAACAGGTTGGGAGGGGGAGAGAAATATGTGTATCCTGGGGTGTAGTCTGTTCACTCCTTTCTTAAAGCACACTCCTTCTTAACAGGATACATGTGAGCATGGAAATATTAAAACAAGAACTGGCTAAAGAACCATGGTGGCCCTCATAGTTAGAATGGGATATTGCAGGCTAACTCCACTGCCTGCCAGCAGTTCGATTCTCACCGGTTGATTCAGCCTTCCATCCTCCCGAGGTCAGTAAAATGAGGACCCAGATTGTTGGAGTCAATATGCTGACTCTGTAAAACTGCTTAGAGAGGGCTGTAAAGCACTGGGAAGCGGTGTATAAGTTTAAGTGCTATTGCTAAAAAGACAGTAAAGCTTTACATTTTTTGTGACTATGTGCTGATGTGTTGATTCCCAGCAGGGGAGCATCCTGCATCGTTTCTTGATAAAATAAGAAAGAAAATTCAAGGTCTTTGGGGATTGCATTTCCTGGATGTTTCTAGGTAGTTTTCTTGGAAATCATACTGAATCGAACACTTCTTTTCCTTTGCTGACTGCATACCTCCAGGTGCTCCAAATCACCCTTTCCTTTGAATCAAGAGTATGCTGCAGAAACCAGGTTCAACCAGGCTTAGGTTTTGGAAATCAGTTAAAGATGGCTGGAAGGTAGCTCCATCTATGACTTGAGGCTGGAGCATAGTGAGGCTCTTAATAATCCAAAGAAGGACATTCAGCAAAAGAAGGCCTGAATTTTAGGGACATTGAGAACTAACCATTACTGAGTTCCTCCAATGGCAATCTTGTCTTTGATCCAATCATTTGTTCTGTTTTGTTTTGTTATATACAAGTGATCTTCGACTTACAACCATTCATTTAGTGACTGCTTGAAGTTACAACAGCACTGAAAAAAAGTGACCCGTGACCATTTCCCCACATTTATGGCCATTGCAGCATCTCTGTTGTCATGTGATCAAAATTTGGACATTTGGCAATTGGCACGTATTTATGATGGTCCCAGGATCATGTGATCACCTTTTGCGACCTTTCGACAAGCATAGTCAATGCATCCAGATTCACTTAACAGCCATGTCACTAACAACTGCAGTGTTTCACTCAACAGGGGCAAGAAAGGTTGTGAAATGGGGCAAAACTCACTTCACAACTTTCTCATTTAGCAACAGAAAGTTTGGACTCAATTGTGGTTGAAAATCAAAGATTACTGGTATTGTATTTGGTAATGAAATGCCTGCAAGAAAACCACCGAGCTCACAGAGCACCAAGATCTCATAACCTTTCTGCTCAGCTGAAGATGGCCTCAGCTAAGCCCATGCAAGAACAATTTTGTAATGCTTGGGATTTCTATCAGACATGATGAGTTTGTCAGAAGGGGCTATTGCTATATTGCTCTAATTACCAGCATAGTCTGACTATATATACATACATACCAGGGGTGGGTTTCTGGGGGATTGGCCAGGATCGGGCGAACCCTTTCGTAAAATTTCCGGATCCCGAGCGATCCCTTTGGATCGTGGACCCGGAAGTAAGTCGCCGCTGCTAACTGCTGCTCCCAGCTGGGGCGGGCAGGCAGGAAAGCAAGCAAGGCGACTGCGCTGTCTTCTTTTTCCCTCAACGAAGCGCCGCCTCCTCCTCGCCCATGCTTCGCTGAGGAAAAAAGAAGACAGCCAGGCCGGCTCTCCGAAGGGGTCCCCCTTTCCCCTTCTCCATGGGGGTGGGTGGTGGGGGTGGGCCGCTCACCTCGTCGCCCCACTTGAGCACGTCCTTGTGCCTCTCCCCGACGGCCCGGTAGATGTGCAGGAACTGCTGGATGCCGTGTTTGCGCACGTGCTCCGCGTGCCGCTGCGTCTTCTCCCAGCTGAGTGGAGAGCCTTGCGACAGAAGCCCCATGGCTCTGCCGGGGAGAAAGAAGAGGAGGCGCGCGGAAAAGGCAACCTGTGGCCGCTGCTGCCGTGACAACTCCGAAGAGCAGCGCTCGGGCCAGGAGCCGCCGGCCAAAAAAAAAGAAAGCACACACACACACACACACACAACCTACTTCAGGTGGCGGGAAACACGCAAGGAGAATCCACTCGCGGCTAGGCGTAGAGGGGAAGAGGTGGCTGAGCAAAGGGAAGGGGGGGAAAGGCGCTCCCGCCGCCTTCCCGAGCCTCCCGCTTTGCCAGCGGCCAGTACCCTTCGCAGAGGGAAAAAGAAGACAGCGCGGTCGCCTTGCTTGCTTTCCTGCCGGCCGGCCCAGCCCCTGCTGCTGCCGCCGCCGCCGCTAACTGCTGCTCCCAGCTGTCTTCTTTTTCCCTCTGCGAAGGGTACTGGCCGCTGGCAAAGCAGGAGGCTCGGGAAGGCGGCGGGAGCGCCTTTCCCCCCCTTCCCTTTGCTCAGCCACCTCTTCCCCTCTACGCCTAGCCGCGAGTGGATTCTCCTTGCGTGTTTCCCGCCGCCTGAAGTAGGTTGTGTGTGTGTGTGTGCTTTCTTTTTTTTTGGCCGGCGGCTCCTGGCCCGAGCGCTGCTCTTCGGAGTTGTCACGGCAGCAGCGGCCGCAGGTTGCCTTTTCCGCGCGCCTCCTCTTCTTTCTCCCCGGCAGAGCCATGGGGCTTCTGTCGCAAGGCTCTCCACTCAGCTGGGAGAAGACGCAGCGGCACGCGGAGCACGTGCGCAAACACGGCATCCAGCAGTTCCTGCACATCTACCGGGCCGTCGGGGAGAGGCACAAGGACGTGCTCAAGTGGGGCGACGAGGTGAGCGGCCCACCCCCACCACCCACCCCCATGGAGAAGGGGAAAGGGGGACCCCTTCGGAGAGCCGGCCTGGCTGATGGAGGGATCCTTCGGCTGCGCTTGGGAAAGTCTCCCGATTGAGATAGGCCGCCACTCCCCCCTCCCCCCCGTCTTCTCAGGTAGAAGGTCGGTGCTGGAAGAGCGGGGAGGCTTCTGGCTCTGCGCCTTGCCAAATGGAGGGGACGGGGGAGGCTGGATGCGGGGGAGAAGCGATCTGTTTATTTAAATCGGAATTTCCTTGAACGGAGTTTAGGTGTGAGGCTTAGAAAACAGACCGGCAGCCGTCAAGTCCCTTCCCTGTCGCTGACCTACCTGAGGCTGGTTTCACAAGCCAGCAACCCCCCCCCTCCCCTCTTTCTGTACCATTAACTGAAATATATATATATACACATATATACAAATTGGCCACTCCCACCCGGTCACATGGCTGGCAAGCCACTCCCACCCGGTCACATGGCCGGCAAGCCACTCCCACCCAGTCACATGGCCGGCAAGCCACTCCCACCCGGTCACATGGCCAGCAAGCCACAGAACCTGTTCCAAAAATTTTGAAACCCACCCCTGATACATACATACTTTTAGATGTTTAATTAAAAAACCATAAAGTTGGCATGCTGGAAAACAAAACACCAGCCTCCAGTATCTATTTTATTTTCCAAGAATTGTTGTGGATCTGGGTGGCCCCTGGAAGATTTATTAGAAAATAAAAATGATATCCAGCTGCAATCCAGTGCTCTGCATTTCACATCTGGCTTGATTTAAAAAAAGGTAAACAGGAGTACTATGGAACATCCTATGAAGTGATCATGAGCCTCGGTGGTGCAGTGGTTAGAGTGCAGTACTGCTGCCTGCTGGTCGCCTGCAATTCGGCAGTTCGAATCTCACCAGCTCAAGGTTGACTCAGCCTTCCATCCTCCTGAGATCAGTAAAATGAGGACCCAGATTGTTGGGAGCAATATGCTGACTCTGTAAACCACTTAGAGAGGGCTGTAAAGCACTGTGAAGTGGTATATAAGTCTAAGTGCTATTGCTATTGCTAAACTGCTAAAGAAAAGAGTTTGATAGCATTTTGATAAATCAGTACAGGTAGTCCTCGACTTACAACAGTTCATTTAGTGACTGTTCAAAGTTACAATGGCAATGAAAAAAGTGACCTATATCCATTTTTCACTCCGATGACAGTTGCAGCATCCCCACAATCTTGTGATCAAAATTGGGATGCTTCACAACTGGCATGTACAGTAATTACACTCGTTTAGCAACTGCAATGTTTCACTTAATAACTGTGGCAAGAAAGAAAGTAAATTGGGGCAAAACTCACTTAACAACTGCCTCCCTTAGCACAGAAATTTTGGGCTCAATTGTCGTAAATGAAAGACTACCTGTATATTCTATAATTCCTCCCATGATCTATCTTTCAGCAGCCATTTATGTCTTTCCATCATCCCCAACATGTTCTCAGATATTTAGATGTGAGGACACCTTAAGGGTGAGGATTCATGCATTTGTCTTGTTGTGTTTTTGTTATATCTTAGGTAGAGCTACCAGCTACCAAGGAGCAACAGGGTATAAACAGAGTTAGGGGTTTATTCTGTGCCCCCTCTTTTGTCTATCATTCTGCTTCTTAGATTATATGACTGTTAATCTGAGATCACTTCCTTCTGCCTTATTTCTCTTTTGATTGTCCTCCTGATTGTAGGTAGTTAGCTAGGGGCTGGGCTTTACATATCATTGTCATATATTTCTTTGCTCTCAAACCTGCACAAGATGCTTCAATTTCCAATTCCTATCATTTGAACCTTTTTGTTACAAAGAATTAAGATTATTTGCCGGGTCTTCCTTTTTTACTAACTTCCTTTTTACTTTTTTGCTAACTTCCTTTTACTTCCTTTTTTACTAATTCATTTTTCCTTTAGCAAGTAAAACTAAGGAAGGCAAAATTATTGGATTGCTGGAGTATAATAACTGGCATACAGTAAGAGTGAGAGAGTACTGTTTAAGACTTAGAAAAGAAAGAAAGAGAGATAGAGAGATAGAGAGAACGAAACCTTTCTCTGTCTCACCCCTCTTATCATCATCATCATCATCTGATAGGGGTGTCAAACTGGCGAACAGTGGGCTACAGGCCTGATGCATCATGTGCAGGGCAAAATGTTGCAATCACCTTTGACACCCCTTTCAGTATGTGAATTCTACAAGGCTGTTTAAGAGATTTACAAAGATGAACATAGCTATCATGCATTCATCTATCCATCCATGCATCCATCCATCCATCCATCAAAATATATTGTTTTAGAGCAGATAAGAAGTATAAATAACTATACATAAATGTCCTTGTGTCCAGATAGAGAATGCTTTGTACTGAAGTGTATTTAGCCTTTTAAAAGTGTGAATTACACTGTTATTCAATTTGTCCCAGCATCCCATTTGGAACTGGGAGAGTCAAAATGAGGTAGAGGAAGAAGAGTCAGTATGCTTTTAAAAAGCTAGGCAGATGCACTGTCAAAATGATTGATCTGTTAGCCACATGGAGCTATGTTAGCCCATGTATACACCTGAGCCTCTTAAGAACTTTCTTTGCCTAATCTATCCAATGGCTATTACAAAGCTGTGTTAGTCTGTAAATGGATTTTCCCACCCTACAAATCTTCCCAGCTGTAGCCATCTGTTGGCCAATAGGCTGCTGTATTATCCAATTGGCAGACCAGCCTACTTGAAAATAAAAATGGATTGGCCTGATCTACTTGAAGGCCATATGGAGCTGTGTTGGCTAATGATGAATCTACCTGCCCCAAACCTGGTTGGCTCATCAAACATGAAGCACTGCTGGGGTAGCATGATGGGAGCAAGCAGCTGTGGCTTCTGGGCTTTTACCTCTGGCAAGCATTTGCCCATAGATGCTTTCATGCTGTGCTTCTCTCAGTCCAATGAAGCTGCTTGTGCTCTGCTCTCCTTCAAGCAGCCTCTGAATGAAATCCTGATAAATTATGAAAGTCCTGGAGATCTCTGTATCTCTTCCCACTGATATCTTTACTAGCTGTTTATTTATTGGTTGCCTGGTAGGAGGAAAGGAGCATGATTAGAAATGCTTCCACAGTGTTGTCTTTAATATTTCACTTTTATTGTCTTTTTACGTGAAAATATTTGGTGAATCTCTTCACCACAACCCCTGACAAAAGGATGATAAAATCATTAAAACTTTGAAATAAATGCCTGTGTATTGTTCTTTTTTCCTAGCGTAATGACTAAGCAATACGTTTACAGATAACATTTCCTTCACCTTCAGACGATTGGATTATATAATATGCTTGTTACATTCAGCACAAAAAAAACCCCATTATTAAGATATATTCAGGATTTTACTATTGGACGGCTTTATCATTCTCTGCAAGATTTACACTGGAGTAACAATAAATAACAACAGCTTAAAATGTGTCTCTATGGGAGAGAAAAATGGCATTCTACAGATTTCATCCTGTGTGTGATACTACAGAAGTAACTTACAGATTTTCCTGCCCATTCTAGGTTCTTCCTGGCTTGAGTTTACTGTTTATGGATATCCCACTTTTGACTTGTTTTGTTAACAACAAGAACAAAGGTAACAACAACAAATTGTGATGGAAATTCTGAGGGTCATTTTAAACCAGCACCTTCTAAGTGTACCATTTATCGCTCACTGATTGAAGTTTTGATATCTGCTACCATGTTTCTCCAAAAATAAGAGAGGGTCTTATTTTCTTTTGACCCCCATGAAATAAGTGCTTGGCCTTATTTTTGGAGAGGTCTTATTATTTTTGAGGTGCAGGAGGTAGCGAGCGTGGACACTTCATGGCTGCTGCTGTGTTGCAATATTTTCAGGGAGGGCTTATTTTGGGGGAAGGGCTTATTTTAGCATATGCGCTCAAAAGCCCGATTCGGCTTATAAGACCTGGGGAGGTCTTATTTTCAGGAAAACAGGGTAGTATAATTTTGAAAGTTTAGCTCTGGCCTAGTTTTTTTGGACTAGCAACATGTAATTTGGGTTTTTAATTAACTGATCCTTACCCTTTGAAATTGGCACATTCAATGAATGTATTGTATACGTTAGCATTCTGTACTTCATAAGTATATAATGAAACAAAAGCGCAGTTTGGAGTCCGATCAATCATCTGTGACTGGACAGGATTCTCACCTAAATCCGGATCTAAAGGAATCCTGTGTGATTTTAGTATAGTGATTTTAGTATAGTGAAATGAGCCTGAGAATTTGAATGCTTAGCAGCTAAGTATAGCTAAGAGCTAATTGAACAATCAGTCGGAGAGTAGATTCCTCTGACTCCTGTGAAACACTTCATTTAAAAAATACAAGCCAATAATAAAATAGACTAAATCAGAAGCCAGATCGTCTACCATAGTTATATATGCAAGAGCCTAAGTCCCGCTCAGTTGTTTGTGAGCTGTAGAGAAGTTTGCTGTGAAGAAGGTGGAGGAAGTCGGCATGGGGGTGGGGGTGGGGGTCAATCCAATGGTGAGATTCAGCCAGTTCGCACCACTTCGGAAGAATTGGTTGTTAACTTTCTGAGCAGTTAGGTGAACTGGTTGTTGGAAAAAATCATTAGGGCAGAGAACTGGTTGTTAAATTATTTGAATCCCACCACTGGGTCAACCTATTCTCCAATTAACCTGAAGGCAGTATAAGAAGCAATGGATGGAAAGTAATCAAGGAGAGAACCAACCTAGAACTAAAGAAGAATTTCCTGAAAGCAATTTCCAAATGTGCGCCCCATTTTCAGCCTCCGTGCATCCCATTTTCAGCCCATTCCAGGTGGCAGGGATTACTGCCACTGCTACCGCAACCTCTCGCTGCCAAACAGACCAAAAATGGGACATGCCAAAATGGAGTGCACAGAGACCGAAAATGGGACATGCCAAAATGGAGTGCACAGAGACCGAAAATGGGGCACGTGGAAGCGGCAATAGGTGCCGGCGCGATGGGTGGCACCGGTGGCAATGAGTGGCGGAGATCCCTGCATCCTGGAATAGCTGATTGGCGGTATTCCCAGAGGCTGATCCAACCACCAATCAGTTGCTCATGCTAAATCAGGCTGGGCTGAAACTGACCAGGCTGTTTTCTGTTTGCTGCAAGGAGGCAAATTGCTGGGAGGCAGAGGCAGATTTTTTGTTCTTGTTTTCCTCCTGAAAAGCTAGGTGTTTCTTATGGTCCGGAGCATCTTATAGTGTAAAAAATATGTAGGTGTTAAGCAGATTTGTCGCGAATGGTCTAGTTCTCCAGCTTGAGCCGGGGTTTGGACTAGAAGATTTCCAACTCTATTATTCTGTAAGGTCATTTCAGTTCTGAAGATGTCAATCACTGCTACTGGCCAAATATTATAATACCAGAAAATTAATTTGCAACCATTCGGACAGAAACTCATGGCCATTTGATTGATGAATGTAAAAGCCAATTTATATCCTGAGAAGTATTATCATCATCTGTCCTACACATTTATAGCACTTCTGTTCCATTCTCTGATGCCAGTCAGTAGAAGAAAGGTACACAGTTGGGACAAGGAGAGAAATCCAGTGATAATGTGAAACAAGGCTATTTGCCGTGAAACAAGGTATTTGTGCCTTAGAGGGAAATGAGATTTCTCTGCCACAGCCCATGTCTTATAAAGCTGGGCCTCTAAAACTCACCACAATCTGCCTCTTCAGCTGCCATATGTTCTTGGCTGTCATTCTCCAGAAATTATTCACGAGTGAGTCTACAATTAAAATCCTGAGGTTCAACCAGGACCTCCCTCTGGGATTTTATCTCTCGGAGCTTTAAAGGCCTTGGAAGTCTAGCTTCAAGGTGCTGTTGAAAAACAGGAGGATTAAAGCTGTAGCCAAAAAACTCTGTGATGGTTTGTTTATTGTCGGGTTCCTGGAAGATGAGATGAGACAGATAAGCATCGATCAGTGAGGGAGAAGTTCAAGAAAACAGCCATAAACCCAGCATGAGCAGAGATAGCCAAGAGAAAGACCATCTTACGGTTATAAAACAAGGACGCAGAATGTCAACACAAATAAATCAGCATAAATAATTCACTGGGCTTACAACAAAAGAAGAATTTTTGATGCACGAGCCAGAAGTGGGCAAAGCTACGTCCAACAACTCTGGGCAAGGACTTGGATTGCCCAGCTGATAGCTGCTTCTTCTCATTTCTGCCCAAAGTGGATTGATGGGCTTCCAAGGAGTGCTGCTAATCTGGAAAACGCTCTTCCCCGGCACAATAGCACATATTTCTCAGCAGTCCACTGATCAACAGATTGAAGGCTGCCAGGAACTGCATACTATTGTGTTGGAGAAACCCCATGGAATAATGCTATTTCTAAATAACTCCTTTTTTAGTGGGAAGCACAAAAACTCCACTTCTCTTGGTGTTGGTATATCTAGACGTGCAGAAGCCTTCTCCTCCTCTCTGCAGATATCCTGCAGCAGGATGTGGCTGAAGAAATCTGCAGAAGATTGGGGGGGGGGGATAGAGGAAGAGATCCTTTCCCTTTTCCTTTTCTGCTGAGGAGATGAGGGCATCTCTGTGTGTGCACAGCTGTGTGTGCGTTTCAAGCATGCCAGTCCTGACCTCTGACTTGACAATCTCGAGACAAAAGAAAAAAGGCCTATCCGTACTCTACAGTGTTCCTTTGTTCTGTTCAAAGAATGGTCCATCTGGATTGAGTTCCAAGGGACGAGAAAGACACCGGAAACATGGAAGCTGCTTGGAAAGATGGTTTAATGGTGGACAGGACCACGTGGTTTGAAATCCTGGGCAACAGGAAAATCACATGGGTGGGAGAGGGAGAAAGATTTATACTCTCTCTTGGGCTCTGCCTTGGAGCTTCCTGTTCCTGTGTAAGAAATGTATTCTGATTGGTTGTCAGACTCCCATGGGGCCATGCAGAATAACTGTGTAGTATCTCGAGTCCCAAGCGTGGTTGAATCTTGCTGGGTGATGCACTCTCCCTAGGTCCCATGTGGTGAGTTCTGTTGCTAGATGGATAGAGGGCTAATTCTACCTTTGTTGGATCTTGACCCAGCTATCTCCTTATCTCTTAAGTGCTGACATCTGCTGGGGGCTATTGAGGAGGATGGGGCCTATTAAGAGTGAGTCTGCTTCCTGCTTAAAAACATGTTTCTCCATTTCTCATCCAGGGAAATATAATATTCTGCCCTTTTAATATTTCCTAGAATACTTCATTTTCCTAGGAGAGAGGTGGGTGCCACCTTCCTACCGTTCATAATTGTGGACACCATAGAAGTGCAAAAAATATCTCTTTTAAAAACAGACATTTGTTTTCTTGGCATAAAAATACTTATTAGAGCCAGGTCTCAATTTATCACAATCAGTTTACTGGCGCGACTTTCCTAGTTTCTGCTGCAGAACAGGTGGGAGAAGATACAAAACTTTGCTTCTGAATTTGGTCAACCAGGTTAAAATTGCAGCTGAACTGGACGCCACCACTAATCTTAATGTAATTGTGGTTTCTTGGCACCAGATAATTTCATAATCCATGACTGAAATGGGTTATTTTCAAATAAATCAAAATTAAAAACAACTACAGTTTGGGAGGGGGGGAAATCAAATAAGGAATTTACGCATCCAATTTTTGGGGGGCTTCAAGGTTTCACCAAAAGAGAAGATAGGGAAAAGGCCGTGAAACCATATTTTATCTCAATATCCAAAAGCTGTGTTTCTTCAGAGCGCTACTGAGTTATAACTTACATGGAGTGACATCACAGCTTATTTGAGATGGTTTGTTCAAGATGATATCACATGAAATGTCTTCAGAGATTATTGCAGGGATACATTTCACAGTTTTTGTTGGGTGTTAAGTACCGTATTATTGGAAGTAAACATGGATTTGTGGAGCATTTTTTTTGGGTGGTACAAAAGTATGATGATTGAATCATGCTTTGCTTTTTTGTTTTTAAAAATAACATTACTACAAAAGAGCCGGTATTGACTAAAATCTATGAGAGATCATATTATCTGCAAAATAAAAAAATAGCCTTTGGTCTTGCCACTTCAAAAGATTATCTTTTTCTGCAGTGTTAAGTCTTGCTATATTATAGTTTAGGTTTTTTTTTTCCTGAGGATGGCCATCAAATAAAAATGCAAATAAGCCCTTCTGTTTGTTAAAGGATGCAAGATTTTTTCCACATTAGAAATGGATTGAAAACACACGTTTTATATTGTCAGTCACTTTCTGACAATATCATTATCTTTTATCTCTGTAATAAAAGATCTATCACTACATAAGAATGATGATGATGAGAATGACAATGATAATTTTATTTCAACAATATGAATGCCATCTTTTGTAATAATCGTAGTACTATTCATTTGTGAAACTGCAGATTGGGTTCATATGTGTGTGTGTGTGTGTGTGTTACATTTGTGCTGATAAATAAATAAAGGGAGACTAGTATAGATCTATTTCAAGCTATTTAGCTCTCATCAGCTAGCCATTCCCTTATTGGATTTGAACCTGGGAAGTATTACACATTAGGCAGTTGTAATTGCCACTTAAAAAAAAACTTTCTGCCTGGATGGCTCCTAGGATGAGCCGAAAGACAGAAAAGGGAAGCAGTTCTGCTCCCTCCCATATTTGGGGCATACCAGGGTGTTGTGACACAATAAATACTTATTCCCCTGGCTCAACTGACCAAGGAGGAGAACCTGTGGCCTAGTGGCAACTAGATAGATAGATAGATGATAGATAGATAGATAGATAGATAGATAGATAGATAGATAGATAGATAGATAGATAGATAGATAGATAGATTATAGATATAGATATACAGATAAACACACACAAACACATGGAAACAAACTGTATTGTATGGATGGCAATGGGAAAAATAACAGAATTGTAAATGGAGGGAGCTGAAATAGAAAATTAGGTTGGAATAGTGGTTAGAATCCTACACAGAGACCTAGAAACAAGAAGCCATTTCTTCATGATTCATCTATTTTATTTGTGAAGTAACCCTGAATCTTTACTTCACCTGGGGAAGCACACTGAACATAGAATAATAAGGTTGGAGGCCTCCTAGTTCAACCCCCTTCTTAAGCAGGAGATCCTATGCCCGTGATGGCGAACCAAGGACACGCGTGCCACAGGTGGCACACAGAGCCGCCTCTGCGGCCACGTCAACCATCACCCCAACTCAGCTCCACCGCACATGTGATCGTGCCACCCGCCAGCCAGCCAGCTGGTCTTCGGGTCTCTGCTGTGCATTGCTGGGGAGCAGGACGCATGTGGGGGACGCATGCGCAGAGGGTGCTCGTATTGCATTTTGGGGTTTCAGGTGTGCACTTTGGGCACTCGGCACCAAAAAGGTTAACCATCACTATCCTATGCCATTCCAGACAAATGGCTGTCCAATCTCTTTCTGAAAACTTCCGGTGATGGAGCATGCACAACTTCCGGAGGTGAGCCATTCCACTGATTAATTGTTCTTCTGCCAGGACTTTCTTTTTAATTCTTAGGTCTTAGTTCTAGGACAGTGTTTCTCAACCTTGTCAACTTGAAGATGTCTGGACTTCAACTTGCAGAATTCCCCAGCCAGCGAATGCTGGCTGGGGAATTCTGGGAGTTGAAGTCCAGACATCTTCAAGTTGACAAGGTTGAGAAACACTGTTCTAGATCGTTCTTTAATGACCTTCCACCCATTACTTCTTGTCCTGCCCTCAGATGCTTTAGAGAGTGGGTTCACCCCTTTCTCTCTGTGAGACACTGCTATGGTATCATATGACCCCTAGTCCTTGATCTGCCCTTCCTGCACCACCTGTCATTTGCACAAAGCAAGAATGATTGACATTACCCTCAGCCTGCCCCTGGTTTGACAGAAAGATGACTGTTACGTATTGAATATATATAGCTCCGTTAAGCCCTGCGGAAGTGAAACTAACCCTTAGGTGACTCTAACTGTTAACTCCAACTGTTTTGGAGGGAAACTTACAACATTCATATTTGGGTGGGGCTTTCAAGTATTATGATTGAGTAAGGCCCTGTGGGTCCAGAGTGTAAATTACAGGCATTTGCCTGCTGTTCTTCCGTTCCAGTTTTCAGTCAATAAAGGCTGTGGTAACTATGCTGCCCTGGTTCTTGCCTACTGAAGCCCACTACACAATAATGACTTCTAACCAAATGTTCTCAGTTCATAATGAAAGTAGTGCTTTCCCCTCTGTTGATGCAAGCAGGTTAGTCCAGTCCATTTCCCGTGCTTCATCTTGACAGATAATTCCATTCCAGTTGGCTGGTGGGGGCAGGCATAGCTCCCACTCCCTGCTCTCTGCCTTTGATGGCCATTTCATACCAGGCTAGTAGGCCGAGTGGCAGTGAAAGGCTGGGCCTTAATAGGGGATTTTTGTTTGCATGTCTACACACCAGACTAGAAACTAGGAGACCGGGAATTGTAGTCCCATTTTAGGCATGACAAATCAGCTGGGTGACTTTAGGGCAGCCATTCTCTCATCCCAACCCAACCCACCTCACAGGGCTGTTGTAGTCTGTGGGGCAAAAAGAAGAAAGAAAGCATCTTAGGTATGTTTGCCACCTTTATTTATTTATAAACAAAAATAAAGGTAGGATAAAAGTCAAGTAAATAAATAATTAATATAACAAAAAAGCCAACACGGTTCTAAGCTGCATAAACAGATGGATATGATCAAGATCACGTGAAGTGTTAATACCACTTTATAATGCCTTGGTAAGGCCACACTTGGAATACGGCATTCAGTTTTGGTCACCACGATGTAGAAAAGATGTGGAGACTCTAGAAAGAGTGCAGAGAAGAGCAGCAAAGATGATTAGGGGACTGGAGACTAAAACATGAGGAACGGTTGCAGGAACTGGGTATGTCTACTTTAATGAAAAGAAGGACTAGGGGAGACACGATAGCAGTGTTCCAGTATCTCAGGGGTTGCCACAAAGAAGAGGGAGTCAAGCTATTCTCCAAGGCACCTGAGGGTAGGACAAGAAGCAATGGGTGGAAACTAATCAAGGAGAGAAGCAACTTACAACTGAGGAGAAATTTCATGACAGTTAGAACAATTAACCAGTGGAACAGCTTGCCTCCAGAAGTTGTGAATGCCCCAACACTGGAAGTCTTTAAGAAGATGTTGGATAGCCATTTGTCTGAAGTGGTGTAGGGTTTCCTGCCTAAGCAGAGGGTTGGACTAGAATACTTCCAAGGTCCCTTCCAACTCTGCTATTGTATTGTAATAAAATTCAGCAAAATGGAGAATGAAACACAGGCCATTCCTCTCCCTCTTTTAATTGACAAGAGAGCTGTCAGGTTTCTCCTTTTAGTTCAAGTGGCAAGCGGAACTGCAAAACTTGTGTCTCTCTCCCCCACCTCAATAAGAATGCCCAGAGAAGAGACATCACTGGTTTGGTTTGGTTTCTTCAATCTGGCAGTGGTGAGAAGAGGAAGGAAGCAGGGGAATCCACCGATCGGAGTCCTGAGTTTACTTGCCAGACAGAATCCCTGCCCATCATTCTAGCTGAAGTAGAAGGAGGAGTTGAAAGTTGGAAAAGAAATCTCCATACAGCTTCATTCACAGCTGCTTTTTCACACGAGAGACAAGCAGCTAAAGGCTGCAGTGCATAAAAGTCCCTGGTTGGGAAAACCCTAAAAAGCAACCCTTCTTTTTCCTGTAATTAACTTGAGATGGACAATTCTTAGTGTCTCTTTCTTCGTCATCAGGTAGTTCTCAGAAATAGCTTGGTGTCATGTGAATCACTTGAAACGTACAACTGTCTGACATGTCCCATCTAAATGGCATCCTTGCCAGGACTACTAATAATGAGAGACCATCTACCAGAGCTGCTTGAAGTCAGACTTGTGTTATGCTTCTCTGGGGCCACCCTAGGCTTATCTGGGGCCTAAAGATGTGTTAGAGCTGGGCTCTCCAAACTTGACAACTTTCAGACTTGTGGACTTCAACTTCTAGAATTCCCCAGCCAACATGGCTGGCTGAGGAATTCTGGAAGATGAAGTCCACAAGTCTTAGATTTTTTATTTTATTTTAATTAAATTTATATCCCGCCCTTCTCCACGAAGGACCCAGGGCGGCGCACAGGAATTTAAAAAACATATAAAACAATAAAATACAGAATTTAAAAACATAAAATTACAGTCCTATGCTAAAATCCAAATTAAAATTCCCAGTTTAAAACTATCTAAAATAGCCCCAATGGGAGGTTAGGCTAGGCCGGCTTGCTGAAAGAGATGTGTCTTTAGACACTGGCGGAAGAGGCGAAGGTCCGAGATGGAGATATAGAATAACAGAGTTGGAAGGGATCTTGGAGGTCTTCTAGCCCAACCCCCTTCCTGTGCAGGCCACCTTATATTATTTCAAACAAATGGCTCTCCAGAGTCTTTTTAAAAGCCCCCAGTGATGGAACACTCACAACATCTGAAGGCAAAACGTCCCATTGGTTGATTGTTCTCACTTTTAGGAAATTTCTTCTTAGTTCTAGATTGCTTCTCTCTTTGATTTGTTTTCCATCCATTCTTACCTTCTGGTGCATTGGAAAATAGTTTCACACCCTAATCTTTGTGGCAGCCAGTCAGTGAAAGGTTAAAGGTTACGCTGGTCTTGTGTAACAGTTTTGACTCTCTTAATATAACATCTGCCAAATACGTATATGGATATTAGACTTTAGGGAATTTTAGCATAGGTGGGTTGTATTTTAATGTTCTTAAATTTTAGTACAGGTTTAATTTAATTCATTTTTAACTTTGTATATATTGTATGTTTTATATGGTTTTTTAATTTTTCCTGTACACCGCCCCGAGTCCCTTCGGGGAGAGGGGGCGGTTTATAAATCGAATAAATTATTATTAAATTAATTATTAAACATTGTCTTAAAATTGCCAAATTTGGAGAGCTCTATGTTAGAGAACCTGTTCATCCAGCATTTGTAATAACACTTACTTATTTGCCCCGGAGATTGTCATGAAATGGGGGGAAATATCTTGTGTTTGGCTTCAGGCAGTGGTATAGCTTCAGCAGGGTTAGGGTTAAAATTAGGGTTAGGCTTCCTTAAAGTCAGGTCCAAAAACTGACCTAGGGTTAGGGATGGGATGAGAGTTAAGGTTGGGTTACTTGCAGAGATGATGAACCTGGCTGGTTCAGCAGAATATGGCCCATGTATAATTCATGGGAGATTGAATTAATGCATATTCATTGCCCTATTTTCACTTGCTCTATTTAAGCAGTAATGAAGAAGTATGCTAGCATTGTTGTCTCTTTGCCATATCTGAGAGACTTTTCTTTCTAGCTAGGCTCCTCCTAACGTGTTTTAGAACCCCCTCTCCAAATTTCCCAGTGCTTTAAATCATATGGAAGCTTCTACATGTATAAAATATGTAGGGTTTTATATTATATGAAGTTTTCCTTTCTCTTCGTACATTATGAATTATACCCAGATAATAATGTTTCTATATGAATTAAGTCACATATCAGTAAGCTGATCTTGCTAAATTTATCCAAGGAGAAGGGAATATATCTAGTAATTTCTAAAGAGCAAGAAAGCTGGCTGAGAGATGCCTTGATACATTTTTGGTGGATTTAATGGAAGCGCAGGAAGTCAAGGTCCTATACTAGAACCGGGCAGCACGTTAGGGTTTAATCCTTAAAAAGTACTTTGGAGTTAGACTTGTGGCATCATGTCAAACCTGCAGCATCATGTTGCTGTCACGTGATGTATCACATTGCTTTTTTCCTTTGCGGAGCTGGGGTGGGCGTGGCCTGCATGTGACGCATCAAGCCCATGGCTATCAGTCTGATACCCCTGGATTAGACCAACCTGACTTTAACTGTTTTAAAGCACATAACTGTTTCCCCTGTTTGTTCTTAAAAAAAATGGTACTGAATTTTTAGAAATGGAAAGAACGTATGGATTTTATTCGATAAAAATAAAATAAATAGAATAAAAGTGTGCAAGAAAGACATCTGTGTATTATGTTTAAAATGAGAAGGAAAAAGGGTCATAAACCACCTTGGAATAAAAAGAAAATTGAGAGCTGTCAAAAGTGGAAGATGGCAACCCACTGCTTTCATTGTCAACTTGATGTGGGATTCAGAGTTGCCTTTTGAACCATATGCAGTTGTGTATGAAAAGGGAATTATAGTGATTAGGGTGGCAGGTACACACCTTTTTTCATAGCTTAATCAGCATCCCTTATTGGCATGCTGACTTCTCCAAAATACAAAGACTCTAAAACCTTTTTTGAAAGCGTGAAGTGTTGTCAAATTCCTCCCAGAACAAAAAGGCTTTACTTTGCGCAGCACATTAACTCCCAAGAACCCTAGCATTAGCCAGATTTAGTATGTTATTTGAATACATTTGCTTTGTCTTCATCCAATCTGGTAAAATGTGTTTCTGTGAATACAGGACTGGAGCTTATAAAGTAACCAATCACATATTTTTGCTTAATTTGTTGGATTAACTCATCTTCTGCCTTGGACAAGATTCAACAGCTTAAAGGACACCGAGAAAGTTGTTCGGAGCTATAGAGTTTTGTGCATTCAAGATTTTGATCTATATTTGTCGTGTGGATAAAATATTAACTACTGTATTTTTCTGAGTATAAAATGCACTTTTCCCCCCTAAAAGAGGGTGAAAATCTGGGTGTGTCTTATACACCAAATGTAGTCCTGCCCCCCCGCCAGCCCCCCCCACTTTGGCCTCAGCATTCTAGCAATTTGCCTCCTTGCAGCAAACAGCAAACAGCCAGTTTCAGCTTCAGCACAGCTTGATTAGCACAATCAGCTGATTGTCAGTTGGATCTGCCTCCCAACTATCAGCTGTTTCAGGCTGCAGGGATTGCCATTGCCTATTGCTGCCTCCACGGGCCCCATTTTTGGCCTCCGCACACCCTTTTTTCTGCCCATTCCAATCTCCGCTGCCCAGAATGGGTGGAAAATGGGGCTCGCAGAGCCCGAAAATGGGGCATGTGGAGACTGAAAATGGGGCAAGCAGAGGCGGCAATAGGCTATGGCAATCCCTGCAGTCTGAAACAGCTAATAGTTGGGAGGCCGATCCAACTGACAATCAGCTGCTTGTGCTAATCAGGCTAAACTGAAATTGAAACTGAAACAGGATGTTTTCTGTTTGCTGCAAGGAGGCAAATTGCTGGGAGGCCGAGGCACATTTTTTTTTCTTGTTTTCCTCCCCAAAAACTAGGTGCGTCTTATACTTTGGAACGTCTTATACTTTAAAATAAAAAATCCTTCTCACCTCTTTGGGTGGTTCGTGTCTTCTTCAATCTCAGGTCCTTTACCGGAGGCCTGGGAGCTTGAGGGTTTTGTGCAGGATCTTAGCTATTCCTAGCACTGCATTCTTTCAGACAGACAGCTCTGATGAGTTTCCTGGAATTTGCTGGAGCCATTCTCTCAGCTTAGGAGTCAGAGCCCCAACCGCTCCTACCACCCCTGGGATCAATTTGGCCTTTTCCTCCCATATCCTGTCTAGTTCCTCCTTCATCAGTTGCTCATTTCAACCTTATGGATGTGAACGTGCTCTATGTAAGACTTCAAGGGACTGGATCTGGCCACACTGCATCCACAGTGCTAAACAGATCCAGAGACAGAGCCTGTAAGATACCAAAAGAGGGAGCAATGTGCAAAGTGGCTTGACTTTCACCATCCTACCCGGTTGCAACCCCATTGCAAGTGTCTTTTTTAAAGAGAGACCCAGCTATTAATCCACGTAAGATTTATATAAGAGCAACTTATTCTTGCTTCCGAAAGCATAGTGCTTTGGGCCAGCCCTGCTCTGCTTGATTAAAGCAGATTCATATGACCACAGTCATAAATATTCTAGTTTTCCTTGCATAATGAGAGATAACAGAGGCTTTCAGGCCTGTGCTTCTTATCTGCCCTGTCCTCACCTCCCCACCTTAAGTGATATATCTTTTCACAATAGGTTTTCTTCAGGCTTCTTCTTGTGTTCTATATTGCAACACTGACTGAAATACTGGTACAATATGAAGGCAAGGACAGTTGTTCTGGGTGTTTCCTACTAGCCTAATTTTGGTAAGATAGCTGCCCTGGACCCAGGTGGCAAATGGTTCTCAGTCACAGATCTTGAGGGAATTCTGCCTTTTCACCCAACAATCATTTGTTCTGTAATGAACTCTGATTTGCACTTCACCTATCGACAAGTATTAAAATGGAACGGTAAATCTTTCCAGTCGTTCCCCATTAAGCTGAATAAGCTCGTGACATCAGGATCTCACTAAAGCTCCAAATCCTGAAAGGAACTGCTTCTACATTTTAAAATTATGCAAAATCAATCAATCAAAATCCACATCAGTTCGAAATATTCAACTTTTCTAGCTCTATTATTATTGGTATAGATTGGATTTAAAGCACAACTATTTTTTTAAAAGGCCAGACTTACAAGAACCTATAGTGTGTCCTTCTCTACCATTACAAAACGGTTTATGACTTATCTGGAGTGGCACAGAGATTTATATTTGTGCTTTGCTTCTTTAACAGGCATGAGTAAAAAGAAATTGATTCTTTTTTTTCAATTTCTTTTATGAAATAGAAAAATAAGCTGTTACTCAAAAATAAAAACAAAGCCGTCATCTCAAACCTCATCCAGGTTGCTATGGACCTTTCTTGAATAGCTGAATTGTTCTCCGCCCATCTTTGAGTTGGCCCCAAATTGTAATAGCATCACATCTGTTGACCCCACAGTCAACCCCTATTCTGCCTCTGTTGCCGCTTTCTCAAGTAAGTGCAGTCACCCAACTGCTCTCCAATGTAATGGGTGACAGAGCTTAATAGATTCTGTACACCTTGAGGCTGCCTTGGGATGGTGACAGCATCGAAAATATGGCTATGGCTAAGCCTGATTGAAGTCTATCTTGATCACAGTCTATGGGGGAAAGAAAGGCAATGTCATCAGCATAACAGAATAACAGAGTTGGAAGAGATCTTGGAGGTCTTCTAGTCCAACCCCCTGCTCAAGCAGAAAACCCTATACCATTCCAGGCAAGTGTCTGTCCAGTCTCTTCTTAAAAACTTCCAGTGATGGAGCACCCTCTGGAAGCATGACATGACAGGAAAAAAATTGCCATGGAAGGTTTGGGCTATAGGAAATTATTCCATCAATGGATGGGAACTAATCAAGGAGAGAAGCAACCTGGAACTAAGGAGAAACTTCCTAACAGTGAGGACAATTAACAAGTGGAACAGGTTGCCTTCAGAAGTTGTGGGTGCTTCATCGCTGAAGGTTTTTAAGAAGAGTCTGGCCGGAAATTGTATAGGATCTCTTGCTTGAGCAATTTCGTTGTATTTATTTTGTACAATGACAATAAAGACTGTAGTATTTGACTAGAACACCTCCAATATCCATTCCAGCTCTATTCTGATTAGTAAAATAAGCGCAGGAAATAAAACATCTATTTTTTGAGATGTTCAGAAAAAATGGAACAATATGACTGTGATATATAGACTTCATTTGTGGGGAGGGGGGAGGGGATAAGCAGCTGCTGAAAGAATGGGTCAAGAGAACTTCTGTTTGCCCCAGCAATATAAAGAAGCCCAAGCACCGTGACAGCTCCTGCACACAATGTTTTTCTTTAACGGAGCCATACCCTTTGGAAGCAAAACAATTTGGTGTCCTGCCATGGCAACCAATGTCCTGATGTGTCAAGGGAGGGGAGATGGGGAGGAATAAAAGGAACAGCTGTTGAAAGTGATGGACAGCTCTTCTTTGAAACTGGATTTGTCTTGATAGTTGCCATTCTGGTCTTCTTTATAAGAAGGATACACCCCTTCCCAAGGGGGCAGTATAGAAAGTCGCTGTATGTTGCCTGCCTGATCAGATCAAGGAAAATTCATCAGATAATATCCTGGAAAAGGCCCCCCCCCCTTTTTTTTTATTAGGATGAGCAGTATGAAAAGCACTTCTAGTATCTTTTTTAAATTGATGATCGTGCCTGCTGTGTTTTGCCTTGCACCCTGATCAGATGAACCAAGTCTACCATTAAAAAAAATAGAAGTGGATTTGTGGCAAACCAAGATTTATTTCAAACACGGTCCATTATTTTCAGAAAGAGTCACGAACTTCATCGCTCAATGACAAAAAACCCTAAATAATTATGGTCTGTATCTATGAGGTATTTTCAATCCGCATTCATGATTGTAAGCTGCCTAGGATTGCTTCCAGGTGAGATGGATGGCATAAGATAGATAGATAGATAGATAGATAGATAGATAGATAGATAGATAGATAGATAGATGAGATACAATAGATAGATATATACCATAGATAGGTAGATAGATACGGTAGGTAGGTAGGTAGGTAGGTAGGTAGGTAGATGAGATACCGTAGATAGATATATACCATAGATAGGTGGATAGATACGATAGGTAGGTAGGTAGGTAGGTAGATAGATAGATGAGATACCGTAGATAGATATATACCATAGTTAGATAGATAGATATGGTAGGTAGGTAGGTAAATAGATAGATAGATAGATAGATAGATAGATAGATAGATAGATAGATAGATAGGTGAGATACCGTAGATAGATATATACCATAGATAGGTAGATAGATACGGTAGGTAGGTAGGTAGATAGATAGGTAGATAGATAGATGAGATACCGTAGATAGATATATACCATAGATAGGTAGATAGATACGGTAGGTAGGTAGGTAGGTAGATAGATGAGATACCGTAGATAGATATATACCATAGATAGGTAGATAGATATGGTAGGTAGGTAGGTAGGTAGGTAGATAGATAGATAGATAGATAGATAGATAGATAGATAGATAGATAGATAGATAGATAGATAGATAGATAGATAGATAGATAGATAGATAGATGATAGATAGATAGATAGATAGGTGAGATACCGTAGATAGATATATACCATAGATAGGTAGATAGATACGGTAGGTAGGTAGGTAGGTAGATAGATAGGTAGATAGATAGATGAGATACCGTAGATAGATATATACCATAGATAGGTAGATAGATACGGTAGGTAGGTAGGTAGGTAAATAGATGAGATACCGTAGATAGATATATACCATAGATAGGTAGATAGATATGGTAGGTAGGTAGGTAGATAGATAGATAGATAGATAGGTGAGATACCGTAGATAGATATATACCATAGATAGGTAGATAGATACGGTAGGTAGGTAGGTAGGTAGATAGATAGGTAGATAGATAGATGAGATACCGTAGATAGATATATACCATAGATAGGTAGATAGATACGGTAGGTAGGTAGGTAGGTAGGTAGGTAGGTAGGTAGGTAGATATGAGATACCGTAGATAGATATATACCATAGATAGGTAGATAGATACAGAAGGTAGGTAGGTAGGTAGGTAGATAGGTAGGTAGGTAGATAGATAGATAGATAGATAGATAGATAGATAGATAGATAGATAGATAGATAGATAGATAGATAGATATGTAGATAGATAGATGAGATACCGTAGATAGATATATACCATAGATAGGTAGATAGATACAGAAGGTAGGTAGGTAGGTAGGTAGATAGATAGATAGATAGATAGATAGATAGATAGATAGATAGATAGATAGATAGATAGATAGATAGATAGATAGATGAGAAACTATAGATAGATATATACTATAGATAGGTAGATAGATACGGTAGGTAGGTAGGTAGATAGATAGATAGATAGATAGGTGAGATACCGTAGATAGATAGATAGATGAGATACTATAGATAGATATATACCATAGATAGGTAGATAGATACAGTAGGTAGGTAGGTAGGTAGGTAGGTAGGTAGGTAGGTAGGTAGGTAGATAGATAGATAGATAGATAGATAGATAGATAGATAGATAGATAGATAGATGAATGAGATACCATAGATAGATATATACCATAGATAGATAGATAGATAGATAGATAGATAGATAGATAGATAGATAGATAGATAGATAGATAGATGAGATACCGTAGATAGATATATACCATAGATAGGTAGATAGATACGGTAGGTAGGTAGGTAGGTAGGCAGGCAGGCAGGCAGGCAGGCAGGCAGGCAGGCAGGCAGGCAGGCAGACACCATTAATCTGAGAGGGGGAAAAATGAACAAGATATTTCTTTGTGAGAATTAACAGCTATTTTTACCTTAAAAATTGAACCCAAATAAGAGTCAAACATTGTGACATTTCAAGGTGGCATTGTCAAGCTGGCATTTTCAGGACATGTATTTTATAACTCTTGGAAAACAAAACAGTCAATGAAAATGTAACACTCTCAATCATTTGTTTAGTGCAAATATAAAATTATATGTTGTCCCGAGTCTTTCCAACAATTAGAAGGTCACTAGGATTGTTAACAGTATGACAGTGGCAGATAGAGGTAGCATAAAAACAAATTCTGATGCATATGCATCATGACATCCCACAGTTAGAGCCACACTGATTTCATATATCTAGGAATTTATTGGAAACATCTTTACGCCAAGAATATAATTGGATTTCTCTGTGTAGCATTTTCTCTCTTACTTCCCTATGCTTTCTCAGACTCTAATAACACGTGTGAAACCAAACAAGATTTGTGGTGAAAAGCTTGCTTTTTAAATCCCACCAAACCACTGTACTCAGATAGGTGGCTTTTATCCTGAGTTACTTTCTCATTTTCAGTTTTTAATTTTTTTTTGGCGAAAATAACACAATATTTTATGCCGGTGTTTCTCAATCTTGACCGCTTTAAGATATGTGGCCTTCAACTCCCAGAATTCCGCAGCCAGTCCCAGCTGAGGAATTCTGGGAATTGAAATCTACACAGCTTAAAGCAGCCAAGGTTGAGAAATATTGTTCTATTTCACTGATAATTTTATCATTTTTTAAAATGTTTGGGTTATACCTCCTGCACAAGTTGAGAAAAAGTATGAGAAAGTTCTCCTGTCAGGAACTTTTCACAGTGGATCTGAGGTAACTTGGATTGCATATGCTAAATTTCAGGTTTCTAGTTTATCGGGCATTTTCCTTCCAGTGTTGATATCCCTATCAGTGCATGAACAAGTGTGTTACTCCTAATACGGGTGACAGAACTATCTCTTTACATCATAATTACTTAACCAAGTAATTTCCATTTCTTTCCCTCTGCCTTACTTGCTACCTGTATGATCAATAGCGATTTTGCAAATGAATTAGGCACGCCAATGAAATTTGTGGCCTGTGAAATCACCTTAACCAAATGTGATGTGCTAAATTTACTCAAAATTATTACAGTGATCCAATTCACACAAATGTACAAGTAGCGCGTAGCCACCAATCAGTAGGAACGGTCTTGACTTGTAGCCAGACAGCCAGATGAGAGGGATGTGCTGCTATTTAAAATTGTGCTCAGGTAAGAGGGCTCTAATTCCAAAACACAATGCTATCCATGCATCTGGGCTTTTGATGTGCATTTCAACTTGTTACAGATAGTCATTGACTTATGATTACAATTGGCTCCAGAGTTTCTGTTTCTAAGCAAAGTGGTTGTTAAATGAATCACACTTGATATGATGACATTTTTGTCCTGGTTGTAAAATGAATCACTGTAATTATTAAGTGAATCATATGGTCATTAAATGAATCAATCTTCCTCCACTGACTTTACTTGTTAGCAGCTAGCTGGGAATGATGCTCACATGGCTCTGGAATCAACCGACCAACCGACCAATCAATCAATCAGAATAGAGCCAGAAGGGACTTTGAAGGTCTTCTAGTCCAGGGGTGTCCAAACTTGGGAACTTTAAGACTTGTGGACTTCAACTCCCAGAATTCCCCAGCCAGCGAATGCTGGCTGGGGAATTCTGGGAGTTGAAGTCCACAAGTCTTAAAGTTCCCAAGTTTGGACACCCCTGTTCTAGTCCAACCCCCTGCTCAAGCAGGAGAGTCTACACCACTTCAGACAAGTGAACTGTCCAGTCTCTTCTTAAAAACCTCCAGTGATGAAGCACCCACAGCTTCTGAAGGCAAAGCTGTTCCACTGGTTAATTACTGAATGTTGTAAATACATGCCAGTTGCCTAGCACCAGAATTTTGATCATGTGAATATGGAGACGCCGTGACAATCATAGGTTGCAAGATAATGGTAAGTCACTTTTATCAGTGTCTTTGTAACTTCAAATAGTTGCTTAATCGTTGTAGGTAAAGATTACCTGCAACTATTCCTTGGTCATTGCCCATCGGTCGTGTTTTTTCTCACCTATTCATCTTCAATACGCAGCACAGTATTGAAGATGAATAGCTAGATATGAAATAGCAAATAGGGAAAAGCAATAACTAAATAGGTTTTTAAGAATTTCGTGATTCTGCTTCTAAACCTCCTGCTTATGCTCATTTAGCATTGTGGAAAATGCACCATGGATACATCTTGGATGCTGTATATGTACCATTTAATGAGGCATGGAAAGGAATAGCAATAGTAATGATAAGATGAATTGTTGGACTAGTTTATTTCATTGATATAACTACAGTCCAATGATCCCTGGCATTTCAGGCTAATTCTGCCGACTGCCAGTTAGATTCTGACCAGCTCAAGGTTGACTCAGCCTTCCATCCTTCTGAGGTCAGTAAAATGAGGACCCAGATTGTTGGGGGCAATAGGCTGACTCTGTAAACCTCTTAGAGAGGGCTGTCAAGCTATCTGAAGTGGTATATAAGTCCAAGTGCTACTGCTACTGCTATCCCAAATTTCCCTGTATTTTATCAAAGAGAGGTCTGCCTTCTCCCCACTCACCTTGCAGCCCTCTCTTCCTAAGATGATGCAAGTTTGATCTCAGACAATCTCAGAAAGGGAAATCTTGAATAATCCCCCTTAGCAATAGCACTTAGACTTACATACCACTTCACAGTGCTTTACAGCTCTCTCTAAGTGGTTTGCAGAGTCAGCATATTACCCAGTGGTGCATTAACCATTAAGAAGACTAAGCATGTGTTTAGGGCACCAGGTCCAAAGGGGCCACCACAAAGTTGAGAAAGAAAAAAAAACACCCAATGAAGATTTGTACAGTATGTACAAAGGAGGGTGACACCAAGATTTGTCAGTGCTTAGGGCACCAGGGAGACTTAATCTGCCACTGATAATTGCCCCCAACAATCTGGGTCCTCATTTCACCAACTTCAGAAGGATGACAGGCTGAGTCGACCTTCAGCCGATCAGAATCAAACTGCTGGCAGTCGGGCAGAATTAGCCTGCAATATTGCATTCTAATCACTGAGCCACCACGGCTCTTCCCATTGCTTACAGCATGGTGGATTAAGAAAACCAAAGGTCCTACAAGCACTTTTGTCACCAGAACCTTTTGTTTTGGGTTTACTTGAGTGTTGGCATCAGGGTGCCTAAACTGAGCCCTAGGATTTACTCAGACTAAATTAGTATTGTTCTCATTGAGACAAATCAAGGAGCTTCACCAGAATTTAAAAAAGCAACCTAACAATTGATCACACTAATTATACTCACTGAGTTGACATTAACATGCACAGCAGCAAATGAAAAAGCCAACGTTAAAGGATAAGTCAATACTCTCTTTGAAAACAGAGGAAAAGTGGGAACCGGTTGCAATGGAGAAGAAAGAAATACATTTCATGGTTACCACCTCCACTCATTAAAGATCCTTGACATATGCAAACTCTTCTGACCATTTGCTTTCACACAATTAAGTCACTGCTAGGACCGGATCCATACACTGAGCCATGCTTAGTTTGTCTAATAAGCTATAAGGAGTCAAATTCATGCACCATCACAAAGAGCCACATTGGCTGGGTACACACAACACGCTATCCCCAACCAACCAATCAAACTCCATTATAGCCCAACATTCTCATGGTAATCTCTTGTTCTGAAGAATCTGTGAAGCAAAGTTATTAGGGGAAGAGGAGGAGAATTCCACAGATTGCTAGGTGTGGCCTTCCAAGGATTCTCCCATCTTGGGTCTGCACAAGTGACTGACCTTTGCAAACATTTGAGAAATAACTCCACATATTTTTGATGAATGGCCCTGCCTTGCATAACAATAGACACAATAAGCAGAGTGCAAAACCCAGCTTCTTCTATTCTCCGTAATCACCATAGCTGGCTGGCTGGCAAACTCAAGCATGCCATCATTGTTCAATGCATTTAGAAGCCAGACAGGTCTACAATGGCTTTTTATTATTTGGCTCGGAGAACAGTTACTGTGGAGATGGGCAAGGGAAGGGAGTTGTGCAGCCAGATCTCCTTGGTATTAAGAGACAGCAATGATGGAGAGCAGATTGGATGCTTTAAGGAAACATGTTTGGCCAGGAAGTGTTAGGGCAGACAAAGATGAGGTCTGTCTTAGCCAAAGGTTATTATTGACACATACTGTTTCCATCCACTCTCTCAGTCTGCTCTGGAGCCATAAAGAGGTGATTTAGACGAGACCATTTTCCTACAGAGACAGCCCAGGAACTGTTTGGAAGCTGTGCATGGATCCCCCCCCTTTTTTTTTTGCCACTGATCTGTAGTCATCTTCATAAATGGAATGGGAATGCACAGCAGAAAAAAGAAGAACATGTGTTTGTGTAAATGTACATGTGCCCAATACCAAATCAAAACTCTGGACACTTCTAGGCATTCCTGAAAAAGCATCCCTCCATCGCTGTTATGATCTGATTTTAATATTTTCTACTAGTCTCTTTGAGGCTTTGATTAAAAAAATGAGATATAAACCCCTAGATAAATATTAGCATCACTTGGAATGAATAAAAATAAAGTGATCCGTAGTTCTGGGAATTGGCCTTTAGATCTGGAGCTCCACTCTGTAAACAAAACAACAGCCTGAGGCATCCATATTATAATTATGCCTAGAACTGAGATATTCTAAATCCTTCCTTCCTTTTTGGAGCTGCTAGCCTTAAGAATAAAACCATAGAGCACAGGTGTCAAACTCAAGGCCCGCAGGCTGTATCCAGCTCAGGGGCTGGATCTGGCCCATGGGTTACTTAAATCTGGCTCACAGGGCCAGCCTGGAAATAGCAAAGGACCGGCCCATGGTGCCTCTGGCAGCCAAAATGGGGCATGGAGGGCTGCATGTGGCCCCCTGCACCCTGTTTTGGCCAGCTGAGATCTGTCTCATCTCCCCCCTGGGCCATGGAGGAGAACTAAAGTGCTGACCCTCGGAGAACTCCAGTTTGACACCCCTGCCATAGAGCCAGCTTGGTGTTGGAATGGTTTTGGGGAAGTTTACAGAGTGCAAAAACTTTTTTTTTCCTTTCGGAAAGCTGTTTGGTTAGAGTTGTTGATGAGAATTACATTGATCAAGTGCTGTGCTAGCAGAAACAAATTTTAGGTGCTACAGCGATTTCCTTCTCTAGCACATGGATAAAATACACCTGGAAACATCTACCTACCTACCTACCTACCTACCTACTCTCTCTCCCTACCTATCTACTGTATTTCTCTCTCTCTATTTTTCTCTCTCTATCCCTCTACCTACCAACCAACCTACCTACTTTCTCTCTCCCTCCCTCCCTATCTACGGTATTTTTCTCCCTCTATTTCTCTCTCTCTCTCTATCCCTTTATCTACCTACCTACCTACCCTCTCTCTCTCCCTAGCTACCTACTGTATTTCTCTCTCTTTCTCTCCCTCTCTATCCCTCTATCTACCTACCTACTTTTTTTTAAAAAAAAGTGCCTCTTCAAAACCTGGGTGTGTCTTATACTCCAAAAATACAATACTTACAGTAGCCAAAGTTTGACAAAGGTGTAACATTACCTTAAAATATGACTAAGCCTGTTAAGCCGCCCTGGGTCCGTTTGGAGAAGGGCGGGGTATAAATTTAATAAAATAAATAAATAAAATAAATAAATGTGTATTTGCTGATCAAACCTAGTCTGAATGAAATCATTAATTTTATTCATGGGGCTAACAAAAATTCATTCACCATTTGGGGGATTTGCAGTCCTAAAGTTCCAGAAGAGGGGAGTCAAACTCAAGGCCGGGGGCTGGATCTGGCCCACGGGGTGCTTAGATCTGGCCTACAGAGCCTCCTTGGAAACTGCAAAGTGCCTCTGACAGTGAAAACAGAGCATGGGACAGCTGCGTGCGTCCCTCCCTAACTCCGTTTTCGCTGCAGGAGGCCATTGCAGCCAAAAACGGAAGCCTGGAGCCTGTTTTTGCTGGCAAAGTGCCCAGGCTACCTGGCACAAGTGATGTTGAGCTGGCCATGCTCATCCTGTCCACGCCCCCCCTATCCCCCCAAGTCAAACCCAACCCTTATGCATCCCTCAATGAAATCGAATTTGACACCCCTGTTCTATTACCTATTAGATCTTACACATTCTATATGCCATCCTCTTGGCAAAATACAGCAGGGAGGAAGAAAGAATGAGGAAGGACTTTTTATCATCTGTTATAATGAATGGCACAATTATTGCATGATAAAATAATTCTTAATATTTTATACATTTTTCGAATATAGATTTTTTTTTTTAAATGCTAGCATGAAGGGAGCAATCTACACTGTACTGAACCTTGACTTCAGGGTGAAGCAAATGTGAATTTGCTTACGTAGAGAGAATTTTCAAGGCATTTAAAAATCAGAGAGAGAATAAATGCGTGTATGAAAGGAGCTTATTTCTTCAGGTTTAAAAAAAAAGTCCATTGCGATTCCATCTTGATTGGATACTTTTTCTGATTTTATGTCCTTTAAAGCACGTATTTATCTCTGACAGTTCTATCAGATATTTCTTGCACTTCCACCGATTACGTTTTTAGAAACCATAAGTAAATTAATCTGCTTCCATGCACCCATTAATCAGATGGCTAGGGGAATAACTGGGGGGTGGGGGCAAAAGAGGAAGGCAAGCTGTGTGACATTTATGGTAATAGGGCTTCAACGAGTGGACTCCTTTTAGTTAATGATTTCTTCTTCTTTTTTTACATCCAGGCATGACATTAGATGGCTAGGGCTTGTTCTGCAGACTGGATCAATTAAGTAATATCAACATAGCTCTTTCAAAGGAGAGCAATGTTATACAAATGTGGGATATTAGCAGTAATAGGACTTTAGTCAATAAAGAGTTTGGGGCTGTAGTGAAGGCACCAGGCATGAAGCTAGGAGGCAGTTAGTTATAGTCCTGACTTAGCGTTCCATTTGTAAATGTGTCAGGCTGTGCTTATTTTTTTGGGAGGGGGCGACGGAGTGAGAATGGAATCTAAAGCCTTTTCAGCCATAGAAGCTTTAGGCCAGGTGTGAAATGCTACCGGTTCACCCGAACCAATAGTAAGAAAATGCTACTGGTTCTGGTGAACCGGTATTTCCGCTGATCTGCTATGACGGGTGATTTATATTAGTTAGAAAACAGGATTTCTAGCTAATCTAAATCACGTGGCACAGCGGATTCTCCCCCTCGCTGTTCTACTTACCTTTGCAGGTGTTCTCAGTAGAGGTTCTTCCCACCCGCCCGGATGTCATCACATTCGTTTTTGACACCACACATGTGCGGAAGGTCCTGAGAATACACAGAGGTAGAGTTCACATTTGTGAACCGGTAGTAAGTAGATTTCACCCCGCCTTTAGGCTGTTCCTACCGGTGAATATTTAAGTCTGCATCTCCCTCTTTTTTCTACTTATCCATGTATGTGCTTTGTTCGTTTTTCCTAAAATATTTCTCCCACTCATTCCCAGGTCTACTGAGATAGGAGTTATTTGATAAACTGTGTTGTATTGTATTGCATTGCATTGCATTGTAGCATGTGGTGCCTTTACCGCTGACAGTTCATCCAAAAAGGCAGAAGCTACCTACCACTTCAACATCTTTCTTGTCACTTCATGGGCTAGTTGGGGTTCTTTATAGTTAATCTTAATCTTATCACCACCACCACCACCCCGGGTGTCTTGACATCCATTTCAAGAGTTTCTAAATCATTTATATTTTTACCTACCAGAGTACTTCACCAGCAAGGCACAGGTTCTTGATATTTCTTTTAAAATCATGCTCATCTTCCAATCCTCCTCCTGCTTAGTAGAAGACCATCGTCCAGCCTTCCATCACCAATCACTTTCTCTCATAAATCCATATGGTTTTCTAAGTGAAATATAGACACTATTTCTCATTGTCTTCTTGCTGTACAAAGCTGTATTCATTGCATCAGCTTGAATACAATGCTGTATTCATAGATTCCCTTGCCACTGGTGGCTAAATTGACCATTTGCTCTAGCATCTCCCTATGTAGCTGCTACCCAGTCTGTTGCCTACTTGCTTTAGCTGGGTAGCTAGGATGATTTTCATACCCTAATAACCCCACAACATGCAACATACTATAATATATAACATGCTACAATATAGAATGGACTGAACTGGGCTAAATAATAGAATAGAATAGAATAGAATAGAATTTATCAAATACTTCCTATCTCCATCTTGGCATACCCTCCTGATATTCTTCGCTCATCCCTTCCACAAACTCCCCCACCATCATCACCAGGAAGAGGCAACTCAGCAGGACTTTGGGGGGAAATAGGAATTGATACTATTGTAGAATTATTTCTGCTTTACAGCATGTGTGCCTTCCAGTTGTATTTCTCCGAGAGCTTATTTAAGCATGGAATTCTTTTTATGATGCCAATTGTTATTAAATGCCTATAGAATTTATGCCTAGAATAAAAACAATAGATTCAAGGGTAAACATCGCTGTGCTCCTTAATGTCGCCCTCCCTCCTTCTGTCGTAAAATACTGGGTCAGCTTCTTTGAATAACAATTGGGGACTTGACATGTCTTGTATATCAAAACAGCTGTGTTGCATTCCAAAGAATGTTTCTGAAATATAGGATATATATATACCTACACCCGTGAAAATCTACGAAAGCTTATATATATATATGTATATGTATATGTATATGTATATGTATATGTATATGTATATGTATATGTATATGTATATATGTATACATACATACATACATACATACATACATACATACATACATACATACATATATATATATATATATATATATATATATATATATATATGCTTTCGTAGATTTTCACGGGTGTAGGTATGCTGGCATTGCTGACTTCGGGTGTTTTCCCGTGTACATGGGAAAACACCCGAAGCCAGCAATGCCAGCATATCTATCTATCTATCTATCTATCTATCTATCTATCTATCTATCTATCTATCTATCTATCTATCTATCTATCTATCTATCTATCTATCTATCTCTATCTCTATCTCTATCTCTATCTCTATATCTGTGTGTGTGTGTGTGTGCGTGTGTTAGTTTTATGAGCTGATCAATAAATAAATCAGAGAGACTAGTATAGATATATTTCGAGCTTTTTAGCTCTAATCAGCTAGACATACCCTTACTGGGATTCGAACCAGGGCTGTATTGCATATCAGGCAAGAGCCTTTAGCCATTCAGCCAGCCAGGCTCTCCCAATTGCATCAGCTGAGACAGGAGGATTAGTATCTATAATTGTTCCACAACACCCTGTTAGGGCCCCAATTAAGGGAGGAGACATACTGTTTCCTTTTCTGCCTTTCGGCTCATCACCAGAGACCATCTAGACAGAAAGCCATGAGTTCCGTTGTGTGATTTTTTAAAATATGTGTGTTAGTTTTATGAGCTGATAAATCAGAGAGACTAGGATAGATCTATTTCGAGCTTTTTAGCTCTCATCAGCTAGTCATACTCTTACTGGGATTCGAACCGGGCTGTATTGCATATCAGGCAGGAGCCTGTAACCATTCAACCAGCCAGGCTCTCCCAATTGCATCAGCTGAGACAGGAGGATTAGTATCTATAATTGTTCCACAACACCCAATTATAGATACTAATCCTCCTGTCTCAGCTGATGCAATATATATGTTAGGTTTTTGAGCTGATCAATAAATAAATCAGGGAGACTAGATCTATATCGAGCTTTTTAGCTATCAGCTAGCCATACCCTTATTGGGATTCAAACTGGGGCTGTATTACATGCCAGGCAAGAGCCTTTGCCATTAAGCCAACCAGGTTCTCTTCCTGCTCAGCTGAGACAGGAGGATAAGTATATAATTGTTCCACAACACCCTGTTAGGCTCCAATTAAAGGAGGAAACATACTGTTTCCTTTTCTGCCTTTCGGCTCATCACCAGAGACCATCTAGAGAGAAGCTGATTTATTGATCAGCTCAAAAACGTAGCATATATATGTGTGTGTGTGTGTGTGTGTGTGTGTATTTATATATATATATAATATATTTTTGGGCTGATAAATAAATAAGGGAGAATAGTATAGATCTATTTCAAGCTATTTAGCTCTCATCAGCTAGCCATACCCTTACTGGGATATGACTACATATATATAGTCTTCTTGACTTACGATTACACATAGGATCGGAATTTCCATTGTTAAGCCAAGCAGTTATTAAGTGCATTGGGCCCCATTGTATGGCCTTTTATTTGTCATGGTTGATAAGCGAATAACTGCAGTTGCTAAATGAATCGTGCAGTGGTTAAGCAAATCTGGCTTCTCCCATTCACTGTGCGTGTTGGAAATCAGCTGGGAAAGTGGCTGGTCACATAACCCTGAGATGTTACACTTGTTCTAAATCCATGCCAATTGCCAAGTGCTTGAATTTTGATCAAATGGCTACAGGGATGCCATGACAGTTGTAATGTGAGGACCTGTTGTAAGTCACCTTTTTTAGTGCTGTTATAACTTTGAACTAGTGATTGTAAGATGAGGGCAACCGGTATTTTTGCACCACGCATGGTACCTGTGTCTCCTTTCTTTGTTCCCATGTCAGTTGTAAAGCAGTTCTCCTTCTATTGAGGTCTTCTGTTAGTGCACAGGTAGCTCTTGTAGCCTTGTAAATTTTGCTCTTGGTTTGTCTGGGTAAAAAAGACCATCAGGTACTGCAGCCTGTAAGTTTTGGAAGTCATAAAATAACCATTCGGATCCATTTCAGCTCTTGGCATTTTTCACCACGGGGAGTTGTAGAGGCTTTGTTTCTGCTTTGTTTCTTTTCCTCCTGAAGTTTCTTCCCCCAATTTTTCTGCCTTGCTGTGTAATTATGACTAACCGCCAATCCTTGTTTTTAAATCGACAGTCTGCCCTTGCAATCTCTGCCCTTTACAAAAAAAACCCGACGTGACAGCATAACTTCTAATTCTCCTGAAACTCTAGTACAATAGCATAATTTCACACAGTTGTACATATAATTTCTAGATTGAAAAAAAACCAAAAACAAAAACCAACTCTTGAAATAACTAGATTGTCTTTTTCCCATGGTTGGCTTGGGTCATGTGCTTGCACCAAAACCAGGGGTGGGTTCCTGCCAGTTCTAAGCTCTTCTATAGAAGAGGTTCCACAAATCTACAGTGCCATTTAGAACCGGTTCCAGCTCCCTCCCCCCACCCGTCCGCACATCATCAAGATGAAGAGCGAGAGGAGGAATGCTGGGAGTTGAAGTCCACAAGTCTTAAAGCTGTCAAGTTTGAAAAACCCTGGGGTTTTTTCTAAAGGGTTAGGGGTACAAGGGTCTTGTAACTTGACAGCTTTAAGACTTGCGTGCTTCAAATGCCAGAGTTCCTGAGCCAACATTTTGGTTGCTAAGCAAGAGCGTTGTTAAGTGAGTTTCACGACATTTTACAAGTTGGCCACACCCACCCAGTCACATGACTGGCAAGCCACTCCCACTCAGTCACATGACTGGCACGCCACTCCCACACAGTCACATGGCTGGCAAGCCACTCCCACACGGTCACATGGCTGGCAAGCCACTCCCACAAAGCAGGCCACACCTACTGAAGAGGTTCTAAAAAAATTTGAAACCCACCACTGACCAAAACCCAAGCTACTGTAGTTGTGCAAATCTCATCTACCGATATTTCTTTGGAAATTGGCATCTGGTACTTGATTGCACTTAAGAAGGCAGAAATATTCATCTTTGTGTCTTCTTGCTAAGCCTCAAGCGTAAAATGTTAATATTGTGATGTTCAGAAACAAAAGAGGCTCACAATACTTGAGGCCACAACCAGGTTTCCTCAGTTTATTTATTTTATTTATTTAGTTTGTCACTCAGTTAGAAGATAGCAGGAATTAGAATAAACATGAATAAGAATACAGGAAATGGGTACAAATAAATGGGGACTGTAGGACAGGAACGTTAGGCATGCTGGTTATGCACACTCCTACCCTGTCCCCAGGCAGGAACATTGGTTTCTCATGTTATTCATGTTTACTCCTCCTCTCCCGCCCCTTTGGGATTTTAGAGTCATTTTAGAGTTCAATCAAATAAAAGAGGCAAAAAGAGAAGCCATTTAGTTTTGCAATTCACATGGATGAAAAATTATCATGTGGTTAAGCTAAAGCTTCAAACATAACTGGGCAACCAGTTAATTAATCCAAAGCTTCCACAGAAGGAGATTCCACAACTATTTTGGCCATCTTGTTCTGATATTAGGTGGCCTCTATTGCCCTACACTTCAAAGGCATCCTTCCTCTCTGTAGAGTTACTCTCTGTAGAAGAATAACTAGTACTTCTTGTCTTTGGTTACAGATACGGGGCATTAATTTGCAAGGACATACATTAGCATCAAAAGAAATGACGGCAAAGTCAACACGCTCCTGCCTAATATTTTACCGAGACCATCTGGTTCCCCCCCCCCCCCCCCAATCAACCTATTAGACAGAATGTTAGACAGTAGATAATTTTTTTAAAATAAACACGTCCTCATAGTGATGGGTAAGTTTGTTGTATATTAACACGAGGTACGTGTCACACATATTTTAATAAGTCCATCGTGTGACAGACTTAAAGGCTCTGTGATGGCCCCTTTGAATAAGGGCTTCCCCCCAGGTTGAAACTAAGACTACCCTATCTATGCTGAAAAAACCCGTAGGTTTTCAGACACCAAAAGGAGTTTTTGGAACCTTTTAGCACCAGTGAGATGTTATTTGCGAGTTTATGGCCCATAGAGTAGCCCTAGTAACTCCATTTTTGTCTGATTTTTTGGTCTTGTCCAGCTGTCTTGCCAATCCCCCCCCCCCCCAGGTTTTCCTGAATGAAAATGAACTGTACCCCTAAACCTATTCGGCTTCAACTGATGGATGTACAGACAGTTTCCCTGCATGGACATTTTTTAATTTATTATTTTAGATTTATTTCTACTTCATTTTCATCGCAAGAGATGGGGGGCACCTAAATCAAATAAAAATAAAGACAAATGCACAAATAAATAAATAATACATTGCCCAGATTCAAAAGACTGGGAGGCAACTTACAAATCTAGTAAAGAAAGTATGTAAATACAATACACAAATTCCTGAAATTAAAGTCTTGCTGTGTTTTGCTCTCTCACTCTTAATAGAAGTAGTATTATTTGTAAGTGGAGGAAGTGAAGAGATTAACCTCCTGCTTAAAATATAGGAGAGGACTTAAAGTAATATTTTTCCACACAGACCTTTCAGGTTTTTTTTTTATAGTTTTCTGTTCTTATATTGTCTTTTGGGACATATTTTAGAGCTAGTTAGAGTTTGACAATGTCTCTGACTACTGTAATGCTCTCTACATGGGGCTCCCCTTGAGATGCACCCGGAGGCTACAGCTGGTCCAGAACGCGGCCGTGCGGGCAGTTATGGGAGTCACTAGATACTCCCATGTAACACCACTCCTGCGCGAGCTGCACTGGCTGCCTGTGGTCTTTCGGGTGCGTTTCAAGGTGTTGATTATCATCTTTAAAGCGCTCCATGGCACAGGACCTAGTTATTTGCGGGATCGTATCCTACCCCATACATCCCTTCGGCCGATTCGCTCACACAGAGAGGGACTTCTCCGAGTGCTGTCCACCAGGCAGTGCCAGCGGGCGACGCCCAGGGCAAGGGCCTTCTCTGTGATGGGCCCGATCCTCTGGAACAACCTACCCCCGGATATTAGAACGACCACGGACCTCTGTGCCTTCCGCCAAAAAGTAAAAACCTATTTGTTCCATCAGGCTGGCTTGGCCTAATTCACGCTTCTCGCCCCAGTCTGTTTTCTCAAATTTTCTCAAATTGTTTATTGGGTTTTAATGGGTGGTAATTTTAAGGTTTTTTAAATTTTAGTACAGGGTAGTTTAATCCGTTTTTAATTTTGTTGTGTATTGTATGTTTTTAGATGTTTTTTTAATTTTCCTGTACACTGCCCCGAGTCCCTTTGGGGAAAGGGGGCAGTTTATAAATATAATAAATTATTATTATTATTATTATTATTATTATTATTATTATTATTATTATTATTATTATTATTATTATTATTATTATTATTATTATTATTATTATTATTATTATTATTAAATTAATAAAGATTAAATAATGGGATAGCCAAGAAATTCTATTGTGGTCAGTTAAAAACATTGGGAGGAGCGTTTCATTTTATATTTCAGCGATAAGAAAATATAATTAAGAATCTCTCATGCATTTTTGACTCTCCATTTGAAAGAAGGATACCATGCCAACCAATTGGTGGAAAAGTAACAATTCATGCCTATTAGTGGAAGGCAGAAGATGGCCACGGGAATGATGGAAGTGATTTTAATAGTTAAGAAAGGACTCTTTGGTGTCATATGAAAGGAGTCTTCCAAGAAGAAGGATAGGTGAAGTGCAGCAGTGCCACCACCTGAGAGAAAACAAGAGGAGAATGGAAGAAGAGCATGGACATAATCAATGTGCAAAGAAAACGGTTGCCAGGGGCCTCCTTTCAAAGCTGTATGATGTCAGCCCAGAAACAGCCGCCTTCTACATGGAAGACCTACTTCAGATTTTCTGCCCAGATGTGAGTTGCATTTCTAGTTTTTACAAAAGTTTTCCAAGTGGTGTTATGCATCAAGTAGACCAACTCTACAGAGCTGCTTTAGCTATTGTGATAATAACAGTACTATCTGGCAAACAAGGGGAGTGAAGTAGACATGCTGCATTCTGTCTACATCTCCTTCAGTTGTTGAAATTTGACAGGTGATCTGTTTTGTTTTAGTCTTCAGAGAATTTCAAGATCAGGGGTGTCAAACTCCATAGTCACAGTGGCGTTTCATGATGTTTGGTGACATTCCGCCCCCCCACCCTCACTTTGCTAAACCGGGCATGGGCATGGCCAACGTGTGATGCATCTGGCCCGCGGGTCGCACATTTGATAGCCCTGTTCTACATGTAAGCCCTTTCTTGATTCCCGTGTCCATCTGAGCTTTTATTTATATATGGGACAGAAATGTGAGCATTTCCACACCAAAAGCACTAAATCACATTTATGGAGCTTTAACACAACTGGCTTTAAAAAAAAAAAGATAAATTTCAAACCCTCCCCAAAAAACAAGAAGAATCACCCTAATTTGTTTTTTTCAGTTTTGAAGCAAATTTACATTTCTGTTCAATAAGAATAGGGAAAAAAACAGCAAGAAGCAGCTCTTTGCAGAGACAGTAAAATTGTTGAAAGAAATGTCCTTCTGGGTTCGGCTCCAAGTGGGGAAAAAGGCACTGGAGACATGGAGGCTGCTTGGAAAGATGGTTTAATGATGGACAGGACCACATGACTTGAGTCCTGAACAGAAAAGGTGATCACTTGCTTCAGTGTTGGTGTAGAAGAGAAGGGCCAAGGAAGGGGCTTGCTAGGCTTTTAATAACCTGTTCAGCCCCACCTCTCTGTTTCCTGTTCCTGTGTAAGAAATGTATTCTGATTGGTTGTCAGACTCCCATGGGGCCATGCAGGGGCAACTCTCTAGGCTGTGTTTTGAATCCAGGTTTGGTTGAGTTCTCAGATGCCACGTGGTGAATGTCTATGAAAAGCTGATATTACCTTTATTATGTAAAGTGGTCTAGCTCAGGCTTTAATGGCTCATTGACAAAGGGGGTGGGGGCAGGAAGCTGCAGGGAGCTATTTTGTCTTTAAAACACGTTCCTCCCTTTTTCACATCCAGGGGGAATGTAATATTCTGTCTTTTCAATATTTCCTAGGATATTTCATTTTTCTGGGAGAGGGATGGGTGATAACTTTCCACAGTATCAAAAGATCCAGTTATTTAAATGCATTCTACATTTCTGGATTTCTCAGCACACATCAGAGACAACCATAACTAACTGAAACAATTTTTAAAAAAACGCATGAATCTTGATTGATCTGAAATTCTGGAAAGTCAGCATCTGTGAGGTTCAAAAATAAAATACTAGAAAAAAAAGGAAGCTGGTGTAAAGTGAGTGTCCGAAAACAAGAATGTCTGAGGTTACCAGAGGTTGTCTGGTAACAAAATCACAAGACAGAGAAATGACGGGAAATTTTGTGTCATGTAAACAAGTAGAGTTGATTTTCATGTGGGTGGGATATTGTTTTGCATGCAAATCTTGGGGTTTCAGTTTGCAGTCATATTTCCAGTGGGTCTTTTCCAAGGGGGTATCCTCCTTGGAACTGGGACTGCACTGCGGTTCCTAGAATTCTTAACCAACAGGACTAAGGTAGCTGGGAATTGTAGTCTGCATTCGTGTCATTTAGTGGTGCTTGGCTGGGGAAGACTGATTTAAACTAATGCAATAAAACTTTATAGATTTTGCTTTCTTTTAGGTTTTTTAAAATTGAATCTGGGCATCAACATAAGATTAATTCACTTTCATATACGTTCTCTTGTAGGTTTTTAGTAATTCTAATTGGGATGTATTAGCCTTTAAGGAGATTTTCAACTGTGCAATATATTTAGCGTGTGACTGAGTGGCTAAGATGCCAAGATTGTCGATCAGAAGGGTCGGCAGTTCGGTGGTTCGAATCCCTAGCGCCGCGTAATGGAGTGAGCTCCTGTTACTTGTCCTGGCTTCTGCCAACCTAGCAGTTCGAAATCATGTAAAAATGCAAGTAAAAAAATAGGGACCACCTTTGGTGGGAAGGTAACAGTTTTCTATGCACCTTTGGCCTATAGCCATGCTGGCCACGTGACCACGGAAGAGTCTTTGGGCAAAGCTGGCTCCCTTGGCCAAGAAACGGAGATGAGCACTGTGCCCCAGAGTCAGACACGACTGACAGGGAAACCTATACCTTATAAACAATGGAACACCAACCATAAGGAAAAGCTAAGCTGAGGAAGGAAGTCTGGTGGGCAGTGCAGGGATCATATTGAATTGTGGCCTTTGATCTGAGTGGGTTCTTCTCAAGACCCTAGAGGCAAGTTATGCTTGAAATCCAAATTTTGTTGTGTGGCACCTCAAGGCTCCCTGAAGTTACTTCACAGAAGCAAATTTCCAAGCAAGATGTGAGATGGCTGCAATAAATCAAAGGTTTCATTTTGTTCCGCAACCAGTTTTGATTATTCCTGATGAACAATTTCACAGGCAGTCAAAAGTATGGTTGGATGACTCTGTACACAGAAGGCACGTTTTTGGCTGATGGCGGTTCATTCAGTGACTGCTGTTTGCACTGATGATTTCAATAGGAGGTTGATTGGGTCCTTTTGAGGAAGCCATTAGGATCATATCAGCTATCAACTCTATTGAAACAAAACGACATTTTCGATCAATGCCTTCTGTAATGAAAAACGTTATTCTGCATTTCTCCCTGACTCCAGACAATTAGAGTCAGCTGTCAAAAATAAGTGAAAAAGTTTCCAGCTTTTTTTTTTTATGACGGGCATTTTTCCCCTTTCCACCTAGCCATTTGGCAAGGAAATTGCTAAGACCTTAGATCTGCTCTGTTTACTAGTAAGTGTGATGAGAAGAGTAATTAGTTACACCTCAACAACCTCCAAGTACTCTGATCCTAGTTTTACTTTCCTGAAACAGAAGTATCTAAAGTGGGAGATGATGGCAAAAGTATCTGACTTCAAGGTATCTTCTTTGTCTTGGATTTCTTGTCTTTACTGGAAACATTGGTCAAAGGAGTAAGAATTTGTTTATTAAATTGCTGGTGCTTTTTGAGCCACAAAGGCACTGTAAGCAATTTTCAACAAGGGATGAAAACAACGTTTTTCAATGGAGGGAAATGATTTAGCCAGAAAAAGACAGCTGTTGCAATGAAAACATAAACCTCCAGCAAAGAACCATGAGCTGAACCAATTGCACAAGAGTCCTGTGTGATCCACAACTGGATTTTCTTTATGAATCCTTTCAAGCAGGGTCAGGATAATATGCCACTTTTCCTGCATTTCGCTTTGCTGGGATTTTCAGCTGTCCGTTCTAAAAAAGCTATTTGCAATATCGATAAGAGTAAGCATCTGCTTGAAGCTTAAACTTAGGTCCAGCAGACACAGAGGTATTTTTAGTATCAATAATCAATCAATAATTTAATTTATAGACCGCTCCTCTCCCCGTAGGGACTCGGAGCGGTGCACAGGGAAAACTAAAACCACAATACAATAAATATACAAATATAATTAAGAACAAATTAAATCTGGGCCTGTGCTAAAATCCCCTTAACATGCTAAAATACCCAATTAAAACAGCTAAACCCTATAGAGAGAGGCTACCCAAGGCCGGCCAAACGGAAAAGATGAGTTTTTAATTTCAGACGGAAGGAGCGGAAGTCCGTGGTTGTTCTGATGTCGGGGGGAAGGTCGTTCCAGAGGGCTGGGCCCGCCACAGAGAGAGCCCTTCCACTGGGCGTCGCCCGCTGACAGAGTCTAGTGGACGGCACCCGGAGAAGTCCCTCTCTGTGGGAGCGAATCGGCCGTGAGGATGTATGAGGCAGGATCCGATCCCGCAGTAGTCAGGAATTTCAAGCAATGGTCATCTAGGTGGGATTTTAAAAACCAAGTCACAGGGAAGACTTTAATGAACACACCGAGAGCAGCAGGTGATGGGGTAAAGGTTTTGTCGGTAGCTAGATATGCACCGTAGAGAATGTAATCAGGCAACTGCTGCCTATAAACAATAATGGGAAAAGAAAGATGGTGTATCTTCACACAGAGGAGATCATGGAGAGAGAGAGAGAGAGATTATTAGATTGGAAACCAAGGAAAACACAGGGTTGAGAATCCGCCTTACCTGTCACAGACTGTCAGTGTTTGTAAAGGCTTCCTACCTTACAATAAAAATGTAGTGATAGCTGTGTCGTGTTGATCTTTGGCCAAGCTTCATCTTCAAGTTTGTGCTTGTCCTGGAAAAGTCTTGGATGATAAGAAATAGAGTCAGGATCAATAACAAGGGAGTAATAATTTTTATATATATATATATATATATATTTATTGGACTTTATGTGGAAGTGCATAAGTGCACCAGCGTGCCTACCATCCCTGTCCTACTATCCCCATTTATTTGTACTCATTTCATGTGCTCATGTCCATGTTTATACTTATTATAACTGTTATCTCGTACATGTTTGACAAACTAAATAAATAAAAATAAAATAAATAAGTTAGAGCTCATATGATTTGCAAATGGCTATAAGAGCTGTCTTGAGCATCAGAACCGCACAAGAAATTTATTCTTCTCTTTAATTATGGATAAAATATAATCCAAATCTTATTGGAAATTGGAACTCAAAAAATATCCCTGTGGTGAGATGGGCAGCAAGCACATTTAATAAACGAATGAGTAAATGAATGAATGAATGAATGAATGGTTCCTTATAATGAATTATGTCATTGGTCCAGTTGTCTCAGTATTCTTGACACTGACTGGCAGTAATTTCAGGCCACAGTCACTGGGGATTGAAACTGAATCAAATTATATGTTCAAGCTTTAATCCCTGTGGGGGCTGGAGGCCTGATCAATGGAGGTTGCTGCTGGATACCAGAGTGCATTGCCTGATTTGTGACAACATCTTTTCATTTGGCTAGATTTCTGTTAAAAGCTGCACTTTGTGCATTGCATGGTCTCTTTGGAGTTTAACAAGAATACATATTATTAATGTTCGATTCTATTATTCTGCTACTAAATATTTAATACATTTTCACATAAACCATCATATCTACCTTATTAGTGGTGGTTACAAAGAAAAAAAATGAGAGCAAGGAGTGTTTTATATGTATATCACCTGAGCTTCTGGAGGGAAGGCAGGATATAAATCTAACCAAATAAATAAGGTAGATATGCTTATGTATGAAATCTGTTAAAAGTGCAAGGAGCGAACTATTGGGCTAATACATCCCTTATTTATTTACTTATTTATTTGTCCTTTTTTGGGGGGGCCAAAGGGCAAATCTACCCCCGGGATTTGCATTTGAAGAGGCTGTGCATCTTTTCATGTCGATCCTAGCAGATGTGAGCATGGAATATTTGCTGAGAAGCAGCAGAGACAAAGCGGCTGTTTTGCTGATTGTTTCCATGGCTGTAAAAAAAAGGGAAGAGAGCTGAACTGGTGGTAAGGATGTGGCATCATGGCAAAGAACTTTGGGCTCAATTTGAAGTATCACCCAATTCTATTAAAATAACGATTACCCGCTCCTCCAATGCAAATGTCTTCCATTCCAAAATTCCTCTTTTTAAAAAAAAATCAAGTTTTATTATTGGCGCTTAAAGCATTTCAACGTGCATTAACGTTGTACCTTTTGACAGCTGCATAAATAGGCTAGAGGCATTATCTTCAAGCTGCAGAGTCAGGCGTCCAGACTGAGAGTACGGCAGATTTTTTTTTAAAAAAAATATTACATAATGAATTCGGGACTGGGGTTCAGAGATTATACTTATAGCCACTCTGCTAGAGCACTATCAAATTATAGAGGTGCAACACATGCGCTGAACCATTTATTCCTCCATAATGCATCAGGAGAATTAAGCAAGGAGTATAATTGACCTCTGACACCCAGAATCTGCCTAGACACTACCTGGCTCATTTTTAGCTGCTGCGTTAAATTGTTTCTATTGCAATTTGCATGCAACTCCACCAGCATTTAAATTTCCGGTATACTAGTATTTAATCAGGAGCGTATTTCTGTAGAAAAAAGGTTGGTGGAGACGGATGGAACTTTTGTGCTGTAAGGTTTATTTATGCACAATGGATAGATCCAAGGGTCTTTTTTCTTTTGCATCCAGCTGGGGCCTGAACATGCCCTATCTCTTTTTTTCCTGACATTTTCTTGTGACATTACCTTTATCTCTTCCACAACTCAGTCCTGAGACATCCTTAGCTGCTCCAATATTACAATAAACAGGAATCATGCCAAGGCAGTTTTGCTGTTGGAGCAGGAAGATGTTATTCATGGACCATTTGGTTGATATCACAGTCAGGCAACTCCTAGGGATGAGATGAGCCTAGCCCCTATTAGCCCCATTAACTTCAGTTCATCTGAACTGTCTTCCAGGCCACTCTGTTTTGGCCAGTAGAAGAGGCCTGATCTTTCAAACCTGGAGCTACGAGGTATTGAGATGGTCTGCAGCTTGGAGACCTGGAATAACCTGATGAACTGTTGCAGGAACTGAGTCAGTGGTAGGTTCCAGATCCCGTTACAACCAGTGCAGTGCAACAGGGCCGGGCGTCCACTAGATGAACACATGCAGCACGTGCATGTGTCCTTACCTTCTACGACGTTCCGTGATGCCTCTTGCGACGCTCCAGCTGCTCAGCGGAACGTCGCACAGGTACTGTACACTCCTTGCGCATGTGAGGAAGCACCAAAGAGCTCAAATACCAGTAAGGAGGTCGGACGGGCGGGCCCTCTGGAGCACCGTACCGGAACGGTACCTGGTGCTCCCAGCAGGCACCAGTCGTAACCGGTCGTAACCCACCACTGAACTGGGTATGTCTAGTCTAATGAAGAAAAGGACTAAGGATGGCATGATAGCAGACTTCAGATAATTGAGGGGCTGTCACAGAGAAGAGCGGGTCGACCTATTCTCCAAAGCAGTGTTCCCCTACCTTTCCAGCTCGGTGGACCAGCAGAGATGGTAGTGACAGGGAGGGAAGAAGGAATGGCTTTAAACCCACACACTTGCCACTTTCACAAATGCAGCTGCGTCCATGCATGCGCACACTCACCCACCATATCCACAGTCTGGTTCTGAATGGGTTGCAGCCCTGCACCACTCTGCAGACCGGGGGACCCCTGCTCCAAAGCACCTGAGGATAGAACAAGACGTAACAGATAGAAGATTACTACAGAAAGAACCAATGTAGAATTAAGGAGAAATTTCATGATAGTAAGAACAATTAATCAGTGGAATGGCTTGTCTCCAGATGGATGCTCCAACACTGGAGGTTTTTAAGAAGAGATTGGACAGCCATTTGTCTGAAATAGTATAGAGCAGGGGTGTCAAACTCGTGTTGTCATGGCAGCATCATGTGATATATCATAACTTTCCCCCCTTTCTAAACCAGGTGTGGGCGTGGCCAGCACATGATGCATCTGGGCTGTGGGCTGCGAGTTTGACAACCCTGGTATAGGGTTTCCTCCTTGAAAAGGGGGTTGGACTAGAAGACCTCCAAGGTCCTTTTGAACTCTGTTATTTTGTATTAGGAGCAGCAGCTGCCCAGTAGCCTTGTCAGCTATGGTCTGCACAATGAAGCAAGAGACCGATTTATTTTCTCCTGTTGCTTCAAAACATTCACCTGCCACTCTACACATTCAGTTCTTAGTTGGGATACTTTTGAACAAGGGTTAATTGTTCCTTCAGAAGAATTCTAAGTCACTGTTTAAAGGTGAATGAAACAATATCTGACAGGCATGGTATGCAGTTGTGACAAGGTGAAGTAGGAGAGAAAGGTCCCACTGGGTTGTGTGACCAGCCTATCTAGCTGTCAGGAAGAGTTAGCCTAGTGCTATTTCTCAAAGAACCAGGCTCAATTGTGCTTGTAAGTTGAGGACATACCTGCAGAGGTGGAGTTCAGCAGGTTCTGACCAGTTCTGGAGAACCAACAGCGGAAATTTTGAGTAGTTCAGAGAACCAGTAAATACCACCTCTGACTGGCCCCGCCCCCATCTATTCTCTGGTAGTCCTCGACTTACAACCATACTTGAGGCCAGACTTTCTGTTGTTAAGCAAGGCTGTTGTTAAGTGAGTCTTGCTCCATTTTGTGACCTTTTTGCCTCAGTTGTTAAGTGAATCACTGCAGTTGTTAAGTAAATTAAGGCAACCCCCCCCCCCCCCGGGTTGACTGTGCTTGTAAAAGTCTAGTCGAGAAGGTTACAAATAGTGATCACATGACCCTGGGACAGTGTAACTGTCACAAATACATGTCAGTTTCCCAGTGCCTGAATTTTGATCACATGACCAAGGAAGGGAATGTGGCAACCATTGTAAGTTGGTTGAACAATGGTCATAAGTCACTTTTTTTCAGTGCAGTTGTAACTTCAAATGGTCACTAAACAAATAGTTGTAAAATGAGGACTAGTGTGACATCCTCAAAGAAGAGGGCAAAAACTTAAGCAGAGGATAACATGTTATTCATGGACAGTTGCAGGCAATTTAGCTTCATTTGGACATTTTCTGTATCCTGAACTTACCTTTTGCAACAGGTTTCTCTCTTTTTTTGGGGGTGCCTTTCAAACAATCTTGAATCCTGACTTAAAGGGGAGTTGCAGTGTCAGAACTGCAAGCATTCAGACCCTAGACAGCAGCACCGAAACCTGCATTTTCTGTAACAATTTGCTGGCCTCTAGGGCTCTGCTGGAAGTTTGCAGTTGTGATCTGATGATTTATTCTCACTAGACTATTAACTGGCTGCAATCCTTCCCTAATTTGAGAATATGAGCCCCATATGCCAGCAAGTGTGACAGATAAATACTTAGGACTGCCTTGCCAATGTATTAGAGATTTACACTGCTGTCCCATACATCAGTAAGCTTATCTGCAATGTGATGTTCTGCTACAATATACTGATTCTAAAAATAAATCAAATAAAAATTCAGTGGAGGGAACTTTATTTACAGAAAATGCAATGTTAAAGCTTCTTAATGTCAAGTGCTTTGTCAATTAATGCTAAGCTCTCCACTCCATGGCTGGATTCATTCTCTTAAAATGCAGAGGACGCTATAACACAGAGTTATTCCTTTTTTTTTTCTGAGCCGAAAGACAGGTATACTTATAAACATGGACATAAACACAGGAAATGGGGACAGGGACGTTAGGCGCTGGTGCACTTATGCACGCTCCCTTACAGACCTCTTAGGAAAGAGGCGAGGTCCATGCTAGACAGTTTAAAGTTAAAGTTATGGGGGTTTGCGGATGTAACAACAGAGTCAGGTGGTCCATTCCAGGCATTGACCAGTTACAACTTAGTTACAACTTAGTTGTGGTCCTAAGTCAAGGACTATTTGTACTCCGGACTCCTTAGTCATTTATCTGAGTCTTGATCCCTTTTATTTTCTGGCAATAAGGGCCAGTTTTGCATCAAGAAAATAAAAATCTCAGCTGAACAAAGGTTTCATTAATGGCAATCCTGGTATATAAAACAGACCTGAACAGGAAAAACTTGTGTGTTCAAGATACTTGAGTGCAAAGCTTAGTTAGATAGTAATGCTCTATGTTTTGATTCCCAAAGCTGATGGTCTTCCTTTGGTAGTTTTCCCTTCCTTCTGAACACTTGTATTGGGGGGGGGAAACCTTTGGGAAGTCGCCCCTGGACTTTCTTTAGATGCTCAGATAATTATTATACCACACATTTATGCACACTGCACCAGAGCATTGTTGCGATGAAATGGTGGAGGGAAATCTGTATTTTGCAATCATACTTTGTCGCCCAACTCCCTTAAGTAATCTCTATTCTGAGGTATTTTATTTAAAGTAACATTGATTTTCCTGGGAGATTAAAACTTGCCTGGAAGACTGACTGGCAATGCTTGGGAGGATGGGTTCTCTCATTTTGCACGTTTTCAAGAGATGTTTTATTAATCGACTCCCTGTGGCTCAATTTGGTTTAAGCAAGTAAAGAAAAATAGTGGATTGGTTAAAGTTTAATTTGCTCATTAGGAAAAAAGAAATGCAGAGGACAGAAAAAGGGCCATGCCTTCTGCCTCCTCTGAAACACCAGGCAGTGTGCTAAACAAGATATAACCGAGACAACTACAAAAACCAAGTCACCTCTCAAGAGTCATGATAGAAACTTAATTTATCTGGGGAACTCCAAACCTTACAATAAATACCACATATAGCTCCGTGTGTTTGTGTATGTGGTGTGTGTGTGTACAGTATGTGTGTATTGTGAAAAATAACAGACAAACAGAGAAGTGTTCACAATAAAAGGTAAAGGTAAAGATTCCCCTCACATATATGTGCTAGTCATTCCTGACTCTAGGGGGCGGTGCTCATCTCTATTTCAAAGCCGAAGAATCAGTGCTGTCCGAAGATGTCACAGTGGTCATGTGGCCAACATGACTAAACCTCAAAAGCACATGGAATACTGTTACCTTCCCACCAAAGCTGGTTCCTATTTTTCTATTTGCATTTTTACATGCTTTTGATCTGCTAGGTTGGCAGAAGCTGGAACAAGTAACAGGAGCTCACACCATTACGCGGCGCTAGGGATTCAAACCGCTGGAATACAGACCTTTCTGATCGACAAGCTCAGCATCGTAGCCACTGAGCCACTGTGTTCACAATATCCTCCCACTATACCAGTGGTAGTCAACCTGGTTCCTACCGTCCACTAGTGGGCGTTCCAGCTTTCATGGTGGGCGGTAGGGGTTTTGTCCGATACTGAAGCACTTTCCTTTTTTAAATTTAATTGACTTCCCTACTTTATAAATCACCATTACTGACTGTGGAACCGGTGGGCAGTTAGAAAATTTTACTACTAACAAAGATACAAAAGTGGGCGGTAGGTATAAAACCCCCTGCACTATACATTAGGGAGATGTAATTGAGGTCTAAGATGGGGATGGTCTCTTCGCCTTGTCAATCACAGCAGGTATCAGTGTGTGTAGGTACACATGCATGTGCATCCAGACATGTGCAAACATCTGCTTTGGAAGACCTCTGTCTTTCTCTCCTGAAGATCTTGCCTTTCACGAGGACCTATTTTTAGCTTCTCAAGTTCTCAGTACCTTTTGCAAACTTCAAACTGAGTTACATCAGCCTGGTTAAGAATTGTTAGGGAGTTCAGGATGCCTGTTAACTGTACTAAAACCTTAAAAATGGTTTTAATAATCTTTGTTTTGAATCAGTGAGGTGCAGAATTGGGGAGAAAAAATAATAAACAAACAGAACAAATTTCTTTCTTTAACACTCCTTTGTTAGAACCTTACCTCTGTGTAATTTCCAGAGGTGGGATTCAGCAGGTTCTGACCAGTTCTGGAGAACTGGTAGCGGAATTATTGAATCATTCAGAGAACCGGTAAATACCACCTCTGAGTGGTCCCGCCCCCATCTATTCTCTGCCTCCCGAGTCCAGATGATTGGGAGGGAATGGGGATTTTGCAGTAACCTTCCCCTGGAGTGGGGTGGGAATTGAGATTTTACAGTATCCTTCCCCTGCCACGCCCACCAAGCCACACCACGCCCACCAAGCCACAGAACCCATAGTAAAAAAAATTGAATCCCACTACTGGTAATTTCCCTCAATATATGCAGCTACATTGTATATGATAATAGACATTGCATACCCTCATTTGCTATTGAATATCATTAATATATATTTATGTACACAAGTGCAAACACACACACAAACACTACCTTACAGATGTCTTCTTTGGGAGAAAAGTAGAGATAGGAGAGAGAACCATATGCCATGATTTTATGTGGGGATGCTTTAAGGAAGTGCTTAATTTGGCTTGGCAATAAAGTCTATAAAAGATCATAATAAGACAGACTACAATGGAATAAATCCGTGGAAGTGAAGGCAAATATTATGGGTGAATATAATGCAGCATTCATGGAACAGCCTATTTTGCCAGACTCGAAGGCAGATTTATAGCCCGTAGCCAGCTGAGCACTGATGCCAAAAAGCAGAGAAGGCAGTTAAATGTCATTGCTTGAAAATTAATTATGAAGTTGGATGTCTTCCAGGAACGACAACCTCTTTCTTCACAGAGTCAGAGGAATATTTCTCATTTCCGAAGTAACATAGAATGGGGATATGATACCAGGCAATGTTCATGGTCTTGTTATGGGTATGGCTAATGGCTGTCTTGTTTTAGAATTAGATCAGCAACAATTTTTATTTAGCTTCGGACAATTTGGGGGGATTTTTGTTTAATTCTATATGGTTCTCATATTTTACTCTCAGTTTGAATTTCCTCATTCCTATGAGCGTCATAGAAATCTAAAAAAAAAAAGATTGCTTTTCTTCAGCTTTAACAGATTGGTTTATTTGAGAGCAGACTAGCTAAAGGTCAACAAGATTTTTCAGCAAACCATGTTAACCTTACACAGTAGCTCTACCTGATGAGAAACTCATCGCGGTTCTGGTTTTGTAGTGCAGAATAGTCATCTTATATGAAAATAGCATAGTATACTTTTGCCCAATACAAAATTAAGGAAGTATTGTAGGAAAATTGGATGATTAAGAGCCAAAATCAAGATTCCACAGACAAGACAGAAGCCACCCCATGGCGTTAACATTGTCTTCAATCCAAGGTATCTGATGACTGATCTGCTTCTCAAAGAGGAGACATCTTCTCTTACTGACTTCAGCATTAGACTACTTCAAAACGTTGATATAATAAGATAAATGTCAAAATGAGTGCCTCCTCCTCCTCCTCAGAAGTAAAGTCACGAGAAAAAGGCTACTAATGATTTTGTACAAAATATTCCCTTCCGGACAAAGCGACTTGTTTACTTCTGATCATAAAATTTTTTCTCCGACCATATTCAGTGGGAGAGGGGGAGCCTGTGAGTCATAGGGGTCAGTAAGTAAAGTCTTTCATGGGGTTTTTTGATGACTTGCCAATACGGTCTCAGTTGTGACAGGAACACAATGAACTATTCAGCAAAGCTCTCAGAAAAGGGATAATAATTTACTCACCATTTTGCTCCTTTTAAAATCCAGAATCTGATAAGAAATTTCTTTGCTGATTTTTGTCTAGGGTCACATCCATACATAATGGTTTAGCCAAGGTCAAAAAGTCATGTGGTATATTGGAGACAACCCATCAGGTCCTGGAGCTTTGCTCAGTTTAAAGTTTTTTTGTTTTTAAACTACCGCTTTAGTTTCATCTTCTGTTATGGATTTGTTAAGACCTCCCTTTTGTTGATCCATAAATTTCATAGATAATAACGTATTCAAATACTCTCCCATTTTTTCCAGATTAGATGTCTGTTTTCCATAGAATCTTGAGTAATCTATATAAATAAAATTTAAAATACTTTGTGCAAAATCGCTAATCTCAGAAAGTACTGCATCGATCGCCATCAAATTTTCACACAATGTTGCTAAGAAAGAGAGTAACAATCATACGTATGATTGTTCATTTGTATGGCTAGCACATGTGTGTCATGTGCAAGCAGCACAAACATAAAAGGTACGCACTTCTCAGGTTTTCACCTCCCTGTAGCTCCTCCTACCCGGCTGCTTCTTATGATGTTTCACGCACACGCCCCTCAGATTTCCAACGGTCGTTTCCTCAGCAACTGAATAAGCCTCCAATGTTCCACACTGTATGGAGGCCTACTAAGCCCAAAACAAGGTGCAGAGGATAGCACACTCCCAGATGGCCCATAGAGGATAGAGAGAGAGAGAGGGAAAAATACAGTAGGTAGGTAGGTAGGTAGATAGAGGGAGAGAAGAAGAAATACAGTAGGTAAGTAGGTTGGGGGTTATACGGTGGTTGTGTGTACATGTTTGTGTGTGCAGGTGTAGATCTACACACAGATTTGTTGGCCATTTAACCAGAGAGGGCCACAGAAACGCGTGGCTGGGAACAGCTAGTGTTTAAACATATTGCTTCGTCATCTCCTTCATTGTGAAAATGAACCTGGTTTCATCCCGAATAAAATAACAGTTCTTTTGTTCTTAGGCAATTGGGAAAATAGCAATTCAAATGACTTGTTTCAAAAAACTTTTGTTCGACAAAATCCAATTTCTCATTTGCTTCTGTGAAATTTATTTGATGACAAATCACTTTAATCTTTTGTTCTAAGTCCAAAACTGTGTGACGCTTGTGCCTTAATTCTAATTGCTCCAGTTTGTTCACCAGTGTGTCTTTCTGTTTTTGCACATCCTTGCTTCTGTTTGATGCCAGGGAGATAAACAATTCTTTCATAAAATGCTTTGCTGGAGTCCTCTATTTTAAATAAAGAAGCTTCAGAAGTTAAATTGACTTGGAAGAAGCTCTTGAATTCCTGTTGGCAATTTAATTTGATGTCCTCTTCCAAGAATAACAGTTCTTTGATCTAGAGGTTCCTCTGTTTAATTGTACAATTATTGGGTTATAATCTACACATGGAGGAGCTGCAACTTTAATGCCTCTGAGATTAGTTAACAATGAGTTAGAAATCCAACACATGTCTCTTCTTATGTAAGTTTTATGAACTAAACACTAGTAGGTATCTTCTTTCTCTTCAGGGTATTTGTATCGCCATGCATTCAAAACAGCTAGTAGTGTCGTATAATCTAAGACACTTTAAGGGGAGTTTAGCTGAATTCCTTTTAGATAAAGCAGTTTTTCCTATGTGTTTGAGACAAAGATTCATTCATATCTTTGTGAATCAGAATAAATTTAAAAAATGAAAAAATACATAGAACTTTGCTATCATTTGGAGCATAAATGAAAGAGTTATTATTTTTGTAAATTCAAATTAAAAATGTAATACAAATCTCCCTTCTTCATTATGGATTTGTTTCTCTAAATTCCATGGTACATTTTCCCCACACATATAATTAGTTGACCTTTTCCCCATTTGCCTGAGGCCATTTATATTTGACTAAGATATTGCATTCAAAATTTGAAGCATCTTTAAAAAAAAAGTGAAGCACCTCCAGATAATATAAATACTTGATGCAGTTGGGGCTTAACATTGATTTGTACAAAAGTCCTCTAACATCGAGGGTAGTCCAGCCTAAAAGCTTATTCAGAGAGGAATCACTTTTACCTTATTGTAAGTTTACATTACAGGAGGGAGGTGGTGGCTCAGTAGCTAATAAGCTGAGCTTGTTGATCGGAAGGTCGGCCATTTGGTGGTTCGAATCCCTAGCACTGCATAACAGAGTGAGCTCCCGTTACTTGTCCAAGTTTCTGTCAACCTAGCATGTAAAAATGCAAGTAGAAAAATAGGAATCACCTTTGCTGGGAAGGTAACAGCGTTCCGTGCCCCTTTGATGTTTAGTCATGCTTGCACCATGACCACGGAGATGTCTTCAGACGGAGCTCTTCGGCTTTGAAACAGAGATGAGCACCACCCCTAGATTTGGGAACAACTAGCACATATGTTTACCTTTACCTCTTAAGTTTACATTAACAGAATCTTGCAAGTCTTAAAAGGACCTCTCTTCCCCCTCACCTTTACAGGCCAAAAAACCAAGGGAGGGTTACTTCTTAGATATTTGCTGCAGCCCCATTCCTTTTGTTGGCTCAGCTTCCTGTTATCTGACTGTCACCTAGTCTGTGGATCTTCCCTCTGTCTTCCAAGGTTATTCCCACATATCATTCCATCCACTGCAGAGGTGGGTTGCTCCCAGTTCGGACCATTTCGGCTGAACTGGTAGTGGAATTCAGGCCTGGATCGCAGAACCGGCAGCAACCCAATCCTGCCACGCCCCTGAACCAGTTCCCTCGATGCTGCTGGGCTGCCGCCATTTTGGTTTTTAGTGACTGCATATTCACTGTAAATTGTTATGCGCAATTTACATTGAACAGCGCAAACGCATGCTCACTTCACTCGTGCGCGGATTGCGAACCAGTAGTAAAACCGGCAGCAACCCACACCTGATCCAGTGGTGGGATTCAGCCACTTCGGGAGAACTGGTTGTTAACTTTCTGAGCAGTTTGGTGAACTGGTTGTTGGAAGAAATCATTAGGGCAGAGAACTGGTGGTTAAATTATTTGAATCCCACCACTGATTCCATCACATGACAGACATGTTTTCATTGATTCTTATTACAAACATATTCAAAACCTCCCTGCTTATTATAGACATGATCTTCACTCATGACTTCTAGAATTCTTCAGCCCTAGCTGGGCCTGTACAATAATAATGTGGGTAGGTTCTCCCCAATGATGACTGGGTGCTATTAGAAGATTTTATAAATTGCTAACTGTATTTTGCATTCCTCACCCATTCCATCTTGTTCTGAGCTTTAAATCTTTCTGATTTTATTTCCTATAGGCTTAAGATACCAGTCTTTCCTTTTCTTTAGTTATCAGCCAATCCTACCATTATCTATTCCCCTGTTTTTTCTTTCAGTGTGTCACTTGCTATTCATCTACACATCTTACATCTTCCCCCATTGGATAACTTTTTTTTGTAATGATCAGATTTATGGTGAGTGAATTTATATTTGCTGACCATGTGCATTCAGCTAGGCAGTGTAAACTTCACTGTTTTGTTCAAGCTCAAGCATGGAGCATGCAATGACAAAGAAAGGAAGATATATTATGACACAAATTGTTGCAGTGTGTTGTTGCAGAAAAGAGCACCGTTATCGTCTCACAAGGCACAAAAATTCTAAGTTTATTCAAAAAAAGAAGAGAACTACTGTACTTATCTAAGGATAATATTAGAGAGTCAATTCAGCAAGAAATGGAGAACTATGATAGAGGGAATGAAAACCTCTTTAGTTTTTTGCGCCTTGCAAGGTAATAAATAATTACTGTTGATGGTGTTTTTTTTATATAACAACAGAGAAAAACAAAGCCTGCTAATCCACAATTGTTCTTTTATTCTGTTTCCCAGTGTTATTGTCTCTCTGCAGGAAAAACCCACAGCCTTTCATTATATGGCATTTAAGCCCTGATTGAGTGCTGCCACCTCTTGGTTATGCAAATTATATGTGTGGTCGATGAGTCAGTTCTTGACTAATACCAGTCCTGCATCAATTCTAGGCGTATTTGTAAACATTCTCCATTCTCATTGAAAGGTAGCATATTGTCGTAGCTTGGCTGCTATGGGAGAATAAAAGGTAGTTGGAATGCTAATTAGAGGTTCATTCTAACAGCTAATCAAAACACATTAGTTGTTTGGCAACATATAAGAATTGCCAAATAACTGTGATTGCCATGCAATCTCCCAGGAATAGATATGACTCTTAGATTCAGTTGATTTTACTCAACTCAGAAACAAGAAACTTCTAGGTGTGGTTGGATCAGTATATCCTGTATTCCCAGCAACAAGAGTTAAGATGGATACAGCAAGATGGAGTTCAACAATAGCCATGTGAGGATGTTCAATAAAAGACTCAATCTCCTTGCAGGATAATATTCTCCTCCTCCTCCTCCTCCTCCTTCTCCTCCTCCTCCTCCTTCTTGCTTTTGAAGGAAGGCAAACAGGTTGCATTTTGGTGTGATGCATCTCATGCTGGATCAGGCAGAGTTAAAGATTGTGCCTCACTTGTAGTTGACACTTGACAGCTGTCTCCATCTGGAAAGAGAAATCCACCATCTCCCACTTTAGGTACACACATACACTACCCTGTTTCCCTGAAAATAAGACCTCCCTGGATAATAAGTCCAATCGGGCTTTTGAGTGCATGTGCTAAAATAAGCCCTCCCCTGAAAATATTGCAACACAGCAGCCGCCATGAGGTGATCACGCTTGCTGCCTCCTGCACCTCAAAAATGATAAGACCTCCCCAAGAATAAGCCCAAGCACTTATTTTGGGGAATGGGGGGTGGGGTCAAAAGAAAATAAAACCCTGTCTTATTTTCAGGGGAAAACAGTATTTCTAAACACTGAAGAATTCTTACTGTAACTGCTAATTACAATTGGGTGACAAAAAGTCTTTACTCTGTTATAAGGAAGGAGTCTTCAAATTACCAGAAATTTTCTAGAAAATTATGTCTTCTAAAGGGTTCCTTGATACCAAGAAATGTTAGGCATGAATAAAGGGAACTGGTGTCACTTGGAAGAAAAGTTCTGACTGTAAATTCCTTGGTGCTATCCAAGCTTGGTTGTTTTCTTGCAGATGTTTCATTATGGAACCAGGCAACATCTGCAGCACTGATGATGTTACCTTGTTGGGCATTGAAATGTCTCCAAGCAAATAACCAAGCTCAGAGAGCACCAAGGACCCTACAATTCTACCCTGAGCTACAAATATTCTCTTCTAAAAGTCTAACTGTTGCAGATGTTCATATCTCCATGGCAGGCTACATCTGTTAATATTCTTTCCTCTGTTCCAGAATAAAAGCCCTGTTTCTCTTTGTATTATCTTATCCCTGTATGTAGCTAGTCCCTCTTGCTACCATGGTGCTCCAACCTACCCACTTTCTACGTGTACCTCATTTCTCTCCAACCAATTGTTTGACCAGAATGGCCAATTGCTGAGAAGTGGTTTTCCATGTAACACTCGAGAAAAGCAATACTTTTCTGAAATTCATTTAGAATCAGGGGTCGGCAACTATGGCCCCTTTACGACCTGTGGACTTCAACTCCCAGAATTCCTGAACAAGGAATTTTGGGAATTGAAGTCCACAGCTCATAAAGGGCCCATAGTTCCCCACTCCGGATTTAGATGAAAATACCACTAATCCACTTCAAGAACAAGGAGATTTCAGCAGTTCTTAAAATCACTGAGTTTTTTTCCTTCTTCTTCTTCACCTCAAAAGTAAATTATTCCGGAAAATTCAAGACAGCAGAAAATCACCTGTGATTAATGACTGCAAGTACTGGCTGAATTCATTCCTATATTCACTGTAATAAGTGAAGCCTGAGATAAACAAGCATTAATATTCTAATCTGTGGTTACCTTCTCGGCTCCATGCACAGCAATCCGCAAGGGCAAATCCAGTTTGATTTGCTGTGTTATTCATTTGGATAGTGATGCTGGAAACAGTTTGTTGAGGAAAACAACACAGACACATGTATCAAACATAGCAATAACAAATAAATCAAGGTTTACAAAACCCTGTAAAGGGACATGAAGGAGCCACATTCTGCGGTTAAATCATTACTATAAAAAGTGCAATTTATTTCATGTCCGCCGATCAGGCATAAGATCCTCTTACCTTCACTACAGGTTCGGAACTGGAAGCGTGTGCACAGTTGCTTCACTTGTGCGTGGTGCTTCTGCACATGCACAGAACCTTCTGCGCATGCACAGAATATCCGTAATGACCTCTGGGCAGATGGGTGGAGCCTCCTACCACCGCCACTACCAGTTCACCCAAACCAGGGCGAACTGCCAGAATACCACCTCTGCTGCAGATGTTTGAATACCTGGGTTCTAACATATGCCACCTGGAGATGTTTTGATACGAGATGGGCAGCAAAGAAATTTAATGAATAAATAAACTAAAATATGAAACAAGGGGTAATTTAGGCAATACTGGAGATGTTGGTGGACTTTGCCATCTATGCAACGTGGTGATTTTGCCTTACCACTATGTGGTGATGGGCAGAGAAGGGTTAACCAGAGATGACAGATCATGTTGAAACTTGGGACATTTATAAAGTAGGAATCTGGATCCATCTGTAATACTTGAAAGGGAATTTTATTTATCAATCTTTTATGAGGTATAACCGCTGAAATCACTCCTGAACTAGTAGTTTAGCATACGTCCTTTGGCAGACGAATGTGTATTTAGCCCAAAGTAGTCTGAAACTCTAGTCTGAATGATGGAACGATTTTGCAGTGAATATTTTTGCACCTTTAACACTTAGGTGGCAATTGGTGAGCTCTCAGATGTTGTAAGCTACAGTTCCAGTAGTTTCTCTCATTATTGGGATTGCTGGTAGTAACACTTAGCATCGTCTGGAGAATCCCATCACCACAGCAAAGTAAGAGCTGCAAGAATGCACCCTTTTTCAGCTTGACGTAAGAAGTGGCGACGGGCAAAATTTCCTCTTTAATATAATGGAAACCAACAGTCTCTTCCTCTTTTTGTCGTTTGATTTCCCATCTATAATCACATAAGCAGCCCTTGCTACTGGCACCACAATCACCAAGCTAAGACTATGAGCAAAAATTTTAAGAATGTATTATCACTCAAAGCAATCAGGAGGGGATGAATATGGAATAAAGCCTAAGCAGCATTTTTTTGATGATGATGATCATGAAGTAGATCTTCTGTCTGACCCTGAAATGTGCCATGAAGAAATGCTCAAATTGATTGGAAATGAAAATGGCAAGTCATCCTCATGATTCATAAACAACAGCAAGAAGGAAAGGAAAGGAAGAAGGAGTTGTATATGATATGTGCTATGATTTGACTTCATATGCTAATTATCAGTATCATTAGCGTCCTGCAAATTGTTCTTTAAAACCTTTGTATTGCTTACATTGCTGAGTTTACCTTTATTATAAACTGTCAATAGAATAGCCAAAAAGAGTCCAGAGGGCAGGATGAGAAAAAATGGATGGAAACCAATCAAGGAGAGAAGCAACCTGGAATTAAGGAGAAACTTCCTAACAGTGAGAACAAATAACCAGTGGAACAGCTTTGCCTCCAGAAGTTGTGGGTGCTTCATCACTGGAGTTTTTTTTTAAAAAAGAAACTGGACAGTCACTTGTCTGAAATGATATAGGGTCTCTGCTTGAGTAGGCAGTTGGACTAGAAGACCTTGAAGGTCCCTTCTAGCTCTATTCTGATTAATTTAGTATAACGTATGGTTCCTTATTTCCTTATCTGAAGAAAACTGTTAAGAGTGTTCCTTCCTCTGAGAAGTAAAAAGTTCTAGGTAGAGGTGGTGAGTTTTCAATGAGAGACTGTTGGATATTATGGTTTGTTTGAGTTTGAGAGCCAGGAATTCTGGGAGTTGAAGTCTACAGGTCATCAAGGGGCCATCTTTTGCCACCTCTGCTTTAGAACATTACAGTCAACCAAAGTAGGTTACAATGAGTGGAGATCAATTCCTATTTTGCTTGATTGTTATTAGAAAAAATAGTATAACACAGGGGTGTCCAAACTTGGGAACTTTAAGACTTGTGGACTTCAACTCCCAGAATTCCCCAGCCAGCTATGCTGGCTGGGGAATTCTGGGAGTTGAAGTCCACAAGTCTTAAAGTTCCCAAGTTTGGACACCCCTGGTATAACAAGAAAGTTTAAGGTTTCAAATGTCAGAACCATAATAATATAGTTATAGTGAGGCTTTGAAGAACAAATGAGTCTTTGTACCTCATTTGAAATCCCCTATTGAATGGACTCATGCCTTAGAAATTTCACAGCTATGGGATAACTGTTGAAAATACTGTATTCTAAATGCCCACTACTCTAATTATTTATATTGGCAGGCATTTGCAGGTGGCTTCAGTAGCTGAGGTTAATAAATCAGTCAGATAAATCAGTGTGGAAGAGGCCCCAATGTAATAGAGAACCATAATGCCAGAGAACTAGAACAGCAGGCTTAGCAACCTCTGGAAAGAAAGAGAAAAGTAGCATAAAAGACTTTTCCCAAGCCTTTTATTCACAGAGAAAATATAGTTTCTCTCCACACAGAGGGTTAAGATCCACAGTCATACAGAGAGGCTGCAAAGATAGGGACTTAAGCTAGTTGTCATGGCTTATGCTATATTCACGGGCTGGTGTCCTAGAGAGACCTAAGTGATAGAGATAGCACACCCAGGTCACCTGTCCCTGAATATGAGAAGATTCCAGAAGGGGAGAGAGAGGGAGGGAATGAGACAGTGAGGAACCACAGAACAATCACATCAAAACCTTCCAGTTTCCCCCTCTTAGTCATTCGTTCTGGAGAAGCAAAGGGACTTTTTCTATAGAGCAGGGCTGTCAAACTTCCAGCCTGTGGGCCAGATGCGTCATGCACCCACATTCGGTTTAGTGAAGTGGGAAAAAATTCTGATACATCAGGTGACGCCACTGTGATGACGTGAGTTTGACACCCCTGCTAAAGAGCTTCTGCATTCTGATTACCTCAGCTGTTGACTAGACCAGAGCACTGAGATCTTGCAAAGTTTCAGATCTCCAAAAATGTACACTTTGTTATTTCATGCTATACATGGTGTACACATAATGGGTGCCATGGCAGAAAAGGCTCTCTTTCTGGGTCCCCCAAAATGAGACTCTTTTGTAGACAGGATCCATTATGTGTCTTTTCTGTGGGTCTTGATGGAACAGACAGATGGAACAGGGGAGAAATGGCCCCTTAAATAAGCGATTCCTATAGCATAGAAGGCTTATAAGTCATTACCAGCATCTTGAATGGAAGCCACAACTGCCCATTTTGCACAAACAAATTGTGTATGAGTGTGTGTATATATATGTGTGTGTGTGTGTATGCATAGATACATAAATACATATATACTCTGTGTGTGTGTGTGTTAGGTTGTGTGACACAACCATATATATATTTATTTATTGATCAGCTCAAAAACCTTATATATATATATCCATTCCCTTCCCACTCCAGCGGAAGGTTACTGCAAAATCCCCATTTACTCACAGTCAGCTGGGACTCGGGAGGCAGAGAATAGATGAGGGTGGGGCCAGTCAGAGGTGGTATTTTGGAACGATTTACCCCCTGAACTTTGCACCATCTCCGACCTCCGCCTCTTTCGCAAGTACTTAAAGACACATCTGTTCCATCTAGCCGGCTTAGCGTAACCTCCATAATGACTTGTAGATAGTTTTAAATTTTGGGGATATTAATTTGGTTTTAGCACAGGATTTTCATTAATAAGTTTTTTAAATTTTTTATATGGTTTTGTATGTATTTTAATATGCCTGTGCGCCGCCCTGGGTCCGTTTGGAGAAGGGCGGGGTATAAATTTAATAAAATCAAAATCAAATTTACCAGTTCTCTGAACTATTCAAAATTTCCACTAGTGGTTCTCCAGAACTGGTCAGGACCTGCTGAATACCACCTCTGGCTCAGCTAAAGAAACATACCAGCTGGTTATCTCCCAAAGTTTTTTGGGGGGAAGAAATGAATTTTGGGAATAGTACAGGGATCATTAGAAAGGCTGGCAGGGGGATTTAGGGTAATATCAAGGGACAACAGTTGGTCTTGCTTTTTCTTTTACTAAGCTTGGCCACGTCCCAAAGTTGCTTTTCCAAAAGGCAACTGGACTTTTCTTGGTTTCTTTCCTTGAAAACACTTCACCTCATCCTAGAAGCTTCTTTATTTTTAACTCCAGCTGAAACTCCAGCTATCTTTTGGGAAAGCACCTTTAGAACAACTGTGACCTGGATGATTGAGAATCTTCATAGACCAGGGATGTCCAAACTTGGGAACTTTAAGACTTGTGGACTTCAGCATAGCTGGCTGGGGAATTCTGGGAGTTGAAGTCCACAAGTCTTAAAGTTCCCAAGTTTGGACATCCCTGCCATAGACAAAGGTGACCGAGGTTGCATAAGAGACTGCCTTCAATGACTCTCACAGGAGCAACTGTGCTCCATTGTCTGGTGCTGAGATGTGGCTGGGCTGCCTTCTGATTGCTTGACACATTAATGGAGAGGTCTAATTTTGAAATAGTTTTATTGGCAGGCATTTTTGTGGCGTGTAATCAGTATTTATACATGTCTTAGTCACAGGAGAAACAACCTTTCCTTTCATACCCTTCTGTTCTGCATCCAACCCCATCTTGGAGGTGACAATCTCTTCCCGGCTTTAAAATGATTTACTGCAATTTCAATCATTTCTTCTTTCACAGATCTCGATGTTCAGCAGAGAAGTTTTGAGACTTGCTTGTTTTATTTTCTACTCTCTCCTACCTGGGTGTATTTCAAGGCAATAATCTCTGTCCTGGCTTTATTCTCCTGCATTTTTTAAGTCAGAGAAAAGTATGTCAACAATATTTACTGCTTTGAATGTCTGGCAAAGGATCAGCATGCCTGGTGGTAATTTTGAAAGAGAAATGGATTATTTTTTTCATTAGTATTTTTCCCCTTAAGGTGGATATTGATTTTAAAAATTCATGCACGGTAGTATTTTAGTTAGATATCGAACAAAAAGAAAAATGTGTGCATGGAACTTCTTTTAGATACCTGTAAATGGTGAAGTTTCAGTATTGGTCAAGCAAGGATTTTCTCATTATAGACATGTCTCTGCAGTGTTATTTTTTTTTCCTGGGCTTCAATAAGGAGTCAGCTAAACAACAAACAGTCCACTTGGAGCCAGAAGGAATTCCTTTGAAATATACAGGCAATATCTGAGGATTTAACAGCTAAGCAGAGCATAGACTTGACCTTATAAGTAGAAATCTGCCAATCATTGACTCTGAATGCCATCAACAGAGGCCATGAAGCAGAAGAAACGTGGAACTAATAAGCTCCTACATCTTCCTCCAACAGATCTCTTTAACATAGGAGTTAGAACACTTTTACATACTTCTTAGTTTACTTTGTTTAAAACAATTGTGTATTGCGCACCAGGATGCCTTTAGAATGCTTCAGAATCTACTGTAACTCCTAATCATGACACATCCATGACCATGTTGTTTTTGGAGAGCAACCTGGACATTGTGGTTCCATTCCTTCTTCTGGGATGATTTTCCAACTTCCTGCCTAAGTCCGCAGCCTTGAGATTTCTTGATGATCTCTTATTCAAGTGCTAATGAGGTGGTCTTGTTTATCTTTTGGGGGTCTGCTGAGGTAAACATAGGCTATATAAATTTGACCAATTGATAAATAAGCACTAGCACTTAAGACTTATATACCGCTTCACAGCACTTTACAGTGCTAAGCAGTTTACAGTGTCAGCATGTTGCCCCCAACAATGTGGGTCCTCATTTTACTGACCTCAGAAGGATGGAAGGCTGAGTCAACCTTGAGGCGGTCAGGATCGAACTGCTGGCAGTCATTACGCTGCAATACTGCATTCTAACCACTATGCCACCAGGGCTCTTCATATTTTATTAAAGTAAATTAATAAAACAGTGCAGTTCAAGAAAAAAGGTAATAACGATGGGAAACGACACCTCTCCCATCCTCAATCCTAGGTAGCTGTTCTAACATCATAGATCATAACCAGGGGAGTTGCCAGATTGGGGGAGGTACTGACAACATGTCATCACCTCTGTTTGTCATTATTGTCTCTCAGGGTTTTTTTTCCCCTTCCCAATTTTCTTCTGTCTGTCTCTGTCTCTGTCTCTCTCTCTCTCCCTCACATTTTCACCTTGCTACTCTTACTACTGAAAGTAAGGGAATCTTATACTTGAGAAATTATAGACTAACGTTTTCTTTCCCTGGAGCAATTGAGAGGAATGCTCTGGTCATTAATTTGGTGGATCATAATTTTGTAAGACAATCTGTGCTCAACTCTATGCTTTTTCCTTTTGAAAAAGGCCATCTGCCAAAATTCTCTCTTGTCATCACCGCCTCTTTTTCTTCCTTTCCCTAAGTAGCCTCTGAAGATCAGAACCAGACTGACTGACTGAAGCTTTGCCCTGCAAGGGGCCTAAATTGAAAGGAAATGGAGGAAGCAAAACAGCATAACTGTGGCCTACGGAGCTGGGGGAAAAGAAATAATGGAAAAGTAGTTGAGCATTGATAATGTGTGAAAGACATCAACTGTTCATGGTTCTTCTGTTTTTGGACACTGTTCCTGAATGATTTTAACTGGGTTTCGCTCTAATATAAATGTGAGTTGGCAGGAAAAGGGGATCGGTTTGGTTGTGATGGGATGGAGCTAAGAAAATGGGCAAATCCTGGATAGGAGAAGGAGAGGACTGGGATTGCTTACATCAAACCTCCTCTAAAAAAGCTCTTCACGCCTATTGTTGGAAGAAATGTCCTTCTGGGTTCGGCTCCAAGTGGGGAAAAAGACACTGGAGACATGGAGGCTGCTTGGAAAGATGGTTTAATGGTGGACAGGACGACATGGCTTGGTCCTGGGGAAAAAGGTGATCACATGCTCCCAGGTGTTGATTGAAGAAGAAGGGGTGAGGGAGGGACTTGTAGGGTCTTTTATAATCTGTTCAGCCCCCACCTATCTGTTTCCTGTTCCTGTGTAAGAAATGTATTTCTGGTTGGTTGTCAGACTCACATGGGGCCATGCAGAGGCAACTCTCTAGGCTGAGTTCTCAGATGCCATATGTCCAATAAGGCTTATACTAACATGCCTTGATTCCATCACCCTGGAGCTGATGGGGAGGAGTCTTTGTTATGTGAATAGACTGGCTTGGCCTCTTAATGGCCCATTGACAAAAGGTGGGGTAGGCAGGAAGCTGCAGGAATTAAAACATGTTTCTCCCCCCCTTTTTTTTACATCCAGGGGAATGTAATATTCTGCCTTTTCAATATTTTCTAGGATATTTCATTTTTCTAGGAGAGGGCTGGGTGATAACTCCCAACACTTATTTTAAGTGTACTATCGCAGAACCTGGTTAAAGCAATTAGATCTATTGCTATTGGGTTTAATTTGGTCCTTACCATATCAACCTTTATTGCTGTTTACCTGATTCTGATCCTTGACACTTATCCCATTCCACTATTTAAAAAAAACACAGACACCAACAGAAAGCAAGTGATAGAAACTTGCTGGTGATTAATTTCAGAATCAGAATAGGAACGTTTTGGAATTTTCCTCTCATTTATTTGCCTTTAGCTAGAAATCAAATTATAACACTTCCATCCTGGGCACTAGCCTGTGAGATCTTGGTATGAGACGGTATCACTTATCTATTTGGATAACAGATAGAATTTTGTATTTTGTATTTTGCTCTTCTTTCTCAGTTTGACTTAAGTCTGGTGAAAAAAATATTGTTGGAAAGCAAGAAAAACCTCCTGCCTGCCCGCTAAAAATGAAGCTGGCACCATCAGAAGGCTGGTTGGAAGGTCTAGGTCAGTGGTGGGCAAACTCATTAGTGAACAGAGCCAAATATCAACAATACCACGATTGAAATTTCTTTTGAGAGCCAGAAGGTGTGGCCTGTTTTGTGGGAGTGGCTCAGTGGTCATGTGACTGGGTGGGCGTGGCCAACTTGGAAAATGTGAAACTTGGTTAGCAACCAAACTTTTAGGCTCAACTGTGGTCATAAGTTCTTTCTTTCTTTCTTTCTTTCTTTCTTTCTTTCTTTCTTTCTTTCTTTCTTTCTTTCTTTCTTTCTCTCTCTCTCTCTCTCTCTCTCTCTTTCTCTCTCTCTCTCTCTCTCTCTTTATCTTTCTTTCTCTCTTTCTTCCTCTCTCTCTCTCTTTCTCCATTTCTCTCTCTCTCTGTTTCTATTTCTTTCTTTCTTTCTTTCTTTCTTTCTTTCTTTCTCTCTTTCTGTCTCTCTTTCTTTCTCTCTTTCTCTCTTTCTTTCTCTCTCTCTCCTTCTCTCTCTTTCTTTCTCTCTTTCTTTCCCCCCCCCCCCTCTCTCTCTCTCTCTCTCTCTCTCTCTCTCTCTCTCTCTCTCTCTCTCTTTCTTTCTCTCTCTCTCTCTCTGTGTGTGTCTCTCTCTCCTTCATCCGCCCATCTCCGTCACTCTGTGTGTGTGTGTGTGTCTGTCTGTCTCACATTCAAGCACTTAATCACTCATTCTGTGTCTATCTTTTTCTCCCTCCCTCCCTCTCTTTGTCTCTCCCTGTCTCTCTGTGTGTGTCTGTCACTCTCTGATTCCCCCCTCCCTCCTTGTCTCTCTGTGTCTGTGCCTCTCTCTGTCTGTCTGTCTGCCCCCCCCCCCACGGAGCCTCCTCAGCCCAGCCCACCACGCTTACTCACTTGCTCGCCTTAGCCTGGCCCGCCCGGGCGCCCACTGCATTCGCTCAGGCTACTTCCAGGCTCCGTGTGGGAGGGGGGGAAGGAACGGCGTTTGGACGCCGGTTCCCTCCAATCGCCCTGGAAGTAGCCTGGCCGCCCGCTCGCCCAGCCGCTCGCTCAGGCTCCGTGTGTGGGGGGGAAGGAACGGCATTTGGATGCCGGTTCCCTCCAATCGCCCTGGAAGTAGCCTGGCCGCCCGCTCGCTCAGGCTCCGTGTGTGTGGGAGAAGGAACGGCGTTTGGATGCCGGTTCCCTCCAATCGCCCTGGAAGTAGCGTGACTGCCCACTCGCTCAGGCTCCGTGTGTGTGTGTGGGGGGGGAAGGAATGGCATTTGGACACCGGTTCCCTCCAATCGCCCTGGAAGTAGCCTGGCCGCCCGCTCGCCCGGCTACTCGCTCAGGCTACTTCCAGGCTCCGTGTGTGTGGGGGAAGGAACGACATTCAGTGGGTGACCCACTGGACGCCGGTTCCCTCTCCCCGCCCACGGAGCCTCCGCACCCCCTGGAAGTAGACGAGTGGCCGGCATGCCAGCTGGGGAGGCTCTGCAGAGAGAGGGAGGGAGGGAATCGGTGGCCGGTAGGGAGGGTTGCTTCGGCGGGTCCCAGGAGTCCCACTGTCAGTGAGGGTGGAGGAAGAGCCACACTCGAGGGGCCAAAGAGCCGCATGCGGCTCGTGAGCCGCGGTTTGCAGACCACTGGTCTAGATGACTAGTAAATGGAGCCTGCCTTAGGAGGCAGGTTGAATAAATTCAGATCTCCTCTTTCCATGGCCAACTTTGAGTTAGCTTGCAAACTGTTAATAGCAGCTGTTGAATTCCAAGTGATTATTTAATTGCATAGTCTTTCATTAGCCCAAACATTATTTAATACATTTTATTGATGATATGATAATGATGATTGATGATCATTTCATTTGTGGACTTGCTAAATGCACCTGCCCTGTTGGAGTTGACTGGAGTCCCCAGTTCAGTGTAGAAACTTGCATGACATATTAACGGAGAACATTAGCAATAACCCTGCTAATATGGACAGGTTACGTGGGCGACTGCGAGCCACCACATGTTTATTGGACCCGTGTCCCTCCTGGCTTGTACTGGCATCCTGGGAGGTGACACGAGGCTGGCTCCAAGAGGTTATCAACGCATCCTTGAGTGAGGGTTCCTTGCCTGCTTCCCTAAAAGAGGCTATGGTGAGGCCCCTCCTTAAGAGGCCCTCTTTGGACCCAGCTCTTTTAACAAACTATCGTCCCGTCTCCAACCTTCCCTTCTTGGCGAAGGTTGTCGAGAGTGTGGTGGCACAACAGTTTCCCCGTCACCTGGAGGAAGTTGATTATCTAGACCCGCGCCAGTCCGGCTTTCGGCCCGGGCATAGCACTGAGACGGCATTGGTCGCGTTGGTTGATGATCTCTGGAGGGCCAGAGATGGGGGTTGTTCCTCCATCCTGGTCCTATTAGATCTCTCGGCGGCTTTCGATACCATCGACCATGGTATCCTATTGCATCGGCTGGGGAGGTTGGGGGTGGGAGGCACCGTCCTACGGTGGTTCTCCTCCTACCTCTCTGGCCGATCGCAATTTGTGTTGGCAGGGGAGCAGAGGTCGACCCCGAGACCCCTCACATGTGGGGTGCCTCAGGGGTCGGTCCTTTCGCCTCTCCTGTTTAATGCATACATGAAGCCGCTGGGTGAGATCATCCGTGGTTTTGGGGTAGAGTATCATCTCTACGCTGATGATACTCAGCTGTATATATCTACCCCAAACCACCCCAACGATGCCTTAGCGGTGATGTGCCAGTGCCTGGAAGCCATGCGGATCTGGATGGGAAGTAACGGACTTAGGCTCAACCCGACCAAGACCGAGTGGCTGTGGTTTCCGGCTGCCCGATTCAACCACCTTTCTCCAACGCTGGCCATAGGGGGCGAACATCTTGCCCCTGTGGATGGGGCGCGCAATTTGGGTGTCCTCCTGGATACCCGGCTGTCTATGGAAGAGCAAGTGACAGCCGTGGCCAGGAGGGCGTTTTACCAGGTTCGCCTGGTTCGCCAATTGCGCCCCCTATTGGATCGGGACGCCCTTCGCACAGTCACTCATGCCCTCGTGACATCTCGACTGGACTATTGTAACTCTCTCTACATGGGGCTCCCCTTGAGGTGCACCCGGAGGCTTCAGTTAGTTCAGAATGCAGCCGCGCGAGCAATTATGGGAACCACCAGGTTCACCCACGTTACACCGCTCTTGCGCGAGCTGCACTGGCTACCTGTCGTCTTCCGGGTGCGCTTCAAGGTATTAATCATCATCTTTAAAGCGCTCCATGGCTCGGGACCTAGCTACCTGCGGGATCGGATCCTGCCTCATACATCCTCGCGGCCGATTCGCTCCCACAGAGAGGGACTGCTCCGGGTGCCATCCACTAGACTCTGTCAGCGGGCGACGCCCAGGGGAAGGGCTCTCTCTGTGGCGGGCTCGGCCCTCTGGAACGACCTTCCCCCCGATATTAGAACGACCACGGACCTCCGCTCCTTCCGCCTGAAATTGAAGACTCAACTTTTCCGCCTGGCCGGCCTAGGGTAGTCTCTCTGTCTATGGGTTTTTAAATGTATACTATATTTATTGGATGTTTTTAGTTAAGGGGATTTTAGCACAGGATTGATTGAGTTTAATTCGTTTTAATTTGTATGTATTTTGTATATTTTTCGTTTTTTAATTTCCCTGTGCACCGCCCCGAGTCCCTGTGGGGAGAGGGTGCGGTCAATAAATGCAACTTTATTATTATTATTATTATTATTATTATTATTATTATAACCCATAGAGAACTCTTATTTGTGTGAGAAGAAAAATATATTCCCATCCAGTGGTGGGATTCAAATTTTCTTATTATCAGTTCTGTGGGTGTGGCTTTGTGAGCGTGGCAGGGGGAGGATACTGAAAAATCTCCATTCCCACACCACTCCAGGGGAGGAATATTGTAAAATCTCCATTCCCTCCCCACTCCAGGGGAAGGTTACTGTAAAATCTCCATTCCCTCCCAATCAGCTGGAACTCAGGAGGCAGAGAATAGATGGGAGTGGGGCCAGTCAGAGGTGGTATTTACCGGTTCTCCGAACTATTCAAAATTTCCGCTACTGGTTCTCCAGAATTGGTCAGAACCTGCTGAATACCATCTCTGATCTGATCATAGTATGGTGAAAGAAGAAAGTCTCCATTCACATAAAGTGGTCTGTCCTTTTTTCCCCATTTCCTGCCAGCAACAAAGGCAGACTGAGTCATCAAGAGAATGAGAAGAGTTATTCCCCTCTCCCTGTTTTAACTTCATTGAAGCACCGCAGCTAGACTGATCAGTTGGTTAATCATTGTGCCATATGCTCCAGTGCCTTCTATAGGTGGATCTGCATATAGATAGAAATATAGTTCCTGGCTAGAAACCTGGGCAGAATTATCACTTAAAATAAAATGGGATGCAAAGCTAGGTAGATGAATTGCTCTTGCATTTTCTTAGCAAACCCTTTCCTTAAAAAAAACAAAACCAAGAACAGGCAAGGCAGGCTGGGGATGCCAAGGGAAAATAATAGAGCAGATATCCTGGACAGGAAGTGATCAGTTTAGTCTAGTGGTTAAGGCACCAGGCTAGAAAACAAGGAGTTGTGAGTTCAAGTTTCATTTTAGGCATGAAAGGCAGATGGCTGCCCTCTCTCTTGGCCCAGCCCACCTCATAGAGTTGTTGTTGTAGGGAAAATGGGAGGTCCTTTATTGCCTTGAGCTATTTGTAAAAATAATAAAGGCAGGGAATGAACGGATGGATAGGTGGATGTATGTATGTATGTATGTATGTATGTATGTATGTATGTATGTATGTATGTATGTATTGTGTCACAACACCTGATATGCCCAAATATGGGAGGGAGCACACTGCTTTCCTTTTCTGTCTTTCGGTTCATCCTAGGAGCCATCCAGGCAGAAACTATTTCTTTATGTTGCCTTTCTTACATTTGTGTTGCATTTGTGCTGATAAATAAATAAATAACACATCTGCCTTACATGTAATACTTCCCTGGTTCGAATCCCAGTAAGGGTATGGCTAGCTGATGAGAGCTAAATAGCTTGAAATAGATCTATACTAGTCTCCCTTTATTTATTTATCAGCACAAATGCTGATAGTTTTTTACGGGTGTAGGTATGCTGGTCTTGTTGTATTCGGGTGTTTTCCCATGTAAGAATGAGATTGTCTTTGCAATGTTTCGGCAAGATCTCACTTGCCATCTTCAGGCTTTGGTCTGTGACCAAAGCCTGAAGATGGCAAGTGAGATCTTGCCAAACGTTGCAAAGACAATCTCATTCTTACACGGGAAAACATCCAAATATAACAAGACCATATATATATACTTGTGTCACAACACCCTGTTAAGCCCCAATTAAGGGTGGAAGCAAACAAATATATATATATATATATATATATGTGTGTGTGTGTGTGTGTTACATTTTTGAGCTGATCAATAAATCAGCTCATATTAAAAAAAAACTACACAATGGAATTCTTGGCTTTCTGTCTAGATGGTCTCTGGTGATGAGCCGAAAGGCAGAAAAGGAAAAAAGCAGTGTGCTTCCTCCCTTAATTGGGAGGATATATATGCTTTCGTAGATTTGCTGGTATTGCTGTCTTCAGGTATTTTCCCGTGTATATAGCATGAAATTGTTATTGCAATGTTTCGGCAAGATCTCACTTGCCATCCTCAGGCTTTGGTCTGTGATTACGAAGGCGTCGCCCTTCCTTAAATCTTGTGGGGGGTGGTGGAGTGCTGACTGTTGTTGTGAGTTGATTGATTGGCTGTGCAGCTGTATTATGATTGGTAGATTGATGCTGATTGGTCTTATTTGTATGTTTCTCCTTATTTTGAATTTCAACGGCTTGGGTGGAGGGTGGGGCTCGTCTATTGGTCAGTGCTGGTTTCCAGATGTCTGGTAGGCGGGAGGTGTCATCACGTTTGTTCATATTGTTAGGTTGCTTCTCTATTTCGATGGCTTCTCTGATTATTCTCCTGTTCAGCTGTTCAGCCTTGGAGATCATTTTAGTTCCTTGAAAGTCAATGTCATGTCCTGTAGTTTTGAAATGTTGATAAAGAGATGATTTTTAATGCATTTTTATGTTCTGCGATACGTGCACTTATCCTTCTGTTGGTTTGTCCTATGTAAGTGGCAGGGCAGATTTTACATGGAATTTTGTAGACTCCTTGGCTTTCTAGCTGGATCTTGTCTTTGGGATTCCTTAGGATATTGGTTATTTTTTGGTTGGTGTTGAAGGCTGTCTTGATGTTGTGCTTGTGGAGAATTTTGCTGATTTTGCCTGTGGTACCTTTAATGTATGGGAGGAAGGCAATGCCATTTTCCTGTTCTTTGTCTTGGTATATATATTTGTTTTGGTAGATTTTCACGAGTACAGTTATGCAAGTCTTGGCGTATTCGGGTCTTTTCCCGTGTAAGATTGAGAGTATCTTGGTGATGTTTCTAACTAATAACTCAAGACAGTAAACAGACCTTCCTCCTCCTCTAGAGATATAGATAGATAGATAGATAGATAGATGACAGACAGACAGACAGTTCAAGAAGAGCTTCAAAATCCTGAGAAATGGAGAGAAAACTTGTTCCGTGTTGATCAAGCAACAGCCACAATTTTTTTTTCAGTTTGGGATTTGGAAAAACAGCCCTATTCATCTTTGGCTGCTACCTCTGCTCATACCTGCAACATCTATTCTTGCCTGTTTTTCACAACGCCTTCTCTCCCTTCTGATATGTACCATGGGCTTTCTGTACTCCCCTGAACTCTCTTCTCAGCTCCAGCCTTTGCATTTGGCCTCATTATTACCACTGCAGCAGTTCTGAGATTCTCATTCCCCCCCTGCCTTTGGGACCAGGTTGGCGTTTATCTCTGCCAGGTTCTGCAGGTAGAACAAGAGGAAGGCTAGAAAGCAGGTGAGGAGCTGCTTGCTAGAGCTGGCAAAGCAAACCCTGGCAGAAGCTGTGGCATTGGCAACAGGATGAACAGGCCCCGGCCAGATCTGAAGAGAAAAACAAGAGAAAATCGAAGCAACGAAAAGGAGGGATGCTAAGGCCAGGTACAGACAAATGGTGCTAACCAGATTGCAAGAAAGCAATTACAGGTAGCCCTTGACTTATAATCATTCATTTAGTGATCCTTCAAAGTTACAAAGTTGTTACAACAGTACTGAAAAAAACTGACCTATGACTAGTTTTCACACTCATGACCATTGCAGCATCCTTGTGGTCATGTGATCAAAATTCAAGCACTTGGAAACTGGCATGTATTTATGTCAGTTGCAACTGTCCCATGGTCATGTGATCATCATTTGTAACCTTCCCAGCTGGCTTCTGAAAGCAGAGTCAACGAGGGAAGCCAGATTTGCTAAACCACTGCATGATTTACTGGACAATTGCAGTGATTGCACTGCATAACAATGGCAAAAAAGGTCATAGCATGAAGCACAACTCACTTAACTGTCCTGCTTAGCAATTGAAATGTTGGCCTCCATTGTTGTCATAAGTTGAAGGCTACCTGCAACTGTGTAAGGAGTAAAGGAGTGTTGTTTACTGGGACCCCATCAGCTTTGCGAGGTAGCCCAGATAAGAAGCAGACCCGAATAAAATTAATTCTACTTTATTGTAAGGTTACATTGACAGAATTTTTCAATGAAAATACTTTTCTCCCATGCCCCCTTTACAGCCTAGGAAACTAGAGAGAGTTTGAAGAAGCTTCTTGGATGAGAAGCGAAACATCTTCAAAGAAAAACAAGAAAGTCCAGTTGCCTCTTGAAAGAGCACATTTTGGGGCAACCATGACTTGGATGACTGAGAATCTCCATAGACATTTAGCTATGCTCCCTTTGGAGATCTTTGACACATCCACATTTCTTCTGTGGGCTAAGCTTCCTCTTATCTGACCATTCTCCTGGCTAAGGTTCCTTCCCCTCCCTCCCAAGCTCCTTCCCAAATACATCACAAGCCTTGAAAATACCATTGGGCTTTGGTGCCTGTAAGTCCCTGGCCTGCATGATGACCCTTGCATAGGTCGAGTGAGAGGTGATGTGAGTCCACTGAAATTGATTAGACCAAAGTCTAGTCCAGGGGTTCCCAAACTTGGCAACTTGAAGACTTGTGGACTTCAACTCCCAGAATTCTCCAGCCAGCTCCAGCCAGAGTTGAAGTCCACAAGTCTTCAAGTTGCCAAGTTTGGGAACCTCTGGTCTAGTCAATGCCAAAAGGAGGTGAGAATGAAGAGTGTTAACTAAGTGGAGAAGCAGGGAATTTGGGTAATGAAAAATGGCCACAGAAAAGAGAGGAACAGAACAGCCCATGGAAAGAAGAGATGTCCAAAAAATTAAAATGGCACCAGTGATCAAATCCCGAACCCTCTTTGCATGTAACGTCCTTGCTCTGGTGATTCATAGAAAAGGGAATGGACTTCATGTCCTTTTTTAAAAAAAATCTCTCCCTGTCTCCCTGTCTCTCTTTTTGTCACTCTCTCTGTCTCTCTCTCTCTCTCTCTCACTCACACACTCACACTCACACACCAGTGATGGGTTTCTGCAGGCTCGCACCTACTCGCGAGAGCCGGTTGGTGAAATTTAGAGAACCGGTGAGAGGGGGTTCCACTGGCGTACCTGGAAGTAAATCTGGCCCGCTGCTGCCAGTGACCCAATGGGAAGGGAAGGAAAGGAAAGGAAGGAAGGAAGGAAGAAAGGAAAGAAAGAAAGAAAGAAAGAAAGAATTTATTATCACAATTGAGTCCAAAATTTTGGTTGCTAAGCAAGAGCATTGTTAAATGAGTTTCACCACATTTTAAAAGGTGGCCACTCCCACCCTGTCACATGACTGCCAGGCCACGCCCACAAAATAGGCCACACCTACAGAGTAGGTTCTAAAAAATTTAAAACCCACCACTGTCACACACATACCACAGATAGTGCTGGAACAGATTCAGAGAGAGAGAGAAATTGCTCTTCCATCTACTATCACCCTTAAAGTTCCAGGAGTACAAAGAAATTACTTCGAGGGATAATTCTTCCATAAACAGTATTCAATTAATGAATTCTTTCTATCAGAAGCCGGAAGGCACAGCTCATGGAAGGCATCTTATTAAACTAAAGAGCAGGAAATGGAGGCGGGTGGGTAGGGAAACGATATCTCTTGGAACTTTTTTCCCCCAAGCTGAAATGAGCAGGTGAAAAAAACAGAATATCGGGCTGTGGTGTTATTTTACTGTCATTATCTGAAGATGCACTTCACTGTTTTAAGTTCAAACCAAAAAGCATCTCCTTTTAAAGACGTGGCTGGGTAAAGTAATAGGAGCCTTCATTGTTTACCTGAAGTTTACCTCATCCTGAGATGCTACAAAACAATAGATGGTGCTTGTGAGGTGGCCGGTAGCCTCTTCAGACCCTTTCAGGGCTCTTAATGCTTACTGAACACATCATCCACCAGAGGTCCACAAGCTGCACTGGAAATTTAAGAGGCACTTTCAAAGCAAAAACAGCATTTGTGCAACCTTGGAGAAAACTAAATCAAGGTTTTATACATTCCACACTATATAATGGGCACAGGGGAGCTGAAAAAAAATATTAGGCAATATCCTTCGGGATAACCTTTCATAATTTGCTTCTGAAAGCTGCTTTGAACAATGTGTTTTACACATCCACATCTTACTTCCGGTCTTGCCTAAGATACCAAAGGACATAGTAAGGAAAGAAAGCAAGATCCTGTGTGGATAATACATTGTCTGTAGTCCCTAGGAGGTAGAGAATTTCAAGAAAAAGTAGTGAATTCAGTAGTTTCTCCATGTCTGTTCTCTGTTCTTCTTCAGCTTCCTCTAAATTTGAGGAGTTTTGAATTCCAATACAGCTGGCAGGCATCAGATTGAAAAAGAGTGGTAGAGATTTGGATTGTCTCCAAAACATCCTGAAAAGCTGATGTGGCCAAGCAGGAGGTTGTGAGTTCAATCCTAGGTAGAGGCACATGTAGGGTCTCCGCTTAGGAAGGGGGTTGGACTAGATGACCTTCAAGGTCCGTTCCAACTCTGTTAATCTGTTAAAGATATAATAGACATCCTATTATATTGACCAGGGGTGTCAAATGCAAGGCCTGGGGGCCAGATTTGGCTCATAGAGTGCTTAGATCTGGCCCGTGGGGCCACCCTGGAAACAGTAAAGAATCAGCCCATGGTGCCTCTGCCAGCAAAAATGGAGCTAGGGAGGGCCACATGCCATTTTCGCTGGCAGAGGGTTGCAGGAGGCCATCGCAACTGAAAACAGAGCTCACAAGGGCCAGGTTTGGATACTGGTCCTGATTTCAGTGCTGGTGAAGTGAAAGGACTAACTGAGCAAGTGAATGAGGAAAACAGAGACCTTTCTGCTTGAGAACTATTTCTGAAATGTAACGACACAGAGGGGATGACATTCAAACATTTTAAAATGTACTTTGTACTTTAAGCATTTTTAAAAAAATTCTCAGAATTGCACTCATTAAAGTTCAAAGTCAAATATTAATACAATATAAATATGATGTTCTCCAAAGGTCCGTAATAATCAAAGATGTCTGGCTATCATTCAACTCAAACTTTCGGGGAACAACTAATTGAGGATTCAAGAGGTGGGACAGCATCAACCTGGGAAAGAAAAACATTCCAATGATCTTATTCAAATTGTATTCAAATTCAAAGGGCCGTGGTGGAAGAGTGGTTAGAGTGCAACATTGCAGGCTAATTCTGCTGGCTGCCAGCAGTTCAATCCTGACTGGCTCAAGGTTGACTCAGCCTTCCATTCTTCCAAGGTCGGTAAAGTGTTATTGCTATTTGTAACTATCTCCAAATGTTCATGCTTTTTCTGACAGAATAAACTGCCCAGAATGTCTCTTAAACTCAGAATCCATCAACCCTAGAGATTTCCAACAACTCCTCCTTGAATTTGAGGAATCTCATTGAGTTTCACAACTTTCATCAGAATTGTCTTTCATATCTCCTAGTTTTGTTCACCTTGGCTTGTCATTGCACAGGAAATTTAGTGCACTGCCAGATGCTAGATTCTTTGTCCCTAGCATGGCCCCATGGACATCAATGTGTTCAGAAACTCTACTCATGCGTCATGTTTTACCAAAGTTTGTTTTTAAACAACACTCTTTGGATTACAAATAAACAAATGGGAAACAAGTAACTGCCAGGATGAAGACGTTTAGCAGTTCTAAGTATTATATTGATTTTCAGTGATGCTTTGGGATCCCATCTAGACCACTGAAGCAACACACACACACACGCACGCACACACATGCACACACACACTTATATATGTATACATGCATATATGTATGTAAGTATATGCATGTATACTATATATACACACTTACACACACACACTTACATACATACATACATACATGAATGCACACAATGATAACTGCAGAGCAATATTTTATTTTGAAATTTATACAATGTTCAGAAAAAAAATATGATTTATTCCATCAAGTCAAGGATATCTTTGGGGATGGCAGAATGTACACATTACAGCTTCATCCACGTATGTGGCGGACAAATAATAAAATGAGTATCACAACATCACAATGCGAACCTTGAGATTTACAGATTTGGGTCACATATCAGGATGGAAATACAAAATGCCAAAGTTTTTATCGTGACTTCATATCATCGATTTATTTTATTTTATTTTATTTATTTTAATCATATTTATATCCCGCCCTTCTCCACAAAGGACCCAGGGCGGCGCACAGGAATTTAAAACATACAAAAGAATAAATACAAAATTTAAAAAACATATTAAATTATAATCCTATGCTAAAATCAAAATTTAAAAATCCCCAATTTAAAACTATCTAAAAATAGTCCCCACGGGGGGTTAGGCTAGGTTAGGTTAGATTTCCCCTCCCTGCTACTGTGACTTGTACTGGAGCCCTGTGGCTTCACTATTTATGAATACTACTTTTGTGTGCACTTACAGGACATGTTACCAAGCTTTCAAATGTGCCCATAGGTCCAAAAAGGATGGAGAACCTTAGATAGACCTGCCACTGTTTTTTTGTTTGCTTGGTGGCATTCTTGTAGCCACTAGGGTTTCTTGGAAACTTGGAAATTTTTTTGGGAAAGTTTTTCTTATTTTTACACATACAAAAATGAACAAAACATAAACTTACAACATCCTCATCAATTACGTATGGCTTGTCGTTTGGTTACAAGATTTTTGTGCTTCCATATTTCAATTACATATACAGTCATTGAATATCCATCCAATATAGATAAATACATTACTATCCTTATGCATCATATATTCAGTTACAATTAATATTCCTTCATTTTAAACAGAGATTATTCCCTTACATCCTTAATTATCCATTTAGTATCAATATAACTTTACATAATCACCTATCTCATTCTATCGATTTTACAATACAAATACGCAGGAGGTTTCCATCAGTTTATAATTATACATCATTACTTTCTAGGAATCTTGAATTTTGATGGATCAATTTTCTCCCTGAAATCCTACTGCCTCCAAAACAGAATGCTCCATGCATCTAAGCATTCTAAGGCTTGAATTATTTATAAAATAACAAAAGTGGGATTAAAAAAACCCAATAACTCAACATATAGGACTCTGAAAGTCACATGAATTGCTCTGTTTCTCTTGCCGTAGCAGAAACTTAGCAAGGAACGTTTTTCTTGCTGTAGAGATCATGCTCAGAAGGCAATCTGTGGCCTACAAATAACTGAGTTTGGAGGTCTTCTCAAGCCTCTTGCTCAAGCAGGAAATTACCATTTCAAACAGATGGTTGTCCAAACTTTTCTTGAAAACCTCCAAGGATGGAGCACCCATGACTTCTGGAAGAAAGTCATTCCACTGATTAATTCTCCTCACTGTCAGAAAATTTCTCCTCAGTTCCAGGTTGGTTCTCTCCTTGATTAGTTTCCATCCATTACTTCTTGTCTTGCCTTCAGGTGCTTTGGAGAATAGCTTGACTTCCTCTTCTTTGTGGCAAACCCTGAGATACTGGAACACTGCTATCATGTCACCCCTAGTCCTTCTTTTCATTAAACTAGACATAACCAATTCCAACAACCGTTCTTTATATATTTTCGCTTCCAGTTCTCTAATCATCTTTGTTGCTCTTCTCTGCACTCTTTCTAGAGTCTCCACATCTTTTCTACATTGTGGTGATTAAAATTGGATGCAGTATTCCAAGTGTGGTTTTACCAAGGCATTATAAGGTGGTACTAACACTTAACGTGATCTTGATTCAGTCCCTCTATTAATGCATCCTAGGACTGTGCTGGCTTTTTTGGCAACCGCAGCACACTGCTGGCTCATATTTAAGTGATTCTCCACTAGATCTCCAAGATCCCACTTACAATTACTACTATTGAGCCACATACCACCTAGTATATACCTTTTTGATTTTTAAAAACTGCAACTTCCAGAGTCCCTCATTTCTAGTCACATAGTCAAGACCACTAATTATACTTAGAATATCTTAGAATAACAGAGTTGGAGGGGACCTTGTAGGTCATCTAGTCCAACCCCCTTTAGCAATACGGGTTAGGAAATGCACTCCCTACCTCAGAGATAGACTGGGTTCATGACATAAGCTGCTCTATTGTTAGTTGAACCATGTCCTATTAATAAATCTAATTGCTTGGATTTTCATTACCTAGGGCAGCGATGGTCACCTCGGGTGCCAAAAGCACACATGCTCACGCTATTATGCGCGCTCATGTGCCCACACCCATAATTTAATGCCTCCCATGCCACGTCCCCTGAGAATGCATGTGTGACAGTCCCTGCTGCCCTGGACATGTGCACTTCATCAATTGAGGTTTTAAAGAAGAGACTGGACAACCACTTGTCTTAAATGTCATAAGGTTTTTTGGAGCCTGGGGAGGGTGAAAAAAGGCCCACCACACAAACTGGAAGTTCAGGAATGGACTTCCAGGTTGCCCGTTGGGTCATTTTTCTCCCTCTGGAGGCTTCAGGAGAGCAAAAAATGCCCGAAAATCAAGGCCAAAAATCAGCTGGCCAGCACGCTCATGTGCGCTGGAGCTGACAGGGCAATGCCTCGCGTGCCCTCAGAAATGGCTTCGTGTGCCACCCGTGGCACCCGTGCCATAGGTTCGCCATCACGGACCTAGGGATTCTCCTCAAGCCAACATTGCATTAACCATGCCACAAATTATATGAAAAGATTGAAGAAGTAACAACTGTATTAGTAGGAGTAATAAAAATAAAATGAGGGCCAGTTTGTGTTAGCTGGAATAGCTGGAATAGCTAATAGCTAAGGGTGGGAATATCTATAACTGTTATAGATAACATAATTTCAGCGGGAGATTTCAAAAGCTGCACCTTGTTGCAAACAACGAGTAAAGCTGTTCAACCAGCAGCTATTGTACAGCTATTCAAAGCAGAGCAGTACTGCTTTCCATTTCCCCCCATAATTACATGCATGAAGCATGTAGCATAAGCACTGCTACAGAATTTCATCAACTTCCCTGCTGAGGAAACCTGAAAAAAATGCAAAAGGCACAAAACAGAAGCATTTTCCAAAGCACCAGAAGGCAAGACAAGAAACAATGCATGGAAACTAATCAAGGAGAGACACAATCTAGAACTAAGGAGAAATTTCCTAATGGTGAGGACAATTAACCAGTTGAACGGGTCACATTCAGAAGTTGTGGGTACGTCATCAATTGAGGTTTTAAAGAAGAGAGTGGACAACCACTTGTCTTAAATGTCATAAGGTCTCCTGCTCAAGAAGGGGGTTGGAGTAGAAGACCTCCAGTGTCTCTTCTAATGCTGATATTCTATGTTCTGTGTTCTATGTTCCATCTCTCTGCAATCTTCCAAGGTGGCCACAAAATGGACAAATATACAAGGATATTAAGGTTGGAAATTGGGAGAAGTTTTTAAATCCAACATATCCAGAGGGAAATAGGACAGAAGGGCTTGAGTGCCTGAAGGAAGATAAATTAATTAGAGGTATATGTGCTTGTGTATGAAACAGAAGATGCATAATGGATTAGCTGCTAATTTGGACTGGACAAAATTCAGCACAGGCATTTCCACAGTCCTGAGAAAAATCCTGATTTAATCCATATTAAATGCATTGATGCAGGATATCTCAGTCAAAAAAATTGTAAATGTCAATATGGGAACTGGTGGAAATGCTAAATATTCCATTTTGCTGTTGGTTTTAGAAGAACGCTGAAGGCTTCAGTTAATGAATGAATGTGTTCATGGAATTAGTCAATGAACCATATCCAAAACCTTTAGAGCGCTTAAAAGCGCATCAAACAAAGGCTTTCATATTTAAACATATCAAAAGGCAATATATTGCTGGTTCTTAAGCAGCATTGCTATTTAGGTGAACCATAACAATAGCAACAATAGCTATAATAATGAATGCAACAGCAGCACTGATCCAGTTCAAACCTTCCCCTGTCGAGATGTCTCATTTCAATGTATATTTCTGCATCAGCTCCTTAAAAGTTCAGGATCCAGCATGAAATCTGATTGGCAACTTTGACATCCTTTGACAGGATCAGACAGCTGTAATGTAGGGGTTTATTGATGTTTCCATTTTGAGCTTAATACTCTTCATTGACTACTTTTGATGTCCATTAGCTAAGAAGACTGGAAAATGTTCACATGATGTGAAAGGTTAACGTGTCCAAGTAGATTGATAGTTGCCTGGGTTTTGTGCATCACTTTCTCATCTGCCATTTGAGATTGTACCTTGAAACCCTTGTTAGATGTCCTTGATTCTCGGGATGAGATTACTTGTTCCCCAAGACAAAACTGTGATGGTGTTCAAGTTGTAGAAAATTTGCTAGACATTTACATTCCTACATAGGTTTCCTCGAAAATAAGACCAGATCTTATATTTTTGAGGGACCCAAAATAAGCACTAGGGCTTATTTTCAGGGGTCGTCTCATTTTTCTCCCCATGTGTGGGAGGCTCACTTCTACTTGTCCCAAGCACCCTGCACTGGCTTACCTCAGAGCCCCTACAGCCAGGAAACCCACACCCCATCACCTGCCTTGCCTCACCTCTGTGGCACCAACATACCACACAGCCTTAGGCCCTGCTGCGAGCAAGCAGGCTGTGGGGGCCATGAGGTACTATAAGTCAGTTCAGGGCAGGTGCGGCAGCTCCCCCCCTGCCATCTTGCCTTGTGTCCATGGCATCGTGAACAACCATATGGAATGGGCAGCCAGGAAGCTGTGCAGGCTATTAATTGGGGCTTATTTTGGAGATAGGGCTTATATTAGGTGGATACATAAAAACATGCTACGGCTTATTTTTGGAATAGGGCTTATTTTTTGGGACATGGTATTTCTTCATAAAGAGGTTTAGACTGTGATAACCTATCAGTAAATATTACTCAATCTCTAAGTGGACTTGATTTCACTTCTTTTTATCTCTTCAGCCCTGCTATTTTTAGTTGCATCTTTTCATTGTTTAAACTACATTAGTAAAACTTCCTTGAATGTCAATGTGGCAAAAAAAAGGCAAAGTCAATGCTTTTAATAAATCAATTATTGGGGAAGAAAAATCCTCTACTTTGGACAGCATATTATTTATTATATGTTTCCCCTGGGATTAATGTGATGTGAGCTGAGAAGCAGAGGGTGAGAAGACTGTATAATTGAATATTCCACCATTTAGAATGCAATTTATATAGTCTGCAACTTTTGGCTCTTCATCTATTTATAAACAGTTATATCATTTTCCTTATTGCAGCATATATCTATAAAAGTGTACTTACCACAAATCAGTTCGCTGCAAATATCTAGCACTAAGCTATTGGCTGAAATTGCTAGAAGTTGCAATTCTGCAATAACAAGAGGGCCTCACCCTCACTTTGAAGCAATTATTGTTAGATTTTTATCCTGCCTTTTTTATATAACTCAGGGTGGTAACCATTCCCAATACACCTTCCTCTTCCTACTTCCCCCACAACAACAATCTTGTGAAGTGGATTGGGATGAGAGAAAGTGAGTGGCCTAGAATCACCAAGTGGTCTTTCCTGCTCAGTGCTAGAAACTAGAACTCACAGTCTCCAAGTATCTAAGCCAGCACCTGAACCACCATTCCAAAACTGGCTCTATCAATGCCCTGTTTTGACTACTACATCTAATCTGAATTGAGATTGTAGCAGTGGTGGATTGCTCCTGGTTCAGCCTGGTTTAGCCGAACCAGTAATAGTAGTAGTGGGAGTCCCGCCCACTCGCCCGGATGCATGCACAGAAGCATTGCATGCGAGCGCGTGCAGTAGCACGCCCGAACCAGTAGTAAAAATATTTGCAACTCACCACTGGATTGTAGCCTCTTGCAAATAGGAATAAGCCCCTCTGAACTTCTGAATAAACTTTCTTAAGGTTGGCTCTGTGTAGTATTGCTATTTTATGTAATGTAATCAGTATACATTTGTAACTTGGAATTTATGTAAGCAGGAAAACGTAGGCGCTTAGTTAGACATGAACATTGTTGAACATTTTAATTCTCGTTGGTGCCTTGAACTTGTTGCTGCTTGACTCCATGCTGGAGGTAGCTTTTCAGACAGTGGAGACATAAAATTAGAGCAATCGTGCAAGTTAGGAATAGGATTTTACAAATTTGAGATTAGTTAGGCTCTGCTAAAAGCTTGCACTAGGTGGCAGACTCTACACTTACATTTGGAAGAAGAGAAGGCCGGTGCCTATTCTTTTAATATCTTTGGTTAGCTATTGTCTTTCGCTAACCCCACCCAACATTCTGGCATCTCTTGTCCATTTTTCAAATTACCTTCTGAAGCTACCAAGCCGTCCCACATTAAATAAGCTAACCCTTTGATTAACAAAGAAAAATAGTCAGGTCAAGAAGCAAGACAATGAAGCAAGAAAGATCAGTATGATTCTTGCATTTCCTTTTAAAATGCTATACTGAGAACACAGGGTGAGTGTGTTATTGATTGGTTTTTTTTTTTTTTTAAAGTTATTTTGGTTACAGCTGTTTTAATTTTCAAAACTTTGCTCCAGTCTGGGACATGTTTGCTGTCAGTGAATCTGCGTTGCCCTTGAGCTGAGATTGTTAGTCAAGATGAATTCTAGGAATGATGTACACAAATGGAAAATGAAGGGATGTCAAGGCATGAAAGTGCTTCCATTATCTCCCAATCTAGAATCTATTAAAAGAGACATAAGCAACCTTCACCGATGATGGGACAAGATGATTTCATTATTGCCAGGAAGTTATGCATGAAACTTACACCGCTGAGCTCTGTTTGACAGAGAAGCCTCGGATAAAGTGTGCAAGATCACATCCTTCTGGTTTGCCAAGAACACATTTGGAACTCAGGCCAAAATAATAATTTTTCAACTGAACCAAGGATGTCCGTAACATGGACATCAACACAGTGACTTGTGCAATCACAGAAATGGTGCAAACATATGATGACCCCATATGATGGCTCTTTCCTTTGTGTCACTCAAGACAGGTCCAGAAGTCGCCTAGGTGCTAAACACATAAGATAGAGACATGTCTCTTTATGCATTGCAAAGTAGCTTCATCTCAAGTAGCAACTGAGTTTCACTTTCATATAGGTCTCTCCCCAGGAATCTAAACAATAATCAGGAGAGAACAATAATCAACTGCCACAATTCAATAGGCTCCGTGCAAGTGCTACAGCATGGGTCATGGCAGGTAGGGGTCAATTAAATTAATTTGATTTAAAGACAACATAATTAAGCAAAAGTGTGATTCTGAGGGGTCTTGCCTGCTTGAACAAAACAACCTAATAAATTTGTTATAATTGCACTGTTGCAATCATCTGAAGAACTCTTGTAAAGCTTTAAATTAGGTCTGAAAATTCCATAGGAAATACCGTATTTTTCAGAGTATAAGACACACCTTTTTTCCTCTAAAAAGAGGCTGAAAATCTGAGTGCGTCTTATACACTGAATACAGTGTTTTTTGCCTCCTGAAACCCCACCCCTTCACCAAAATGGCCACATGCATACCCTTATGGAGGCTTCCAGAAAGTTCCTGGGGGCTGGGGAGGACAGAAATGAGCAAAAAACAGGGCGTTTTTGCCCCCCCAGCCCCCAGTAGCACTCTATAAGCCTCCATAGGGCTATGCATGTAATTTTTTTGACCAAAAAACGGCCTGTTTTCGTGATAAATGTGCCGGTTTTTTGCTCATTTTTGACCCCCCCAAGGCTATTCATGCCTTTTATTTGAAAAAAAATGGTCCCATTTTAGCAAAAAACGGGCCGTTTAGGGGAGGTTTGCACAGTGCAAAAAGGTTTTTTTCCCCCTTTTGGAAAGCTGTATAGTTAGAGTGATTGATGAGAATTACGTTGGTCAGGTACTGTGCCTGCAAAAACAAAGATTTGTTCCAAAGGTGGTCAGTGATTTCCTTCTCCAGCACATGGGTAAATATACCTGGAAACATCTACCTACCTACCTATTCTCCCTCCCTCCCTCCTTACTGTATTTCTCTCTCGCCATCTCTATTTCTCTCTCTCTATCCCTCTACCTACCTATCTACACTCTCTCTCTTCCTACCTATCTACTGTATTTATCTCCCCCCGCCATATACCTACCTACCTACTCTCTTTCTCCCCCTATCTATCTACTGTATTTCTCTCTCTATTTCTCTCTATCCCTCTTCCTCCCTCCCTCCCTACTCTCTCTCCCTCCCTCCCTACCTACTGTATTTCTCTCTCTTTCTCTCCCTTTCTATCCCTCTATCTACCTACCTACTTTTTTTAAAAAATTGCCTCTTCAAAACCTGGGTGCGTCTTATACTCTGATGCGTCTTACTCTGAAAAATATGGTAATTTGGAGAAGGTGCTTAGGAGAAAACAGAAGAATAAATGTAGCACATGTTGGCTATTTAAAGCAGCTGCATCTTCTCCCCAGATTGCATGGTTGTCTTCTGTGGCCATTATATCAACCCTGAGAAAAGGGGTGGCGGTTTTAGGATGTTTCAAGCAAGAGGCATGGCCATGCTTCTACTCACTGTGAGATCCCTTTTGAGAACTGAATGCAAAGTATTCACAAATCTTCTGGAATTGGAATCTGAGCCATCTAGCCTGGATTTTATTTTCACAATGGAGTCCAATCTGTTCTGTTCATAAGTCATCAGGAAGGTCCTTGATTATTTTCACAGTACCTTGAAGCTATTTAAATTGCAGGCAATATCTTAAAGCCTTTTAATGTAAATTATTCACTCTGTTTTTTATATCCTGCTTCGGACTGTTTTTCCGTGTAATTTTGGCTATAATTACGTTTGCTTATTGCTTATTGGTTTTTGCCTGCCTATTTATTCATACTGTAACACTGCAAAGATTGGAGTTTGCTCAATTTAAATAGTCTCTTTAGTATCTTTCTGTCTTTAAGTCTTTCTTTGGAAAGTTGCTTAAAAGAAACAGCACTATAGGGTTTCTCTGGAGATAATTAAAGGCAGAACCTCAGCTAATTGCTTTTGAATTAAATCACTGAGTCCAGGGACTCTAGGGCAGGGTCCCCAACTCCCGATCTGTGGACCAGCACCAGGCCGAGCAAGCAAGCAAAATACCATCTGTGGCATGCAGGCAGCATGTGAAACCATGGCCCCTCTGGTCCATAGAAAAACCTCTCTGCGCACCACGGATCCCTGGTGCCCAAACGTTTGGGGGCTGCTGCTCTAGAGCAAGGTTATCAAACTCACGTTGTCATGGCCATGTCACATGACGTATCAGGACTTTCCCACTCTTCGTTAAATCGAGTGTGGGTGGGCCAGCGCATGACACATCCGGCCCGTGGAGTTTGACAGCTCTGCTCTAGAGCAAGGAAGTCCAACCTTTACCAGGACTGTGTGGAGAATTATGGGAATTGTAGTCCACATGTCTTACAGTTGTTAAGATTGGACTACTCTAAAATGAGCAAGTTCAACCTGTGGCCCCACAAATTTAAGGCTGCATCATTCTCATGTGTTCTCTCTCTCTTTCTCCCTCTAACTGGCCTCCCAAGCAGTGCGATTTTCTCTCTTCTTCCTTCTCTTTCAAAGAATGTAGATTAGTGCTGTCCCCAACTGTCTTTCTCTCCTTTAATCTAGGCTAGAGAATGAATCAAAGGAGAAAATAGAAAGGGTGAATTCGGTTTGGAATTTGCAACAGACAACAAAAAGGGGGCTTTGCAGGCTTCCTCCTTCCTTCCCTCCTTTTTGAGTGCTTGTTATAATTTTAAAATTTCTTGCCTGGCATGCTTGTAAGGAATCTGGGGTCATGGGGACTCTGTTTCCTCTTACAGCTTCCTTTATATAAGTTCTGCTTCACAGAAGGAAGAGGGAAGAAGACAGAGAGGGAGGGAGAAAAGGATCGTGGCCATTAACAAAAAAAAAAGAGGTGTGTGTCATTGGGATTGAATTGAGCACCTGAGGACAGAAGTAACAGATGGAAACTAATCAAGGAGATAACTAACCCAGAAATAAGGAGAAATATCCTGACAATGAGAACAATTCTTCCTGGGTTCCTCGCGGAAGGATGAAGTTTTGAAAATCATGCCAGTGCAGAAGCAAACATGGGCAGGCCAGTGCACCAGGTTCAAGGCCTTTGTTGCCATTGGGCAACATACAAACAGCCATGTTGGTCTTGGAGTCAAGTGCTCTAAAGAAGTTGCCATGGCCATTTGGAGGGGCCATTATCCTGGTGAAACTCACTATCGTGCCAGTGAGGCGAGGCTATTGGGGAAACAAGACGGGCAAGCCTCACACTGTGTGGTACAAGGTGACAGGCCGGTGTGGGTCCATCCTGCCCCACGTGGCACAGGGATTGTGCCTGCCCCTGTTCCCAAGAAGCTACTGATGATGGCTGGAATCGATGACTGCTACACGTTGGCCAGGGGCTGCACTGCTATCTCAGGCAATTTTGCTAGAGCCACCTTTGTTGCTGTCTCCAGGGGTCGTATGCTCCATGCGCAGAAGTGCCGAAAAGCTCAACTACAAGTAAGGAGCTCTGGCGGGCGGGCGGGCCCTCTGGAGCACGGTACCAGAACGGTACCCTGTGCTCCCGGCAGGCACCTGTACATCCGTACCGGGGTGTACCGCCTGCAACACACCACTGTTTACAGCCCTCTCTAAACAGTTTATAGAGTCAGCAACAATCTGAGTCCTCATTTTACCAACCTGAGAAGTCAATCTTGAGCTGGTGAGAATTGAACTGCTGGCAGTTGGCAGAATTAGCCTGCAATACTGCAATCTAACTATTGTGTGACCATGGTTCTTCTAAACATTAAAGCTATCAGATCAGATCAATTCCAAACTTCTGGAATTGATTAGATGGAGCAAAATTATTCTTTCCTGCCATCTAGTGCTCATCTGGGTTTTGGTAGGCCAATTCTGGTGGCTCCTAGCAAGGCCATTGTTTACATGTTTCTTAACAGAGATGCAATGATTATTCTACGTACACAGGATAGGCAGGAGTGGGATTCACTTACCTTCCCTACCGGTTCACAAATGGGAGCCCATGCACCCCGTCTGCGCATGCGCTCACCCTTCCACGCATGCACTTTAGCTAAAAAAAAGTGCCTAAATGGGATGCCATAGAGCTGGGCCGATTGGGTGGGGCCACCCATGATTTCTGCTACTGGTTCGGGTGAATTGGTCCCAACTGGCAGAATACCACCTCTGATTATAGGACAATCCAATCGTGCACCCTGTGAATATTCTGCACAGTGCACAGCAACACTTTTGTGATTTATGAACATTTTGCTTAGAAGAGGAAATATAATTATTTGGGGCAGTGGGGAGAGCTGGTTCCATGGATGTAAGTTCCTTTTGAAAAGGCTTTCAGGGAAGGACCATTAGCAATAGCAGTCTTGGTGCTTTTTGGAAACTCTGGACAGTTAGGAAAGGGGTGAATGATTTGATTAAAAAAGAAAAAGATTTCTGAAGACTGATGATCTCATCCTTCTGGCCCATCACTGTTTTCCAAGCACTGCGGTCAGCTTTCGATTGAACAATAAGAGGCAGAAACTTCTCATTTTCCTTCTTGTGTGGGTTTGTTCTATTCCCTGCCCATCTCACTTTGAAAACCCTCCCGATCTAAATTTCTGAAACTGTCACTTTTGTTAAGGGATACTGAATTATGACTGAGATTATATTCTGCAGGATATTCTACTATATAATGGTAGCACTTCCTCCACATAACACAAAGAGACGAAGCCTTCCATCGAAACTTTCTGCCAAGAAACACCATGAGTGGAGTCGCTCTTGGAGGCAAAAGATAGACCCCCCCAAAGAAAGGAAGGCAAATTCTTTGCTAAAAATGTGTTACAGACTCCCTATTGCATTGCCTTAGACCAGAGGTGTCAAACTCGCGGCCCATGCGCCGGATGCATCCCTTGCTGGCCATGCTCACCCCCAGTTTAGCAAAGGGGGGGGGAGTCACGATATGTCATGTGACGACAACCTGATGCCCCAAGTTTGTCACCCCTGCCTTAGACTGAAATTAAAGGGTAAAATTTCCTTCAACTTTAAAATTTCTTGATGATTTACTACTTCCTTTCTTTATGAGTGATTTTAGAAAAGCTGATCTTCTAATTTTTCACTTGGTTGCTTTTAAATAGGTATTTCTTTGCTCAGTTTTTCCAGCTCTACTTTTACTACTTTCTATAAACCTGTGTATGTGTTTGTATATGCAAGGATGTAGTATGTGTTTCTATGAAGACTTTACACCGCTGATTATATTCTTGAATAAGTCCTACCACCATTGTCTCTACTCCTTGGTCCTGAAGAGATTTTGATAGCAGGCCCTGTGTGCTATTGATTTGTGGGAGATTTATACTTCGACTAATTATTTTATTAACAGATTATTTATGCAAACAGTTTTTCTGGCAGTGATGCACAAACTCATTAAGCTGCTGCATATGATCTAAATTATAGCCATAATCCTGCCAAAGGTAAGCACTTTTAAATCCAATTGATTTCAACAGAAGACATAAACACTTCTTAAATCTTAGTCATTGGATTTAATGTGTCTCAAAATTAATTTGACTTTATTTCGCTGGAAACTCCTTATTGCTCGTGTCAGCAGCAGGTCCATTCTGTTTTATCTACGTATGTAAAGGTTTTTTCCTTCATGTTACCTAACATAGGTGTATAAATACCCAACTGGGAAAGGAAAGGAAAAGAAAGGAAAGGAAAGGAAAGGAGAGAAGGAAAGAAGGAAAGGAAAGAAGGAAAGAAAGGAAAGAAGGAAAGGAAAGAAGGAAAGGAAAGGAAAAGAAAGGAAAGAAAAAGAAAGGAAAGGAAGGAAGGAAAGGAAAAAAGGGAAGGGAAGGGAAGGAAGAAGAGGGGAGGGGAGGTGGAGAGTTAGGGGTGGCCCAGCAATATAGGATCAGTAATTGTGAGGCTCAGCAAGGTGTGTCAGTACTTACAGAATTGCGATTAGAAGACTTTCTTGTGCTCACCAAGAATCAGTTGAGATTCTTTGCTGCCCTGATCAAGCCACAAGCATGGATGGAGCTCAAGCAGATCTCTTAGATCTGACCTTTTGTGGCTTTGAACGTTAGTCAGAGAATCCCAAAGGTGCTTTTTTGAGACGCAACTGGACTTTCTGGTTTTTCTCTGAAGACGTTTTGCTTCTCATCCAAGAAGCTTCTTCAGCTCTGACTGGACGTTGGGGCCTTTGGGATAACCATGACCTAGATGACTGAGAATCTCCATAGACATTTAGGATGAGAAAGGTCAAGTTTCTCTTGTCCAAACCTACTCCGGGGTGTGTGTGTGTACCTGAACATATTGTCCATGTAGTATTTTTGGTGACAATATGGACATGATTTGCCATTCATATCTTCCAGTATCATTCATTTATTGATTGGTGGATTGGTTGGTTTCCAGTCTAGCCTATAGACATGGGATTTCCTGGTGGTTGCCCATCGAAACATCTCTAAGAAGATTGCATTTAGCTTAGCTTTTTGAAAACCAGCTAAAATTGGATAAGTGCTGCCACCTAGCCAATTTCTCTCAGAACTTCCTTCCTTTGCAAAAATACATTCAATACAATACAATAGCAGAGTTGGAAGGGACCTTGGAGGTCATCTAGTCCAGCGTTTTTCAACCACTGTGCCGTGGCACACTAGTGTGCCGTGAGATATTGTCTGGTGTGCCGTGGGAAAAATTCCTGCCAGAATATCAGCTTTGTGTTCAGCCAAACAGGCCCAGGTTTCGCACTGAGTAAGTAAACAGAAATATGAACAATTATAAAATACTTTATTATTTCATAATAAAGTAATTATAAAATAATTTCTTTGTGTTTATTTGATTCCTATTCAAGAGAATTACTTTATAAATAGTCAATATAGGCACAGAGTTAAATTTTTTTAACATTTTCTAATGGTGGTGGTGTGCCTCGTGATTTTTTTCATGAAAAAAGTGTGCCTTTGCACAAAAAAGGTTGAAAAACACTGATCTAGTCCAACTGCCTAGACAGGAAACCCTATACCATTTCAAACAGATGGTTATCCAACATCTTCTTGAAGACTTATAGTGTTGGGGCATTCACAACTTCTGGAGGCAACTTCTGTTCCACTGATTAATTAACATGCATGAAGACAGTAGTCACCCACTTACAACAGTTCGTTTAGTGACCGTTTGAAGTTACAACAGCACTGAAAAAAAGTTACACGACCATTTTTCACACTTATGACTGTTACAGCACCCCTATGGTCAGGTGATCAGAATGCAGACGTTTGGCAATTGATTCATATTTTTCACAGTAGCCGTGTCCCAGGGTCTTGTGACAAGCAAAGTCAGTGGGGAAGCCAGGTTCACTTAACAACTGTGTTACTCATTTAACCACAGCTGTGATTCCCTTAACCATTGTGGCAAGAAAGGTCGTAAAATGTGTCTAAGGTCATTTAACACCTGTCCCGGTTAGTAACAGTAATTTGAAATTCAGTTGTGGCTGTAAGTTGAGGACTACCTTTAACAGATTAACAGAGTTGGAAGGGACCTTGCAGGTCATCTAGTAGAACCCCCCCCCCCCGCACCAAGCAGGAGACCCTACATGTGCCTCTACCTAGGATTGAACTCACAACCTCCTATTTGTGAGGCAAGAGCTCTATCTCTAGGCCAGCACCTCTAAAGGTTTTGTTGACAAGTTTCTACTCTATTATTTTTCTGATATAGATAGTCCTCACTTAGCCACTGTTTGAAGTTATATTGCATCCTGTCCTGAAAGAAAATATCATTTTGACCCTGTTTGGAAGTTCCAATGGCCGCCCTAACCTCACAGTCACATGACTGCATTTTGGCCACTCAGCTATTTGCAATGTCCTATAGTCACGTGATCACACTTTATGCTACACATCCCCCTCCCCCCCCCCCCCCCCCGAAACTGGCATTTACTTCCAGGTTCTTGGAGAAAAACCTCCCATAGCGAACAATCAATTCACTCAATGTCCGTGGTGTTCGCTTTAAAACTGCTGCAATTAAGTAATAATCAAGGCAATGAAAATCATAAAATTGGGCCTGGTTGGAGAATGGCCCACTTTAGACTGTGACAACTTAATGACTGTAATTGTCAGTCTCATTGAAAATGTAAGTCAAGGACTCTCTGTAGCAGAGGTGGGCTGCTACCTGTTTGCACCCAATTCAGGCGAACCGGTAGCGAAAATTGTGACTGGGTTGCTGAACCGGTAGGGACAGCAGGCTTACCTCGCCCCTGAACCGGTTCCCCAGTCGCCATGGCAGGCTTTTTTTTTTACATTTTAATGTTCTGCGCATGTGCAAACCTATTTACACATAACTGCATATGGGCATGAACCAAACTGGCAGTAACGCTGACAGAAATCAACCCCTGGTCTGTAGACATCTCAGTAATTAATCATGAAGTGTTGGCTTCAAATGGGATATATAACAATCAAACAATTATAGAATGGAGAAACAAAATCCAGATACTGTATTTATTGACAGTTAGAATTAGCCTTTTTCTCCATTTTAAATGCTTACTGACATTTAAATGAGCGAGTTGTCTTAGATTTGCCAAGAATATGATAATAGAGGGAGATTAACTTTTTTCTGTGCAGGCTTCCTTTTTAAGTGGAAGAGACAGTCTTAAATTATTTCCTCTTGGATAGGAATTGATGTCAGTTTCACTTTTTCAGTCAAAGTAAAAGGTTTTGTTTTAAAACCTTTGGAGTATCATCTGGACTTTCTTCCAAAAAGTTTCTGGAACATCCGGAACATTATTTGGTAGAAATGCAAGATAAAAAAACCTTTCAAAAGAAATAAAATTGGAGGAAATTATTTTTCCTCCAAAAAATAACAGAAAAACAGAGTTGGAAGGGATCTTGGAGATCTTCTAGTCCAAACCCCTGTACAAGTGATGGTGAACCTTTTTTGGCTTGCATGCCAAAAGCGGGGGGAGCGCAGGGGGATGTGCGCGCATGCGCACGGGGGTCATTTACAAAGCCTTATGGGTGTGGCATGCCCCTGCGCTCCCCCCCGCTTTTGCCATGCTTTTTCTGCCCTCCCCAGGCTCCAGAGGCTTTATAGGAGCCTGGGGGGGGGGGAACAGCCTCCCCCACTCCCCTGGAGGCCCTCCAGAGGCTTCAGGAGCTTCCCTGAAGCCTCTGGAGCGTGAAAATCCAGCCCTACGGGCAAACCAGAAGTTCAGGAATGGACTTCTGGTTTGCTCGTAGGGCCGGTTTTAGTCCTCAGGAGCCTTCAGGGGCCCTCAGGAAGCTTCCGGAGGGCAAAAAACGGCCCTATGAGCAAATCGGAAGTGACTTCTGGTTTGTCCGTAGGGGTGTTTTTCATCCCCAGGAGCCTTCAGGGGCCTTCAGGAGGCTTCCCCGAAGGCTCAGGAGGGGTAAAATTGGCCCTAAAAGCAAACCGGAAGTCCGTTCCCAAACTTTCGGTTTGCCTGTAGGGCCAGTTTTTCACACTCTGGAGGCTTCAAGGAAGCCTCTGGAGGGCAAAAAATGCCCTCAAAAGGCTGAAATCAATGCATGCATGCGCGCTGGCCAGCTGACAGGGCAACGCCTCATATGCCCTGACAAATGGCTCCATGTGCCACCTGTGGCACGTGTGCCATAGGTTCGCCATCTCGGCCCTATACCATTTCAGACAAATGTTTATCCAATCTTTCCATAAAAACCTCCAGTGTTGGAGCATTCACACTTTCTGGAGGTAAGTTGTTCCACTGATTGATTGTTCTAACTGTCAGGAAATTTCTCCTCAGTTGTAAGTTGCTTCTCTCCTTGATTAGTTTCCACCCATTGCTTCTTGTCCTGCCCTCAGGTACTTTGGAGAATAGATTGACCCACTCTTCCTTGTGGAAGCCCTTCAAATATTGGAATAGCAGTACAAACACAAAACCTGGAAAACATCTTTCCATATACGAAGCAATTGTGTATATACAGGTAGTCCTCGACCCCAAACGTTCTGTTGCTAAGGGAGACATTTGTTAAGTGAGTTTTGCCCCATTTTACGACCTTCCTTGCCACAGTTTTGAAGTGAATCTCTGCAGTTTTTAAGTCAGTCACATGGTTGTTAACTGAATTTGGCTTCCCCAAAAAAAGTGATTAGATACATTGCAACCATCATAAATGCATGCCAGTTGCCCAGCATTTGAATTTTGATCATGTGACTTTGGGGATGCTGCAATGGTCGTAAGTATGAAAAATGGTCATGTCCCTTTTTTCATTGGTGTTATAACTTCGAACAGTCGCTAAATGAGTAGTTGTAAGTCGGGACTTGTACTGAACAAAGGAACCCATGAAGATACTGACAAAAAAGAATCAGCCTGTGGATCCTATACATTTTACTCCACTTTCACTAACCCAGAAAAAGTGCCTACTGACCTCAGAAGAGGAAGAATTGCAGACGTAAACATATACAGCTTTTTATAAGCACCAATTCACTTTTAGAGTTAAAAGAAAAATGAAAATCTCTGGTGCCAAAGTGAAGCGACAATGCAAATCTTTCTGTTCTGCTTGAAAGCAATATCCAGGCAATTCATTCTGTCTCTGAAGGGCATTAAGCAATTGAAGGCATGACCTGGTGAACGGTAACAGATACGAAGAATCATATCATTACATTACAAGGAGTTTGTAGCTTAACGGTTCCTTCCAAATATTTGTATGAGGTTCCTTTTGCACGTCCTTTCTGCTTTTTTTTTTTTTGTGCCTTTCTTTTTAGGCTTTGGCGAAGAGCTCAGATTTTAAAGTTAGCAGGTTAAACCTGCCAGCTGCTACTGCATTCCATGCTGGAATGGGACTTTTTGGACTCTGCGTGTGTATGTATGTGTGTGTGCACGTATACACACACACACACACACACACACACACACACAGGTAGTCCTTGACTTACGGCAACAATTGATGATTGAGATGATTCACACCCTGATCAGTGTCTCTTGGAAAGTCTGCCATCGGGCAGAAGACATCAAAGCATAGCCAGCCAAACAAATAAGTTTAAAAATAGTTTCTGTCCTTGGGCTGTCAGACTCTTAAACAAAACCACAATCATTCCACACACACGCGGAAAAGTATGACTAGTTTTCCTTTTTCTTACTTTTTCTCCCCCCCCCCCCCCCCAATTACTTGCATGGGGATTATTCTTTATGCTATTTATGTTGTTTGCATTTTTTGTCATGGATTGCACCAGTGAGGCTAAAACAAATTTAGTTATAGACATGATGTGCAATGACACTAATTGATCCCAACTTTTATGTGAGACATTTGTTAAGTCAGCTTTGCCCCGTTTTACAACTTTTCTTGCCTCGGTTGTAAAGTGAATCACTGCAGCTGGCAACTTAGTTCCCCGGTTGTTAAGTGAATCTTGCTTCCCCATTGACTTTGCTTATCAGAAGATCACAAAGGTTGATCCCGTGACCTTGGGACCCAGCAACGGTCCAAAATAAATATGAACTCGTTGCCAAGCCTCTAGGTTTTGATCAAGTGATGCTTATGAATAGTCGTAAGTCACTTGTTTCCGTGCCGTTGTAACTTTGAACAGTCGCTAAATGAAGTGTTGTAAATCGAGGACATGCCCTTCCTCATGCAGAGAATATAAAATGAGCTGAATGCGCAAATCACAGCGGCAGAAAGCTATGTCAAGCCATGCAAAAGACGCCACAGCTGTAATGAAGAAGCTCCTGATTTACATCTGACTCTGGTCACACAAGGAAAGAGTCCTGAAAAGCAAACACCTGAAGACATCCCTAAGGCTGCTGATAGGACTCTGTGTTACTTTTTCCCTGCTGTCTTTGACCCCAACTATATGTAATTCAGGGGCTCAGTGGCCTAGCTTGTCGATCTGAAAGGTCATCAGTTTGGTGAATCCCTAGCGCTGCCTAACAGAGTGAGTTCTGGTTACTTAACCCACCTTCTGCCAACCTAGCAGTTCAAAAGAACGTAAAAAATGCAAGTAGAAAAATAGGGACCACCTTTGGTGGGAAAGGTAACAGCGTTCCGTGTGCCTTCGGCATTTAGTCATGCCGGCCACATGACCACGGAGACGTCTTTGGACAGCGCTGGCTCTTTGGCTTTAAAACAGAGATGAGCATGGCCGCCTAGAGTCGGGAGCGACTAGCATATAGGTGCGAAGGGAATCTTTACCTTTACCTTACATGTAGTTCAATAACCTTGAAAATGAAATACCTGTCCTGGCAATTTCCTGCTGATGACACAGAATCTAAGGCAGGGGTGGCTAACCTTTTTCGGTGGGAGTGCCCAAAGTGCGCGCATCCGAACCCCAGAGATGCAATTCATGAACTTCTGTGTGCATGCACCCTGCCCACGACTTCCATGCATGTGTCCCACCCAGCCACGTGAATGTGCCCATGATCCCCCACATGCGTCCTGTGCATGAGACCCCCATGCATGTGCGCACAATCTCCATTCATGACCCCCACATCTTGTGCATGCGCAGTGGAGTTCCAAAGACTAGCTGGCTGGTTGGAGGTGCACACACATATGCAGAGGAGCTGGACTAGGGTGACAGCTAGGAGCTGGACTAGGGTGTCCTCCGGAGCCTTCAGGGAAGTCTCCTGAAGGTCCCTGAAAGCTCTGGAGGGCTTAAACTGGCCCTGCGAGCAAACTGGAAGTCTGTTCCCAAACTTCTGGTTTGCCTGCAGGGCCTTTTTTGTGCTCTGGAGGCTTCAGGGAAGCTTCTGAAGCCTCAGGAGGGCCCCTCCCCAGACTCCTATAAAGCCTCTGGAGCCTGGGAAGGGCAAAAAATGGCTTTAAAAAAGGCTGAATTCAGCTGGCCAGCGCACACATGCACGCTGGCCAGCTGACAGGGCAACACCTCCTGTATCCTGACAAATGGCTCCGTGTGCCACCTATGGTTCGCCATCCCAGTCCTAGACCCTTTCCATGTGCACAAAATGACAGAATGAAACTTCAAGCTGAAGCATTTTGGGCTGCCCAAAGTTGCAGGAAACCTTCTCTGAGGAAGGTGGAGAGCCAAGAATGCCTGAATGCTTGTGACTCCATTAAAAGCCCTGGGGACTCCTGCGGAGCGGAACTACAGCCAGATCGATAAGGAGGCTCTGGCTGTGGTTTCCGGGATCAAAAGGTTTCACGAGTACCTGTACGGCCGCTCGTTTGCCGTTTTCACTGACCACAAGCCGCTCCTTGGGCTTCTGGCCGGTGACCGGCCCACCCCCCCCATCCTCTCGCCCAGGATGACACGTTGGACGGAGTTCCTGGCAGCGTACGAGTACTCGCTGCTCTACCGTCCGGGCAAGCACTTAGGGCACGCGGACGCCCTCAGCCGCTGCCCCCTCCCTCAAGCGGACCGAGAGCCGGTTCCGGCCCTCTCTGTCCTGTCTGTGGCCGACGCCAGACTCCCCATCACGTCCTCGGACGTGGCCGCCCGCACCAAGGCCGACCCCATTCTCTCTCGGGTCGCCGCCTGGGTCTTGCGGGGGTGGCCCCTGGCCGCCCTTCCCGCCGAATTTCGGCCGTTCAAGGCCCGCCAGCTGGAGCTGTCGCTCCACTCCGGGTGCTTGCTATGGGGGGACCGTGTCATCCTTCCCCCGCCCCTGCGCCGTCAGGTACTCGATGCCCTCCATGCCACCCACCCAGGCATAGCTCGCATGAAGGCACTTGCCAGGAGCTATGTCTGGTGGCCACGCATGGACGAGGAGGTGGCTGCTTTCGTTGGCGCTTGCCAAGCATGCCAGGCCTCCCGCCCTGCCCCCCCGGCGACCCCCTCCCGTCCCTGGGACGCCCCCAAGTCACCGTGGGCCCGCATACACATCGACTTCGCGGGCCCCTTTCACGGTCGGTCCTTCCTGGTGGTGGTGGACGCCTACTCCCACTGGGTAGAGGTCATTCTCATGGCCTCTACCACTGCGGAGAGCACCGTGCGTGCGCTTCGGCGCCTTTTTGCCACGCACGGGTTGCCGGACACCCTCGTCTCCGACAACGGCCCTCAGTTTCACTCCGCCACCTTCCAGGAATTCCTGGCCTCCCTGGGGATCCGACACGCGCCTACCGCCCCCTACCACCCCGCCGCCAATGGCCGGGCGGAACGGGCCGTTCGCTCGGCCAAGGAGGCCCTCGGCAGGCTGGAGGGGGGGGACTGGCAGGCAAGGGTGGATGCTTACCTCCTCGGTCAGCATTCCACGCCTTGCCCGGCGTCAGGGAAAAGCCCCGCGGAACTGCTGATGGGCCGCCGCCTGAGAACTGAATTGGACAGGCTGCACCCGCTCTACAACGAGGTGCAGCCGTGCAACCTGGGGGTTCCCCTGCCCCGTCTTTTCCCTGTGGGCGAGGCCGTCTATGCCAGGAACTTCGCCGGCGACCCCCGATGGGTCCCTGCCACCATTGCTGAACTAACCGGCCCGTGCTCTTATAGGGTTCGCCGACCCGATGGATCCGAGTGGCGGCGCCATGTGGATCAACTAAGGCGCCGCCACCCAGCACGGGACGAACTGCACGGGCCGCCGGCCGAGAGGGAAGGGGCAACCGACATTCCGCTCAGCGACCTTATGAGACCGGCCGAACCTCGGGACACAGAAGGCACCACCCCCGGACTCGCCCCGGGGCTGACGGCGTATGAACAGCCCTGCCTGGGGGAGCCCCGGCCCGCCAAGCTCGCTTCAAACCGTTCCCCAGCATCTCCGGCTACCACCGCCCACAGCCTATCAGGCCCGGCCTACCCATCCCCTGCACGCCAGGGGCTTGACTCCACCTCAAACCCGTCCGGCACGCCCCCTCGCCCACTCCTACCTGATTCGGAGGCTTCCGGGACTTTGCCAGGCCGCGATGACGCAGTCCGGAGCTACACCCCCGGCTGGGAGGAGCTCACACGGACACGTCCTCCTCTGTCGACTCCTGCGGGCGTTCTGAGACGCTCGGGGCGGAGCCGGCGTAGCCCCTCCTACCTCAGCGAGTACGTATGCTAATGGGCCCGCATGCGTACTCGCTGGGGGGGAAGGAGTGTTATGTACTGACACCCGCTTGATTTCCCCGGCAACAGCCAGTCGCGTCTGATTGGCTAAGACGCGACTGGCTGCAGCCGAAGCGGGAGACGCGCCTATTGGCCGGCGTTCTGACAGCTCGTATAAAAGGAGCTGTCAGAGCGAAGGCGCGCGCTTTTTGTACGAATGTACTTACTGTTGTGTTGTATTGCTGGTTGCAATAAAGAGCCGTTGGATCAGCCGGGTCTGGACCCTTCTTCCTTTGAAAATATAACAGTTTAGTTCTGGGAAAGTCCTGGGAAGTCCTTTGGGGTTTGTAAACATGTATGGTTTTCGGAACATGTACTTTTCACATTGTATTTCTTGCACGTAAGAAATGTATTTTTGTATCCAAGTTATGACGCATCTGATACGTCAGGTTTGTGTATTTAAGGTGAAACTCTGTACCTGGATTCCATTCTCACTCATGACGGGGAGAATCCGTTAGCTAACGTTATCTATAATAAACTGCTGTTTCCTTTTGCCATAAGTCTTCGTGATCATTTTTTGTGTGCAGAAGAAAATATCTGGGATATTTTTCTCACAGCAACAGAAGAAGACCCAGCCAATCAGCTGGGACTCCAATCAGCTGGGACTCATGAGGCAGCGAATAGATGGGAGTGGAGCCATCCAGGGGTGGTATTTGCTGGTTCTCCAAACTACTCAAAATTTCCGCTACTGATTCGCTAGAACCGAATCAGTTCACTGGCTGAATACCACCTCTGGTGCTATTGCTATTGCTAGATATATGAATCCATTCACCAAATTGTTTCCTTTATGGTGTAGAATAGAGGCAAAATCACCTGGTGTCCCATTTCCCATCTCTACTGTTTGTACATAAAAGGGTTAAGAACAGATTCCCCTTGGGAATATCCATGTTAATTGTCCACAGTATTTCTTCTATTGGCTCTGGAAAATTCTGTGCCTTTTGGTATATATAGCGAGAGATGTATTGATAATATGAATTTCCTGTTCATCATGTGTGTCTCTGCTTTTGCTTGGCAATTTTCCAGTTACAGTAACTGTTTTTTTTAATGTCTGCTGATGTTTAGCAAGTAAACAAGTATCAAGCTACATTTTTTGCTAGCTGAATTGAATGAGGTGTAGTTGCTCTGATCTGCATATATGGGAATACACTGGATACCAACAAAACTGGAAATCACCCACAGTTATCAAGAGAAATTAATCAAAATGATATGGTTCTCCTCAGCTTGTCTACTAATTATTTCCTGAGTTCTCCACCACAGCCTATCTTATTAAGAGGTATGCTTAAGACAAACTCCATTTCCTGGTTGTGACTGATATTACTTTCATTTATTGATGCTCCTAATTAATTCAAGCTGCATTTTAATTTTTGTTTTCTGGGAGCTAATTTACTCCCAACTAATTTTATTTGTTCATTTCCATCCAAAGACAGTCGTTTTAACATTCTGATTCTTATGTACTTCTGGGTGTCTATCTGCCAAATAAACAATTTGTTCTGTTTCCCAAAAAAATCTGAGTGACAAAGAACAGTGGTTCTGTTTCTAAACCCAAAAGTTTCCTTCTCATGTGTACATTACAACATAGTCAGAGTTGAGTTGTGGCTAATAAATCTTTTGCAGCAGCCTCAACTGCTGGATAATGTAAAGGAAAAAGTGGTTTGAGCAACCACATCTGGATAAGCTCATGAATTAGTCTATCAGTGCTCAAGGGAAGTCAGGCACATTCTTGGTAGAAGATGTTATGAGTTGTCGTGGGTTCTGAGTTATTGGGTCTAAAGATCTACCTGTGCCACAAGTTTAGAAAGTGTCCAGGATTGTCTTCCTTGATATGGTATGTTTTGGTTAGCAATTTCTCTACTTCCATAACATTAGTTTAGATACGGAGATTTCAATAAATGAAATAGGAAAATAAACCTTGAAATGATCTGTCTTAGCATTTGCTTTTTACATACTCACCAGTCTTCACTGCCATTTCTTCCAATGATGGATAAGCTTCTTAAATGTATCATCAAGGAGCTCCATGTTTTACCCCTTCAACCGGTCCTGCCAATTCATTTCTTTGAGTGGTTCAACCGATGCTCACCGAGATATTCTTTCAGTTATGGTAAAACCTGGAAGTCACATGGTGCCAAATCTGGACTGAATGGTGAACAGGGTAAGGAGGTGAGATCCACATTCTCAATTGTCTCTTGGCTAGCACGACACACACAATGTCCTTTTTTTTGCCATATTGGAACAAAGTTTCCTTCTTGAGCTTTTGAACTCCATTGACTAGTTGTTCAAAATTGTGTGTGTTGCAGTGTAGTGCTGTGAGTTGATAGTGGTGCCAGATTCAAGGAAATCCATGTGAATAACATCAGCTGCATTGCCCCAAACTGTCGTCATGAGTTTTCTAGCTCAAGTCTCAAATTCAAGCTTTTGAATTTGTTTTTTATTGGTGAAGCTTTTTGATGTTATTCCATGAACTGATGCTTCATTTCTAAACCATAATAATGTGCCCTGTGTTTTATTGGTCGACGTGATACTGTGAAAAAGCTCCTCACTTTCATTCATGTAGCAGGATAAAATCAATAGCAAATTTTAGCTTTTGAAGCTTTCCTCCCTGTTACCAGCGTGAAATACGTTTTGCAAAAGCTTCCAATATTGAAGAATGTCAATAATGCGATTCATCCCTTTTGCCCATTGTTCTTAATTGGTTCATCATCCTTTTTTCATATGAAACCTTGCTGTCACAGATCATCACCTTGGTTTCTGATCAAACAAATCACCTCTTCCCAGTTCACCATCTTTACAATTTTTTGCACAGTGTTGCACAGTACCCATATGAAGACAGTCATCAACCTCATCCTCATTATCACCATCACCACCTTCCTCTTCCTCCTCCTCCTCCTCCTCCTCCTCCTCCTCCTTGATCATCATCAATTTGCATTTGATGTGAATTTCAGTTGGATGAATGTCATCAGTTTCTTAATTGCACCAATTCTGGCAGACTGATATCAAGGATTCCAGGAACATTACTTTATGTTCTGTTAATGTACCTATTATTCTGTTAATAACCCATTATATTAATATAACTAACAGAATCTTAAAAGTCTGTCCAAAACCTTCACTGCCCCTTTTAAACACAACACAATCAAAGCATGGCTGTTTTGGAACTTTCTCAGGGAATGAGTAACTGTGTTCACCTCTCCTACTACTTTCTCAAAGCCAGAGCTAAATTCCTTTGCACTTGTAACTCCTACAGAAAAGCTTCAATGAATAAATAATGCCTTTTGCATCCCTACTTCCTGTCTGTGGATTCTAAACTAGTGAGATTCATCAAATATCTGCCAGGCATAACCCAGGACACGTGGGCTGCATTTGAATGATGAGAGAGATAAGCAAAGCTATAACCTAAAGACGTCTAAACAGCTATCTTGCTGAATTTAAACATATGCGCTGGCTTTGGCAACTTCCTACAATGGCTTGAGGTGATATGGTAGCTTTAACTTTTGGTCGAAAAAAATTAGTAGAGTTCAGAAAGCTTTCAGCAGTACAGTGAACGAGAAAATTGGACATCTGGCCTTTACTTGGTAAAAAAAAAGTACAGGTGGCAGTTATTTGAAAGAAAGTGCCAATCAAATTGATGGGTCTCTCAAGTCACTCCTGGAATGGAGAGAATGAGCAGGAGAAAAGAGGTGGTTTCTCAAACACAAACAAATTAAGGTTGGCAGCCAATGTGCCGAATGTAGAAAATTGTGCTATTGTCTACTGTAATTTACTAAAAATGTTTTCTGGAAATTATAGCTATTATTGCAATAGCCTTTCTTTCAGTGGATATAAAAGAGTATTTAGTTTATACCTAGGGACATGCTGAGCTGCCTGCACTGAATAATTTGAGTTGCAAATTATTGCAAGCTGGATAGTTTTCTTGCCTGTGTGTGTATGTGAGTGTGCATATGTGTAGATGGATATAAAATAGGGAAACAAGAAGTTTAAATTAAAAAAAACCTGCATTCTCTACTCAGCTAGGAAACTGAAAGATTCCTTAGTATCATTCACTATTTTAGCTATTCTGAATTCTTTGGAAGGTTTTAGAACTAATATGTAAGTAAAGTAAACATTCCCCTTGCACATATGTGCTAGTCATTCCTGACTCTAGAGCTCATCTCTGTTTCAAAGCCAAAGAGCCAGCGCTGTCTGACGATGTCTCCTTGGTTATGTGGCCGGCATGACTAAACGCCGAAGGAATACGGAACGTTGTTACCTTCCCACCAAAGGTGGTCCCTATTATTTCGACTTGCATTTTTACATGCTTTCAGACTGCTAGGTTGGCAGAAGCTGGGACAAGTAACAGGCGCTCACTCCATTATGCGGCGCTAGGGATTTGAACTGCCGAACTGCTGACCTTTCTCAGCATCGTAGCCACTGAGCCACCCTCAGAACTAATACGTGGTGAATATATCATATAAAACTAAAGGTATGTTTATGAAAGCAATGGAGGGCATCTGACCCGTTAATTTTACAAAGAGCATTTAGTACAAGTGACACACCACTCCTCAAAGAGTAAAAGTGGCCACAGCTCATGAAGCTGCATCCAGGGCAGTCCCCATTCATGAGCATGCAGGCGAAAAAAAACCTATTGGATGGGCTGTAAAACGAGGCAAGACTCACTTAACAAATGTCTCGCTTAGCAACAGAAATTTGCGGCGTAAGCCGAGAGCTAACTGTATGAACTTGGTCTAGCTTTGCATTGCTTTCTCAAGATCATCCAATGGCAGCTGCGTGTTACCACCCACACATACATTTCCTGGATTTGAAAGGCCTGCCAAGATGTGATCCATTGGCGATCCGTCTCCTGCTGCCCTGCTTCCCATCTTGAGTCTCTCTTCCCCTCCCCTTGCCTGTGTTGAGAACATCACGCGGAGAGGCCCTTTCACGCCCACTGCTCTCAAAATTGCCCTTGAATATTCAGTTTGTACAAATGGAGTGTTTCAAAGTAGAAAGACAGTAGCAGGTGTGCTGGATAAATCAACTCAAGTCATGAGATCCTGGGGAGGGGAAGTGGGACAAGGCACCAGTGTCAGTCATCCTGGTTGATGGTTGCTAATGAGCATTTTGGTTGACAGCAGTAATGCTTAAAAGTCCCACCCCTTGACACAAGGAAATGAGATCTGCCATCCAGATCTGTCAGCCCCCCCTCCCATTTGTCATTCTTAAAGGCCAGCTCTCAGCAATCATTGACCCTGGGGGAGTAGACAGATTGGGTAGACAACTCTATTCCACTTGCATCTCCCTGATTGTGGAAGGAATAGCGTTTTCTTTTCTTTTCCTGGGCTGGAGGGAGGTATTTTCTGTTTTGCAGAATGCTCATACTGTGGCTTTGGTTTATAATATCTAATATATTAAATTGATATGCTGCCCGACGTCCAGTGAATCTGGGTGGTTTACAATTGTCAAAACATTTTTTTAAAAAACCAAAGAACAATTGAGAAAAATGTGCAAACAGCACAAAACAAAAGGACCAGGAGGCCAGAGGGGAGTAAAGAGACAGAAAGGGGCATCGGTTGTTTGATAGCGCTGTCTCAGTGACACTCTAAAGCAGTTGAGAAGAACTTCAAGAACAGAATTGTATATTGAACACATGTTGCAGACCAATGCTTTGGTCCCCTGCGTACCAGAACATTTCTTGAGGGTCAAATCTGAAGCGTCTCTCAGTACCATCATAGCACAAGTCAATTTTCACCCAGGTTGCTTGCAGTCCATGTAAATCTTATCATCATCTGCATTTGGCAGGCTACTGACCAAGGTGTGGGACCGCCGTGGAATAGGTTTTGCTACAAAGCTCAAAGTCCACTGACCAGTAGTGCTAACTACCCTAATGAATGCCAGTGAGACGTGGACTGTATACCGGAGGCATCCTAGGCAATTGAACCACTTCCATTTGACCTGTCTCCATAGCATACTGAGGATCCAGTGCAGTGGTGGGTTCCGGATTCCGTTCCAACCGGTACGGGTGGAACAGCCCCAGCATCACCCACATGGATGTGCATGGCATGTGTGCATGGCACGTGCATGCATCATACTTACCTGCAATGCTTCCGCAAGCCTCCATGATGCTCCAGCTACTTGCCGGAGCACGCACGGGCACTGAATGCGCTGTGCCCGTGCATGGAAGCGCTGAAGATTTAAAAGTACGGTAAGGAGCGAGGGCGGGTGGGCGGGCCCTCTGGAGCACTATACTGGAATGGTATCGGGTGCTCCAGGCTAGCTCTAGTACGTCCATACTGGGGCGTACTTCCTGTAACCCACCCCTGATCCAGTGGCAGGACAAGGCGCCAGACACAGAAGTCCTCTCCAGAGCAGGCCTGCCAGCAGTTCATACCCTTGCTGATCCTTGCAACATGGGCAGGCCATGTTGCAAGGATACCAGACCATCGCATCCACAAATAGCTCCTCTATGGTGAGTTGTCTTAAGGAAAGCAATCGTGCGGGGGACAAAGGAAGCGATACAAAGACCCGTTGAAAGCCTCCTTCAAGTCCCTGGATATTGACATCACCTCCTGGGAAACCCTGGCACAAGATGATCGACATGGCACACGATGATCCCCCGAGGTTGCCAGACATCTGAGGACAGAGGAACAACCGTAGCACAAGTAAAGCAAGCACTCTGCAAAGTCAGAGCGGCAAATGCTGCAACAATGGTGCCCACACATGTCTGCCTGACATGTGGCAGAATATTTCATGCCCTTATAGCAGTGGTGGGATTCACTTACCTTCCCTATCGGTTCGCAAATGTGAGTGCACACACCGCAATAGCGCAGGCACATCGCCTTCTGCGCAGTGCTCACGCATGACGTCAGGGGGGGGCGGGCAGAGCCTCCCACAGCCGCCGCTCCTGGTTCGCCCGAACCAGAGAGAACTGGCTGAATACCACCTCTGCCATATAGGCCTTACCAGCCACTTGTGGACACATTGTGGCTGTTAGATGTCAAGGTCATCTTCAAACACATCATCACCTGTCTGGTAAACTTGCAAGATTTATTTTTCTTGTATATCTGAACTAGACTGTGTTGTTTCTCTGTGTCATATAATATATGTGGATACATATTTTTTTTAAACAATAATTTTATTGGTTTTACAAATTTTTAAAAGGAAAAAGGGTATATAGGATAGAAATATTTTAGGGCTTCCATGTCGGAGGTGGTGGCCGCCTCCGAGACTTCATACAAAATTTTTCCAATATAAGGTGGAGACAGATACATACATATCATATCATAAATTCGATGCAATCAATCATTTGTTTCTATTAGCATCCGTTAGGAATTACAATGTATATAAAAAGAAATAAAAATCATTTTTGTGATCTGAGTCTTTTTGCTATTGTGTCTTCTTCTTCCTTTCCACCAGTGGGCGGAGCCATGGCCCCTCCCGTTCCCCCATTTTCATCCTCCAGGATTGAGGAATGTTTTTTAAGAAAGGCTTCCGCCGGATACATATTTGTTTGTTTGTTTGTTTGTTTTTATTCATTTATTTATTTTGTCATGTTTATGTCGTGTATATTGGATCTAGTGACTCTTTGAGAGCTGTATGCAACAAAATTTCATTTTAATGTATGCCGATTAGTGTACATTTAAAGTGACAATAAAGTTATTCTAAGTCTATCATACAGCTCTGCATTATAAAAATGAAAGGCTGTCTTCTCTAAGTAACAATGTAATTTATTTTATTTTATTTTCCTTGTTTCTCGCATTTCTCTACCGCCTATTATTATCATGGCATCACACCAGATCGTTTGATTCGGACTGCTTGACCAGCATTCTCTTTTATGTAAAGCCTCTGTTTTAAAAGTTCCAGGTTCTCGGAGCAAGGTTGAAGAATGAAAGCTGTGCTTAATTGGGGGTGGAAATCCAGAAGGATCAAGTCGGAGTGTAATTCCACAATTCCTGATAGGGGGAAGTGGCGAAAAGATGATTTCGATTTTGAGGGGGAACATTCCCTATATTAACTGATGCATTTTCCTGCAAGATTGTAGGAATGAATGAAAGCAGAACAAAACCGCAGCAAGAAGTTGGTAGCTTGTTTTTTCCCCTCCATGATTTGATCCTGCTGAACAGTTGTAACAGGAAGAAGCTGTTGGGGGGACGGGGACGGGGACCTTCTGTTGGAATGAGAAGGGAATAATGCTCTCCTGGATGACGACGACAATTAGTTCTACTTATTTCTAGACTGGGTGTATAAATACTTATGGATGTATAAATACTTATCATTTACTGACTTGCATATGCTGGCCCACCTATTAAATCTTTTTAAAATGACATTGCAATCCTTATTTAAATGTGTGTGTGTGTGTGTGTGTGTGTGTGTGTGTGTGTGTTTAAATATTACCTGTATGGATATGTGCACTCAATGCACCCAGTCTGTGGCTGATCATTTTTACTGTCAGTATCTGTTGATGTATTTCTCTAGGACTTAGTTTACATTTAGCTGTTGGAAGAAATGTCCATCTGGGTTCAGTTCCAAGTGTGGAGAAAGACATTGGAAACATGGCTTAATGCTTGGAAATATGGTTTAATGGTGGACAAGATCACATGGTTTGAGGTCCTGGGCAAAAAAGGAAGAGATGTGAGAATGCCTGGGATTTACGCCCTTTTTGGTCTTTTGAATTTGAGCTTGTATCCTGATTGGTTGTCAGACTGCCATGGAGCCATGCAGGGGTAACTTTGTAGTGATGTGTTTGAGTCCCAAGCTTGGTTGAGCCTTGCTGGGTGTTGATGTAATGAAATGACTTTGGGCAATTCCTACTATGGCTCTGCCTGAAGGAGGTAGATCTTTGTTATGTAGAATAGACTGGCCCAGGCCTTAATGGCCCATTGTCAAAGTTGGGGGGGCTGAGTTTTGGCCTCCTTTTTAGGGGAAACATTCTGTCCTTTTAATATTTCCTAAAATATTTTATTTTTCTAGGAGAGGGTCGGTTGTTAACTTCCCATATGACTCCTGTACATGCTTTATTATATTATTGGGTATTGTTGTGAACCTTTCAGACTCCTATTGATTGAGGCTTGTATGTGCATGTATTACAAATTGAATAAACAAATACATAAACATTTTGAAGTGCAGCTTGTACACTTTTGAGAGATGTAATTTCTCTCCCCCTCACCCTCAAATAAATAATATGCTATGATTAAATGGGCAAATTTAAATTTCTCTCCCAAGCTTTTTATGAAGTGCTTTTGGTTATTTCTTTCCCATACTTGATCTTTACTTTGAAAAGAACATCTAAAGCTGAATGTTCTCTTCATGTTTTAAAGCCAATAATCTCTCTGCCTCCTGTTTAAAAGTTTGGGGGTGAAGGCAATACAAGTCTAATTGCTGCAGGACGATTTTAGGTATAATCTGAATGCAGTCAGAAAGCTTTTCTGGTTGAATAATCATCTGAGGAAAACCTTTGCATGGCCAGAATAAGGCTGTTCCTGAAAATTCATGCTGTTTTTTATCGACCTACTTTGTATCAGGTTCTGGTAAACCCGTGTGGAAATTTTAAAAAACCCACAGTGTTCTGGTTTGTAAAAATTCTTTATCTCCCTCACTATCCTCCCGGCACTAACTAACGTTCATTAATATGAAGTATATAGTCAGGACTCACCATCCAATTCTGTCCCCACAGTTTAAATTGTCCTTAGCCCCACCCAGCCACCCGCATGCTCATTCCACCCCTCTCTCTTCCACCAGCCGGTTCATTTGACAGCAGGGAAGGAAGCCAGCAGAGTCTAAACGTCATTCACACCCAGCGCACATGTTTGTCCGCTTCTCAGCTGTGTGGCAGCCTCACAGCTGTTCGGCGGCTATGTCATTAGTGGCAACAGTTCTGCTGGGTTTTTCTTGTTCTTGCCCACCCACCAGTGGTTTGGTTTGGTCCGGCTTTTCGGTGGGTTTAGCGCAAGGCCCTGGTGATCTGCTAGGGTTAATGTGCAGTGGGCATGTCTTTCTCAGGTCCCCATTGGAAAGGTAGTCCTGGCTCCTCCGTTCCCCCACTGGAATGGCAGCCTTGGGCTGACACCTTATTTATAAAAGAAAACAAAGAAAAGAAAAATTAAACTGTTTGTGTCTCTCTTCAACAGCAGAAATAAGAAAACGGCTATTTATATCATGTAACCAGAATTGCTTTTAAAAGCATTCAATATAGGTAGTCCTCGACTTACAATGGTTCATTTAGTGACCGTTCAAAGTTATAATGTCACTGAAAAAAGTGACTTACGACCATTTTTAAACACATAACTATTGCAGCATCCTTATGGTCATGTGATCAAAATTCAGACTGTGGGCAACCATCACACGTTTAGGACAGTTCAGTGTCCTGGGATCATGTGATCATCTTTAGTGACCTTCTGACAAGCAAAGTCAATGGATAAACCCGATTCACTTTAAAACTTAACAACTACAGTGATTCACTTAACAACTGTGGCAAGAAAGGTCATAAAATGGGGCAAAACTCACTTTAAAATGTCTCACTTAGCAACATAAATTTTGGATTCCATTGTGGTCTTAAGTCGAGGACTACCTGTATATAATTGTTGGCATCTCTAAAATTTGAGGGAGTTGATGACAATTATAGCAGGTTTTCTCTAATTGCAAGCTATGAAAATTAGATTGCTGGGTTGGAACAGGACTTTGGACTTCCTTTGTTTAAATTTGAAATATCTTGTCATCTTTTCTCATTTCAAATAAAAAACAAATTTTAAAAAAATTATAGAAGGAAAGGTCAGGACTTTAGGAAAGAAAGTAGGGAGATGAACATGGTTCATTATAGCCTTTCCAAAATTTCACAGCCACACTTTCAAAACTTAGGAAGCCATAGGTTTGGGAAAATGATGTGGAATATCTGCTAAGCAATATTTCTAACATATTGGACTGCCATGAGAGGTACATTTGTCTGCCTTGGCGCAGCCTAGAGCTGTAACACAGTGCTTTTAATAAACCGAGGACACATTCTCCACATTTTAAGATCTTCGTTGCTTGGGTTTCTTTGGCAGGTTATTGGTGTGTGACTTGTTTTCAAGTTTACCTGTTCACCCTTGTGCAGTTATTGTCAAATAAGAGGAAATGTAATGTTTTGACCTAGGCTTCCCAAGAGCATGAAGCAAACTCCTTGTCCCGACAAAAACCTCTTTTATTAATTTACTGTGAATTCTGCTCATTCACATCTAGCAAAGTCTTTCAAGGGAGGATTTACAGTCACAGACCTTATCTGGCTTGGAGAGCTGCCAGGCTGATATCTGCAAAACTTGGCAAGGAGTCTCAGAGGGAACTAATTGTCTCCTGCAAACTCCCCTCCCCTTTCACTCCTCTTTTAATTCCTCTGGGAGGGGCCATTCATCATACACCTGTAGCCTTACTCCCAAGTAGACCCCTGTTCTTTAGCTGTTCCTGTCATCTGCTCATGCGCACACTGGGAACAGGCTCCAGTTGTTTGTCTGTCTCACTGATTCTGAAGGCAGCTGATAACTGGCATACAGCTCTGGCTCTCTCTCTGCCTCCGACACAGAGCCCTCATCAGAGTCTTCCCCAGACTCCAGGATTAGTCCATGTTCCTACCCAACCTCCTCATCTGTCCAAATCTGCTGCCAACTCTTCTGGCCACTGGCAGGCCACAACATGTGATCGTCTCAAAAGCGATAATCCAGGAATTGATCCCCAAGGAGTTGATCTATATCATTTATTATTTATTTATTAAATAAATAAATAATAAAGTAAATTATTAAATTATTAAATTATTATTATTATTATTATTATTATTAAATAAAAAATAAAATAAAATAAAATTATTATTATAAATTATTATTAAATTATTAATAAATTATTAATTAATTAATTAAATAATAAATAATAATAATAATAATCTATATCAAATCCCCAGGAACCCTCACACTCCAGATATGTGACTGAAAGAGACTTGAATGATAGCTTGAATGGGTCAAACATCTCTATGGCGATGTTCAGCTCCATTTCGTATCTGAGGGATTCAGCATTGTCTGAAGACACTTCTGTGGTCATGTGACCAACACGGCTATACCCAAAGGCATACGGAATACTGTTACCTTCCCACCAAAGTTGTACCTATTTATCTATTTGCATTTGCTTGCTTTCGAACTGCTAGGTGGGCAGAAGCTGGGGCGAGTAATGGGATCTTACCTATCATGCAGTGTTCGGGTCTCAAACTGCCAACCTTCCAGTCAACAAGCTCAGTGTCTTAACCACTGGGCCACCACACACTGATTCTTTTCAGTGATATTTTTTTCTCTCATCATCCATTTCCAAACATCTTTCTCAGCTGCCTTTTCCTGCCCAGGATGGCTTTATTAAAACAACATATCTACTTTATTTGATCTTTCAGAAGTTATACCAAAGACTCCGCTACATTATATAGAAGTCTGCTAATTATGTTTGCAAGCTCAGAAGTTGAAAACAAAGTTTAAGAATTCATTTTATAACGCTGAGTTATCAAGGCCTATGAACAAAGCTTTGTCGGGTGCGGGGAGGGGAGACATATAATGTAGCTGAAGTGCTCATACAAGAAAAAGACTCATGAGATTTCATGAAAGATGGGAAAGGATTTCCCTCTGAGAGTGTTTCAGTTTATTAATGGGCTAACTTAGTATTGTAATTTCTTGCAAGTTGGTTTTAAATCATATAAATTTGTAAAATTAAATCTTATTTTTCTGTCTGCCACAGGGAAATAAAAACTGTTTGAGGAAGAAAATGAGGAATTGTTCAATTCTTCTTTACTGTGGGCATTTCTGAGTTTTGGGTCAAGCAGTTCTGTAACAATTAAACTCATATTCAAATATTTCCTGCCTTTTGATGAGATATAAAAACTCCTTTACTAGGCTTTCCTCTATTTGATTCCTTATGAGCTTCCACAAGACATCAATCGGAGGTGAAATAAAAAAGACATTCAGGTGGAAGTAACTTGTACACATCTAAGAGGGATTTGGAACTGATATAAAACATCATACTTGGTGGAATGCCATAATGTAACATCTCCATCTATCTTCTCTAAGAGCTGAAGGGAAGTGGACTATATAGACTGGACACATCTAACCTGCAGCCCGTGAGCCACATGAGGTTCTTAACAGTGTCAGGTGCACCACATCAGGAAGCAAGGTGGTTCAAATGACTACAGCTTTATTATATACTAATGGTTTCTGCAAGAATCTAAACTTCTAATAGTCTAAGTGAGTTGGTGGTAGATAAGAGTCAATGGAATTCAAGGTGGGCTGGACTTAGATCTCTTGTGGGCATGGAGGGACTCAAGACTGATGACATGCTTGACCCCTCTCTCAGACTGGTCATCTCCTACAGACAGCTAGTAGGATGTGAGGGCAATCTGGCTGCAGCATTCCTCACCCCATTGATCACCAGGGTTGAGTTGGCTGATCTGGCTGGCTATCTAACGCCAAACAAGGGCTAACTGTTAGTTGAGAAGATTCCTGTGTATGTATAATTAGTAATAAAGGAATACAATACAATAGCAGAGTTGGAAGGGACCTTGGAGGTCTTCTAGTCCAACCCCCTGCCTAGGCAGGAGCCCTATACCGTTTCAGACAAATGGCTATCCAACAACTTCTTAAAGACTTCCAGTGTTGGGGCATTCACAACTTCTGGAGGCAAGTTGTTCCACTGATTAATTGTTCTAACTGTCAGGAAATTTCCTCTCAATTCTAAGTTGCTTCTCTTCTTGATTAGTTTCCACCCATTGTTTATTGTTCTACTCTCAGGTACCTTGGTGAATAGTTTGACTCGCTCTTCTTTGTGGTAACCCCTGAGATATTGGAACACTGCTATCATTTCTCCCTTAGTCCTCCTTTTCATTAAACTAGACACACCCAGTTCCTGCAACCGTTCTTCATATATTTTAGTCTCCAGTCCCCTAATCCTCTTTGTTGCTCTTCTCTGGACTCTTTCCAGAGTCTCCACGTCTTTTCTACATCTTCTATATCTAAATCAATTTAATTGGACTTTCATGTGTGCACCTGGTCTTTCGTGCCTGACATTCCTTAATATGGAAGCACCCCACTTGGTCAACTGGCTGCTACTGAATACCCATGCCGTGGCTATGGCAATCACTGAAATGCTCTGAGTTATCGTCCAGTTAATCAGAATCGCTGTGAATGACAAGCAAGACATGACATCTACAAAGCTAGCGAAAGTATTCCTAAGTGATAAAGAAGCAATCTTTTTACAAACACAGCAGAGGCCACCGCTAAGCATCACTCCAATAAACATTTCTACAGCTTCTCCAGGCAGGAGTGAAAAATACATTTTAAAAAATCCATCAACAATACTTAGCTTCCACTCCAATGAGAAGCAGGGTTTTTCAGGATCAAGGATTTGCAACCCATGGAGTTGGCCCCAGGTTCTTGGAAAAGCAAAACCTGTAGCTATGCATCCAGGTGTTGGTAGAATGGGAAGCCACCCCACCCTCCTAGAAGAATGAAATATTTTGAGAAATATTAAAAAAGGCAGGATAAGATATTTCCCCTAAAAAAAAAAATCTTAAGGGAGAAGGAAGCTCAGAGCCCCAGCTCTCTCCACTCAACAGTTATTTTGTGCCCATTAAGAAAGACTGGACCATCCTATCTACAAAACAAAAGACCTTCAGCTCCAGGAGATGAGATTGACATGTGGCCTTTCAGGACATAATAAGATTAATCCACAACCATCTAGCAGCAGAGCTCACTACATTGCACAATCTCCTAAGGACATTGCATCACCCTCCAAACTTCAACCAAATTTAGCTCAGACAACCTATAGAGCCAGCTATGATCCCTACAACAGCCAATAGAATGCATGTTCTTCCACAGGAACAGGAAGCTCAGATGCAAAGCCCAAGAGAAAGTATAAAAACTCCTCACTCTCAACTCCATGTGGTCAGCTGCCGAGGACCATCCATGTGGTTCTGCTTCATCATTAAACCATCTTTCCAATCAGCCCCCAGACTCCATTTTGTCTCTAGTGCCTTTCTTCCAGCTTGGAACTGGATGTGGATATTTCTTCCAACAGTAGTAGTGTTTCTGAATGGCTTCCAATGAACTTTCTTAATTTCTTTTTCTTTTTGTCTTTTGCTAATTTTTGTAGGGAATTGTGCAAAATAAAAACAAAAATCAAGGATTTGCTTTACTTTTTTTTTTAAGGGGATTATGCGTAGAAATTTGAGCTCTGATCCTAAATCTGCACTCCTTAAAGAAGATGCTGAGTGTAACTTTGAAATATGCCTTATTTAGGTAGCAGGTAAGGACACGGTGGATGGAAGATTCTGTGAAGAGCTTCTCTCCTTCCCCTCTCAAGGTAGGGGAACTTATTCCTCATTCCCGCCTTTCTTTCAGAGCTAAGTTGGTGTTTGCTAGAAGCCGCTGACTACCTTCCTCAAAGGCATTTCTTGTGTTCTTCTTCAAACACTAAATATGAATAAATTAAATTAACATTAATCAGACTGAAAATAATTAAGTACAATTAACATTCTTCCTCATACATTTAGTAATGCTTGCCTTCTGTCATATTAAAAATTGCAATTTGCCAGAAGCCTTTGAAAGGGTGATGGACCACCCGTGTAGCTGTAGATTTGTACACCATGATTTAAGTTATGGGATATTCTTTGGGGAAGAGGTTCTTACATGAACCATATGGATTGTGTGTTCAGTCGTGTTTTCAGAAGCTCACGTTCCATTCAATGTCTTTCAGCCTTCCATCTGAATGGATGACTTCATCTCCAGCCCTGGCATTGCCCTTTTAAGAAAGTCTCTAGCTCCCTCCATAATTTGTATACGGCTACAAAAGAACACAAGGTTCTCCCTTTGGCTTAATATTTCAGCACATATATGGTTTCTAAGAAGATATTGGACAACCATTTGCCTGAAATTATATAGGCTTTCCTGGTTTGAGCAGAGGGTTGGATTGGAAGACCTCCACGCAGTGGTGGGTTTCCATTTTTTTTACTACTTGTTTGCTCATGCGCGCATGATGCTTCTGTGCATGTTCAGAAGCATCCGGGTGGGCGGGCGGGTGGGCGGGCAGAGCCACCACTACCAGTTTGCCTGATCCAGACTGAACCGGGAGCAACCCACCTCTGTCTCCAAGGCCCCTTCCAATGCTGTTATTCCGTTATCTCTGCTCACACGTAATTCTTGATTTACGACCATAATAGAGCCTGCCAATTACAGTCATAAATTATGACAGTTGTAAAAAGTTTCCCGCTGTGGCCTACCCAATTTTACAACCTTTTTTGTCGTGGTCCTTAAGCAAAAAACACCATGGTCATTGAGTGAAGCCATTGTTTTTTCAAAAAGCACAAGTAAATGTGATTTTCAGGGTGGACTGGGAAATGTAAAATGCATTCATGTGACTGTGGGACACTGCAAATGCCTGTAAATGTTGGCTGTTGCCAAATGCCCAACATGCAGTCATGTGGCTACTGAGCTGGAACTTTGGAACTGGGTTAAAACTACCTTGAGGAGATTTGTTGCTCCTTAAGCTAAGCTACTGGCCATAAATCGGGGGCTATGTGGGCACAGAAGGGTTCATCTCCATATTACTACAATGGAAAGATCAAGGCCCCAGCTCTTCTGATCTGGCTATTTTATTGTTTACCTCCTTCTCTCTTTCCCCCATCTCTTTGTCTCTTCCATCTCTTGTTCTTTCCCCACTAATGATTTCAGATTTCAGATCTAAATTATTTGTCTATACCATCTGATTAGGAAGGCAAGATTGAGATTATTGGATTAAAATTCAGTTATATCTTAATTTCAAATTTGACTCCCAAGTTTGAAGGCAGGTCTTGCTCATCTGTTAATAATTACAAGGTCCATCAGTAACTCTTTTTTTCAGATAGGCTTGTGCAGACTAATAGATAAAGGCAAAAATATTCATTCCGATTTATGTAAATTTAAGCTGTGGGAGATGCAGTATGGGCATATTGAATAGGAAAGGATATGTCGGTGAAATTTACTGGTACTTTTTTTTTCCTTTTACAAATTTCAAACTTATTCATGATCTAAAACCTGCAATTTTACAGTATGATTTACAACAATAATAAAAGCATAAACCTATTTAGAAAAGGAATGGACTATGAGGATAACCTTGAGGAACCGGAAGAAAAATTGTAACCAGAATAATGGTCAGATAAGAGAATTTCGAGTCTGGAGTAGGCAGGAGGAGGGGAGGCACATTCAGGCTTGCAAGATTCTGTTACTATAACTTTATAATAAAAGTAGTTTAGTATTCATAACTGTGGTTTCCAAGTCTGGTCTACCTCAAAGATCTATCTTGCACAAATCATGTACATTAGGTGGAATAAGTACAAAAATGCACAAAAGTGCACAAAGCTTTCCACAGCTTACTTTTTCTTAAATTTCTTAAATTATATTTGCACACTGATGTAGACGTGAGCTAATTCACATGTAGCCTCTCCTGTAACACAGAAACTATCTTGGTTTTGGAAATTCCTCAACACAGATTTCACAAGCTGGATCCCTTTCATATTTTTTGTAATAAAATCCACTGACAACTCTTCCATCAGCCAGATTGCTCTGAAGGGTGAGAAGATTCATCACTGTTACCTCTTGTTAACAAACAGCCTTTCTAACATCGCCTAACTTCTTGTTTCAAGCTCCCTCCTCCTTTTCTTTCCTTATTGCGCCCCAAAACTCTGCACTTTTACATATTTTTGACCCAACTACCTGTTATTCACAACATTCATTTCTTTACCCTTCATCTATCCCACATTCTATTAGCTGACCTACTTAAGTTAAACTATAACCTTGAACCAGCAGTTCTCACAGGGAAGACAATCCAGCTCTTAGTTCTTTTCCCTCCCTTTATACCTTCCTATTTAGCTTATTTTTTAACTTGCCCTGGCTCGACTGATTTTACTGCAGCCACTGAATTGCACAAGCTTACAGTCAGGAAAATTAGAAAAGGGACAACTCATTATGGAGAGCTTTCCCCTAAGAGGGTATGACTCAGTACATATATTACTTTATGTCTCTTAATCTTATTTTTCAGGATCCTTGGTTATCTGGAAGGTGTTGTATAGATATATAAAACTCTGTCCCCAATTTCAGATATTTGTGAATAAACAGGTGGTAGTTTCTTTCTGCAATCACACTAGTTTCTTCAAATTAGAGAATAGGTCTAACACTGCAATAATACATGACACATTAATGTAATAAAAATGTAGAGGAATCTATTTATGCCTAATTCTATTCTATTCTATTCTATTCTATTCTATTCTGTTCTATTCTATTCTATTCTATTCCATTCCATTCCATTCCATTCTGTTGTCCTGGGCCTACTAAGAGTTGCTTTTTCGTTATCAGCAACTGTCTATCAAGATTTTTCAATCATCCAGGTCACGGTTGTCCCAAAAGTGCTTTTTTCAAAAGGCAACTTCCTTTGTTTTTTTTTCTTTGAAGACATTTCACTTCTCATCCAAGAAACTGAGAATCGAAGAAGCTTCTTGGATGAGAATTGAAATATCTTCAAGGAAAAAACCCCAAAGGAAATCCAGTTACCTTTTGAAAAAGCACCTTTGGGGTTAACAGCAACTGTTAGGCATAATTTGTGAACACTTATCATATTTGATTGCATGTAACGTACATTGCCTGGTCACTGGCATTTTGAGAACAACAACAACGTGACCTCCTTGAGGTATCTAGTTCCAGGTTGTCAACTGTCATCAGTTTCATTTTTAATCATTCTCTAAATCAAAATGTTTATTTCTCCTGCCAACCCCTCTCCCCCTAAAACAATAATAAAACAAACCTTGGAATGGACTCTCTCTCTCTCTCTCTCTCTCTCTTTCCAGAGAGACACCCCCCCCCCTTCCGATAACTCAATGCGAGTCCATCATAACTAGAAACAAGGATTTCATTGATTAAAAGCAGACATCAACCTTGAAATTTAGATATCCTGATTGACATCTATCAGACTGGCTACAAATAACCTTGGTGTTATTTCACTGTCCAAAAGTTATTGCTGACAAGTGGCAAATGAAAACCCATTTTCCTCATTGGTGGTAAATGAAAACTTATTTTTCCTTTTACAGTACGCAGAATCCCTTAGATGGTTGAGTCATGGGCTTGTAAGATTTTTAAAGATGGAATACTGGAACATAGAGTGTCAATATCTTTATAGAGCTCCCATGATTAATATAAAGGTACCAACTGTAAGGGATATTTTTTTATGGGGTATGAAGAAATGTCTTTACAAGAAATTTCACCATCTGGTAGATTATATTCAGTATAACATACCAAGAGACAATCTTCAGGCTGATCAGCCAAAGGGACAAGTTATGCTGAAACTTGAATTTTTCATATTTAAAATTCTGGTTTTACATGTGAAATATCAAATTCAACATAAGGGAGGAGCAGAATGGGTAAAAGACCAAATGAGAATATGGATCTTATCTTTTCTTTTCTTTTCTTTTCTTTCTTTCTTTCTTTCTTTCTTTCTTTCTTTCTTTCTTTCTTTCTTTCTTTCTTTCTTTCTTTCTTTCTTTCTTTCTTTCTTTCTTTCTTTCTAGAATGACAGAGTTGGAAGGGACCTTGTAGATCTTCTAGTCCAATCACCTTTTTAGGCAAGAAACCCTGTCAGGTTTTAAGGATGAAGCAGGTAAATGGCATTTAATACAGAAGCTTACAAAGATGCACTTATGTGAAGAAAGCCTTTTTATTTCTATTGGAACTGTTCGAACAAATTTCTTTTTTGGAGGGGAGGGCACAAATTCTTCTGAACTGAGGACCTGGTCTAATTTCGTAACATCATGTCAGGGACATAATTCAAAGAACGAGTGGGGCAAAAGGGCATGACAATGTGGCAGGAGAAATGATTCATTTAGTCTGAGTTTTAGATAATTTATGCTATTTTCTTACTGTTTCCCCTTTTAGAATTACAATTTTGTAGCAACCTCTGAAGGAAGTTTGGGATTTTAACCTAAGTTTTTTGGGGGGACCCCAGATATTTCAGAGACATCTCAGGATGCAATTGGTGTACCCAGCTCCAAATTTGTTTTACCTCAACAATCTTTGGCCATTAAAGTCTTTAAACCCAAGTTTTCTAAAAAACAAAACAAAACCCAACCACCCTCTAGTTCTTTAGGTTGCTGCAGTGGGAAGTCATGTGTACTGAACGTCAAGGGTTGAAAGTCACTGCTGAGAAAAGAGTAAAACTCTTTTGCATTGATAGGTATAATTCTCCATGCCATGTATCAGTTTTGGCACAGTAGGGGGATTAACTGTAACTCGGGGATGTCCAAACTTGGGAACTTTAAGACTTGTGGACTTCAACTCCCAGAATTCCCCAGCCAGCATAGGAGTTGAAGTCCACAAGTCTTAAAGTTCCCAAGTTTGGACATCCCTGCTGTAACTCAATGGTAGAACATATTTCCTTCATGGATCATTATCTTGTGGTAGTGAAGAAACTTGCACAACAGAGTGCGAGGACCTGGATATTTCCTAAAGCCTGTTAATTGTGTATAGGTATCTAAACTGCAAATTTCAATTCCCAATGAAGAATTTGAACCACATGAAGTAACATCTATTGTATTTTTAGGAGTATAAGACACACCAGAGTATAAAACGCACCAAGGTTTTGAAGAGGCAAATTAAAAAAAAAGTTTTTACACTCTTCAGACCTCCCCAAAACGGCCCATTTTTCACAAAACCAGGCCCATTTCCCCCCGCCCCAAAAGAGGACATGAATAGCATTTAGGATGTTTGTAGAGTGCTCCTGGGGGGGGGGGGGTAGGGGCCCAAAAATGAGCAAAAAATGTCAAACAAAAAAAGGGCATGCATAGCCTTTAGGAGGCTTATAGAGTGCTGTATTCAGTGCATAAGGCGCACCCAGATTTTCAGCCTCTGTTTTGAGGGGAAAAGGTGCGTCTTATACTCCGAAAAATACAGTAGTTACTCATGTCTGAGGAGTCCCCCAAAATGATGAATCCAGTCACATGGTGCCTTCTAGTGTAACTATCACTTCAAAAAAAACCTATTCTTTCAATTTCTAAGTTCTGTGGCAAAATGGATAGGCCTGCATTAGGTTTCTGTTCCTATAAGCCCCCTTGGATTTTAAGTTCTAAAACCTTCCCCATTGATTTTGGTTGGGGTGGGGCAGTTACATTTACCTCAGCTTCCTAGGCCTATGAGGCTTACGAGGATGGGGAGAAAATCCAATCCAATCTGGGTTTTTCAGAGAAGTTGCATTGTGTGTAATTGGGTTGTAAAGAGCTGTTCAACAATGGATGCATTTCTAGGGACTAATTTAGGCATTTGCCGTTTTACACTAATATACTGTAATTCTCCAAGTGTTCTGCTAAAGATTATCACCATATCGTTTCTGAGAAGAATCAGGGTCTCTCAAATCCATGTGTTGTGGCAATAACCATTTCGGGTGGCAGGAAGTAGTTAACACATCCTAAATTGGGGGAAACGATGGGCGCAATTAATTTACCCAGAAAAGCAAGACTTTGTGGAAAGTTAATCTGTTTTAAGACATACAAAAGGAAAGGTTTGTTTTCCTGTAGCCAAGCGCTTCTGACAGCAAGGGATGCCTTTTGTTAGCCTCCATTGTATGAGGGAGCTGTTCGGTTGAGTAATTGCCCACCTCTACGCTGGTTAAAGTAGGAGAGAAGGCCTCCAGCCAGCGACAACAATGGAGAATATCCAGGAAAAATAAGCTGCTCAAGCAGTTGAACGTAATACGTCTTTTGTAACTTCACTGACTTCTTGAATCAGGCTGTGCACTGCACATTGCTTCCAAATCAATAAATTAACAAAGCTTACATTTAATATCCCTACAATTAATAAGTGGGAGGAGTTCAGACACAGTCCTGGTGAGGTGTTAGAGAAGAAAACAAAACATGTGGCATTTACAAATGTTTTTTGTGTTCTTATGAGCATATTTTTAAAATCAGCTAAACGTATGTATGTTGGGCTGTTTGCTGTGGATTCAAATTTCTTTCATCCTTGAATTCACCAAAGGACCTTGGATGCAGCATAACAATAGTCCACAATTAAGAAGGACTTTTGGTAATGCAACCTATCAAAAATAATTATAAAAAAAAAGAATATAGGCACAATAATGTGAAAAGTGTATTACATTGTAGATATGATGATGTGTCTCAGTTATAAAATATAAATTGTAATTCCTGTTTATTCGAAATTGGATATGACTGGCAACAGTTTTTCAGCTAAAAAAAAGTTTGCAGATTGCTTTGTTTCTAATTTGAGGAATATCAAATCAGTTGCTTGCATGTATCTTTACCTGTTTCAACAATTCACTCTTTGTTTAGAGATCACTGCTAGTCCTCAACTTACAACATTTTGTTTAATGACCATTCAAAGTTACAAAGGCACTGGAAAAAAATTGATGACTGTTTTTTACAATTATGACTGTTGCAGCATCTTCATGGACATGTGATCAAAATTCAAATGCTTGGCAACTGACTCATATTTGTGACGGTTTTAGCATGCCTGGGATTGTGTGATGACTTTTTTGCAACCTTCTGACAAGCAAAGTCAATGGGGAAGCCAGATTTAGCAACCCTGTTATTAACTTAACAACTGCAGTGATTCACTTAACAACTGTGGTCAGAAAGGTCATAAAATGGGGCAAAACCAGTGGTGGGATTCAGCCAGTTCACACCACTTCAGGAGAACCGGTTGTTAACTTTCTGAGTAGTTTGGTGAACTGGTTGTTGGGAAAAAATCATTAGGGCAGAGAACTGGTTGTTAAATTATTTGAATCTCACTACAGAGCAAAACTCACTTAAGAACCATCTTGCTTAGCTCAATTGTGTTCGTAAGTCGAAGGCTAGCTGCAATCCAAATTCTTTGCTCTCTTTGTCAAAAAAACGATACAGCCGAACCATCATTCCAGGTGATGATTCTGTGAGATTGTAAACATGACCCAAATTACTTCTATAGAGATAAGAAGGCAACACAAACTATTTTCTTGTAGTGTTGCTGAGAAAATAACAGGCGTTGTTCCATGTGTGAAAGCTGGTCAAACAAACAGCATGGGTGGGTTGGCAAGCTGGGTTTCATAACTGAATTCTACTGAGTTCTTAACAAGGGCCCCCTCCCTGCCTGTTATTCTTTCTTGAGGGAGCACAAAACCACAAAAAAGTATTAACTCACTCAGCTCAGTAAGGCTGATTTCTCGTAATATAACATTTGCCCAAGACTGCACTTTTTCTTTGGCTGAAAAAAATAATGATACTGAATCACCTGCTCAGCTGTCCATTTGAGCTGACTGTTTTTTCTGGGTTTTGCCCCATTTCCTATGAGGCCTTGCCTCTATTAAAGTGGCAGTCCTTTAGTGTGATCCTACCTGGTATAAGAAGCCTATGAGGTACTTGGCTTTCCTTGATCAGCTGAGTGCTAAGGATATAGAGGTAGTCTTCAACTTACAACCATTTGCTTAATGATCATTAAAACAGCACTGGGAAAAAAAAAGAGTATGACTGCTCTTTGAACGTATAACCGTTGTACAAGCATCCCCCCACAGTCACGTTATCAAAATTCAGATGCTTGGCAACTGGCATGTATTTATATCCCTGGGGCATGGAATCATCTTTTGCAACCTTCTGACAAGCAAAGTCAGTGGGAAAGACAGATTCACTCAACAATTGTATTACGAACCTAACAACTGTGGCAAGAAAACTTGTAAAATGGGGCAAAAACCTACTTAATAACTATCTTGCTTAACAACAGAAATGTTGGACTCAATTGTAGTTGTCATTTGAGGACTACCTGTCATATAATAGACTATAGATATACTCTACCTCTGTGATGGCGAACCTATGGCAGCGAGGCATTGCCCTGTCAGCTCCAGCTGACTTTGGCTTTCTTTTGAAGCCATTTTTCGCCCTCCGAAGGTTTCAGGAGCTTCCTTGGAGTCTCCGGAGGGCGAAAAACAGCCCCATGAGCAAACTGGAAGTCCGTTCCTGAAGTTCCGATTTACCCGTAGGGCCAGTTTTTCACACTCCAGAGGCTTCAGGGAAGCTTCTAAAGCCTCCGGAGGGCCTCTGGGGAAGTGGGGAAGGATGTTTTCACTCTCCCCGGGCTCCTAGAAAGCCTCTGGAACCTGGGGAAGGTGAAAAAAGCATGCCAAAAGTAAGGGGGGGAGCACTGGTTGCGCACATGTGTGTGCTGGGGGGGGTCACGCGCATAGCATGGGTGTGGCACACACACACACAAACTCCCTGCACTCCTCCCGTTTTTGGCACACGAGCCAAAAAAAGGTTAGCTGTTGAGGTCCTCGACTTGCAACTGGTCCTCGACTTACAACCGGCCGCAAGTCTTCGACCTCACCCTTGTAGGCTTGGTAACAGCCAGTCGCGTCTGATTGGCTCGGACGCGACTGGCTGGAATTGGGTTGCCAGAATTCCTGACTGGTTCCCCGCTGGACAGCTCTTGTATAAATAGCTGTCAAGTGGGGAAGCCCCTGTCTACCGCACCTTTTGACTTTTGACTATGGTTGTGTTTTTCCACGTTTAGCCTTGCCAATAAACGGCTATTTTGAACCTGCCTGTGTTGGACTCCTTTCCTCTTTAGAGACTACAACATTCGCCATCACTGTTCCAGCTATAAGTTAGGATGGAGAAACATGCTCCCTATTCTTTAACCCTAGTATTTTTTTAAAGTAAAATGTTTCCAAGCAAGAAAGTTCTACTCTGATGTAGAATGTGTGGCAACTGGCATGTATTTATGATGGTTGTAGTGTCTCAGGATCATATGATCATGTTTTGCTACTGTGGGAAGCCCCCTCCTCCTAGAAGAATGAAATATTTTGGGAAATATTAAAGAGGCAGAATATTTTATTTCCCTGAAGGAGGAATGGAGAAACATGATCTTAAAGACAGAAAGCAGCCCCCAGTCCTCCACAACAGATGCCAGCGCTTCAGAGATAAAGAGCTTATTGAAAAAGGAAGACAGGTATCTAGTTATCTCTATTCATAAGCAAAGCAAATACTGCAGGCAGAAATCCATTCAAGACAGGATATTTCAAAACTCCTTGCAACCAAGTTTGACAGTTAACAAAAGCAGAATGGTAGGATTAGAAAGCAGCCCCTCATCTAAGATCCAACACAGGACGAAAGCCATTAGCCACCATAGGAAAAACGCCCAACATCCTTTCAGAACACAAGCCCCTTCATTGCACCCCCAGAACAGTTCAAACTTCAAAGTCACAGAAACCTATAAAGATCCATCCACTCATCCAACCATTTGGTTAGCTGCCCAGAACCACACACCCTGGTGGTTCTGTTCACCAATAAACAGACCTTCTTTCCAATCAGCCTGCATCCTCCATTTTGTTTCAAGTGTCTTTCTCTCTGTTTGGAACGAACCAGATGGATTTTCCTTCCAACACGACCCTTTGACAAGCAAAGTCAATAGGGAAGCCAGATTCACTTAATAACCATGTCACTAACTTAAACTGCAGTGATTTGCTTAACAATTGTGGCCAGAAAGGTTGTAAAATGGGGGGGAAGATCACTTAACAGTTGTCTTGCTATATATACCATCCACAGTCACTTTAACAACAAAATGGGTGGCATATAAATTTAATGCATAAATGCGTGGCAGATTGGTTTGGGAAAACAAAATCTGAACTATTGAATATAGAAGGTCATGATCTTGTGTTGGGTTGGCATGCATATCTGTTTTATGAAGAAAAGGTGGATAAAGTATTTAACAATCATGTTCTCCGAAGTGCCCTGATGAGAATTTGGAGGAAGCACCGGCCTAATTGGGATTATAAAATACCGCTTTGGTTGGATCTTGCAGACACTATGTGGATTACAAATACTAAGTCACTCGGGGGGTGTTTATATAAAGATGTGCTTACTTTTGATAGGGGCGAATGGCAGATGAAAACTTTGGAACAACTGTTGGAGGCAGGAATTACTTTAAATTGGTTACACTACACACAGTTACAGAAGAGATGGAAAGAAGATCGCAGGATTGGTTTTATGGAGAAAGAAGTGGAGTTGATCAAGCAGATAAAAGAGACTGGCCCAAAACATGTTAAAAGAATATATAATGTACTGTTAGAAAGGGATTCAGAAAGCGAGTTGGTCAAGGATTGTATGATTAAATGGGCTCAGAATTTTGATGAACCCGTTATGTTGGATACGTGGGAAAAAATATGGGTTCAAAATATTAAATTTACACAGTCACAAAGTTTAAGGGAGAATTTTTATAAAATGTTTTATAGATGGTATTTGGATCCTAAGAAATTATCATGTATGTATCCTAATTTTCAACCTAAATGCTGGAGATGCGGGTGTTTAGATGCTACTTTCTTCCATGTATGGTGGACTTGCAATAAGGTCAAAGCTTTTTGGATAAAAATATGGTGGGTTATGCAAAACGTATTTAAGAAAAGATTAGAATTTACCCCGCAAATGTTTCTATTGGGCATAATTAAGGATTTTCGTAAAGGGGAAACAAAATTGTTTTTGTATATGGTTACAGCAGCTAGGTTGTTGATTGCTCAACATTGGAAGAAAGATTTTGTACCGACAATTGCTCAATGGATTCAAAAAGTGGCGGGGTTTGCGGAAATGGCAAAACTTTCAGCTTTCCTAAAAGACCAGAAGCAGGAGAGCTACACACAGGAATGGGCAAAATGGATTAATTATATACAGAATAAATATCAGACTGGGAAATATCATGTAGCTTTTAGGTAGGAATGTTTGGATTGATAGGTGAATAGATTAAACAATATCTGGGATGTTTGGAATGTTTAAAGTGGTGTACAGCGGAACTCAGGGGGGGTGGGACTGACTGGGAGGTGGGGGTGGGTTAGGGTGGAGGGTGGGGAAATATAAGTGGATAAGCAATATAGAGATGGGTATAATGGGATATGGTTATGTTATGATGCTGAATTAACTTAGAAAGGGTGTCAGGGAGAGATTGATGTATTTTATACTAAATTTATATCATGTTGGTCGGGGGTATAATACTCAATATTTGAATGAGAACTTTATTTTAAGACGGGGGGGAGGTGAGGGGTATACTTTTGCATGTGATTTTATATTATATATGTCGGGGGGGTAAAAGGGGGGAAACTTGTCTGAATAAAACTTTTGCAATAAAAAAAAAAAGAAATATTTTTGTGAAAGTAAGTGATCGAGTTCAGAAGGAAGGATGTAATTGGCACCAAAAATATTTACAGGATGTAACATTTATTAAAAGATTGAGATTAGGGCCTCAGTTTTTAAATCAATGTTTTCAAAGCAATTGTTTGCACTGATTGTTATATTTTCTACCTGGTGAAATGAATGGATTCTGTTGATAAAAGATATTAATCTTTACACCGGAGACAACATTAGAAGCTGTGGCTAAACACAGAGGACAGAATCTTATAATAAAAGTGCCATGTCATCCTGAAAATTGTATCAAAAATGAGATGTAGTCATATTTTCATTTATATTTATTATCAATTGATCTTCTCTACAGAAAGAGATAAGCAATAATTTATCTTTATGCCAATATTTTTACCTGCTGGATTCTTATTGCTAACTTAGAACAGTTTAATTTTATCTGACTTTATTTTGTCTCTGTTTGATCATTACTGTTTCCCTAAAAGTAGCCAAAAGCAAAATACGTACCACAAGGAAACTCTGTATTCAGAAAGAGTGGAAAGGAATCCAATTCATCTTAACCCTGAAGTCTGGGAGTAGATTAGCCAATAAACCTCACAAGTGTCACTGCTTAACAGATTTTTGTATACCTCTCGCATTCAAACTGCCTCGCAAAATAAAAGATGCTTTACCTGAAGCATTCTCGCAATTGTTGCTGCGAGCCAAATATTTGTCTTTACAGTTACACTGGCATATTTCTAATATATGGTGTTCATGGGGCCTGCAATGTGCCCGTAAGGCCAGAAGCAAAGCCTTATGCTCTCAGAATTATTAATGGCTCCCCAGAGATGAAAATGCTAAATCCATAACATAATTCCGTCCAAGGTAGCAGGGCTTTGTCTTGGATCCAAAAAGGATGTAAGGAGAGACCTAGGAACAAGTCAATTATAAGTCCTGCTTGCTATAATTTTCGTCCTGTGCGAGACCTCCTGTGAACAAGCACCATAAAACCTCTAAAAATCTCCATGGTGATTACAAACAAGATGGAGTTTTAGGACATTTGTGGTAAGAGATGAGATGAGAGCCTGCAAGAAAGAGAAACTGTATTCTTTTGCAATTTTATATACCAGTAATTGATTTTATTAATAATTGTCTGGTTAGTAAATTCCTCTTGTTTAACAACCAGGGTCAGGAACATCATGTTTTGCAGAAGTCGCGAAGCATTCCCATTACCGATCTCCATTATTGATGTTACGTTACTAAAATTATTCTTGCAAGTTAGGTTTTCCCACTTGGCCAGGCCCGTGGAAGAACTACACATTTTTCAAAAACAGCTGTCTAGACTTAAGGCAAGCTTTGACTGCTCTTCTGTCAAGTGGCAGTAGCTTTCGTTTTAGCCCCAAGCCCTAATTAATAATGGAACATATTTAAACTTTGACCATTTGAAGGAACCCACTAAATAAACTACTGAAAACAGGTTGCAGATAAGTGACATATGCAAGAAGATTCCTTGTGAACAGCAGCTCGGCAGGAGTTAGTTCTTGCAAGATTAATTTGGGATTTAGTTAGATAGATGAGAGCAAGTCTTCTCGGATGAACTTAAGATGCCAGTGGTGCTTGGGCCAATAGTTCCCTTAAGTCTCATTCAATGCATCTTTAAAGGAGTTGAATTGGGGAACTAGAAGATGATGAATGGTAGGGGTGGCATGAGAGCAGCTGTTCCAATATCTAAGGGGCTGCCACAAAGAAGAGTGGGTCAATCTATTCTCCAAAGCACCTGAAATAAGGACAAGAAGCAATGGATGGAAACTAAACAAGGAAAGAAGCAACCTAGAACTAAGGAGAAATTTCCTGACAGTTAGAACAATTAATTAGCGGAATGACTTGCCTCCATAAATTGTGAGTGCTTCAGCCCTGAAGGTCTTTAAGAAGAGATTGGGCAACTATTTGTCTGAAATGGGATAGGACTGTGATGGCGAACCTATGGCTTGCATAGGTGGCACGCAGAGCCATTTCTTAGGACATGTGAAACATTTCCCTGTCAGCTCCAGCGCGCATGCACGAGCTGGCCAGCTGATTTTGGCCTTCATTTTCAGCTGTTTTTAAAAACAACAACAGAAAAACAGCCCTATGTATGGGAAGTATGGGAATGGACTTCTGGGTTGCCCATAGGGGCATTTTTCATCCTCTGGAGATTTCAGGGAAGCTTCTTGAAGCTTCTGGAGGGCAAAAAATGGCCATACGGGCAACCCAGAAGTCAGAAAACAGCCTCCTAGAAAGCCTCTGGAGCCTGGGGAGGGCAAAAAACAGGTCCACCAGAGGGTTGCATGTGCCTGCACAGGGAGTTACATGCTCCTGCACAGGGGGAGTGCATGTGCACATCCAAAACCCCTCCTGCTGCCTCCACTTTTGGCGGTCTCTGGTGATGAGCCGAAAGGCAGAAAAGGAAAGCAGTATGCTTCCTCCCTTAATTGGGGCTTTACAGGGTGTTGTAACACAAGCATATACTTATCATCCTGTCTCAGCTAATCAGGAAGAGAACCTGATGGCATAACGGCTAAGGCTTCCACCTAACATGTAATACAGCTCCGGTTCAAATCCCAGTAAGGGTATGGCTAACTGATGAGAGCTAAAAAGCTTGAAATAGATCTATCTTAGTCTCCCTGATTTATTTATTGATCAGCTCAAAAATGTAACACACACACACACACACACACACACAGTGATGGCTAAAATACAATATATCAGTAAATCATCCAAACATTAATTAGGTTTCTGGAAGGTATTCCTCAAAAATATAACTGGCAAAATATTCCTCAAAAATATAACTGGCAAAATATAACTGGTTTTTAGATGTTTGTTATTTTGGAAGCGAGAGGAGCAAGTGCATGATTAATCCTAACAACACCGCTACTTACAGAGTTGCAACTAAAATGAATTAAACAGCAAACTATACAATTTGGCTGATGCGAAATGGCAACGAGGGTGAGCAGCCTCCTCACCTTTGCTTTGAACCAGCTTCTGCCCAAACAGTTGTAAGGGCGTGTAGTGTTTTCCTAGTGTATTAGATGTTTTTAATAGACCAGAAACTGTTCGGGAAAATCAATAAATATGGGATCAGGGTAATAGCTTTGTGACCTAAAAGCCTGTATTTTGAAATGTATTAATGAACTGGAAAATAGCAATTTGTTAACTATTTGGGGTTAGAGAGATGACGAGAAGATTGGGTGTATTTGAAAGAAAATGCAACCAAGCCGGGCAAAATGCCATTATGTTCTTGGTCTGGAAAGTAATGCGCTTTGAAAGAATAATTTGCACTAATCATACTTCTCGATGAGCTCAAAATTAGCTGCAACAATGCCCGGGGAAAGAAAGTTGGCCACAGTAGTAAAGAGGTTATTGACTGCGGATTAGTGCACATCTGCTGCCAAGAATTATGTTGAATTTTTTTTTCTTGATATGTCACAAAAAGAAATGTTTACAAAAGCCATTCCTGGGACTAGATTTCCCCTTGCTGCCCAGAGCTACCTGCCTCTCATTTAAATATACGTATTTTCAATTAGGCAAAGGGTCTGCAATTTGCTTCACTCTGTAGCTTTATGCAACAGAATCAGTATGGGCTTTTTTCAACAGGAAAAGAGAGGCCACGGTTTAAACCCATAGATCGCCTCGTGCATCTGTTCTTTGAAGTAGCTGGGTAGGGGCTTCTGCATAGAACTGGCACTTGTGTAGACTCTCTTCTGGGTTGATAGCCCCAGGGTATATTAAGGGGCAGCAGCCAAGCAAATCAAAGAGGAGTGGTGACGCCTCTCTTTTTGGTCTTCCAGGTTGTCTCAATAAGTCCTTGGGGGGGGGGGTGTATTTTGCTCCAACCTCTATCCAGTGGTGGGATTTAAATAATTTAACAACTGGTTCTCTGCCCTAATGGCCAGCTGGGTAGGTGGGGCTTGGTGGTCATGTGAGTGGGTGGGCGTGATCAACTCAATATCTTAGCTGTTACAATGTAATAAGGGTTAACTGGAGAGGCAGTTTCTATAAGCAGGGCAATAAAGATTAGACTAGAAACAACACCAGAATGTTTCCTTCCTGCCTTCCTTACAGGATTAGCCCTGTAAAGTGGAAAAAAAACAAAATGAGATTTCTTCCAACAACTGGTTCTCCGAACTGTTAAAAAGGTTAACAACTGGTTTTCCCGAATAGATGCGAAGTGGCTGACTCCCACCACTGCCTTTATCAATGAAAAATATCTCTATTCACAACCAGAAGAATAACTGATAGAAGAGAATAACTAGTGCAGGATTGAACTGTGGAGTTCTTGGTGCTCTCTGAACTTGATTGTTTCCTTGCAGACATTTCATTACCCAACTACATTACATTATCAGTTTGCAAACATACACTACACTTTCTACCTGCTTGTTTGGACATAGATTCTGGTAAATGCTATGTGACTTGTTCCTGCAGAAAGGAACATAGGGTTGTAAAGAAAAGAGCACCCTAGAACCGTGAGGGTGAACCTATGGCATGTGTGCCAGAGGTGGCACACAGAGCCCTCTCTGTGAGCATGCGCACCATTGCCAGCTGCTCTTCTGGTTTCTGGCATGTGCATGCATGCCAGACAGCTGGTCTTCATTGTGTGCCGGAGCGCCAGAAACCCAAAGACCAGCTGGCCAATGTGGGTTTCCAGCGCTCTGCTGTACGCATGCAAATGCACGCACACAAGTTCCGGTTTGGGCACTCGGTGCCGAAAAGGTTCGCCATCACTGCCCTAGAATATACAGGTAGTTATCAACTTGCAACCATTTGTTTGGAGATCATTTGAACTTACAGTGGCACTGAAAAAAGTGAATTATGACCATTGTTCACACTTATGATTGTTGCAGCATCCCCATGGTCACAAGATCAAAATTCAGATGTTTGGCAACTGGCATGTATTTATGACAACGTCAGTGTCCCGAGACCTTTTATGACCATCTGACAAGCAAAGTCAATGGCAAAGCCAGATTCACTTAACAAATATGTTACCATCTTAACAACTGCAGTGATTGACTTAATAACTTAATAACTGTGGCAAGAAAGGTCATAAAATGGGACAAAGCTCACTTAACAACTGTCTTACTTAGCAGTGGAAATTTTGGGCTCAGTTGTGGTCATAAGTCAAGAGCTACTTTGTTTCTCTTTCTCCTCTCCTTCTACTCACATTCACAGGGGAACTTAAAATGCTGTGAGGTGTTTTTTTTAATATCCCCAAACAAGATGGGTAGGTGTTGCAATTTTGGAAGCTTTCATTTTGAAAAGGGCACCCCATTTTCTTTTGAAGCCAGCACATCTTGAAAGAATCTGATTATAGCCATTCTTTTGCATGAGAGGCAGCTTTGCAATTTTCATTGTCTTCCTGGAAACAAAAGGCCCAATTTGACCAGTGTATTCCAACTAAGTGGAACTCTATTGATGAGCAGAAATGCTCTATCCTGGAATTAAGCCAGAGGATTTAAATCATCCCAATTAGAGTGCCAGCGTATTTCTGGGAATAAACAATTGATCTAAGGTAGACATAACTGAGAAATTGTAATGATTTTTATTATTGTTGAGATCTTTGCCTTATTTTTGGAAAGGGTTCCAGTTTTTCCTTCACATTAAAAATTTAATACCTAATTCAATATTAATATCCTGGTCAGCTGTGGAACTGAAAGCATTAATCCAAATCTATAGTGGAGACCCAAAATCTAGGGGAGCTTGCCCAGACTGGTGGGCTTCCAAGCACGAAAACTCCAACTCCCATAATTCTCTGCATTGATCACATTGGCTTAGAATTCTGGAAATTAAAGCACACTTATTTGGGTGGCACTCATGCAGTGGTGCGTTCCTACTGATTTGAACAGGTTTGGCCAAACAGGTTGCTGGAATTGGCAGCGATCCAGGCCTGCCATGCCCCTGAAGCAGTTCCCTGGATGGTACAGCCAGCATCGCCATTTTGTTTTTCAGTTCTGTGCATGTGTAGAACAATTGTATTTGCATTTATGGGCAAATGTGCACAAGCATGTGTGCGAAGTTAGGTGCATGCATAAAATTGCGTGTGCACCGAACCGGCAATAATGCTGGAAGCAACCCAGCCCTGCACTCATGTCAGCCAAGGTTGATCCCAGGAATACTACTACCCTGTTTCCCTGAAAATAAGACCTCCCCAGATAATAAGCCCAATCAGACTTTTGAACACATGCTCTAAAATAAGCCCTTCCCCAAAAATAAGCCCTCCTTGAAAATATTGCAACATAGCAGCAGCCATGAGGTGACCACACTCGCTGCCTCCTGCACCTCAAAAATAATAAGACCTCCCCAAAAATAAGACCAAGTGCTTATTTGGGAAAGGAGTCAAAAGAAAATAAGACCCTGTCTTATTTTTGGGGAAACACAGTACTAATTGATGAGCCACGGTGGTGCAGTGGTTAGAGTGCAGTACTGCAGGCTACTTCTGCTGCCTGCCGGCTGCCTGCAATTTAGCAGTTCAAATCTCTCCAGGCTCAAGGTTGACTCAGCCTTCCATCCTTCTGAGGTCAGTAAAACGAGGACTCAAATTGTTGGGGGCAATAGGCGGACTCTGTAAACCACTTAGAGAGGGCTGTAAAACACTGCAAAGTGATATATAAGCCTAAGTGCTATTGCTATTGCTAATTCTTGCACCATGTAGGAAGAAGTACCTAGTTATTTGCGAGACCATCTCCTGCCCCATACATCCCTTCGACCGATCCGCTCCCACAGGGAGGGCCTTCTCAGGGTGCCGTCGGCCGGACAATGCCGACTGGCGACACCCAGGGGAAGGGCCTTCTCTGTGGTGGGCCCCGCCCTTTGGAACGACCTACCCCCAGAACTTCGCACCATCTCAGACCTCCGCCTCTTCCGCCAGTGTCTAAAGACACATTTGTTTCATCAAGCCGGCCTAGTGTAACCTCCGCTGTGACTATTTTAGATAGCTTCTATTTTAGGGGGATTTTAATTTGGTTTTAGTGCAGGATGGTTAGTTAATAAGTTTTTAAATTTTATATTTGTTTTTGTATGTATTTTAAATTCCTGTGCGCCGCCCTGGGTCCTCTTTGGAGAAGGGCGGGATATAAATCTAATAAAATAAATAAATAAATAAAAATAAAGTATTCCATTGGACGGGATTCCGATCACATCACTGAATATGCCTGCATTGGAAGATACTAGTGACAATTCAGGCCAAATTGTGAGAATTCTACTGGGGGTAGGCAGCATTAAAGGAGCATTTATTTAACTAATTATTTACATGTCTTTATTTCCTAGTCTGTTTAATTAAAGCACAGGCCAACAGACTGTGAGCAACTTGTTAAAAAGGTAGACTTGCCAAACAAACCGAAACTAGACAGTGCCGTAGAGATAAAAGCAACTTTTAAAAAAAGGAAAAGACAAAAAAAAAAATCACAATTAAAACCAAAAGCAAAACAGTGAACAGGCAGCTTATAAACATAAGCAAACAAACCAATAAAATTAATTCAGTAACATAAAGATGGCATTAGAAAATTCTTGGAAGTATACTAACACTAATAGCTTCACCAGATGCTGGAAAGAATATGATATTAGGCAGTAGCAGGGGAAGTACATTATAGGATTGCTGTGCACTTCTACACACTTCCAAATCAACCCTCCAGTTCCCACAATTGATTAGTCATTGTTTAGCAGAGGTCCACGCCACTATGTTGAAGAATGTAAATACGCAGGACGTAAGAGGCCCACGGATCTTGAAGTCTGCCCGTGAGCATTAAGCTACCATTAATAACTGATTATGAAAACTCACCCTCTCAACTCCTACGGTGCTTCTGCGGCACGCTCCCCATGGCTCTCCACAGGCTCATAGAAATAAACACAGCTGTGAGAAAACTAATTTCCATTTATTACATTTTAATTCTTTGCTTTAAAGTGCCTTCCTCGCAAGTGCTTTTGTGAAGTTGTGAGTAGTTAGAAATAATAGGATAGCAAAATAGTTAGGATACCCTCAAACCATACCATGAGTAATCTTTTTTGTCGGAATACCAGGGTGATTAGGCCTGTGGCACAAAAGCACTGTAGCACATTAACGTTAGCTATAGATTAAATGGAAATTACATGGAATAATAGCTTACATTTCTATAAGCCCCCTGGGGTATTTTCTTGCTTTGTTAGGTTTACCACTGGAGAGGGAGGAGTAGTTTTCTTTGCAGTGGAAAATAGTAATCAGTTTGCTTATGGAGTTTGGAGGGAACATAGAAACATGAGGAAGAAAAGTTTGAATTGGTGGAAGTGTGTTTTCAATGAAAGAAGGCTGTTTATTTGAAATGTAAACCTAGAATACAGTCAGTTTCTACAATAAGGCACAATTTGGTCTACTGGTTAAGGTACCAGCTTAGAAATCAGGAAACGGTGAATTCTAGTCCCACCTTGGGACTAGTCCCAGAAGATGTTGGATAGCCATTTGTCTTAGGTATGAGAGACAGCTGTGTCACTTTGCATCAATCCCTCTAAGTCCAGACCACCTCACAGGGTTGTTATATCCCTATTCACAACCAGCAGATAAATTTGCAAACCCATAGAAGAGAATAACTAGCACGGGATTGAACTGTGGGGTTCTTGGTGTTCTCTGAACTTAGTTGTTTCCTTGCAAACATTTCATTACCCAACTAGGTTACATCATCAGTTTGCAAACATACACTACACTTTCTACCTGCTTGTTTGGATATGGATTCTAAAAAGTGGTAGGTGACTTTTTCCTGCAGAAAGGAGCATAGGGCTGTAGAGAAAACAGCATCCTAGTTATTGTTGTGGGGAAAATAGAATGAGGAAGGAATTTTATATATGTTTGCTGCCTTGAGTTACTTATAAAGTAATAAAGGTGGGATAAAAGAACCCTAATAAATAATAGAAATCTATTTTAAAAAATGGAAAATACAGCAAAGGAAAAAGAAGACTCAGTTTGCTTGTTCAGGAACAATTATCTGAAGGTACGTCTCCAGCAGGAGATTTCCAAACTAAATATTATGCCATATGAGTTAGAAATAAGAAAATGGAAAAATTGGGATGTCACTTTGGATTCATTTAGGACTTTGTTTGATTATTTTTCCAGAGGGACAATAGGCTGCCCTGGATGGGATGAGTTGAAATAGCAACATTGCAGCTTAGAACTTCACTGATGTCTTGACCGATTTTTACAACTGACTCAGTTCCTGGCTCAGTTTCCTCTGTGCCACACAGTCATCTTTTCAAAGCAACCAGTGCTATTGCGGGCATGCCAAAGAATCAAAATTTGGTTTCACGGGCAAGGGCATAACTAGAACCTGAGTCAGATTTGGTGCGGTGTTTGTATAACGTTTGATCTAGTTTAGATTGAAGCAACTAATCTTGGGCATCCTCTTGGACTTATGGCTCTTGCTGACAGAGCAGGTGGCAACCATGAATTTCGCACAATTTCACCTGGGGTATCAACTGCATCTATGCCTGGATTTGGAGACCTTGCGCCTGGTGACTGACGCCTTATTCACAATTCTTCTGGATTACTGGGACACATCACACGCCCCATATGGACCTGCCTTTGAAGAGTGCTTGGAAGCAATGGGTGGTCCAGATGCTGCTGCTGCAGCAGCAGCAGCAATGGCAGTTTGTCTTGTTTCCCATCACACCCAAGCCATGCTACTTCTCCACAGCTGCGATGGCTTCCCATGGTCTTCCAGACCCCATTCACGGTGGTTTCCCAAAGGTGCTTTTTCAGGAGGCAACTGGACCTTCGTGTTTTTCCAAGAAGCTTCTTCAGGCCTGACTGGATGGTAGGGAGTGGAAGGATCAGACCATCCAGTCAGATCTGAAGAAACCTCTTGGATGAGAAGAGAAACATCTTCAAAGAAAAACATGAAAGTCCAGTTGCCTCCTGAAAAAGCACCTTTGGGACAACCATCACCTGGAGGGCTGAGAATCTCTATAGACTAATTCAAGGCGCTGGTCAAAGCCCTAGAGAGAAAAAGGCTAGTCTATGTGCAAGAGAGCCTACCTGCACCAGATTTGGTAGGGAGCACTTGTTGTGTGGGTCCCTTCCATTAAACAATGTTCCCATTATGGATCCCTTCCTTGTAGCAGTTTGTGTCACCCTTCTAGAAATCTAGATGGCCCGCACCCTCTTAGCCTATGATAAGGCACTGAAGATATTGCTTTATTCTTGCCTCAGATTCCTCACCTGATTGGTTCAGACAGCTAGGTAAACTTTATTGGTTACAGCTTTTTCTTGAAGCAAGCCACTTTAATCTCACATGTTGCGGTTTGAATTGTGGCATTGTTGTTGTTTAAGCTGTGAGTCATTGCTGTGACATGGGTGGCTGTGTAAACCATTAAAATAAAATAAAAGTAAATAAAGTAAAAGAAATAAATTTTGAACATTTCTTGTAGCAATGGAATGGGCTTGCTAGCAAAGTAGCCTCCATATCCAAATCACAACTTTGGAAAGAAACCTTTTCTTTCTGAGTATATGGGCGTTTTGCCTTTTAAACAATGAGACAGGTTCAATCCTCTATATCAGTGGTAGTCAACCTGGTTCCTACCACCCACTAGTGGGTGTTCCAGCCTTCATGGTGGGTGGTAGGGGTTTTGTCCGATACTGAAGCACTTTCCTTTCTTAAATTTAATTGACTTCCCTACTTTATAAATCACCATTACTGTGGAACCGATGGGCGGTTACATTTTTTTACTACTAACAGAGATACAAAAGTGGGCGATAGATATAAAAAGGTTGACTATCCCTGCTCTATATCCTGGAGCCCTTCTGGTGTAGTGGTTAGAATGCAGGATTGCACGCTAACTCTGCCCAGAGCCAGGCGTTCAATCCAGATTGGCTCATGGTGGACTCAGCCTTTCATCTTTGGTAAAATGAAGACCCAGACTGTTGGGGGCAATATGCTGAATCTGTAAACCACTGAGTTGGCTGTAAAGCACTATGGAATTGTATATAAGTCTATATACTATTGCTGTTGCTAAGTGCTACATATCATATGCCCCATGCTCCTCTGAAAGCCGCAAAGACAGGCTGAAGATGTGATATCCCTTCTCTGGTGACACCACCTGGGGTGTTCTGAGGCAGAGGGTAATTTTTAAAAAAAGTTAACACACAGGACTAAGCTTAAAAATATTGCCCTTCCCCGAGCTATGAAATAACAAAAGCAGTTGATTACAAAAGCAGGTTTGGCCAATGGAACTTAGACTACCGATTAGCAAATTGCATCGTGCAACATATATTTCAAAACACAAAGAACTCCTCCGTTATTTGAGGATTGTTAAAAATGGGCGACGGGAACTCAGAATAAAGCATAAAATAAACAGCCTATCAGCAGACTATTGGTAGGGCTGCAGGCGATATTTTCCATCAGTGAATTCAAATTGCTTCTTCCACCAGCAGTGTTTTGTTGTACCTTTTTATATTATTCCTATTATTATTTGGAGGCTAGCATGAAATACATTTCTTAAGACACCACTTTGGCGATCGTCGAAGCAACCATGACGTAGATAAAGCTTATAGGGGAGAGAATAATTGAGTTTGAAAATAACTTAAAACCTGGAAATCTGTTTAGACTACCTAATGCGATGTCGCCGCGAAGCAACTCTCCCTTCTGATCAAATACTGAGGAAGAGATAGGTCCAAATACAATCTGCGGCTTCTTTCCTGATAAACCAAAGGCAGCTGGCAAATAATTTCCTCAATTCTGCTAATATGCGGATTCTATGATGATGACAACAACCTGATGGACAGGTGCAGATTACGGTAATTGAAGCTAATTTAAGATAACTAATAGAAGGATGGATGTATAGGAAACAGCCTTGCTGGTAAAGAAACCTGCAGGAGACGAAACAGTAAGTTGACTGTACCAATTCCAGTTCAAAGGGGAACCTTTGCTGGTACACCTTGATGACTAGGAGTCCGTCAAAGTTGGTTTACATAAAAAGCAGATGCAATTTTTACAAAATGTACCTGCCTCTCTAGGCCATCTCACTATTCAATGGTGCAATAGCTGGGCTAGATATTCCAGCAACTCCTACTGAGAGCTGTGTCTTCAGACACATCAGTGGTGGGATTCAATTTTTTTTTACTACCGGTTCTGTGGGCGTGGCTTGGTGGGCGTGGCAGGGGAAAGATACTGTAAAATCTCCATTCCCACCCCATTCCAGAGGAAAGTTACTGCAAAATCCCCATTTCTTCCCAATTAGCTGGGACTCAGGAGGCAGAGAATAGATGGGGGCGGGGCCAGTCAGAGGTGGTATTTACTGGTTCTCTGAACAACTCAAAATTTCCACTACCAGTTCTGGTCAGAACCTGCTGAATACCACCTCTGAAGCACATGCTTGAGAGGAAGACAAACAGAATCTAAAAAAAGATTACATCTTAGGTTTGCAATGTGCAACTGGCCCTTGTAACTGCTACCTTCTGCTAGTTGGTAGGTCTTCAGTAAAACAGAACTAAGAAGAATAAATCCCACTGCTATCAGGGAAAGATATTTTATTTTATTTTGATTCACAGAGGATAGGTTTATAGCAGGAGCCGTATCACCGACAACTTGAGGTCATTGATAAAATGATGTGAATTACGTCATTTGTTTCAGTGACATCAAGGGGTCATGATGAAAGTGATGAGCAGGGTGACAAAGACCTGATTTCTTGGCTATGTTAGCATCTGTGATTAAAGTTCTACTTGGTGCCGTACATATTTTATGCTGTTTTAATTATTTTGTTTTTAATTTGTTTTCGATGGTCTATGATGTACGCTGCCCAGAGTCTCTTGTTGAGAAAGGCAACTATAGAAATAAAGTAAATAGATCAACAGCTGTTTCCTAGCATTTAGAGTTTTATAGGGGCTTGCGATTGTCACTTTAGCAAGTCTGTTTCAATTGCAAGTCTTTAGCTCTTTCTTCAGAGGACGTTTAAGAGCACACATCTCAAATAAAATAAAACATCAGCTTTGCAGAGAAAAAAATAGTCACACACTCATTAAAATGTTTCTAGATTGTGTAATACAAGATAATCTCTCTCTCTCTCTCATACATTTTAAGTATATAAAAACTTTAACATGGGATTTCTGTTGTATAGTGAAGGAGGGTCCAGACCCGGTTGATCCAACGGCTTTTATTTGGTAGGAAACCAACAAGAACTACACGGTAAAGTAACAAGAACGGAAAGCGCGCGCCTTCTCTCTGACAGCTCCTTTTATATGGAGCTGTCAGAGAGCCGGCCAATCCGCGGGTCTCCCGCTTCGGCTGCAGCCAGTCGCGTCTTGGCCAATCAGACGCGACTGGCTGTTGCCGGGGAATTTAAGCGGGTGTCAGTATACAACACTCCTTCCCCCCCCAGGGAGTACGCATGCGGCCCATTAGCATACGTACTCGCTGAGGTAGGCGGGGCTGCGTCGACTCCGCCCCGAGCGCCTCAGATCGACTTCAGGAGGCGGTGGAGGAGGACGTGTCCGTGTGAGCTCCTCCCTGCCGGGGCTGTAGCTCCAGACTACGTCAGAGAGGCCTTGCGAGTAGCCGGAAGCCTCCGAAACAGGTAGGATGGGGCGAGGGGGCGTGGCGATCGGGTTAGAGTCAAAGTCAAGCCCCCGGCGCGGCGGGGACGGGTAGGCCGGGCCAGACGGGCCTTGCGAGTCGGATTGAACAGGGGGCCGTGCTGCTTGTCGTTGGTAGGTGGAGTACCGGGGTCCCCCCAGGCAGGGCTGTTCCTTTGCTGTCAGCCCCGGGGAGGGTCCTGCATTGGAGTTGGTGCCCGCTGTGGGCCAGGGCTCGGCCGGCTGGTTCAGGTCGTCGATCGGAATGTTGGTCCATTGGTCTGCGGCTGTAGGTTGGGAACACGGGTCGTCCGGCACTGGGTGGCGGCGCCTTAGTTGGTCCACATGGCGCCGCCACTCGGATCCGTCGGGTCTCCGAACCCTATAAGAGCACGGCCCGGTTAGTGCGTCGATGGTCGCGGGGACCCATCGGGGGTCTCCTGCAAAATTCCGGGCATACACTTCTTCGCCCGAAGTGAAAAGGCGGGGAGGGGGAACCCCCAGGTTGCACGGCTGCACCTCGTTGTAGAGGGGGTGCAGTCGGTCCAACTCGGTTCTCAGGCGGCGGCCCATCAGCAGCTCCGCGGGGCTTTTCCCTGACGCCGGGCAAGGCGTAGAATGCTGACCGAGGAGGTAAGCATCTACCCTTGCCTGCCAGTCCCCCCGGCCATCCTGCCGAGGGCCTCCTTGGCCGAGCGAACGGCCCGTTTCGCCCGGCCGTTGGCGGCAGGGTGGTAGGGGGCGGTTGGCGCATGACGGATCCCCAGGGAGGCCAGGAATTCCTGGAAGGTGGCGGAGTGGAATTGCGGGCCGTTGTCGGAGACCAGGGTGTCCGGCAACCCGTGCGTGGAAAAGAGGCACCGGAGCGCACGCACGGTACTCTCGGCTGTGGTGGAGGCCATGAGAATGACCTCCGCCCAGCGGGAGTAAGCGTCCACCACCACCAGGAATGACCGGCCGTGGAATGGGCCCGCGAAGTCGATGTGGATGCGGGCCCACGGAGACTTCGGTGTGTCCCAGGGGCGGGAAGGGGCGGCGGGGGGGGGGGGGGGCTGGGCGGGAGGATTGGCACGCTTGGCAAGCGCCAACGAAGGCGGCCACCTCCTCGTCCATGCGCGGCCACCAGACATAGCTCCGGGCGAGGGCCTTGATGCGAGCTATGCCTGTGTGGGTGGCATGGAGGGCATCGAGTACCTGACGGCGCAGGGGCGGTGGGAGGATGACACGGTCCCCCCAAAGCAAGCACCCGCTGTGGAGCGACAGCTCCAGCTGGCGGGCCTTGAATGGCCTGAATTCAGCGGGCACAGCGGCCGATGGCCACCCCCGCAGGACCCATGTGGAGACCCGGGAAAGGATGGGGTCGGATCTGGTACGGGCTGCCACGTCCGAAGACGTGAGGGGGAGCCCGGCGTAGGCCACAGACAGAACGGAGAGGGCCGGTACCGGCTCCTGGTCCGCCTGAGGAAGGGGGCAGCGACTGAGGGCGTCGGCGTGCCCCTGGTGCTTGCCCGGACGGTAGAGCAGCGCGTACTCGTACGCGGCCAGGAATTCCGTCCACCGTGTCATCCTGGGCGAAAGGATGGGGGTGGGTGGGCCGGTCACCGGCCAGAAGCCCAAGGAGCGGCTTGTGGTCAGTGAACACGGTGAACGAGCGGCCGTACAGGTACTCGTGAAATCTTTTAATCCCAGAGACCACAGCCAGAGCCTCCTTATCGATCTGGCTGTAGTTCCGCTCCGCTGGAGACAGCATCCGGGAGTAAAAGGCAATGGGGGCCTCCGAGCCATCGGGCAGGACATGGCTCAGGACAGCCCCCAATCCGAAGGGGGAGGCGTCCGCCGCTAGCGTCAGGGGCTGGCTGGCAGAATATTGCACTAGCACGGCCCGTGACGTCAGCAGCTCTTTGACAGCCGCGAACGCATGCGCTTCGCGGCTGCCCCAGCGCCAAACCGCCGAGCGATCGAGCAATCGATGCAGCGGCTCGGCTAGCGACGGCTTGTGAGGTATGAAGGGCGCATAGAAGTTGACCAGGCCGAGGAATGCCTGCAGCTCCGTTTTGGAGCTTGGCACAGGGGCCATGTGGATGGCCTCGACCTTGGCAGGAGCGGGGTGGATGCCCTGGGCATCGACTACGAAACCCAGGAACTCCACCCTCGGCACAGCAAATTTGCATTTGCTGAGCTTTAATTTAAGACCCGTGCCCCTAAAAATGTTGAGGACCTTCCGGAGTACTTCGGCGAGGTCTGACAGGCTGGCCGCAGCTATCAAGACGTCGTCGAAGTACGGTACGACGCCCGTGAGCCCGTGGAGCAGCCGCTCCATGAGGCTCTGGAAGATCCCCGGGGCAACGGAGACGCCGAATTGGAGGCGACGACAGCGAAAAGCTCCTCGGCGAGTGACGATGGTCTGGGCATCAGCCGCATCGTCATCCACCGGTAGCTGCTGGTAGGCCTGAGCCATATCCAGTTTCGCGAAAATGCGCCCCTGCCCCAAGGAGTGGAGCAGGTGCTGCACCACGGGAACCGGATATGGGTTCGCCTGAAGCCCGCGGTTGATCGTCGACTTATAGTCGGCGCAGATGCGTATGGACCCGTCGGGCTTGATGGGGACCACAATAGGCGTCTCCCATTTCGCCTGGTCGACGGGTTCCAATACGCCCTGCGCCACAAGACGATCAAGCTCCGCGTCAACTCGCGGCTTCAAGGCGAATGGCAGCCTGCGGGCCTTGAGCCGAATTGGGGCAACCTGGGGGTCGAGGTTGAGGGAGACAGGGGTGCCCCGGTAGGAGCCCAGCGAGCCGTCAAAAATATCCTTGAACTCGGCGAGGACTGCCTCAACGGCCGAGGTGGCGGGCACCCGGTGGACCCGCTGGATGGAGAGGCCCAGGGAGTCAAACCAATCGAGGCCTATGAGCGCGGGAAGGGGGCGCTCGACGACTAGGATGGGTAGGGCCCCGGAGAAACGTCTGTACGCGACGCGGACTCGGTGTAGGCCCATGACAGCGATGGGGTTGCCCTGGTAGTCCCGGAGCAGGGCGTCTGGGCGGGAGAGGTCCCCGGGTGACAGGTTGGGGCACAAGGCTTTCAGCTGTCCCCACGACATGAGGGACCGGGACGACCCCGAGTCAACCTCCATAGACAAGGGGCGTCCCTCAAGGGTCAGGGAAGTGGAAATTCGCCTACGGTCATCGGCAGCGATGGGAATGGTGTCCCTGATGTCCGTCGTGGCGTAGCAGGTCGCTTCCGGAGCCGGGCGTCGGTTCGGGGGTCGTCTTCCATAGGCCGGAGCGGGCGGTGAGGCCGCCGCCGCGGGGCGTAGGGGGGCCTGGTTCGCCTGGCGGGAGAGGATGGCGCGGCACGCGCGGGCGATGTGGCCCCGTCTATCGCACCGGCGGCAGATGGTGTCTTTATAGGGGCACTCGCTCCTTGCATGGGCACCTCCGCACCCGGCACAGGCAGCGGCCCCCTTGCGAGAGGTGCCAGGCCTGATGTTGCCGCGGCCGGAGGCCTGCAGGCGGGCAACGCTCTCAAAGGGCGAGCCGTCATCCAGGGGGTCGAGCGGGGCAAGTTCGTTAACGAGGCAGGCCCGCGGGGAGGGAAGCGGCTGGGCAGGCTGACCCAGGTAGAGGTCGGACGTGGCGTCCACCAGCTCCGCGGCCCTGGCGTCCTCGATGGCCTGCTCCAAGGTAATGTCCGAGCGGGCCAGGAGCCGGCGGCGGAGCTTGATGTCCCGCAGCCCTGCAACGAATTGCTCGAGCAGGGATTCATCTAGGAACGGGGCCGGGAATTCGCAGAGGAGGGCGGCCGCGCGCAGGGCTTGCAAGAAGTCAGCCACCGACTGACGCCGGGGCGAAATGGGCCGGGGCGAAATGGGCCTTGAGGCGGGCCTGCAGCACACCCCATTCGAGGTCTTGAACCGCGGCCGGGGCGGCTATGTTGCGCGCGACGGCAAAAACAGTCCTGCCGCCGCAGCCGAGGAAGAGGCCCAGACGCCTCGCGGGGTGAGTTCTCCGCTCACGTCGGTGAGGAGAAAACATTCGAAACGCGCCAAGAAGGCCTCCCAGGACTCCGCCGACGGGTCGTAGGTCGCAAATGGTGGGAGAGTGGCCATGTTCGTGAGGCAAAACTAGATAGACTTTGCCGGTGAATTCGCAATATCTCTTCGATCTGCAGGGAGAAGAGGTCCGATTAGGAGGATCGATGCCGGGCCCCAGTCCTCGTCGCCAGTGTTGTATAGTGAAGGAGGATCCAGACCCGGTTGATCCAACGGCTTTTATTTGGTAGGAAACCAACAAGAACTACACGGTAAAGTAACAAGAACGGAAAGCGCGCGCCTTCTCTCTGACAGCTCCTTTTATATGGAGCTGTCAGAGAGCCGGCCAATCCGCGCGTCTCCCGCTTCGGCTGCAGCCAGTCGCGTCTTGGCCAATCAGACGCGACTGGCTGTTGCCGGGGAATTTAAGCGGGTGTCAGTATACAACAATTTCCTTCCAAAACAAAAAGCAGCGACAACTCTGACATTTTACTCTCCCCTCCCCTAACAAGAAAATCCAACTTGTCCTCATGAAATATAGTCAAAATGAACCTGAGGTCTGAGGAATGGGCCCTGTCAGTTTAGAAGAGACAAATAGCAGCTGTAAGAAAAGTCCTGGAAAAAGAGATGTAACCGTTGGAAGGTCAAACAACCTGGCAAATGGAGGAACTGAAGCTGTTATATTCTGAACCCATAACTTTTATGTCACCGTAAAGGCAACTGCTAGGTTTTCCATTTGAACTCCTGTAAATTGTTAGCAAAATGTCTCATTATTGGAACTCTCTATCAAAGTTAGCACAAAGGCTGTTAGCACTGACATTTCATCCACGCTCACATCCTGGTTATTCAAATATACAACTGATTTATTCCAATTCCTAGCCATTTTCTTGATCATCTGGTTGCTTGGATTAGCATTTCCTATTCTGTTTTTTTAAAAAACTGGCTTTAATTAAAACGAATTGTTTTGACCTGTTCTGGGTAGCACAACTCTTAAATTAGCTCACATTCTGATTAATGCTTTGTTTTTTCCCCCTCCATCTTTCCTTCATTTCTCAGCAGTGCCATTTCCCCCCTTCTCCTCAGACGTTTTTCGAATGCTGAGCATCCCAGTTCAGTGTATCTGTTTTTCAACTGTAGCCAAAGCATTTAAGATATGAAATGTCTCTCAAATGTAAATTGTAGAAGGAGATGAGGAATAAATGAAGCAGTTACTGAATAAATAATAGAGTCTGAGCTAATGTCCATCCATCTATGTGTCAGCTATTACATTCCAGAATGTAAACTGCATAGTTATATGACAGAAAAGAAAGAAAGAAAGAGGAAGGAGGAAGGGAAGGAGGAAGAAAGAAAGAAAGAAAGAGAAAGAAAGAAAGAAAGAAAAGGGAGGGAGGGAGGAAGAAAGGAAGGAAGAGATAAAGAAAGAAAGAAAAGGGAGGAAGGAAGGAAGGAAGAAAGAAAAGGGAGAGAGGGAGGGAGGGAGAAAGAAAGAAAGAAAAAGAAAGAAAGAAAGAAAGGGAAGGAAGGAAAGGAAGGAGAGGAAGGAAGAGAGGAAGGAAAAGAGAGAGAGAGAAAGAAAAAAGAAGAGAGGGAGGGAGGGAGGAAGGAAGGAAGAAAAAGAAAGAAAGAAAGAAAGAAAGAAAGGGAAGGAAGGAAAGGAAGGGAGGAAGGAAGGAAAAGAGAGAAAGAAAAAAGAAGAGAGGGAGGGAGGAAGGAAGGAAGAAAAAAAAAGGAAGATGGGGACATAGTGATGCTTAATGATGCAGGAACTGCCAGCCAGAAATGGTCTGCACTCCACCAGTTTGAGTCTGGGTCTGCAAGATGAAGTGAATTACTGCCGCTTGCTCCCTGGGTCTTGCCTACCCAACAGTTCAAAAGCATACAGTATTGGAAGAAGATAAATGGGTACCACTTTAGTGGGAAAAGCCTAGCTGGGTTTGTATGTGTAGAGAGCAGAAGCCAGCTCTGGACCTGGCAGATGTGAGGCAATGCAATGCAATGCAAAGCGAGACCGATGGAAGAGCCCTGAAGAGCAAGCAACCCAAGAGTCGCTACTCAGCTGGTGTAAGCTAGCTCACCCTCAGCAGTAGTGCACCAAGGACTGCTGGACAGAACGAACTAGCAATTTAGGCTGTCAGGAATGCATTGGGTCTAGCATTTGTAGATTTTCCTGACACTGTATGCCATGCACTAAATAAATAAGTATGGAGTAATGTTTGTTATATGTTAACATATATGCATTCATCGGCTTCTTTTAGTGGTTAAGGCACCAAGCTACAAACTAGGAGACACTGAGTTCTAGTTCTGCCTTAGGCATGAAAGCTGGAAGGGTGACCTTGGGCCAATCATAACAGATTAACAGAGTTGGAAGGGACCTTGCAGGTCATCTAGTCCAACCCCCTGCCTAAGCAAGAGACCCTATATCTGCCTCTACCTAGGATTGAACTTGCAACCTCCTGATTGTGAGGTGAGAGCTCTACCTCTAGGCCACAGCAGCAATTACTTTCTCTCAGTCCAACCCATTTCACAGGGATGTTTTGTGGGGAAAATAGAAGGAGGATGCTGCCTTGAATTACTATTAAAGTTTTAAAAAAGAGTGGTGGTGGTAGAAATCTAATAAATAAATAGGAAAAACCAGTAATGCAGGCTTCAAAACATTCCCTATATTTGTTGAGAATGAGATACTGGGAATCAGTGAAAAGTAATAAATAGCAAAATTAAATATTTTTGTTAATGATCAAGATCTTTCCATCACACAGTATGGTGTGCTGTGGAAATCCATTTGCTTTGATCGGAAGGATTAAACTCATCTCTTTTTTAAAAAAAATAGTTACTTTTTGCTGCAGTTCCAAACAAGCAGACATGATGGAAGCCAAGAATCAGATCAGAGTAGTTTCAAGCATCCGTTCCAAATTAGCATACTCCTCCTTAGAATCTACTGTAGGAAGTTAAAACCCGGCCCTCTCCCAGAAAAATGAAATATCTTAGGAAATATTGAAAAGGCAGAATATCCTGGATGTGAAAAAGGGAGGAACGTGTTTTAAAGGCAAAATAGCTCCCTGCAGCTTCCTGCCCCCACCCCCTTTGTCAATGAGCCATTAAAGCCTGAGCTAGACCACTTTACATAATAAAGGTAATGTCAGCTTTTCATAGACATTCACTACGTGGCATCTGAGAACTCAACCAAACCTGGATTCAAAACACAGCCCAGAGAGTTGCCCCTGCATGGCCCCATGGGAGCCTGACAACCAATCACAATTTCTTACACAGGAACAGGAAACAGAGAGGTGGGGCTGAACAGGTTCTAAAAAGCCTAGCAAGCCCCTTCCTTGGCCCTTCTCTTCTTCTCCACCCAACATTGAAGCATGTGATCACCTTTTCTGTTCAGGACTCAAGCCATGTGGTCCTGTCCACCATTAAACCATCTTTCCAAGCAGCCTCCATGTCTCCAGTGTCTTTTCCCCCACTTGGAGCCGAACCCAGAAGGACATTTCTTCCAATGCTACGTTGTCCTGTCCAATGGGGAGGCAATAAATGAAACTAAGAAGCATTCAGAGCAGAGGAATAAAGTGTGTGTGTGAGTGTGTGTATGTGTGAGAGAGAGAGAGACAGAGACAGACAGACAGACAGACAGCCATTCTACTGATTAATTCTCTTCACTGTCAGGAAATTTCTCCTTATTTCTAGGTTAGTTCTCTCCTTGATTATCTTCCATCCATTGCTTCTTGTCTTGCCCCTCAGGTGCTTTGAGAATAAGTTGAGCCCTTATAATATAATAGCAGAGTTGGAAGGGACCTTGTAGGTCTTCTAGTCCAACCCCCTGCGTGGGCAGGAGCCCTATACCATTTCAGACAAATGGCTATCTAACATCTTTTTAAAGACTTCCAGGGTTGGGGCATTCACAACTTCATTCACAACCTTCTCTGTGGCAACCCCTCAAATATTGAAAGACTACTTCATTGTCATCCCTAGTCTTTCTTTTTCATTAAACTAGCCATACGCAATTCCTGCAACCACCCTTCATATATTTTAGCCTTCTATTTTCTATCTTCTATTGAAATCATTTATACAGAGGCAGCCTAGGATTTCACCCAAACTCATCTAGTATTCTTTAGCTCTTTGGGAGCACAGTCTTTACTCCCAATAGGCAATTATTCCCAAGGAGATCCATTTGAAACCTTACAGTTCTTTGCCATTTTAGTTGCGGTTGCTTTGGGGCCATTTTAGTCTGAAATTCTGAGATATTTTCCAATTCTGGTGGAATTGGTTCTAAAATGTTGGAGGAATTGATTGTGTCCCTGAGTGTACAGCTGGTTCAGAGACCCTCTGGAGAGAGTGTTTTTTCCGCCTCCTTAAGCTGCCTCTTCATCCATTCTTGCCTTCTACTGAAGAGTCACCCAAGGAAATATGTGATATCTGCTTTTCCTAAAACTCTTCATATTGTTCTCTTCTGTGGAGATATGATTTCATTTTTCTTTCTTGAGAAGAGCATAGACAACAAGACAGAAGCTGGGCAAAAAAATAATACTGACTTCATTTAGTATACTTGATCAATAATCTGGTTCCCTCATCCCTCTGAGTAAATTGTATCATTAAATGAAGCTAAAAGTACAGAAAATAAAAATAAAAGCCAATAAAAGAATGCCACAAGTGCTGAAAAAAAAGCCACTTTTTGCAGTCTTTTGTATATGATTAATATTTTTTTCTAAACGTTTACAGTGAAAAGAACTGTAGTAAGGAAATGTCCTTCTGGGTTTGGCTCCAAGTGGGGAAGAAGACACTGGAGACATGGAGGCTGCTTGGAAAGATGGTTTAATGGTGGACAGGACCACATGGCTGGAGTCCTGACCAGAAAAGGTGCTTACATGCTTCAATGTTGGTGGACAGGAAGAGAAGGGCTGAGCAAGGGGCCGTTTGGCCCCACCTATCTGTTTCTTGTTCCTGTGTAAGAAGTGTACTCTGATTGGTTGCCAGGCTCCCATGGGCTGAGTCCAGGTTTGGTAAGGCAAGTCTTACCTTAATCCCATGACTCTGGAGCTGAAGGGGAGAAGTCTTTATTATGTAAAGTGGACTAGCCCAGGCTGCTTAATGGCCCATTGACAAAAGGGGGGGGGGCAGGAGGCTGCAGGAGACAAAACATGTTTCTTCCTTTTCACATCTGGGGTAGAATAGTATTCTGCCTTTTCAATATTTCCCAGTGCATTTCATTTTTCTGAGAGAGAGATGGTTGTATCTTCCCACAGAACAAAACAGAATTCACTACTGGTTGAAAGACTAGATGTATATAAGTTCTATCGTCTCTTTACCTCTAAGTATGTAATCACAGTCTGCAAAAATAGAATTACCTGTACATAATCGGAATTTGAAGGAAAGTTTGAAGGATTTGTATACAATAAAAAATGACTTTTATAATTAGATAGATACGCACACACACACACACACACACACACAAATCCCTAATTTGCTGTAGGACATTTACATATAATTTACTTAAATTGTATAAATCTAACATACTTTAGATTGTTGCTTTGGAGGCTTTGATATGTAATGCATAACTTTGCCTTTTAAATATGCAAATTTAAAAAACCCCTTGGAGTCATTGAAGATCCAATGAGGAACAACCTACAGCAGCAGAGGTGTGCTGCTCCCGGCTCAGCTCAGATTGGGCAAACCGGTAGTAGCGGCAGTGGGAGGCTCCGCCCAACCACCCAGATGCACACACCCCTGAACAGGTAGTACAAACATTGGCAACCCACCACTGTACAGCAGTAACTATTTTTCCATGTGGTTTTTCTGATTAGTAACATGGTCACCCAAACCTACTTTTGGGCTTTTTCCCGTTAAATATGTCCACAAAAATGAAAGTCTGATCTTATTTATTCCCTACAAACAACGTTGACAATGGTTTGAATTATCAGCTGAAGACCTCTGGCCCCATGCTATTTACCGAAAACTAGTGAGGACATTCTTAGACAAGATTAGAAAATAAGAGAGCCAGTGTGGTGTAGTGGTTCAGGTGCTGGTTTTGGAATCAGGAGTTCAGGAGTTCTACTTCTTCCTCAGGCATGAAAACTGGCTGGGTGACTTTGGGCCAGCTCTTCTCTCTCAGCCCAATTTACCTCTCAGGGTTGATGTTGTGAGAAAAATAGGATCGGAGCTGCCATCTCTCTATAAATACTGGTGGGGAGGTGTGGGAGTGCTGGCTTAGTTGCTGCTGCTGCTGTAAGCCACCCAAAACAACACATGATGCCACCACCAATCACCCTCACCAGATTCAATCCCAAACCCATCTGTTGTGGCCCAGCCGGCTCCCGATGAGCTGGTGATGGACTCTTCTAGTGAAGAGTCCTATGAGTCTGCCCTGGAGGAGGAGGGAGACCTTGAGGAAGAAGAGAGTCTGGTTGGCCACCAGGAGGCACCTGGGTCATGGAGCAGTGGGGAGGATCGGGGCAGTTTGTCCCTGATGCTAGATTACGCAGGGCTGAGAAAAGGCAACAGTTACGTAAGAGGCAAGCTCGTACGCCCTGATGAGAACCAGCTGGTTGCTGAGTGGCCCCTCCCAAGAGAGCTTATAGGGAAGGCTTTGGGAGGGGTCATTTGCAGGAAACAACAGTTACAACTCATCATTGGAACTCTCTGGTCATTTGAGTCTGCAATTCTCTGTCTGTCTTTGTTATGTGAGTTAGGGCTCGCAGCCAAGGAGATAGTGGAACACAGCCAAGCTTGTGCATGTCCATCTGTGGGACAGAACACCCATCCCACAGACGAAATGCAGCCACCATCCAGAAGCCAAACCACGATGCCGTCACCAGCTGCTGCACCCCCTTCCGACACCCACACAAAACAAACTGACATACACCATGAACACATGGCCAGACCTAAAACTCGGAGCCAAACCAAAGCCCAGGATGTGACACCACAGCCATCTGCTTAGGACGTTACATCACAGAACTCAGGAGGTTACAACACTAAAGCCCAGAATGTTACAACACAGCCAACTATCCAGGATGTTGCAGCACAGGACTCAGGATATCACTACACTAGAGCTCAGGTTGTCATTACACAGCCCATTACCCAGGTTGTTACAACGCAAAAGACTAATGGGCACACAGCCAGTACCTCAGCCACACAGGATGTTACAAAACAGCCAACTAATCTGCAAACATCAATGCCATCAACCAATCAAGATGTAACAACACAGCCAGCCAACCCGCTTACAGCAACTAAGCCAGCAAGAGAAAAGTGTAGAGAAGAAGGGGGAAAGAAAGACAAGGCATTGACTTCCATCTAACCGAGTGGTAGTCAACCTGGTCCCTACCGCCCACTAGTTGGCGTTCCAGCTTTCATGGTGGGCGGTAGGGGTTTTGTCCGATACTGAAGCACTTTCCTTTTTTAAATTTAATTGACTTCCACTTACTGTGGAACTTTTACTACTAACAAAGATACAAAAGTGGGCAGTAGGTATAAAAGGTTGACTACCCCTGGTCTAACCCTTTAATGCAGTAGAATAAGAAGTAACATTGAACCTCAACTTTTTACTTTTACGCAATAGTATAACAACAGATATAGCATTTTCTATAACAACAGATCTATCTAATCAATCAAACCCAAAACCAAAGTTTCATCCCCCCCCCACCTCAAGCACAAAGCCCAGAAGCGGTTTCCAAGTAGAAACAAAAGTATCTCCATTTTTTATCTTTTCTTTTATCAAAGTGGGAAATTTAGCCTCTCTGCTAACTCCACCAGTTATTTCTTATTATCCATATCTAGTGGAACGTATTCATTTGGGCTGGGCAAAACATCATTAGAGCTGGGCAAAGTACAAACAAAACATTTGCGTTTGACTGATAAAAACAGCTACATCGTTTTGAAAGGTTGCAGATGCAGCCACAATGCTGGAAAAGCCAGCGGCAGTTTCTGAAGTCTATGAGCCTTGCCAAAGACGAGTCTGCTGGCTTTCATTTGAGTGAGATGCCACTATGAAAAGAGGACAAAAGGGCCTGTCTATATAAAAGAGTGCCACCTAACATACACATCAGCCTCTCCCCGGTCATGTGGTAAATAAGCCTACTACCTGCTCCAAATGTCTGTATTCCCTAGAATTCTACACCCAGCTAAGCCAATTATAACCCAACAGAACAAATCATGTAAGCGGCATTTGATAAACGTAAGAATTCCAGCCCACTCCTACTGTCAGGGGGGGAAAAAACCCCAAACTCTCTGAAGTGAGCATTTCCCCAGCATTTCATTGTCAAGAAGGATGGAAATGACAAGGAAGGAATAAGATGCTAAAAATAAGCTCTTTGCAAACAAGCCGGGTAGAAAGAAATGCCTTTTTAAAAAAAACAAGTACTTGTTGCAATCTACTTTTTTTTTTTTTGGCAGCCACATAAATCAAACATCGTACCCTGGAGACAGCATTCAACAAGGGACATACCTTTTGTAGCACTGGTTGACTTTTCCAATGCTATCACAAAGGGATATACCATCCACCTTTCCTTAAGCTTTCAGAGAGAAGCCGGCACAGACTGAGAAAGGCTACATCATTCAGATCTCCGTGTATGAGGCTTCATATTTTTTGAGTGGGGTCATTTCTCTGTTCTTACAAACTATATATACCCTGCGTGGTGTTGTCAGGTAGGGAAATCTGGTGGGTCAGTGTAACTTTTCTGATTTTTTTTTTTAAATGCAAGTTAGATCTTTGGCTGTGAATTGTATGAATTTCCAGTGTAATCATCGCAGTTATTAAGGATAATAGATTATGTCTCTGTAAAACTAATAATACGAGAAGGCCCCTTAGAAATATTGTAGTGCTAGAAAAGAAGCCCAAAGAAAGTATGAATTATTAGGCCGTACCTTATTAAGAAAGATCTTATTAATGAGGTGGGAAAGAAGACGATGGCAAAGGCAATAAATAAAAAAATAAAATAAAAAAGGGCATGGAAAATAATAACAACAAAATGAGAAAAAGAAAAACCACGAAAAGGTGTGTTTTCTCTCTCTCTCTCTATTGTACCAGCTGCAGGGTTGCAAAAAAAAAAAACAGAAAACAAATCTAATGAACATCACCAGTTCGGATTTTTTTTTCTTTTAGACATTGTTTCTCAGCTATGATATGTGATTCGTTATCTGTCAAGAATGTCTCTAATAGTCTGTCAAGAAAAGAAAAGAAGAAAAAGTATGTCAGAGAAAAGAAATCATTTCTTCCCTTCTCCTCCCTTTATCAGGACCACTGAGATAAGCAAAGGTTGCATTCTAGAAAAAAAAAAGAGTTTGAAGATGCCATGAAACAGAATATGTTAAAAATATAGGCAACGATATAAGGTTATGCATTTTAACATATGATAAAGCCTGGGCTATTCCAATCACCTTTATTTTGCAATGTTACTGTGCAGACTTTCCAGGGTGTGACTTTTTGTCTTTGTCAGCCACAAAAGAAACATCCCAGCAGGGGTTCACTCACCTTTTGGTAGTATATAATCTATGTATCTGTCTGTCTGACAGAATCACTTTCTCTCTTTATCCAGGTTAGAATACAGAATACTGAATAAGTCAGTTGGAATAAACCTTGGAGGTCTTCTTGTCCAACCCACTATTCATGAACTGTATTTGTAGACTATCAACTCCACAAGGATTTGAGCAATTCACAAATCTGGCATAAAGCCATGAAAACTAATCAAATCAACCTCAATTCCCAAATACCTTCTTCTTCACCAAATTGCCTCCCACCCAATTCTAAAAACCTACATATTTAACAATATTTCAAAGCTAGAAGGTGCCTAGAAGTCTGGTCTTACTAAGGCAGTATGTAGTAGTATTATATTTATAGACTATCAACTCCACAAGGATTAGGGCAATTCACAAACCTGGCATAAAACCATGAAAACCAGTCAAATCAACCTCAATTCCCAAACACCTTCTTCTCCACCAAATTCCCTCCTGCCCAATTCTAAAAACCTACATATTTAACAATATTTAAAAGCTCTGTGGAAAAGCTTGGTTTCTGAATATCTTTAAAAAGGAATGCCATTTGGATCTCTCTGGGAGCGCCATAAGCTGTGGGGCCATAAACAGAAAAACATAAGACCCCTTCCCTTTAGTCCAACCAGTGGTGGTGATTCTTATGATCCGAGGTCATGACATACAGACAGCCTAGTTCTGTCTGAAGGAGGAGATAATCCTACAAGTGCCAAAGGTGTTATCTGTTTCAGCTAGCACTTTGTTTTAATGTTTTCAGGTGCCAACTAGAAGCCAATCCAAGAGTCTCTATCCTTCCAATTTGATCTAGTAGACTGGGCATGTTGCAGGATCTCATCAGCCAAAGAGGGCTGACTAGTGGGGACTAGAAGATGGGCCTTTTCAGCAGTAGCCTCTCCTCTGTGGAATATCCCTCCCTGTGCAGATGAGAAGGGTCCCAATCCTGTTGGCCTTTCATAAGGCTTTAAAAACCTGACAGTGTTCCCATGCCTGGAGCTTTAATGTGTCAAGCATCCCGTATTTTGGCTTTATTGTTGACTGCTTAACTATCTCAGCTACTGTCTATACTTATTTTGGATGTTCTTATTGATTTAAATTTTTTTTTTATTGTGACAGGATTCAATCTGGCTCAGTCACGGGAACCAGAGGTTTAGTCTTCTGAGCTTTCGGACTCATGCTGGAGCCCATCTTCAGAGAACTTCTCTTTAGCCGGCTTTGAGAGTAGTTCACTGAAGATGGACTCCAGCACAAGTCCAAAAGCTCAGAAAAGTAAAACCTGTGGTCCCAGTGACCAACCTGGATTGGATCCTGCAGCATTGTCCTGGGACACCTATATTCGCCTTCATTTGTTTTTTTTTTTAATTGTTTAAATTGTTTTGAGAGTTGTGGAATTGTAAGCAGCCCAGAGTCATTGGTTGAAATGCAGCTACAACCAGAGGCAGCTTCATGTAGATTGCATTGCAATAACCCACTTACCCAGTCAGGGGGTGATTCAGTGTATGGGTGTTTAAGTCCCTGGCTTTGTTTAAATCTGGCGGATTGGGACTTGTCACATAGCCAACGCATCTGAATTATGTGATCAGTGTTACAGGACGTAATGCTGCATGCAGAAAGGTAAGTGATTATGGTTAGGAGGGAAGGAGTAGGAAGCTCCTATCAGAGTCCTGAGCAGAGGTGGTATTCAGCCAGTTCTGACCCATTCTGGTAAACCGGTAGCGGAAATTTTGAGTAGTTCAGAGAACCGGCAAATACTAACTCTAGCTGGCTCTGCACCCATTTATTTGCTGCCTGTTGAGTCCCAACTGATTGGCTGGGTCTTCTTCTGTTGCTGTGCACAGGAGAATGGAACTGGAAAGCAGGTTAGTGGGGTGGGGTGGAAATGGAGATTTTACAGTATCCTTGTCCTGGAGTGGGATGGAAATGGAGATTTTACGTTATCCTTGCCCTAGAGTGGGATGGAAATAGAGATCTTACAGTATCTTTGCCCTGGAGTGGGATGGAAATGGAGATTTTACAGTATCCTTGCCCTAGAGTGGGATGAAAATGGAGATCTTACAGTATCCTTGCCCTAGAGTGGGATGGAAATAGAGATCTTACAGTATCCTTGCCTTAGAGTGGGATGGAAATGGAGATCTTACAGTATCCTTGCCCTAAAGTGGGATGGAAATAGAGATCTTACAGTATCCTTGCCCTAGAGTGGGATGGAAATAGAGATCTTACAATATCCTTGCCCTGGAGTGGGATGGAAATGGCGATTTTGCAGTATCCTTCCCTCAGGAGTGGGGAGGGAATGGCGATTTTGCAGTATCCTTCCCCTGCCACACCCACCAAGCCACACCATGCCCACAGAACCGGTATTAAAAAATTTGAACCCTGAGGTTTTCAAATTTGGAATAGAATCTTTAGGAAACAACGTGTGTAATTCTAACAGAGCTGGGAAAAACAATCGGTAGAAGGAAAAATAATAAAAAGGGTCTTGGAGAGTAAAGTGGCTGTGCGGTAACATTTGTGTATTCTTAACTCATTGTTGGCTGCCATCCAATTTAACCAAATAACACCAGGACATACTTGCAATTTAACTACCCTGAGTCTTAAGAGGCAAAATGTTAGAAATGTCAGTTTGGGGTGTTTGATTTATACCTTCGACCTAATTCTAATTATTTTAACCTCATAATTTGCATAAATCCAATAACAGCTATCAAATCTGACAAAGACATAAATTCTTCTGGTAGCCTTTGATTTACAACCAGTATACTGTTTTTTCGCTTGACCCTTTCGAGACTGTTTTTTTCAAAATAAATAAATTAGTGGAATGATTTTTTTTAAAGGAGGAAAATAAATGGTGGGGATAAAATGTTGTACATTTACTAACATGTTGTGGAAATGTTCCTTCAGTTTCACCCCTTCAGAAAGAAAGCATTGTTTTGAACTTACAAATGCCACTTCAACCCTACAGAAAGGTTAATTAGTGAAGAATATCACTTAATCATTACAAAAGGATGACAACAATCCCTTACAGACCTCCAAATGTAGGCCTAATGATTGGGATAACAGATTAACAGAGTTGGAAGGGACCTTGCAGGTTATCTAGTCCAACCCCCTGGCCAAGTAGGAGACCCTACATCTGCCTCTACCTAGGATCGAACTCACAACCTCCTGATTGGGAGTTGAGAGCTCTACCTCTAGTGGATGTGAGCTTTGTGTCACATCATGGTTTCAGAATTCACTGAAGGAAAAGTGGATGAAGTATAATCCTCTAGATCCGTGATGGTGAACCTATGGCACGCATGCCACAGGTAGCGCACGGAGCCATCTCTGCAGGCACGCGAGCCGTCACCCCGCTCAGTTTCACTGCACATGTGTATGCACCTCCTGCTGGTAAGCTGCTTTCCGGGTTTCTGCTGCGCATGCGGGAGTCACACATGCATGCATGGGGATGGGGGGGGAGCGCAGAGGTGTGTGGTGTCCCCCCCCCTTGCACCCCTTGTTTGGTCCCAGGAGGCTTCAGGGAGGCCTGCTAGGCCCAAAATCAGGAGCAAGTGTGGGGTCATGCGCATGCGCAGGGGGGTGGTTGTGTGCATGCACGGGGGGTGGGAGGCGTGTAAGGGGGTCACATGCACATATTTGGTCTCAAGAGGCTTCAGGGAGGCCTGCTAGGCCCAAAATGGGGAGCGGCTGCAGGGTCATGCACATGCGCATGGAGGGGGCACATTGCATTGTGGGTGTGAGCGTGCATGCGATTTTGGCACACGAGGACAAAAAGGTTAGCCATCACTGCTCTCGATATTTATAAACTACAGCTCCTTCCATTCCTTCCCGTAAGGAAGCTGTAAGAAGCTAGGGCTGATGGGAAATGGAGTTTAACATTCTAAGGAGGGCCAGACTTTACTCACATCTGAAAAAAAAAGTAATGGTAAGTTTTTCTTATTCCCTCTGCACTCATGCATCTAAGACTCATTTAGTTCAGTAAAGGTTAAGGTGACCAGATTTTAACATTGGTAGAGCGGGTCACCATCGACCGGGCGGGGGGGTTTCTGGATTAAAAAATTGGTCTATATGGAACAACAAAAATATTCATAGAATGCAAAAATATAAAACTCATATCCTGGTGAAATATCCACATGGCCGCCGAAAACCGTATATTCCCTTCCCGTTCTCCCGCCGTTCCCTAGCTTGTCGTGCATTCTTTCCAAAAATCGGGACTTTTCTAAAACGCTGCAGGACGCGGGACAAATTGTTAAAAATCGGGACTGTCCTGCCAAAAGCGGAACGTCTGGTCACCTTGGTAAAGGTAGTCCTCAATGTACAACCATTCTTTTGCCAACTACTTGAAGTTAGAAGAGAACTGATAAAAGTAACTTATGACCGTTTTGCATACTTATATGCCATTGCAGCATCCCCACAGTCACATGATTGAATTTGTATGCTTAGCAAATTTATGTCCCGGGGTCATGTGATCATCTTTGGTGGCCTTCGGACAAGTCAGATTCACTTAACAACTGTGTTACTAACTGAAGCGTTGAAGTGATTTACCTAACAACTATGGCAAGGAAGGTCGTAAAATGGGACAAAACTCAGTTCACAACTATCTTCCTTAGCAATGGAAATTTTGTGCTCAGTTGTGGTCGTAAATTGATGACTACCTATAATGTAATCTTTAAATAAGGCTATAAGCTAGGATGGGGAAACTTGCTCCCTATTCTTTATCGCCAGTATTTTTTTTTTAAAAGCAAAATGTTTCCAAGCAAGGACGTTCTACTTGGATGTAGAATGTGTAAGAGTTATTGATGGATCATCATCCTTGAAATAATCAGATTTCTTTTTAAATAAAGCCATCAGAATGACAGTGATTGTCACAACTTGTAGAGACTTCCATTATTATGTGTTACACGAAGATGAAGAAAACTTTCAGCTGGCCTTGCTGCAAATGTGGGTAACTTGTAACCCACAGTAACCAGGGTAACTCTTCTGTCACTTTTTTCTTTTCTTCACACTTCCCTTTGCTCTTATTTCCTGCTTTCATTTTGACTTTGATTTTATCCAGTTGCAATACAGTTTCTCTGCCTAAACTCTGTTAAAACACAACCATCCTTGCAAGTGGTGGGATTCAATTTTTTTTTACTGCCGGTTCTGTGGGTGTGATTTGGTGGGTGTGGCGGGCATGAGGAGAAGGATACTGCAAAATCCCCCATTCCCTCCCAATCAGCTGGGACTTGGGAGGCAGAGAATAGATGGGGGCGGGGCCAGTCCAGTGGTGGGTTCCAGATTCCGTTCCAACCGGCACGGTTGGAACGGCCCCAGCGGCGTCCACGTGGATGTGTGCAGCATGTGCATACACCTTGGCGCTTCCACGAGCCTCCACGATGTTCCAGCTGCTCAGCGGAGCATCGTGCAGGTGCTGTACGCACTGTGCATGTGCACAGAAGTGATGAAGACGTAAAAGGATGGTAAGAAGCTAGGTTGGGTGGGCGGGCCCTCCGGAGCACCGTACCGTACCGGTATCCGGTGCTCCGGGCAGGTTCTGGTACGCCTGTACCAGAGCATACCGCCTGCAACCTACCACTGGGCCAGTCAGAGGTGGTATTTACCAGTTCTCCAAATTACTCAAAACTTCCTCTACCAATTCTCTAGAACCAGTCAGAACCTGCTGAATACCACCTCTGATCCTTGCCCACTCACCTAGTCTGAAGTCTGTCACTTGAGAAAATGAATTACAAATAGTTCTAGATTCACAATTCATTTAATGATCATTCAAAGTTACAACACTATTGAAAAAAAGGACTTATGACCGTTTTCCCCACTTACAGCATCGTATGACCTTGGTCATGTGATCAAAATTTGGATGCTTTGCAAACAAGTTCATATTTATGACGGTCGTTCTGTCCCAGAGTTACGTGCTCAGCTTTTGCAACCTTCTGACAAGCAAAGTCAATGTGAGAAGTCAAATTCACTTCACAACAGGGCTACTAACCGAACAACTGCAGTGATTCACTTAACAACTGTGGCAAGAAAGGTCGTAAAATGGGACAAAACCCACTTAAAATTGTTTCACTTAGCAACCTAGCTTCAATTGTGGTTGTATGTTGAGGACTACCTGTACAGTGGAGAAAATTTGGTAAGACCAGAGATGTGGCTGGGTTTTTTAAAAAAATGTTTTTATGTCCATAAAAAGCAACACTTCCATTAATATATGCACACATTATTTTTACCTCTTTGAAGGCTGGTTCTAAAAGGTCTGCAAGGAATAAATCCTTTGTTCATTTCACTCTTCGATCTTTACAAAAAGTAGCCAGGCTAATCTCAAAGAAGGCTAGAGCACTTCACCGAAAAGGAGAAAATTGATAAGGTGAAGGAATTACAAATGGGAAAAAGCAAACTCTACATATCACAGCACTTAGTGACTATCTCCCCCTGCATTGTATTATGTAAATATCCCAATTTTCCTAATAAAGATTTCAAACAGCATAGTTTTAAAGCATTTATTATATTTCCTTTTGTACTGATATCTCAGTGAGCATAAAGTGTTGTTGAAAGAAATAGGAGGCTTAGCAGATCAGATAGCAAACACAGAAACATTATGTCCTCAATTTTAATACTAATGGGGAAAAGAGTGTTTTTGACAGCTGAACACCCATTAATATGAAGCTTACCCTACCAAAACAACAATAACTCCAATGAGTACAGCACGTTAGGCCACATCATCTCCTTTCTCCTCCTCCTCCTCTTCTGGGCAGTATATCCCACCTTTGCCGCTGAAGAAGAGATCTGTTAGGTAATAGGGCTACTTTGCTTTACGAAAGCAGTGAAAATGTAGCTTTTCAAACCAGTCTGGAGTGCTTTACTGATTGTGATGGGTGTCAAGCAATGAGATTTGATTAACACTGTCTTTTGGGTAGTTCTCCCATTATTCTTTTCTTTTCAGCATTTGACTCTTTGTCTTTTAGTGACCTGCCAAATATAAACCACCGTTGATTTGTTGGCCCTATACACCTAATATATCATCCTCTTCTTCATCATCCTCTTCATCACCATCTTCATCATGCCACCAGCCTGCTTTCCCTTCAATCATCCCAACTCTTTCCCTCCCTCTCTCTCTGCCCTCAGCCACTGCCATTGCCTCAGAGTGAGATCCCACCCAGCTTGATCTGTCCTGTCCTGTCCTTCCCTTCCCTTCCCTTCCTTTCCTTTCCTTTCCTTTCCTTTCCTTTCCTTCCCTTCCCTTCCTTTCTTTTTCTTTCATTTCCTTCAACCATCCCAACTCTTTCCCTCCCTCTCTCTCTGCCCTCAGCCACTGCCATTGCCTCAGAGTGAGATCCCACCCAGCTTGATCTGTCCTGTCCTTCCCTTCCCTTCCCTTCCTTTCCTTTCCTTTCCTTTCCTTCCCTTCCCTTCCCTTCCCTTCCCTTCCTTTCTTTTTCTTTCATTTCCTTCAACCACCCCAACTCTTTCCCTCCCTCTCTCTCTGCCCTCAGCCAGTGCCATTGCCTCAGAGTGAGATCCCACCCAGCTTGATCTGTCCTTTCCTTTCCTTTCCTTTCCTTTCCTTTCCTTTCCTTTCCTTTCCTTTCCTTTCCTTCCTTTCCTTCCTTTCCTTTCATTTCCTTCCTTTCCTTTCTTTTCCTTTCCTTTCCCTTCTCTTCCCTCTCCTCCCTTCTCTTCCCTGCATTCAGCATATTTTGTCTCTAATTCTGAAGTTGCTTAAAGCAACATTTGTAAAATCAATGGCTTATTGCACGCAAAATAATCCACATTTTCTCAAAAGCTTTTAAAAAAAGATGGGCTGAGTTTGCCCATCTCTGAACCAGAATATGATTTGTTTGACTTAGCATATTTTAATGGTTCAGGGATGTTTCTTTCTGGTATTTATTAATTTTTTATCTCACTATCCAACACATCAAGTGCTGTGTCAGTGCAGTCAGTGACGTTTTATTCAGTAATCCACAGCCAATCAAATCAGGTCTTACTTCCAGGGGTGTGTCAGGTCATTCAGCAGTGCCCAAAGACCTGTGATTCAGCACTGTTTCCATGGGCTTACTTTGCAACAACCACTCTCTGGTTTATCATTCGAAGCCTTGAGAACCAGTTGTTTCAGCTAGTTTTGGAGTACAATCAGAATCAGTCCAGACACTGTCAATATCAGGGTTTTTTTTTATTTTCAAATTTATACCCCGCCCTTCTCCTTGTTAGGACTCAGGGCGGCGCACAGGCATTATTAAAAACATAACAAAAGACAATATACACTCGAGTCCCTTCGGGGAGAGAGAGCGGGTTATAAATAATTTTTTTATTATTATTATTATATAGGTTCCAGAAGGAGCTTGGGCCAATTCCTGCGGACTTGCTCCGCGACTCGGCTGAGGACCTAGTGACTGCATGGTTAAGTGCGGCCGCCGGGGCCTTGGACCGAGTCGCGCCCTTGCGGCCTCTCTTGCGGCGACGAACCACCTGGGCCCCTTGGTTTACCGAGGAGCTCAGGGGGATGAAACGCCACAGGAGACGCCTAGAGAGCAGATGGAGATCATCTCGCTCTGAATCCGACCGAACACTAATAAGAGACCACATTAGGACTTATTTAGTGGCAATAAGGCTGGCCAAACGTGAATATTGTGCCACACTTATTGCATCCGCAGAAAACCGCCCTGCCGCCCTGTTTAAGGTAACCCGCTCCCTCCTCCAACAGAGGCCGCGGGAAGCCTCTTTACAGGGTCGAGCAGAGGAATTTGGGATTTATCTGCAGGAGAAAATCACTCGGATTCGAAGCGAGTTACCCTCCATTGTCAATAGCCCTGTCGAGAGTGCCAAAGCAGCTCTTGAGACACCATTGTGGGAGGAGTTTGACTTTGTTACTATCAAAGATATGGACAAGCTGTCGACGAGACTCAGGGCCACCACATGTTTACTGGACCCGTGTCCCTCCTGGCTTGTTCTGGAATCCTGGGAGACGACACGAGGCTGGCTTCAGGGCATTGTCAACGCATCTCTGAGTGAGGGGTCCTTACCTACCGTCTTGAAAGAGGCGGTGGTGAGGCCCCTCCTCAAGAAGCCGTCCCTGGATCCGGCATTATTAGAAAACTATCGTCCCGTCTCCAACCTCCACTTTCTAATGAAGGTTGTTGAGAGTGTGGTGGCCCAACAGTTTCCACGACACTTGGATGAAGTTGACTATCTAGATTCGCGCCAGTCCGGCTTCCGACCCGGGCACAGTACCGAGACGGCATTGGTCGCATTGGTCGATGATCTCTGGAGGGCACGAGATAGAGGATTTTCCTCTATCCTAGTCCTATTAGACCTCTCAGCGGCTTTTGATACCATCGACCATGGTATCCTATTACGCCGACTGGGGGGGTTGGGGCTGAGAGGCACCGTTCTACGGTGGTTCTCGTCCTACCTCTCTGGTCGGTCACAATATGTGTTGACGGGGGGGAAGAGGTCGACTTCTAGATCCCTCTTATGTGGGGTCCCTCAGGGGTCGGTCCTCTCGCCCCTGCTGTTCAACATATATATGAAGCCGCTGGGTGAGATCATCCGTGGTTTCGGGGTGGGATATCATCTGTACGCTGATGATACCCAGCTGTACATATCCACCCCGGACCACCCCAATGATGCCGTCGAGGTTATGTCCCGGTGCTTGGAGGCTGTACGGATCTGGATGGGTAGTAACAAACTCAGGCTCAACCCGTCCAAGACTGAGTGGCTGTGGCTTCCGGCACCCCGTTTCAGCCAGATTATTCCAACTCTGGCCATTGGGGGCGAAACACCAGCCCCTGTGGAGAAGGCACGCAATCTAGGTGTCCTCCTGGACTCCCGGCTGACTATGGAAGACCAGGTGGCGGCCGTGGCCAGGGGGGCATTCCATCAGGTACGCCTGATGCGCCAATTGCGTCCCTTACTGGATCGGGGAGCCTTACGCACAGTCACTCAAGCACTCGTCACATCTCGACTTGACTATTGCAATGCTCTCTACATGGGACTTCCCTTGAAGTGCACCCGAAGACTACAGTTAGTCCAGAACGCGGCCGCACGGATAATTACGGGAGCGCCTAAACACTCCCATATAACACCTGTCCTACGCAAGCTCCACTGGCTTCCTGTGGTCTTTCGGGTGCGCTTCAAGGTCCTAACGACCATCTTCAAAACACTCCATGGCTCGGGACCTAGCTATCTGCAAGACCGTCTCCTGCCCCATACATCCCTGGGACCGACACGCTCCCACAGAGAGGGCCTCCTCAGGGTGCCGTCGGTCGGGCAATGTCGACTGGCGGCGCCCAGGGGGAGGGCCTTCTCTGTGGCAGGGCCGGCCCTTTGGAACGACCTGCCCCCTGAAATCCGCACCATTTCTGACCTCCGCCTCTTCCGCAAATGTCTTAAGACTCACTTCTTTCAACTAGCCGGCCTTGCGTAACCCCAGCACCGCCAATTATAAACGAGGGTTTTAAAAACGGTTACAACACAGGCATCTAATATCTATGTATTTGTATTTTGTATTTATTGATTTAATTCTATGTTCGCCGCCCCGAGTCCCTTGTTGTGAGATGGGAGCGGGTTATAAATATGAAAAATAAATAAATAAAAAATAAATTATTATTATTATTATTATTATTATTATTATTATTATTATTATTATTATTATTATTATTATTATTATTATTATTATTATTATTATTAAAACATATTAAATTAAATTAAAACCCATGCTAAAAACACATTTAAAACCCTGAAAATTAAAATTTATAGATAGAGTTGCAGCATTTATGGTCCAAAATAAATGGAGATATGAACATCCCTCCCCCCCCCAGTCAGATTGGGAATTATAGTATGTATGTAGTAGTTATTTAGTTGTTATTTAGTTGTTATTATTGCTTATGCTGCCTGTCTCATTATTACAATGACTCTGTAGGGCTTAAAATATACCGTATTTTTCAGAGTATAAGACACACCTTTTTCCCTCAAAAAAGAGGCTGAAAATCTGGGTGCGTCTTATACACTGAATACAGCATTTCTTTGCCTCTCAAAACCCATCCCCTTCACCAAAATGGCCATGCATAGCCTTTAGGAAGCTTTCAGAGTGCTCCTGGAGGCTGAGGAGAGTAGAAATGAGCAAAAAAATGGGCCATTTTTGCTCACTTTTCCACCCAGCCCAACTCTATAAGCCTCCTAAAGGCTATTCATGCTCTTTTTCTGACAAACATTGGGCCCGTTTTCATGAAAAACAGGCTAGTTTTTGCTTGTTTTGGGGGGAGGGACACCCACCAGGAACACTCTACAAGCCTCCCAAAGGCTATTCATGCCCTTTTTCTGACAGAAATTGGGCCCGTTTTCATGAAAAGCAGACTGTTTTTTGCTTGTTTTTGCCCCCCCCCCCGGAGCATTCTACAAGCCTCTTAAAAAGCTATTCAAACCCCCACCCCCTTTTTAAAAGGACCAGGTCTGCAAAGTGCAAAAACGTTTTTTAAAATTTGCCTCTTCAAAATCCTGATGCACCTTATAGTCCAAAAATACGGTGATTAAAAAATAGAAAAGATAATACAAAACAATTAGAATGAAGAGGATTTAATAGGAATCTAAAAAACAAGAGGCTGGGTGGTGTGGGAGTGAGGATCTTCTTGCTATTCCATCAGCCACCTCCAGCATAGAGCATCCCTATTGGGGTCCCAGGCCAAGGTGGCACAGTCACGTTTTCAGGCTCTTCCAGAAGGCCAGGAAGGTGGGGGCCAACCTCACCTCCAGAGGAAGAATATTCCAGAGGGTTGGGGTCACAGCAGAAAAGGGTCTTCTCCTGGACTCCAAAAGCCAAAATGTTTTGGCAGACAGGATCCAAAGTAGGCCTCTTCCACTGGTATGAGTGGGGCAGGCTAGTCTCACCATTGGGGTGAGATGATTCCTCAGATACTTGGGATCTTTTGGACCTATGCCATAAAGGGCCTTAAATGTAAGGACTAACGTTAATATTTCGAAGGCAAGAGACAGAGGTGGGATTCAGCAGGTTCTGACCAGTTCTGGAGAACTGGTAGCGGAAATTTTGAGTTGTTCGGAGAACCGATAAATACCACCTCTGACTGGCCCCGCCCCCATCTATTCTCTGCCTCCTGAGTCCCAGCTGATCAGGAGGTAATGGGGATTTTGCAGTAACCTTCCCTTGCCACGCCCACAAGGCATGCCCACCAAGCTACACCATGTGCACCAAGCCACGCCCACAGAACCAATAGTTACCATTTTTGAATCCCACCACTGGCAAGAGAGCTATTGTTCAAAATAGAAAAGACAGAGACGATAGGTCATATTTATAGAACACTTCAATGTTGCACTAGGAGAAAGCCCACCAGATGTCTCCAAATTCTAGCTTAAAAGCAATAAAACAGTATTCCTACCAAGCATTTAAAATAATTAAATTGAAGTCTGAACATAGAGGATTGTTTATGTTTTTCCAAGTCATGTAAGTTGCAGGAAAAGTTTCACAAAACATGAAGCTACCAAAAAATGGAATGAGGGTAAAAAGTCACGTGAATATTTGGTAATCCAACTTTTGCACAGCTGATCTTCTCCAGTGCTGCAAGTGCATCTTTCTACTTTCTTTAGTTCACCACTAAGTTTTCAGTGGGCAAAGGAACATAACTGAAATCAATCTGCATAATCCATTCATGCAGTTCATATAATTAGCCACGCAAGTGAAATAACTTCTAGAGAATGAGCAAAATTATCGACAGGGCTTCAAAAATAGCAGAAGGTATTGGCAGTTAGAAGGTAGCCAATATTGTGCAAACCCCAAAAAGTTCATTCTGTCACAAACTCACCGAAGGACGAAAGCAAGAAGACTGATCCCATTGATTTTCAAGGCTTAGGTTGTTTTTTTTATTTAACACCCTAAGAATTGCAGTGGAAAACCTATAGCGAGATTGGATATTGAATCAGGGCCAGGCATACGGAGACAGACTTTCTAGGCATATGCATTGCTTTCGACCATTTTCGTCTGCAAAAGCAACATAGAGAAAGTAGGGGGGAAAGAGGTGGCTGCTTTATTGATTCAAAGGGAGATGTGTTGTGATGCAATGGTTTCAAAGGATTTTTTTTTTATCCAATTCAATAACTGGAATAGTTCATAAGGAAAAGGGTATGAAAAGCTTATACACATGTAGCCTTGGTTGAGAAATGACCGAGAAGACTTGTTAACCAAGGATACTCTGAGGTCATGCTTTCATATAAGTTCAGACCAGTGGTGGGTTTCAAAATTTTTTAGAACCTCTTCTGTAAGTGTGGCCTTCTTTGTGGGAGTGGCTTGCTGGTCATGTGACCGGATGGGAGTGGAGGGCAGTCATGTGACTGGGTGCCCGTGGCCAACTTGTAAAATGTGGTGAAACTCACTTAACAACGCTCTTGCTTAGCAACCAAAATGTTGGCTCAGAAACTCTGGCATTTGAAGCATGCAAGTCTTAAAGCTGTCAAGTTACAAGACCCTTGCACCCCTAACCCTTTAGAAAAAAAGCCCCAGGGGTGTTCAAACTTGACAGCTTTAAGACTTGTGGATTTCAACTCCCAGAATTCCTCCTCTCACTCTTCATCTTGATGATGTGCAGACGGGCGAGGGGAGAGAGCTGGAACCAGTTCTAAACGGCACTGTAGATTTGTGGAACCTCTTCTATAAAAGAGGTTAGAACTGGCAGGGAGCCACCCCTGATTCTGACTATTGTTTTTATTAAATTTTAAACAGGTATATTTATTTATTTTATCCTGCCTTTGTTACTTTATAACTCTAGGTGGCAAACATACCCCACCCTCCTCCTCTTTTCTCCACAACAACAACCCTGCGAGTGAATTGGGTTGAAAGAGAGTGACTAGTCCAAAGTCACCCTGCTGGCTTTCCTGGCTAAAGCAGGACTAGAACTCACAATCACCTGGTTTTTAGGACAGCATCTTAATCCCTACACCAGAGGTGTCAAGCTCGCATCATCACAGCGGTGTCAAGTGACAAATCACAACTTTTCCCCCCTTCGCTAAACCAGGCATGGGCGTGGCCAGCGCGTGACAAATCTGTCTGCAGGCCGCGAGTTTGACAGTCTTGCCCTATACCAAAGTGGCTCTAATATGCTGTTTGTCAAAATAGAATTTTACCAAGGTGGCTTTGGCAGACTACACTGTAACATTTCCAGTATAATAAAAGTCTGACCTCTCACATACTTATTTGCAGAGGACTCGAGAGAGCATGCTTATAATGCATGCGTAATGAATATATTTAAGCAATATTGCGGATATTGTTAGAAACCTTATCAATAATGTCCTCTTGCTTTTTCATGTTGGTTGTAATATAAATTGATTTTTTTTCTCCCTTTGAGCTTATTTTGTTTTTTCACTTTTAAAATTATTTCTCTTTTCCCTGTATATACAGCCTCTCTCTCTCTCTCTCTCTGTGTGTGTGTGTGTGTGTGTGTGTGTGTGTGTCTCACTTGAGTTTTTGAGTTTGAGTTTTATTGGTTTTTTTATATCGCCCTACTCCCAAAGGACTCAGGGCGGTGTACAGCCAGAATAAAAACAAATATAAAAAAGTTAAAAAGCTTTTAAAAAACATATTAAACCTTGGCCGAAACGTGGGGGGGAAAACCCCAAACTAACCCTGATTAAAATTAATAAAAATTTGAATTTAAAAATCATGTTTTATGCCACACTTGATAAGCCTTTGCCATGCAAGTGAAGTGCAGCAGCAAGATGAAAACACAGATACTCCTCGACTTACGATTGTTCATTTAACAACTATTGAAAGTTATGACAGTGCTGAAAAAAAGAGTCTTATGCCCAGTCCTCACACTTCTGACTGTTGCAACATGTCCTCAGTCACACAATCAAAATTCAGGAGCTTGCGTTTATGATGGTTGCAGTATCTTGGAGCCACATGATCACCGTTTACGATATCTCAAGGGGCTTTTAACAATCCAAATCAATAGGGATGAGTTTGATTCGCTTACCGACCCTGTGATTCACTTAACGGCTGTGGCAAAAAAGGATTGTGAACTCATACGTGACTCACTTAATGTCACTTAGCACCAGATGTTCGGGTCCCAATTGAAGCCGTAAGTTGAGGATTACCTGCACTTGCACTCTTGTATGGTTTATATCCCTTTTTTTAAAAATCCCCGGGGAAGAAAATTGCTTAGCAGTAATAAAAGTTAAGGAGAAAATGGTTTTCTATAAAAATAAGGTATTAAAAATAAGATGAATGAGTCAGCTTTAACAGTAACTAAGAAGAAGGATTTCAAAGATCCTTTGGATAGTAAACACTCTCAGCATGTGATTATTCATCATGAATGTGCTGTTAACTCCCCAGAGCAGCGAGATTATCTTCTTTCAGTTTCTCAGGTTTTTCTTCCCTTCCTTTTTTTTTTTTTTTTGCAATCCTGTAACAAGTTTATTTGACTTCATTTAGTGCTCAAGGATGTTACAATCCTATTCTGCCAACTTTTGCAATTTGCTCCAACTCTGCATATTGTTCAGAATAAAAAAAATGAGGTGTGCTTAGAATTCTGTAGCTTATTTGAGGAAATAAAACTTTTTACACTTATAATATGCTAAAGAATGTAATTTTTGAAGGCGTGGGCGGAGCCCTTGCTGATGTTAGCTGGCCATGGGTGTCAAAACAGGCAAGGTGCAGGGGTGGGTTCCTGCCAGTTCTAACCTCTTCTGTAGAAGAGGTTCCACAAATCTACAGTGCTGTTTAGAACCGGTTCCAGCTTCCTCCCCCCCGCCCATCCGCCCATCCTCAAGATGAAGAAGGAATTCTGGAAGTTGAAGTCCACAAGTCTTAAAGCTGTCAAGTTTGAACACCCCTGGGGTTTTTTCTAAAGGGTTAGGGGTGCAAGGGTCTTGAAACTTGACAGCTTTAAGACTTGCGTGCTTCAAATGCCAGAGTTTCTGAGCCAACATTTTGGTTTCTAAGCAAGAACGTTGTTAAGTGAGTTTCACCACATTTTACAAGCTGGCCACGCCCACCCAGTCACATGACTGCCAAGCCACTCCCACCCAGTCACATGGCCAGCAAGCCACTCCCACAAAGCAGACCACACCTACAGAAGAGGTTCTAAAAAATTTTGAAACCCACCACTGATTTCCTCCCTGATTTATACCCTCTCTTGGACCTTGTAGCATTTTTACCTTTTCTCAAGCCTCTATGAACAAAGAAAATAGTCAAGCCAACTTTTGGGAAAGGCTGAGAATGTATCTTACCCAAGCCCATTTTGATGTTTTTCTTTTTCAAATGTTTCTTTTCCTTTTAAAATGCTCTCTTCTATGGCTATGCATCAAAGAGGTGAGAAATGACAGGGTAAGGAATGAGGGGGTGAGTGCTTAGCAAGTTTGAGTGACAAACTTGAGTGGCTTAGCTAACTTTAAACATTTAGGTGTGACAACAGATTCTAAGCGGACTGCTAGCGCGTGACTGGCCTGGGCCTATGAACTAGGCCTGAGAAGGATGGACAAACGGCCAGAAATGTATAAAATATGCTGAGATCTGAAACTAATGTGGTTTCTTTCCCGGGTGTGTATTGAAACCCTCCAGCCTTTGCAAACGCTTCATATAAAATCCTTGTTTTGTATAGCCAACGACTTCGGAGTTGAGTTTTACTCCTCACAGTGAGAAAGGACTCTTTCCAACTGAATTAATACAGTACACCAGTTGCACTCTTTCCTAGAACACTGATGTAATCTCTATTCCTACTCTTGTTACTGTAATTCATACCATTTGGGGATGTATTTTAAGGCCACTTGAAATCTTCAGTCGGTATAAAATGAGGCTGCTGATGAGCTTCCTAGTCAATCTCCACATTACCATATGAAATCATAACCCTTCAATGGCTATTGATTTGTTTCAGAATGCAATGACGGATGCGGAAAATCAGCCGCAAGGCATCTACGGCTCAGGCCCTGTTTTTGAGATGGCCTGCCCCAAATAAATTCCACCCTCCCCTATTGGGATGATGTTAAAATAGCTAAGACCAGTAGGGGGCACTACCCAACTGATTCTCTTTAGTGGGACACTGCAGGCAAAGGAATTCACCACACAATGTTTCATCTACAACCTTTTTAACAGACCTTGCAATTGATGGCTATACAGTGCATTAGTTTTAGAGCTCTCTTGGCCGGGCTGTCGGTGGCTTGCAGGAAAAGAAATCTTATAGAAACGAAGTAGCTCTGCTTTCATCCCCCCCCCCCCCACCATATGTTCTCATACTAGAGAATTGGATGGGTGAGGGTTGGTCTAGGCCAGTGATGGCTAAACTTTTTTGGCTCGCGTGCTAAAAGCAGGGGGAGCGCAGGCGGGTCATACGTGGGCGTGCCACACCCATAATGCTATGTGTGTGACCCCCTGCTTTTGGCGTGCTTTTTTTGCCCTCCCCAGGCTCCAGAGGCTTTCTAGGAGCCTGGGGAGGGTGAAAACAGCCTCCCTTCCCCACCTCTAGAGACTTCAGGAGCTTCCCTGAAGCCTCCAAAGAGCGAAAAATGGCCTCAAAGGAAGGCCTAAATCAGCTGGCCAGCGCACACATGCGCGCTGGAGCTGACAGGGCCATGCCTTGCGTGCCCTAAGAAATGGCTCCGCGTGCCACCTGTGGCACCCGTGCCATAGGTTCGTCATCACTGGTCTAGGCCTTTTGCTAGAGCAGAGTTTCTCAACCTTGGCAACTTAAAGATGTCTGGACTTCAACTCCCAGAATTCCCCATCCAGCGAATTCTGGGAGTTGAAGTCCAGACATCTTCAAGTTGCCAACGTTGAGAAACACTGTGCTAGTGCCCTCAAAACTCATTCTCCATAAGAGAAGAAGGTGGGGATGGTGTTTGTGTAGTTTTTATTAGCCTGGTCAGGATAGTTTTGAAACCAAATGCAATGTACGCTCATCAGGTGCACGATGTGTGGGTTCAAATCCCATTAAAGGTTGAACATAGAACATCTAATATGAAAACTACACCCTAAGACTCCCAATGAGAATGGAATCGATTGTGTAGTGCCTCCTATTGGTGAGTAGCTAATACAAAATGATAATAGCATGAGGCCCAAACCAATGAGGATCACAAACTCTTTACATGTAGTCCTCGACTTACAATATTAATTTAGTGATGTTCAAAGTTACAACAGCACTGAAAAAAGTGACTTATCACTGTTTTTCACCCGTATGACAGTTGTAGTTTCCTCATGGTCCTGTGATCAAAATTCAAATGCTTGGCAATTGATTCATATTTATGAGGGTTGCATTGTTTTCATAAGAAACGGTGGTTGTGAAGCCTTGGGACTTCTGGAGTGGCCCATGTGTGCAGGGTACTCGGCTGGCTCTGGCTGTGCCCAGAGGCGCCGCCACAACCAACCGCCTCCTCCAGCTCGGGTGTCCTGCACAAATGGGCCGTTCCAGGAGCCCAAAACTTTGCAACCGCTGCCTCCTCCAGCCCGGGCACTGCCTGAGCAAGCCGAGTGGCCTGCACACGCGGGCCGCTCCAGGAGCCCGAGGCTTCGCAACCACTGCCTCCTCCAGCTCAGGCGCTGCCTGAGTAAGCTGAGCGCCCTGCGCACATGGGCCGGTCCAGGAGCCCCGAGTCCACCTGAATGGCCGTTTCCTTCCATCCCTGGGAGCCATCTCCCAGGCAGACGGAGCAAATGGAGCATCCCGGGCAGACGGAGCGAGATCCTAGGGCCACGCCCATTGACCACAGCCGCCACTTCAAGAGCAGGCTGCTCGGCTCACTCCCAGTGCCATCCGGGTGACAGCAAAGAGCCCCAGCCTGGCGCCCCTCCTTGTCAAAAATTTTCACCACCATTTCGATAGGTGTGACTTGTGTGTGGGTGTGTCATGTGACTAAGTGTGTGTGAGTGATGTCAAGTTGGCCACGCCCACTAAGTCACATGTTTTTCCACCTAGCCACGCCCACTGAACCGTTAGTAAAAAAAATTGAAACCCACCCCTGGACCAGGCCCTAGGAAATGCACTTTAACAAAGACAACAATAGGTAAATGAAACACAGCTGTTTTATCACAAATATATAAGGACAATTTGCAGGCTTCTGTTAACAGCTCATTTTCAAATTGCCCCATTAAAAATCATTGGCCCCACATTGGGAACCACTGGTTTATATGTAACTCTTTCCTTGCTTCTTACTACAATTCACTGTGGTCGTGATGAAGGAATGTTTTAGATCTTTGCGACACAAAGGATGGAATTTTGAATAGCATTTCTTTTGAGTAGAGTAGAGTAGAACATACCTTCCAAAAATAATCTTCAATAGTTCAAAAGATGTATGCTTGAAGAAGATTCTCTGTTGTTGAGTAGGAATCATGCTGCTGATTGTCTTGGCCCATTGGCAATGGAAATATGACAATATAGGGTATGCTAATTATATGTAGCCATGCTGCCTCTTAACGAGCAACTTTCATTGCAAGGAAAATTGTAAACTTCAAAAAAAAAAAAGCTTAACATTCTCTTGCTGCTGTACCATTCACATCTTAACTTTCCCATCTCATGTAAATGACTGAAATGAGAATCCAGCGACTCACATTAGAAAATGTGTCTTAAAGTGTTTTCAGGGCACACCAGATGCTCGTCGGGTGGGGTGGGGGGGAAATAGAGAGGAGGATTTGCAAAGCAAATGTTCCTTTTCTCAAACTGAGCAGGTAAGAGATGTTTTTTTAAGCTTGGGAAATTGTTTTGATTGAAAGGGAGGAAAAGAAAGAATGGGAAATAATGTGCGACTCCTTAAAGCCTCTGCATACGATTTACTCCAGGGTTCTTTTTTTTTTTTTGCTCATCATAATTAAACTAGGATACTGCATAACTGATTAATTAAGATTGCCCTACAAATTTACATGCGTGCTACACACACACACACACACACACACTCATTTGCATTCTTTTTGCAAAAGGTTTAAAGCTGTGTTTATCAACCTTGGCAACTTGAAGATGTGAGGACTTCAACTCCCAGAATTCCCCAGCCAGCAAATGCTGGCTGAGGAATTCTGGGAGTTGAAGTCCGGACATCTTCAAGTTGCCGAGTTTGAGAACCACTGCTTTAAAGCCTTTTTACAGAAACTTAAACAGTAAAAATAGGCAACTGATTTTCTATTGTGCATTATTATGCATTACTTTGTAGGGGTGCATATGTGCACATGATGTAATAGTTATTAAGTGTTGGTCTCATCTATTTTATGCCCATGTGGACAACAAATCCATTTCTTTCTAAGGGACCACCTGACTGAGAAGCTTCAACAAGGATGTGTGTAATAAAGATGTTGTTGAATGCTACTTATTCAATATCCTTTTTGGATATTGAAATGCCTTTCTGGTATACTGGGACTCCAAATCCCAGAGGTTTGCAACTCTACGAACTGGACTCCAGCCACAGCTGGACAGCACTATACCAGGCAGGTCAAAGGCACATGGTGGCTTTACACATGAGGTGGCCCAGTCCAGCCAGTTAATGCTTGATTTGATTTTGATTTGATTTGGTTTTATTCGATTTGTATCCCGCCCTTCTCCAAACGGACCCAGGCCGGCGCACAGGAAAATTAAAATAATATACAAAACAATACAAAAATACAAAAATTTAAAAACCTATTAAATATGAAATCCTGCACTAAAACCAATTAAAACCCCCATTTTAAAACTATCTATACTAGTCAACAGTGGAGACTATGTAAGGCCGGCTTGATGAAAAAATGTTTTTTTAAACACTGGCGGAAGAGGCGGAGGTCAGTAATGGTACGGAGTTCAGGGGGTAGGTCGTTCCACAGGGCAGGGCCCGCCACAGAGAAGGCCCTTCCCCTGGGTGTTGCCACTTGGCATTGCCCGGCCGACGGCACCCTGAGAAAGCCCTCTCTGTGGGAGCGTATCGGTCTAAGGGATGTATGGGGCAGGAGATGGTCTTCCATGGACAGCCGGGAATCCAGGAGGACATCCAAATTGTGCGCCCTCTCCACGGGGGCCGGTGTTTCACCCCCAATGGCCAGAGTTGGAGTAATCTGGCTGAACCGGGGTGCTGGAAACCACAGCCACTCAGTCTTGGACGGGTTGAGCTTGAGTTTGTTACTACCCATCCAGATCCGTACGGCTTCCAAACACCGGGACATCACCTCAACGGCATCGTTGGGGTGATCTGGGGTGGATATGTACAGCTGAGTATCATCATGCTTTTCTACTTCATGTTGTGTCAGACAGCATGGATATGGAAAACAGAGGCACATGGAGAAAAGCAGAGTCCAATTATCCAGAAATGGGTTAGAGGAAGATCAAAATGATTTCCAGTTGAAAGAAACAAAACAAGAAACAAGAACTGATCTGCATTGAGTTAGTCAACTGCCATGGATATCTGGCATAGACCACCAAAACTGAAACAAAAGCAATAGCTTTGAGGGTTAAACATGTAATTGTGTAATACTTAAGAGATTAACAGAGTTGGAAGGGACCTTGCAGGTCATCTAGTCCAACCCCCTGCCCAAGCAGGAGACCTTACATCTGCCTCAACCTAGGATCGAACTCACAACCTCCTGCTTGTGAGGCAAGAACTCCACCTCTAGGCCCCATGTCTTTTATCTTTTATTGGCCTTTCCAATGGACTGCAGAAGAATACAAGATAGCACCTCATACTCAACTGGTTAATGTTTGTGAGAGAGTGCAAATACACACATAGAATAAAAAAATTGTCTGTTCACCTACAAATATGAAATTGGCTTTGAATTTCACTAGGTTAAATTCACTAGGTGAGGCAAACTCCTTCCCTCCCCTCCCTTCCCCTCTCCTCTCCATTTTTGCATTTCTTAACTCTCCAACAACCATTGATCCTCTGGTGATGGACAGAACTGCTCAAACCACACAGTGTAAACTAAGTGAGTATAAAAACACAAAAACAATACTACCACCACCACTAATAATGAAATACAGTACATGCAGTCATAAGAAACTTGTCAATCCATAATGTTTCATATTTCTAAAAAGGCTTCATGATGTGTATTATTATTTTTTTTGCTTTTTAAAAAGCTCTTTTTATTTTGGCACTAGAAACATTAGAAAGGCACAGATGCCAAAGGAGCCCTTCTGGAAAGGGCATATCAAGTAGCTTTAAAGGCACGGTTTCCATGGGATCTTATAGCTATGCTTCCACACCCACTATGTTTTTTCTCCCAGCGGTTGTTCTTTTCAGCATTGTAAAGTTAACAACTTTCTGTGATCAGTGTTATAAGTGCTTCCTTCCTCTTTGCAGGAGGGAAGGTGGATGAAACATCTCAGAGGAATGCTTGTTTTTTAAAAAAAAAAATTCAGAGTGAGCTTCTTCGGCAGTCATAAAAAGTGATGCCCACAATAGCTGTGTTGAAAATGAATGTTTGGTTAAGTGAAATGCTTTTCCACAGGTGAAGCTAATGCTGTCATTTCCTGGTTTGTATTTGCTAGAAGAAAGGGTGATTCTTCTGTATCATGAGCGCTATTTGAATAAACGAAGTCATATATTGATATACAGTATCGGAGCGGCTACATCATAGCACATTAAATCTTAAGTTATCTGAGATGGACTTTTAGATTTGTATACGCTAGAAATGGAAGTTACGTCAGGCTGTTTATTCCAGCATGCGTGCAATCAGTTATTACCAATCAATTATTTTTTTAAAAAAAGTAATACAAAATGGATAAAGTATTCGAAACATATACAACGTGGCTATGTCTATGTTTTACATGCACACCCACACATCAACTGGAACCTAGGCAATGCTTATTTATATATTACATACTCGGCACATATTCATACTGCTCTCACCCCCTTCCCCCAAATATATATTTCAAAGTACTTCACACTAACATAGACATCCACCAAATCCAGTTGAACTCAGCCAAGCACCTGATTTTTATCTATGATTCTATGATCCAGTTGTGGCAACCTGCTTCTTCATCTCATGGAGCCAGAGGTGGGTTTCAATTTTTTTTACTACCACTTCGGTGGGCGTGGCTAGATGGGGGGGCATGCGACTGAATGGGTGTGGCCAACTTAATGTCATGCACACTCAGTCACATGACCCCCACCACCAAGCCATGCCCACTCAAACGGTGGCAAAAAGTTTTGACGGGGGGTGGGGGCAGGCTCTAGCCTCGCTGGAGCTAAGGGAGCGCCTGCAAGCTACCCAGTAAGAAAAAAAAATGTTTTTGTCCTCCCTGGCCCCCAGGAATACTTTGCAGGCTTCAGCAGGGCTGGGCAAAAAGTAGGTGGAAAATAGGCTGTTTTTCCCATTAACAGGGGCATTTTTGCCTTCCCCCCCTTGATTAATGGTTTAATTTTAAATTCAACATTTTTAATTGTTTTAACTACGTTTTTTAGCACAGATTTAACTATTTAATGCTATTTTATATTGTGTCTATTTGCTGTGGGTGTTTTATTCTTTCTGTGCACCGCCCTGAGTCCCACCAGGGAGAATAGGGCGGTATATAAATCTGATAATAAATAAATAAATATAAACACCTCCATTTTTGCGAAAAATGGCCCTTCTCTGGGACTCTTTCTGACTGCACTCTGGAGAACTGGGGACGTACTGCCTCTCTCAAGTCTTTTTGGGTCGTCCTCCCCCCCACCCTCCAGGCAGGTCACATGCCAGTCCAAAATCCTTCACCCATCAGCCTTTGCTGAGAGCAAGTCCTCCTTGTTTGCAAAGTGGCTATCAAAGAGAATTAAGCGGATGTGGTGCTGCCACTTCTTCGCAACAGCCGAGGACCTTTTCCGTTTGGAGCTGCAAGCTGTGGGGAGGTGTGGTGGCTGCAATGCTGGCAGCTTTGGGGGGCTCCTTCCCTCAGTGGTTCATTTTCTTACCTCTAGGTGGCTATGCTGGCTTTGTCCTTGAAGGCTGCTGCTCCGTGCCTTTTGATCTTTCTCAGACGCAAAGAGAAGCGATGCTGTGAAGGGACCGAGCCTGCTGCTGAAATGGAAGCCAAGAGGCTTCTTTTCTACCCAGCCGCTGGCGCAGGGTGCCAAAAAGACCTCCGGTCACTGCCACCAGCTTCGCACATGTGCAGCTTTCTTTCACCCTGCGGCCAGCGTCTAGGTGGAAAAGAAGCCTTCGATCCTCTGGCACTCAAAAAGGCAGCTGAGAGGCTTCTTTGCCAGCCAACCGCTTCCCAGCTCCGGTCAGCTTACCTTCTAATGGATGCGAGCAGTGACCAGGGGACCTGTTCGGGGGAGTGGCCAGCCTCCCGTTACTACTGGTTTGGAGAGTCAGCCCCAATTTTTACTACTGGCTCTACTGAACAGGTGCGAACCGGTAGAAACACACCTCTACCTGGAACCGTATCTTGGCCATCCTAGTATTCATCCAGTGATACAGTCTTAGGTTAAGTCAAAATAATGTTTCTGGACTTTGTGCTTTGAAGTGGAAAAAAATCCAAAACGTTGACTTTGGGTTTGGCTGATTAGATAGGTTTGTTGTTATATAAATAGTTTCAGTTTCAGTTTCAGTTTCATTATATTTATATACCGCCCTATCTCCCTGGGGGGACTCAGGGCGGTGCACAGGAAATAATAAAAACATAGCAATAAATACAATAAATATTAGAACTGGGTTAAAAATAAATTAAATTTGGAGCCCGTGCTAAAACAATTTCATTACAAACCCAATTTAAAATCACATTTAAAACTATACCAGGCCGGGCTTCCGGTTCCGGCTCCAGCGGCGACGGGCGAGCCTGGGGCTCGCTCGCCGCTTTGTTACCTTTTCTGCCCCCCCACGGGGGCGAGGCATCCGGTTACCGGAGGTCTCCCGTAGGGTCGGCTCGGAGGAGACGTTTCTCCTCACGGCGGTGGGGAGAGCGATCCCCTCCGCGACCTAGGTGAGGAGGAACATGCTGCGGGGGGTTCTCCCTTCGCCAACGGCTGTCGGCGCCATTCACTTTAATGTAGAGGGCTGAGCGGAGGAGATCGGAAGGCTCGCCGAGGCTTCAGCTGCGAGGGAGAGTGAGTTTTAAAAAGACTTTTTTTCCTTGCTGCCAGCCAGGCTGAATGGACTGGGAGGGGGGTGTTTGTTTTCAAAAAAAACCCCTCGGACTTAAGCGGCACTTAAAAATGGCTTCTCTGGGAGAGAAAGCGGAAATCTTAAATCCGGACGGTCTCTAACAAGGGAAAGTGGTATGCGGCTACTTGCAACATTGTTTCTAGGTCTGGCTGGTTAAAATTTTTTTTATTTTTCTACTCTCTCCTCTGGGCTCTGAGATGGGCGGTGGAAAGTGGCTTTTCTTTGTCCCTGCCTGACTATTTTTAACTATGGAAAATTCCCAGCGTCTCTTTACAAGTGGGACTCTCTCTGGATATTAATGAAGAATTTTTTTCTTGTTGGATTTGTGATTCCTTTCTGGATTACCTTCGTTATTATAACTATTGAGCTGGAAAATTGTCTCTCTCTTGGTTCCTGAATTTTACAACGTTTCAACCTTGATCTGAACTTTTGGCTCCCGGTTAGTCTCACCAACCCCACCCTGAAAACGCCATTTTGGCTGGCATTGACTTTAACAGTTAATCATGGCTCAAGAAACAGCACTGGCAAGCTTAGAACAACGGATGGCTTCTCTTGAAACTGTTATACAAACTTTGGTAAACGAAATTCAGGCCCAGAGGGCTGAAAACATCAATTTCAAGAAGGAGCTATTGGACACAAGGAAGCAGGTGCTGGAAAACACACAGAAGACTGAAGAATTGGAAGGGGGGTTGGTGGAGGTTAAGGGAGAGATTAAAAATGTTACTAAAGAGGTTGGGGAAATAGATGGGCATGTGTCTAGGATTGATATGGAAAGAATGACATATTTTTTGAGATTTCAGAACGTTCTTGAGGAATCTGGTGAATGCCTCCCTGATCTCATGAGCACAATTTTAGCAGACTATTTACAAAAACCTAAAGATGAGATCAGGGGGGACATTGACCTAGCCTATAGAATTAACTCAGCATATGCCAGGATAAATGAAGTGCCTAGAGAGATACATGTGAAATTTGTTAGAAGGTCAACCAGAGAGGAAATCCTGAGGGCGCAGAGAGAGAACCCTTTAATTTACCAACAAAAAACGGTCACTATCTTGAAGCAGATTCCTAGAAAGATTCGAGAAGCAAGGAGGAAATTTTCCTTCTTGTCTAAAACATTGTTTGATCATGGGATTTGGTTCAAGTGGGTGACACCCGAAGGGATGCTGGTGTTCTGGGAAGGAGGAAGAGTGAGGATTAAAACAGTTGCTGAGGCGGAAGCCTTTCTTAAAAAATATTCCTCTGCCCTGGGGGAAGATCCAGGGGGGACGGAGGGGGCCACGGCCCCGCCCGCTCGGGGCCAGGGAGGAGAAAAAGAAGATACAATAGCCAAGAGACTTAGATCGAAAAAATAACTTTGCCTTGATTTTTCTGAACAATTTTGCATAATATCTGGATTTTTTGTAAATGTCTGACAGCATGGAATTGAGAATTTAGGTATATGTACTTGCTTTTACCTTGTAGTGTTATGAAAAATGCTTTTTTTGTTATCTTTTTATTGTGTATTTTGAAGTCTCGGAAGGGCCGACGACTCTGACGTGAATGCTCTCAAAATTTCTTTGTATCCCTTACCCTACCCTATAGAAAAATGTAAAACCAAAACTATACCAGGCCGGCTGCATGAAATAGGTGCGTTTTTAGTGCCCGACGGAAGAGGCGCAGATCCGTGATAGTATGAAGGTCAGGGGGCAGGTCATTCCAGAGGGCGGGGGCTGCCACAGAGAAGGCTCTCCCCCTGGGGGTCGCCAGCCGGCATTGTCTGGCAGACGGTACCCTGAGGAGGCCCTCCCTGTGGGAGCGGACAGGTCGAAGGGAGGTATGTGGTAGGAGGTGGTCCCGCAGATATCCAGGTCCCATGCCATGGAGCGCTTTAAAGGTGGTTACTAACACCTTGAAGCGCACCCTGAAGGCCACAGGTATCCAGTGCAGCTCGCACAGGTGAGGTGTTATATGGGAGTATTTCGAGACTCCCAGGATCCCCCGCACGGCTGCATTCTGGACTAGCTGGAGCCTCCGAGTGCACCTCAAGGGAAGCCCCATGTAGAGAGTGTTACAGTAGTCCAGGCAGACAATGACAAGGGCTTGAGTGACTGTGCATAGGGCACCACGATCTAGAAAGGGGCACAACTGGCATATCAGGTGTACCTGATAAAAAGCCCCCCTGGCCACAGCTGTCAAATGGTCATCCAACGACAGCCGAGAATCCAGGAGGACACCCAAGTTGCGGGCCCTTTCCGCGGGAGTTAGTGACTCGCGCCCGATAGCCAGAGATGGAACCAACTGGCTATATCGTGGTGCTGGGAACCACAGCCACTCAGTCTTGGACGGGTTGAGCCGAAGCCTGTTTCTTCCCATCCAGACTCGCATGGCCTCCAAGCACCGGGACATCACCTTGACGGCATCGTTGGGGTGGTCAGGGGTAGAGATGTACAGCTGGGTGTCATCAGCGTACTGGTGGAACTCTACCCCCAAACCACGGATGATCTCGCCCAGCGGCTTCATATAGATGTTGAACAGGAGGGGTGAGAGGACCGACCCCTGAGGCACCCCACACATGAGCTAATAGATGATGATGATGATGATGTTATTTGTGTCTGATTTTTGGTAATTCTATGGCCAGGTCTCTCCATATTTCCCTGCATTACTTCTGTGAATTGTTCTACGCTCTAGCTGGGGTCAGCTTTGATGGTGTCCAGCCACTGTGTTCTTTTGGTGTTTGACCTCAGTGGGCCAGGGTGGGTGTAGCCTGGATGGGCGTGGCCAGCTCAACATCACTTCTGTCAGGGGTGCCTGTGGTGATTCGAGTGTTCTACCAGGGGAAATGGGCTCCCGAGCTCCATTTTCATCTACCACACCCTCCTGCAACCCTCTGCCAATGAAAAGGGAGCTTAGGAGGGCCACCCTCCCAAGCTGTGTTTTCACTGGCAGAGGGTTACAGGAGGATGTGGCAGCTGAAAACGAAGCTCGGGAGTCCATTTTCACTGGCAGAAGCATCATGGGCCGGTCCTTTGCTATTTCCAGGATGGCTCCGTGGGCCAGATCTAAGTACTCCATGGGTCAGAGGCAGCCCCCGGGCCTTGAGTTTGACACTCTTGATCTAAGCACAATAGCGTAGAGCACAGGTTTTTTTCCAGCAACTTTAAAATATAAGTACTCCCAGAATTCTGAGAGAATGAGGAATTCTAGGAGTTGAAGTCCACACATTTTAAAAGTGTTGTGGTTGAGAAACACTGGGGTAGACCATAAGGCTCTGTGCCTTATGTTTGCCATTGTCTTGGTCTGGCCTTCTACTGGTATCAAATGCTGGTCAGCCAAATAAATACCCTTTATTTATTTATTTATTAAATTTATCTCCCTGTCAAGCAACTCTGGGTGGAGATTCTGGACTTTTGGCTGATGGTGAGTGACGTTTTTTCTGTGCTCATAGGATTTGATGAATGACACGGTGCAATAACTTCTTTGGATGTTTCTTTACTTTGGATATTTCATTTATTAAGAAAACACATCAAAGCTAATGGCATCAGTTAGCTTTATTTTCCCCAGTCTGGCTCTGCAAGCAGAATTTACCTCTGGCTAATTGCATTCCAAAGCTTGCTTCCTCCTTGCCTTTTCCCCCTGCTAATGCTGCTGCTCGACTTTTAAAACTGTTTTGTAGACAGAACTTCTGTTTTTCTCTACTACTGAATACCAGACCTTAATTTTCTCTAACTGCATACATATTAGCAAGCTATAATTTGCTCTATCATGTCGTTGCACGTGATTATTTCTAATTATTCTACCCTCTATTTATGTCATGTTTTAGAGATAAGAAAATGGATAAATATATACTCTCTGGCTTTCTCTGTCAGATTGACGTGGGCTTTCTCTCTCTGGCTTGCCGGACATTTTCGCTTTTGGTCCTTGAGTGATCATCTGCAGTGAACAAACCAAGTTCCATGACATGTTTTCTTCTTCCAGTCTTCAGTCAGTCTCTTTCCAGAGTTCACTCAATAACTCTCTTCAGTAATCTTCCCTGAATGTGTCTTTCGACCAATGAGCATCTTGTCAGTGGAGATTCTCCATCATCCAGGTCAGGCCCCAAAGGTGCTTTTTCAAGAAGCAACTTTATTTTTGCTTGAAGAAGTTTTGCTTCTCATCCAAGAACTTCCCTGACTGAATGGTGGGGAATCGAAGGATTTATATTCCTTGCAGACACCTAGTCATTAGCACTCTTTCTAAGAGTCATTGGGGACATTTGGAGGCTTATCTGTGCCTTCAGAGTCACTGAACTAGGGCAAATGGGGGGGGGGGAACCACCTTTCTGGAACTGCTGAAAGGACGGTGTGGTAAACAGGAGATAGGTCATGTCACATCAACCCCCACCCACCCCAAAGTTTCTCGAGAAAGTTTTAATGTGCATGGCAGGGGTGGGTTCTACAGTGCCGTTTAGAACCGGTTCCAGATCCTTCCCCCTTCCCCCCCATCTGCACATCATCAAGATGAAGAGCGAGAGGAGGAATTCTGGGAGTTGAAGTCCTCAAGTCTTAAAGCTCTCAAGTTTGAACACCCCTGGGGTGTTTTTTTCTTGTAACTTGACAGCTTTAAGACTTGTGTGCTTCAAATGCCAGAGTTTCTAAGCCAACATTTTGGTTGCTAAGCAAGAGCGTTGTTAAGTGAGTTTCACCACATTTTACAAGTTGGCCACGCCCACCCAATCACATGACTGCCAACCCACTCCCACTCAGTCACATGGCCGGCAAGCCACTCCCACAAAGCAGGTCACACTTACAGAAGAGGTTCTAAAAATTTTTGAAACCCATCACTGGTGCATGGCCACTTTGAGCCCTCTTTTAAACCAGTGATCCTCTCTGTGCAGAATGTGGACTTAGCTGTATTCAAAAGATTGGCCTTTGTCTTTCAGATGCAGATGAACTGCTGAATTATGTCCTGTTGGGTTTGTTCTCCTATGATTTTAGTCATCAGTGATGACTAGCCTTTTTGTTGCTGTGTGATAAAAGTGGTGCGCACCCATAATGCAATGCATACATGACTCTCCCCATGTGCCCCACCTCCCCGTGCATGCATGCATGACCCCTACATTCCCCCTGCCCCTCATGGATGCGTGTGTGTCTCCTGTATGCGCCCGCCCCCCGCACATGCACGGCAGAGACCCGAAAACCAGCTGGCTGGCGGTAGGCACTACATGTGCTATAGAGCTGCCTGCAATACAATACAATAGCAGAGTTGGAAGGGACCTTGTAGGTCTTCTAGTCCAACCCCCTGCATGGGCAGGAACCTTATACCATTTCAGACAAATGGCTGTCTAACATCTTTTTAAAGACTTCCAGGGTTGGGGCATTCACAACTGCTGGAGGCAAGCTGTTCCAGAGGTTAATTGTTCTTACTGTTAGGAAATTTCTCCTTAGTTCTAAGTTGCTTCTCTCCTTGGTTAGTTTCCACCCATTGCTCCTTGTCCTGCCCCCAGGTGCCTTGGAGAAAAGTTTGACTCCCTCTTCTTTGTGGCACCCTCTGAGATATCGGAACACTGCTATCATGTCTCCCCTGGTCCTTCTCTTCATCAAACTAGACATACCCAGCTCCTGCAGCCGTTCTTCATATGTCTTAGTCTCCAGTCCTCTAATCATCTTGGTTGCTCTTCTCTGCACTCTTTCCAGAGTCTCCACGTCTTTTCTACATCGTGGCGACCAAAACTGTATGCAGTATTCCAAGTGTGGCCTTACCAAGGCACTATACAGTGGCATTAACACTTCACGCGATCTAGATTCTATCCCTCTGTTGATGCAGCCTAGAACTGTGTTGGCTTTTTTGGCAGCTGCTGCACACTGCTGGCTCATATTTAGATGGTTGTCCACTAGGATTCCGAGATCCCTCTCACAGTTGCTACTATCGAGCAAGGTACCACCTATACTGTACTTGTGCATTTGGTTTTTCTTGCCTATATGTAGGACCTTACTTTTTTCACAATTGAATTTCATTTTATTAGACAGTGCCCAATGTTCAAGTTTGTCTAGATCCTTCTGTATCTTAAGCCTATCTTCTGGAGTGTTGGCTATTCCTGCCAGCTTGGTGTCGTCTGCGAATTTGATGAGTTCCCCATTTATCCCCTCATCCAAATCGTTGATGAAGACGTTAAAGAGTACTGGGCCTAAAACAGAGCCTTGGGGGACTCCACTGCATACTTCCTTCCATGTAGATGCAGTTCCATTGAGGACTACACGTTGAGTGCGGTTGGTCAGCCAGTTGCGAATCCATTTGGTGGTGCTGCTGTCTAACCCACAATTTTCTACTTTATCTAATAGTAGGTTATGGTCTACTTTATCAAATGCCTTACTGAAGTCCAGGTAAATTATATCAACAGCATTCCTCTGGTCCACTGATTTTGTTACTTTGTCAAAGAATGCAATTAGATTCGTCTGGCATGATCTGTTTTTGACAAACCCATGTTGGCTTTTGGCTATTACTTTGTTTGCTTCTAGGTGTTCACTTATTTGTTGTTTAATTATCTTTTCCAGAATCTTTCCTGGTATTGAGGTCAGGCTGATGGGTCTATAGTTTCCTGGATCTGTTTTTTTTCCTTTTTTGAAGATGGGAACCACATCTGCTCTTTTCCAGTCTTCTGGCAGTTCCCCGGTGCTCCAGGATCTCTGAAAGATATAGTTCAGTGGTTCTGAGATCTCGTCTGCCAGTTCCTTCAGAACCATGGGGTGTAATCCATCCGGTCCTGGTGATTTGAACTCGTCCAGGGCAGACAGGTGCTCACTTACCATTTTCTTCCCTATTTCAACTTGTGTTCCTAATCTGATATTTGTGGTGCTGTTTTTGATTGATTGGACTGTTTTATCCCTTTGTGTAAAGACAGATGCAAAAAAAGAGTTAAATAGTTCTGCTTTCTCCCTGTTGCTTATCATCTTCTTGCCATTTTCTCCCAGCAGTGGACCAATTGTTTCCTTAACTTTTTTCTTATTTTTAACATGTTGGAAGAAGCTTTTTTTGTTATTTTTTACTTTTTTGGCAAGCCTTTCTTCATTGTGAGCCTTAGCTTTCCTCACTTCGTCTTTACAGGCTCGGGCTATTTGCTGATATTTTGCCTTGGTTATGTCCCCCTTTTTCCACTTTTTATATTTATCCTTTTTGTCTTTCAATTTGTCAGAGAGTTCTTTATGCAGCCATGCTGGTTTCTTTTGGGAACTGTTATTTTTCTTCTTCATTGGTATTGCGCTGGTCTGGGCTTTTATAATCTCATTTTTCAAAATTTCCCAAGCTTCTTGAGTTGTTTTCCCCTTGAGGATTCTCATCCATGGAATCCTTCCCAAGCTCTCTCTGAGTTTATTGAAATTAGCTCTCTTGAAGTCTAAGACTCTAGTTTGACTTTGTTCAACTACTTTTGTTTGCATAATGTTGAATTCCAGTATTTCATGATCGCTTGCCCCCAAAGTTCCTGTAGCTTCTACACCTTCTATCATTTCCTCTCTGTTAGTGAGAATTAAGTCCAATATTGCTGATCCACTTGTTCCCTTCTCTACTTTTTGGGAAACAAAGTTGTCTGCTAGGTTTGTTAGGAACCTGTTGGATCTTCCACTTGGTGCAGAGTTTGTTTCCCAATTGATGTCAGGGTAGTTAAAATCTCCCATTACTATTGCAATGTGCTTCCTACATACCTTAGTTAGCTGGTTAGCAAAAAGTACATCCACTTCCTCTGCTTGGTTGGGTGGCCTGTAGTATAGACCTATGACAATATCATTCCCCCCCCAACCTTTAATATTGACCCAAATACATTCAAGATAGTTCTCATCATTGTTGTGCTCTATTTCTGTAGAGATGTAATTATTTCTTATATATAGTGCAACTCCACCTCCTCTTTTATTTGGTCTATTTCTTTTAAATAATTTAAATCCTTCTAGCTGTATGTTCCATTTGTGGGTTTCATCCCACCAAGTTTCTATAATGGCAACAATATCGTATCTGCCCTCATTTACTTGAATTTCTAATTCACCCTGTTTATTCCTCATACTCTGTGCATTGGTGTATAGACATTTGAGTCCATTTTGATTGACCCTGTGTTTTCTGTCTACGAAACCTGTGTTATGCCTGACTATGGTTCTCTTTGCCCCTATTTCTTTGCCACTTGTATGGTTCATACTGCCACAGGTTTGCCATCGTAGTCCTATGTTGTGCCATTCATTTGTGAAATGTCTTCAAGGAAAAGCAAAGAAAGTCCAGTTGCCTCTTGAAAAAGCACCTTTGGGACCATAAGCACCTTGCTAATCAACCAGCATTATTCTTTAGTAAAACCAACACAGCATTTTCAAGAACCCCCATTGTCAAGGTCCATCCTAGGTTGTACCAACCATCGAAATGTCTCCTAATTCTTCCCAGTGATGTTCTTGAGACTCATTTCTCTACCTCTTCTTTCCTCCAATGGCATCATTTTCCTATGAGAAACTAAGTTATCTATATATAGTCTGCCTCTAATTATCTTCAAAGCATTCATTTGGGTTTTACGTAGATATATTACCAGCTAGCAGAAAACCATGGCTGAATGCAGATTGCCACTTCTACCATTGTATCTTTTTTTAATATAACTATTACAGGAGACGTGATGCAGGTTGTTTTTCTCATTTCTAACGCTGCTGCCAAAACTGTGATGCTGTAATAGACAGAAGAAGCCTCAGATACTATTCCACCAGTCTGAAATTCAGCTTATCATGGGTATTAGATTGATTTCCTGAAAGATGTGGATTTCCCGTTGAACCATCCTTTTTTGCAGTCTTAAATATCAACCAGTCAAACCTAATCATAACCTATACAGTCTATAACCAGGACACTAGAGCTGTCATGGCTCATAATCTGTAGACTCTTTTATCTTTATCACATGAGCAACATCAGGGCGTTGCATAGACAGAATTATTTCACATATGAAATATTGCTTAATGTGTATTTAAATATATGTATAACACCTTACTGGCTGATAATTTTAAAGGTTCATAATAACACAAGGAAAGTAATTAAGAGCAGCAAATAAAACTGTGACAAAGAGAGAGAAGAATTCTATCCATCTCTAATCAGATACTAATACTAATACTAATAGAAGAGAAAGAACTGGAAACAATTACAAAATACAAAAACCTGCAAACCAAAGTAGAATGACTGTGGCAAAAGAAACAGAGATGGTACCAATAGAGATGGGTGCTGTGGATTCAATCCCCAAACATCTGGAGCACCACTTAAACACTATCAGCATTGACAAAATCACCACGAATCAATTGCAAAAGGCAGCTTTATCTGGAACAGCTTACACCCCATGACAGTATCCTTAACACCATCAAACAACAACATTTGCCTATCCCAGGTCTTTGGGAAGGACTCAAAAGGTGGATAAAAATGCCAAATCCAGTGTAACCATTTGGCAAATTGTACAATCAATTATAATAATAATTGATGAATGAGAAGATACTCAAGCACAAAACACAATGTGACATCAAAAACAGTGGAAGAAAATAGGTAGAATTATTTTATCATATTAAAATATGTTTAAATAAATCCATCACTTTGCAGGTGATCTCAATCTGCCCTAAAAAAATGAACTCTGATATGGGCAGTCTTAACTATACCGTTGGAGGTACTGCTAACTATATGTACCTGAAAAGGAGAGACAGTCCTCTAATGCTGGGGTAGTCAACCTTTTTATACCTACCGCCAACTTTTGTATCTGTTAGTAGTAAAATTTTCTAACCGCCCATCGGTTCCACAGTAATGGTGATTTATAAAGTAGGGAAATCAATTAAATTAAAAAAGGAAAGTGCTTCAGAATCAGACAAAACCCCTACCGCCCACCCTGAAAGCTGGAACGCCCACTAGTGGGCCGTAGGGACCAGGTTGACTACCACTGCTCTAATGTCAGGTCCCAATGAACTGTTTAACCAGTAATAAATCTAGATACTAAGTTCTTGACAAGGCATATAAATAGCAATCAAACTAATCATCATCTTCTTTTAACGACCCCATAATTCCTTGCAGTCTGGGCACCTGAATGGATCTAGCAGAGTGTTTGAATGGCCAGATGCCCTCCTTGTTGCCAATGCAAAGTTTTGTTCAGTAAATATATTCTCAGTGCGCCCAGAGAGAGAAATATCTGCTTCTACCTAGGATCGAACTCACAGCCTCCTGATTGTGAGGTGAGAGCTCCACTTCTAGGCCACCACACCACTCCTAGCAATCAAAAATAATGGGTGCAATGTTTTCTATAGCGGATGAACAACAAATGACTTTCTTTTCTGATGCTATATTTTTGCGAAACTTTTCACCATATTTTACCATAGAGTCCAGCAGTTTGAAACTTGCTCTGGTAAAGCTCACAGTCAGGCTCACAGTCAAATATTTTTCTCTTTTCTCCTTGGCCAACCATTTTAGTACTTGTAAGTAACTTGAGCACTGACATCCAAGGCCCTCTGCTTGAAGATTTCCTTGGCCTGTTGTTTGACTAAAAATAAATAAGAATGCGGTAGACCTTGCTTTACCGTAGTTTTTACAAACTACTTTATCCAAATTAAGGACAGAGGCCTGCTGTTCTTCTAGGCAGAGCTTGAGTAATCCACCATAATTCATTTGTACGGTCTTCTACCAAAAATTAAAGCCCTGGTTTGATTAAGGCAAGTAGCATTGATAGATTTCATCTCTAATGGGCATGCTTTCATCTTATTCTGTGAAATAAATAGACCAGGGGTCATAGTTACGGTATTTCTGATTGAAGTAGGACTATTAAAGTTGGGAATAGATGGAAGAATAGTCTTTCCCACAATCTTGTGTTCACCAAACGAAATGTCTGAATTATTCTCAGCGGATATTTTTTTGGGGGGATTGTCTCCTGTTTGCATCATTATCATCATCATCATCATCACCACCACCACCACCTCAAATCAATGTTTCTCAACAGGATTCCCTGCAGATATGCTGAACTTGATTTCCCATTATTTTGTCCATTCTAACTTTTATGATAGTTCAACAGATCAGAAATGAGATGGGCTGAAATAAAATATCATCTCCCCAAAATATAGTAGGCTGATACCCTCTATATTTTTCCTTGCAGATTTTGCTTCACCTAAGCATATTTTCCTTTCCAAATCTAGCTTCTGTCCATCTGTCCGTCTGTCCATCCACCCATCCACCCATCCATTCATCCATCCTTTTTAAAAAAAACAGTTATGACCTTAGATTATTTATTATAAGTATAATTGTGCTTTGTTTTATTTTTAGAAATTCAATTCAATTTCCAGAATTCTGTTTTAAATATCTTATATACATGGTGATAGCTGACATATCATGGCAATCAAAATCATTTTTTTTAATCAGGGAAAAAAGAAAAAAATATCTTTTTAATGTTTAAAGTGTTGAGACCTAGGGAAAATAAAAATCAAACAAAATATTGGCTTTGATCTGTTGCCATGCTTACAGCTAAAGTAACAGGGAACAGTCCTTTCATTTTGTGTTGAAAAAAATTCAATCATTGCAGCTTCAAGTCAAAGGAATGCTTAAGAGATCCTGTCACTTCACTGGGCTTTGCAATTAATAAAGTCCCCATTTTGTATTGGGTAAGTAGTAGTGGTGGGTCTCAGGGAGGGAATGTCTTGGGATTTCTGAATGGACCATTTAGCATCAAAGAGATTGTGCTTTATCTGGAATCCTTCACTATCTGCCATCAGGTCAGCTTTCCATGTATATTAACAGTATATCATCTGCTAAGTGTGTGGGCTTGAGGAAGAGCCATAGTGGTGCAGGGGTTAGAGTGTCGATTCTGCCAACTGCCAACAGGTTCCGCCCCAGGCGCCTGATGGAACTTGATAGGTTCCAGACGGAGCTTGGGCCATTTCCTGTAGCCCTGACCCGCACCCGGATGGAGGACCTAGTGGCTGCATGGAATAGTGCGGCCACTGGGGCCTTGGACCGGGTTGCGCCTTTGCGGCCTCTCTTGTGGCAGCGAACCACCAGGCTCCTTGGTTTACCGAGGAGCTGAGGGTGATGAAGCGCCACAAAAGACGCCTAGAGAGCAGGTGGAGATCGTCATGCTCTGAATCTGACCGAACACAGGTGAGAGCCCATTTGAGGACTTACCTTGTGGTGTTAAGAGTGGCCAAGCGTCAGTATTGTGCCACTCTTATTGTGTCCGCAGATAACCGCCCTGCCGCCCTGTTTGGGGTAACCCGCTCCCTCCTTCAACAGAGGCCGCGAGAAGCTCCTTTGCAGGGTAGAGCAGAGGAATTTGGGGAGTATCTGCAGGACAAAATCGCTCAGATTCGGAGCGAGTTGGTCTCCACTAGTGGTCCGGAGGGGACGTCGGAGGCGGGTCTTGAGGTTCCATTCTGGGAGGAGTTTGACTCTGTTACTTCCGACGATATGGACAGGTTGCGTAGGCGACTGCGAGCTACCACATGTTTACTGGACCCGTGTCCCTCCTGGCTTGTACTGGCATCCTGGGAGGTTACACGAGGCTGGCTCCAGGAAGTTGTCAACGCTTCTCTTAGTGAGGGTTTCTTGCCTGCCTCCCTTAAAGAGGCGATGGTGAGACCCCTCCTGAAGAAGCCCTCTCTGGACCCAGCTTTGTTAGTCAACTACCGTCCCGTCTCCAACCTTTGCTTTCTGGCGAAGGTTGTAGAGAGTGTGGTGGCACAACAGTTTCCATGCCACTTGGAGGAAATTGATTATCTGGACCCGCCCCAGTCCAGCTTCCGGCCCGGCCACAGCACGGAGACGGCATTGGTCGCGTTGGTGGATGATCTCTGGAGGGCCAGAGATGGGGGTTGTTCCTCCATCCTGGTCCTATTAGACCTCTTGGCGGCTTTTGATACCATCGACCATGGTATCCTATTGCATCGACTGGAGGGGTTGGGGGTGGGGGGCACCATTTTGCGGTGGTTCTCCTCCTACCTCTCTGGTTGAGCGCAATTTGTATTGGCAGGGGGGCAGAGGTCGACCTCGAGGCCGCTCACTTGTGGGGTGCCACAAGGGTCGGTCCTCTCGCTTCTCCTGTTCAATGCATATATGAAGCCGCTGGGCGAGATCATACGTGGGTTTGGGGTAGATTACCATCTGTACGCCGATGACACCCAGTTGTACATCTCTACCCCAAACCACCCCAACGATGCCGTCGAAATGATGTCCCGGTGTCTGGAAGCCGTACGGATCTGGATGGGAAGTAACAGACTCAAGCTCAACCCGTCCAAGATTGAGTGGCTGTGGCTACCGGCGCCCCGGTTCAACCAGTTGATTCCATCACTGGCCATTGGGGGCGAACATCTGGCCTCCGTGGATCGGGTACGCAATTTGGGCGTCCTTCTAGATGCCCGGCTGTCAATGGACGACCATGTGACAGCCGTGGCAAGGGGGGCGTTTCACCAGGTTCGCCTGGTGCGCCAATTGCGTCCCCTATTGGACTGGGACACCCTTCGCACAGTCACTCATGCGCTTGTGACGTCCCGTCTCGACTACTGCAACGCTCTCTACATGGAGCTCCCCTTGAGATGCACCCGAAGGCTGCAGTTGGTTCAGAATGCGGCCGCGCGGGCAGTTTCGGGAGTCTCTAGATACTCCCACGTAACACCTCTCCTGCGCGGGCTGCAGTGGCTGCCTGTGGCTTTTCGGGTGCGTTTCAAGGTGTTGATTATCATCTTCAAAGCGCTCCATGGCACAGGACCTAGTTATTTGCGGGATCGTATCCTGCCCCATACATCCCTTCGGCCGATTCGCTCACACAGAGAGGGACTTCTCCGGGTGCCGTCCACCAGGCTGTGCCAGCGGGCGACGCCCAGGGGAAGGGCCTTCTCTGTGGTGGGCCCGACCCTCTGGAATGACCTTCCCCCTGACATTAGAACGACCACGGATCTCCGCTCCTTCCGCCAGAAACTCAAAACCCACTTGTTTCATCTAGCCGGCCTGGCCTAATTCCAGCTTTCCCACCTCAGTTTGTATTTTTAAATTTTGCGATTTGGTTTTAAGGTTAAGTTTTTAATTTTTATAAATTTGTACAGGGGTTTATTTAATTCGATTTTAGTTATATGTATTATTGATTGTAATGGTTTTAATTTGTACCTGTACACCGCCCCGAGTCCCTTCGGGGAGAGGGGGCGGTCTAGAAGTCCAATAAATAAATAAATGAATGAATGAATGAATGAATGAATGAATGAATGAATGAATAAATAAATAAATAAATAAATAAATAAATAAATAAATAAATAGTTCAATCCTGACCTTCTCAAGGTTGATTCAGCCTTCTATCCTTCCGAGGTTAGTAAAATGAAGATCCAGATTGTTTGGATATGCTGACTCTGTAAACTGCTTAGAGAGGGCTGTAAAGCCCGGTGAAGCAGTATATAAGTGTAAGTGCGATTACTATGTGACATTCACTCAACAATACTATATAGCCCTTCTTGTTGATGCCTAGGCTACTGAAGTAAGCTGCAGACATACAGATTGACAATTTAACTGAGAGAATTAGGTAAGCAAACATTAAACTGTCCCAAATGAAATAAATGAATGCATAAATAATACTTCTATAATAATACATTCTCTATTTAAACTGTTAATCTCACAGCAGGGGTGGGTTCCTGAGGGCTCGGAGGGGTTCGCGCGAGCCCTTTCGTCAAATTTCCGGATCCCAAGCGAGCCCTTTGGATCGTGGACCCGGAAGTATCTAAGGAACACGTGGCTCGCTCGTGTATCCCTAGCAGGGAAAGTTTCAAGACCCAGGCGCTTTAGTTTTGAAGCTGCCGGGCCTGCTTTCCCTGTTGGCGCGGGGGGCGGGGCGGAAGAGCGCGCTAGGCTGCGCGAACCCCGCCCATCTATCACTCTGTGTTTGTGTGTGTGTGTGTCTGTCTCGCATTCACGCACTTAATCACTTTCTGCGTCTCTCTCTTTCTCTCCCTCCCTCCCTCTCTGTCTCTGTGTGTGTGTCTGTCACTCTCTGATTCCCCCCTCTGCTCCCTGTCTCTCTCTGTGTCTGTGCCTCTCTCTGTCTGTCTGTCATCGTGCTCGCCCGCCCGCCCGTCCCCCTCTTCATCCCGGGGCCGCTGTGCTCACTCACCTTAGCCTGCCCTCCCCGCTGCCTGGCCGCCTGCAGCTGAGAAGCGTGTGTGTGTGTGTGGGAAAGTTTTGCCGCGAGTGGCGGGGGGTGGGGTGGGGGTTTGTGCAGCCTAGCGCGCTCTTGTTCCGCTGCCCCTAGCCGGCAGGCTTCAAAGGCCGAGCCCCTCAGCCAGCTGGGATGGAAAGCACATTGAAAGAATGTGGTGGAGGGAACTGCAGCTACATGAACTTGCCGGGGGTGTGGGTTGGGGAATGAGGTATGGGCATGCAATTACAGGAAAGAGTAGATGTGCAAATGTGTATCTGTCCAGAAGGCCTGCTTGTAAGAAGGCAATGGGCACTCACTTTTCTGATGTGGAAACTAGACAGGGCATAGAAACGAGGGAATTGTCAAATGGAGGAGCAGAGGAACTGCCAATCCAGAGTGAGTTGCCAACTCCCTGCCACAGAATCTTATTTTTGGGCAGAATTCCCTGAACCCAGTTTAGAGTCCAGCCAGCTTAAAGCTACAGTGCGTATAATGGATATAATAATAATAATAATAATAATTTTATTTTTAAACCGCACCCTCTCCCCACAGGGACCCGGGGCGGTGCACAGGCAGAATAAAAACAGTCAAAAAATACATACATTTCATAAAAAACAATTATGCGGTAGTATAGGGTTCCAGGGCAGACTCTGGTTTAGAATAGGCAGTCTTTTTCATGCCAGGATCATAATGTTTTCTTAAATAATAGATAAGAAAAATGTAGTTATTACTTACGTTATTGTTTTTTGTCCACCGCAGAGGTGGGTTACTCCTGGATTGGCCCGGATCGGCTGAACCAGTAGCGGCAGGAGGCTCCGCCCACCTGCCCAGATGCTTCTGCGCAAGGGGTAGTAAAAAAATTGGCAACCCACCACTGGCCGACGAATCCTATTGTCCATAAAAAGTCCAGAGCTTTTTTGAAAGTCAAGAAAATCTCCAATATTTCTAGCAGAATAAGAAAGAAAGGGAGATGGGGAAGGAGGGAAGGAGTAGCCCAGGGCTGCCACTCTTCCCCTAACTTGATGGGGTGCAGAGGCCTCACCCCTTCCTTTCTTCTCTATCACAGAGCCTGTCCTTTGGAGCATACTTTCCCAGAGATTCAGATGGCTCCCTGGCCTTGAGGACGTTCAGGAAGACTTTGAAAACCTCCCTGGTCCCCCGGGGGCTTGGTTATTACCAATGTAAACTTCTATGCATGGCTATTTCTCTTTTTCTAAGGCAGGTGATTTCTATTCTTGTGCTTCTGTTGTTTACTGCAGGGGTCCCCAACCCCCGGGCCGCGGACCGGTGCCGGTCTGTGGCTGGGTGGGAGCCGGGCCGCAGGGCTGAAGAGGAGGAGGAGGGAGGAGGGGGCAGCCCCCTGAGCAGAGCGCACGGGAGAACGCAGGCTCCCGCGCGCTGTTCGCGCCGTTGGAGTGTGGCTCTTCCTCCACCCTCGTCGGCGGAGGGACTCCTGGGCGCCGATTCCCTTCCCTGCTGGCATGCCGGCCACTCGTTTTTTTCTAGGGGCTGCGGAGGCTCCGCCAGCGGGGGAAGGAACTGGCTGGAGAGGAGGAGGAGGGAGGAGGGGGCAGTCCATTGGGCAGAGCGCGTGGGAGAACGCAGGAGGATGGTGGGGGCTCTTCCTCCACCCTCGTCGGGAGGGTTGCTCCGGCGGCACACAGGAGTCCCTCCGTCGATGAGGGTGGAGGAAGAGCCCCCACCATCCTCCTGCGTTCTCTCGCGCGCTCTGCCCAATGGGCTGCCCCCTCCTCCGTCCTCCTCCTCTCCAGCCCGGCTCCTACCCAGCCACGGAGCCTGACCGAGCGAACGAGCGACCAAGCGCGGCAGGCGAGCTGAGGAGGCTGGGGGGGGGGGACGACAACGACGACAGACACACATAGAGAGACAGAGAGAGAGAGAGAGAAAGAAAGAAAGAAAAAGAAAGAAAGAAAGAAAGAAAGAAAGAAAGAAAGAAAGAAAGAAAGAAAGAAAGAAAGAAAGAAAGAAAGAAAGAAAGAAAGAACTTATGACCACAGTTGAGGCCAAAAGTTTGGTTGCTAACCAAGATCATTGTTAAGTGATTTTCACATTTTCCAAGTTGGCCCCGCCCACCCAGTCACATGACTGCTGAGCCACTCAACCGGTCCGCAGAATTTTCTTTAAAATGAAACCGGTCCCTGGTGAAAAAAAGGTTGGGGACCCCTGGTTTACTGCATTTAACATTGTAAGTTGCTCAGTGTTTTATGCAGTTAAATCAGTGGTAGTCAACCTGGTCCCTACCGCCCAGGCGTTCCAGCTTTCTTGGTGGGAGGTGGGGGTTTTGTCCGATACTGAAACACTTTCCTTTTTTTAATTTAATTGACTTCCCTACTTTATAAATCACCATTACTGTGGAACCGGTGGACGGTTAGAAAATTTTACTACTAACAGAGATACAAAAGTGGGCGGTAGGTATAAAAAGGTTGACTACCCCTGAGTTAAATGAATACACGGGTCCTTCAAATATGGAGAGCCAAAATAGCATTCAAATACAGCATCAAGGCTTTCTCTCTCTCTCTCTCTTTTACATCTTTTACAAAATGGGCAATGTACCATGTTTAAATCTTATGTTCATTTTCGTTATAAACATCTTGCACTTTACTCTGTAATGCAGCAATTAGAAGTGTGGCTTTTTTAAAAAAACTTAGTGGGTATATTCATTTAATACATTTATATGGCTGCACATCTCATACAAAGTGCATGGTGCATGGTGTATAAGCATTTGGTCTCTTTGAATTATTTTCTTCATCCCTTTTCTTGCGGTACTTTGTAGAAGTAGCGATAGCAAGGAAAGTAACACCAGCGGTCACTCCACTGCTTAATTTTCCTAGAGTGTCCCAAGTATCACATGATTTCAAGGGATTCTACTGAAAAATGTGTCTGCTTTGGAAAAAGTATACTACAGGTAGTTCTCGACTTAAAACCACAACTGAGCCCCAAATTTCCATTGCTAAGGAAGGCAGTTGTTCAGTGAGTTTTGCCGCATTTTACAGCCTTTCTTGCTACAGTTGTTAAGTGAATCATTGCAGTTGTTAAGTTAGTAATATGTTTGTGAAGTGAATCTTGCTTCCCCATTGACTTTAATTGTCAGAAGTTCGCAAAAGGGGAACACATGACCCCCGGACACTGCAACCGTCATAAATATGAATCAGTTGCCAAATCAGTTGCCAAAATCAGTGGCCAAATGTCTGAATATTGGTCACATGACCATGAGGATGCTGCAACGGTCAGAAGTGTGAAAAACGTTCCTATGTCACTTTTTTCAGTGATGCTGTAACTTCAGTCACTAAATGGATAGTTATAAGCCAAGGACTTCCTGTAATAGGCATTTGAAGGAGAGGCTGGTACAACTTGGAATAATATTTAAAGACATCCCACAGAAGAAGTTAACTAAAGTTTGTTTTATATTTGAATCTCTTCAGCTAAATGAGTACAAAGAAATGCACCCATTCCAGGGATGAAATTCAGCAGGCTTTGACAGGTTCTGGAGAACCGGTAGCGGAAATTTTGAGTAGTTCAGAGAACTACTCAACCTCTGACTGGCCCCAGAGTGGGGAGGGAATGGAGATTTTTTAATATCCTTACCCCAGGAGTGGGGAGGGAATGGGGATTTACAGTATTCTTCCCCTGCCACACACCCCAAGCTATGTCCACAGAACCGGTAGTAAAAAAAATGGAATTTCACCACTGATCCATTCAGTGGGCCTATATAACAGTATAAATCTACCAGCTGGACTGAAAACATCCAGATGACCTCTAGTTGGCAGAAATTTGTTTGCAATCCTCCCACGGCCCTGCAGATTTTTGCAGCCCAGCTATGATAGCTTGGCTATTCAAAATATATCACCAAACGGAAGGAGGAGCCTGCGCCGCATCGGTACAATGCGGGGTCTCAGCGCTCCAAAACCTCCATTGACACTTTTGCCACCCTTTGCTCCATTCGGACCTAAACTGTCCTGGAGAGACAGTGACGAGGAAGACAAAGCCTTGCTGGTCACAGGGGTACCGCAAAACCCCTGTTTGATCCAAGGGAAGTGCTTCTGCAACGTGGCAAACAGGCAACCCCCAGGCTGAGAAAGACAGGGCGGCCCCGGAAGGAAGGAAGCTGAAAGGAAAAGTCAGAGACCGGGAAGGTGTTTTTTTTCTTTTTTTGAGACATTTTGCCCAAAGAAACTATTTTTTTTTAGTAAAACCAAAGCTTTTAAACAAGAAATAAGCGGCAGAATAAGCGGTGTTTTTTTTCTTTTTTTCCTTGTAATTGTGGATTGAAGCATCAGTAACAAGGGTTTTTTTCCCCCTCTTAAAGCGAGCGGACTATTTCTTCTTCTTTCATTTTTTGCTACTTAAATTTTTGAGTCTTGGATTACTTTTATAATTCTTCTTATGACCTGTTCTTAAAATCCAACAAGAACTTTATTTTTTTACCTTTTTTAACAATAAAGAAGAAAGATATATTAAAAAGTGAAAATCTTCAACACTGCCACTGTGAGGTCAGAGGCTGGTCTTTATGAAACAATGTATTCTTCCTCACTTGGAGATTGCTGACTAGTTGGATGAAGGCTGCAAAACATGTTTATTGAAACTCACAGAGACTCAAGGGCATGAATTGTTTTTAACAGGTGCGCTTTGTAACAGTTGAGGCAAAGGAAGGAAAAGGGGGAAAAACATAGAAACTTTCTCCTTTGGAGAGCACAACAGAAACTGTATCTCAAAGTAATTCAAAATGAAAAGATAAAATAGGCCCAAGATCAGGGTGGCAGTGAGAATCACGTTTCATCATTTTTTGTCTTGGCAACATGGCTCAATAACCAGAAGAGGATACTTTAGAATACCAGAAGGCTTTGGATGGAATTTTAAATCTTTTGGAACGATATGGAAGAATCAATAAAAAATTGGACAAACTTTTGTTTATTACATCAAGGTATGAGCAGACTGAGGCTCCAAAAACCAAAGAGAAAGAAGAAAATGTTGAAGATAAAGAGACACTCATTTTAGTTGAAGCTAAAGATAAGATAATAGGGAATCTTACTAATGGATTAAATGTGGGAGAAAATAAAAAGAAGGAAATTCTGAAAAGAGAACTTGAAGAATGTGAGCCTCATCTTGGTATTCAAGAAGAAGAGGGGGAAAAAAGAATTGATGATGGATGTAAGAGGAGAAATCCTTCCAGAAATACGTCTGATATTTAAAGACAAACAATGTTCAATGGCAGGAACTGGGCAGCGATACTATCTGAGAGCTGTTTTGAACAGTAAAGTGCGAAAATAAGTTTACAAGAAAACTTGTAAAGAAGAATAAAAAGAGACTGGAGCCACAAATGGCAAGAGAGATAAGGCTACTTCGCTACTGGAAAGATACTGGATGACAATGAAAGTTGGTAATTAAAGATTAGCTATCTTTTGATGATTAATAAGTAGAAATTTAGTAATTTATAGATTGTCTTAGATTGTCATTGAAGGATTATTAGTTAACAAACAACTACTTATAATAAGAGTAACCAATGATAATGGATATAGCTTAATGATATGTATGTATGTATATATGTATATGTGTATGTGTGCATGAGTATGAGGTTGGACATAAACAGTAAGATTTTTAGCTAACTATGCAAGAATGTTGATGGATATTGTTTAACAAAAAAGGGGAGAATCTTAGCAAACTTTAGATTGTTTCAGATTGTTATTGAAGAATTACTAGTTAATAAACAATGAGCTATAATAAGAGTAATGAAACAATAATAGATGACATATATATATATATATATATAAGTGTATGTATGTATGTATGCATGCATGTATGTATGTATGTACGTACATACGTACTTACGTACATATGGGCATGAGTGTATGTTTACGAGGTTGGATATAAATAGTAAGATTTTTAGTTAACTATTAAGGAATGTTAATGGATATTGTTTAATAAAAAAGAGGGGGGGCTAGAAATAACATAAATGGACTTTTATGCAGAACACGTTTCCAGGGTGCAATACCAGGATAGACTTTTTGGACTAGACAATGAATGCCATTAGGTGGCTATGTTTAAGTGAGACCTGTCTGAAGAAGAAGAGAGACTAAATATGGAATGTTAGAGGAGAATTTTGGTATAATGATATTAAGATATACAATGAACTTTTTGACTTAAAATCTATAAGTTGAGATCACTTATGAGCAATGATGGTTCTAGAAATGCACGAGAGTTATGTGTAACCAGTCGACACGCTTTCCACAGGATACAATATAGGATGTTGGTTTTTCTTTTTTGTATTTTTGTTTTATCTATATAAATAAAAAGTTAACTATGAAAAAAAGATATCACCAAACATGGCATAGATGTAAGAATTAATAAACCATTTAGTTAATAGTTCCACCTATTCTCAGTAAAGAGATATACCTAAAATAAAATAAGGCCTTACTTAAGGATAGTAGTATATAGGAGAATTCACATGATTCCCACCCCCACCCCCAACAGTCTACTTCAATTATGTAGCATAATCAGCAAAGGTTACAGCCAAAGATAATTGTTGGAGAAGTTGATGAGTTTTGTGACCTTATGGGTTCACTCAATGTGGGATCTGCATCCCTTTTGGGAGAATTTAAAAAAAAAGAAACATATAACTTTTTCTCACACCCTCAAGCTTCCTTCCTTCCTTCCTTCCTTCCTGCCTGCCTGCCTGCCTGCCTGCCTGCCTTCCCCACTCGTTCCCTCCTTCCCCTTTTTTTAAATCTCCCAAGGATTACTCAACCATGATGGACTCGGATTTGCAGCAGAATTTGTTATGTTGATTACTACCAGTGAGACTTTTATATCGGTCCTTTAATCAGCCAAATATAATGTCCTTTGTGGGAAGAAGGAGCAAATAGACTGCTGATCAAGTACAGGCTTGCATATTAGCATCCCACATTGAACTGGGTCTGTGAGATTGCATCAAATGAACCTATAATCCCATGCATTATGTACAGATTAAAGGTGACTTCAGTTTGGATGTCAGAATGATGATGGGTGGAAGTTTCTTGCATCTGCATTTCCCCTGTAAACTCAATTAAATAGCAGGTTTTCATAGGCTCAAATATGCTGGTTTTGAAGTTCTGTAGACAGAATCAATAATCCTAGCAAGTCCATTTAATTTCTCTGGTGCCCTTCCCACTTCAGTAAGTCTATCATTGGCTCTGCAGATTTGATTTCAAAATCACATCTGCATCCCCTGAGCAGATACAACTTTCGTTTTCTTTTCCAAGTGCAAATACATTATTTGGTGTTTTGCCATTCCCAAAAGCTTAAACGAAGAAGAACGACCCCCTTTTTTCTTAAATAAATAAGTCAAATCATACACACCAAAGTAAAATAGTAAAAATGTACCTGTGTCCTAAATAGAATGGTTCTCTCTTAGGTGAGATTTGATCATTTCACTTCTTTATGCCCCTCGTTTGTTGCTTTCTTGTTTGTTCAGTTGTTCCATTTTACCCTGCTGAATCAATTATAAGCTCCACAGTGGCTTACAAAACAACACGTAGTAAAAATGTCCTCAATTTTAGAGGTTTTTTTCCCTTTGAGTCAGTGCTGACTTCTTTCTACTGCCTAGGCTAGTCTGCAGTTTTCTTGGTGAGATTTAGAAAATGATTTGCTATTGTCTGCTTCCTAGGGCTGAGAGACAGTGACTGGCCCAGAGTCACCCAGCTAGGTGGGAGTAGAACTCTAGGTAGTTGCCAGGAGTCAACTTGAAGTCTCCACCCCCAAATCCATAGAACAAATTAAAACATTGGTGATAGGTATAAATAAATCAAATTTCTTTTGTCCCATTCAGACCCTTATGGGATGACAAGAGGCTGATGTATGGCTGGGTGTTGTGGCCCAGCCGGCTCCGGATGAGCTGCTGACGGACTCTCCTAGCGAAGAGCCCTATGAGTCTGCTCTGGAGGAGGAGGGAGGCCTTGAGGAAGGCTCAGCATCAGAGCAGGACTCAGAGAGGCTAGTTGGCCACCAGGAGGCACCTGGGTCGTGGAGCAGTGGGAAGGATCAAAGGCAGTTTGTCCATGATGCCAGAGTGAGCAGGGCTGAGAGGCGGAGGCAGCAATTACATCGGAGACAGGCTCGCAGACAATGATTAAGAGCCAGGTGGTTGCTGAGTGGCCCCTCCCAAGAGAGCTTATAGGTGAGACATTGGGAGGGGACATTTGCAGGAAGCAACCAATTGAACTTCAGTATTCCAGAAAGCCTGAGCCTTCTAGTCGTGTTTGGGATTACAGTACGTGAGTTATTTGGGCTCTTAGCCAAAGCATTCGCTTATCTCGTAATTAAGCAGCGGCAAGCAGCCAATCCTGTGTGCTGGGTGAATCAGCCCGTGGGACAGAACAGCTGGGTATCATCACATTAATGATATTGCCCCATAAACTGATTGATAAAGCAAGAAACCATGTTTGGTGGTATCAAAGGCAACTGACAGAGGTCTAATGAGGCCTTACTTCTGACCAAAGTCATTCACAAGCACCACCAAAGGCATGTCCCTCCCATGTTCAGACCTGAATCTTTATTGAAAAGGTCTAGATAATTCACTTTCTTAAGGAGACTTTATGAAGTTGGAGAGTGGAATCGCATGGTGGCTTAGTGGTGAAGATGCTCACCTCCACTCGGAAGGTTGAGAGTTCAATCCTAGTTAGCAGCAGATGTTTCTCTCTCCTAGAGTGCAAAGAAAAAAAAATCTGCTGTGAACTCTGTGTAGGCATCAGGAAAGTCATCTGGCCAGTAAACATTCAGCTCCATCCACTCTCTCTGTCTTTATCCTGAATAGGGATTACAGGGCCATAAAAAGGATGGGTATTTTTTATGAGGTTGACAGTAACTTCCAGACAACCTGACAGACTCTGTTCAGATGTATGCATTGATTTTTATATATAACATGGAATCCAGATCTTAGTGGTCTGCATCAAGAAAGCTAAGTGACATATTTTGACTATGAAAATCATTTCTGAGAGTCTCCAAAAAGCTTTGTGGAGCATGTACCTTAGAAGCAACAGGGTATGCAATATACACATGACGAGGAAGGGCATGAAATTATGGCACATTTGTTGTAAGTGCTGTATTTGAAAGAGGATGCAGCTCTAAAAATAAGGAGGAAATGCTAAAGCATAAGAGCTGAAAAACAACTTAAATTGTTATTAGTAATCAACAGAAAAAATATTTGGAACTCAGGGTTGAGCTATGGAGTCCTTGGAGCTTTCTGAGTTTGTTTGCTTTCCTGCAAGACATTTCATTACCCAACTAGACAACCTCATCAGTGCTAGAAGCGGGTGGCGTTCCCTCTCTTTTTATATGCAAGTGGCTCGTCCTGTCAATGTTAGTGGGAATGTTGTTTTCTTCTTGGCAATTCTTTAATCAGGCTGTTGTTTACAGTTCGATCATTTGTATTAGAAACCACTTTTCACATTTATTAGACTCTCCCTATTCAGGATATGTATTTATTTTAACCTGAAAGAGGATAATTTGACACTTTGTACAAGCAAGTGAAATTTTCCTCCCCTACTCCAACATATTAAAACAGCTAGTTACCCACAGGGAAATGCACAAAAGACCTATCGAGCTTGGTTCTAAGCTCTTTGTTAGGGAAAACTGTCGTTTTCTATTCCTCAGAGACACTGTTCTGAATAGGAGCTGGCTTCTACAAACTGGAAGAGAGTACTGGTGCGCATTTTGCAAGCTTGGCCCTCTGGTCCATAAGCTGTTAAATAGTTCTTTTGAGATCCAGAGGTCAGACCAGCTAATTAAGATAAAAGGCATTGCAGGTCTTCCCTAAAAATAATTTGAGTTATCCCTAAGCAAACCGGCCGTAGCAGCAGCCGAAACTCACCCCTGGTATGTATGTATTGGTGGGTTTCAAATTTTTTAGAACCTACTCTGTAGGTGTGGCCTATTTTGTGGGCGTGGCTTGGCAGTCATGTGACAGGGTGGGAGTGGCCACCTTTTAAAATGTGGTGAAACTCATTTAACAACGCTCTTGCTTAGCAACCAAAATTTTGGACTCAATTGTGATGATAAATTCTTTCTTTCTTTCTTTCTTTCTTTCTTTCTTTCTTTCTTTCTTTCTTTCTTTCTTTCTTTCTTTCTTTCTTTCTTTCTTTCTTTCTTTCTTTCTTTCTTTCTTTCTTTCTTTCTTTCTTTCTTTCTTTCTTTCTTTCTTTCTTTCTTTCTTTCTTTCTTTCTTTCTTTCCTTCCTTTCTGCCTTCCTTTCCTTTCCTTCCCATTGGATTACCGGCAGCGGCAGGCCAGATTTACTTCCAGGTACGCTGGTGGAACTCCCTCTCACCGGTTCTCAAAATTTCACCAACCGGTTCTCGCGAGTAGGTGCGAGCCTGCAGAAACCCACCACTGGTTATAGATGTAGTTTGCCATTATTTTCTTCTGGAAATTTTTCTGGCTATCCAATAGTTCTTGAATTTCTAGGTTGTTCCATATCCAAGGCCTAACTAGAGGATCAAATATACTAAGTAGAGTTGACCAAGATCAGTAAAGTGGTTGGCCAGATCATTCCCTCTGCTAAAGAAAAAAAAGTGACCGCTCTATCTTAAAAATGTGGTCCATATATAATGGCTTTAAATGGACCAGCAATTCAACCTCTTAGAATCTAATATTAAAGGTTTTTCCCCCATCTGCATATCAATTTGAATCAATGGGGTTTCGATATCTCATTGGAACAGGTCAATAATGTATTAGCCAATGCCATACACAAATTAAGAAGGTACAACTGAGAAGATATGAACAATCACGGGTTATTCTATCCCAAGGGTCTGCAAAGTCGGCTCTTTTAAGACTGGTGGACTTCAACTCCCAGAATTCTGGGAGTTGAAGTCCACCAGTCTTAAAAGAGCCGACTTTGCAGACCCCTGTTCTATCCTATCTGTTTCTCAAATATGCCATGTCTGCCTTAGCTTGGAGTCCAAAATCTGCTCATCTTGTATCAATTAAGTGGTACCGATAAGAAAGCAATATGTCAAACTGAAGGCATGCTAATTATCTAGACCAATGATGGCGAACCGTTTTTGGCTTGCGTGCCAAAGGCGGGGGGAGCGCAGGGGGGTCGTGCGCAGGCGTGCCACACTCATAATGCTTTGCACATACTCCAGAGGCCTGGGGAGGGTGGAAATAGCCTCCCACACCCCTCTGCCCTCCTCGGAGGCCCTCCAGAGGATTCAGGAACTTTCCTGAAGGCTCCGGAGGGCTAAAACTAGACCTACAAGCAAACTGGAAGTACGTTACTGGAATTCCAGTTTGCCTGTAGGGCCAGGTTTTCATGCTCCAGAGCTTTCAAGGAACCTTTGCTGGATGGAGAATTCTGGGAGCTGAAGTCCTTCAGACTTAAAGTTGCAAAGGTTGGGGACCCCTGCTCTAGAGGGCGAAAAATGGCCTCAAAAGAATGAAATCAGCTGGCCAGCATGCATGCTTGTGCGCTGGCCAGCTGACAGGGCAGCGCCTCGCGTGCCCTGACAAATGGCTCTGCGTGCCACCTGTGGCGCGTGTGCCATAGGTTCGCCATCATAGAACTGGACCTTAACAGGCAAACTAACTCTTCCTGTCCTGAGAATCTGTGACCTATTCTTGTTATGAGGGAGGAACATTCCTTTCCTCTTTGGAAGTTGAGGTGGCCTAATCCAGTCTGGGCAGTGGCGGGTTACCTAAGCACTGACAAATCTTGGTGCCCCCCTCCTTTATACAAATCTTCATTGGGTGTTTTTTTTTTCTTTCTCAACTTTGTGGGGCCCCCTTTGGGCCTGGTGCCCTAAGCACATGCTTAGTCCGCTTAAAGGTTAATACACCTCTGAGTCTGGGGGATGTTTATCCGCACGTTTATCACCATTGCAGCTCTTCCAATGGGTGGTGTTTGAGAAGAGCTTTCAGGTGTTTACCAGCTTTTGACACCTTTCTTGGTGTGGACGCCATGTCAACTCAGAGTTACGGTGTAGAAGACACCATAGAGGGCAAAGTTCAATCCGAGGCTCGTTCAATCTGGGGCTAAGAGAGGGAAAGTTGGTAAGTAGACCAAGTACCAGGATTGTGGGAAATAAAATCTAGAGGGAAGAGAGGAACCAAAAGTCTGCCTGGTTCTCATTTTTATTTCTGGCAGGAAACATGGGCACCCACTAACCCAGGGGTCTGCAAAGTCAGCTCTTTTAAGACTGGTGGACTTCAACTCCCAGAATTTCCCAGTCAGCTAGGCTGGCTGGGGAATTCTGGGAGTTGAAGTCCACCAGTCTTAAAAGAGCTGACTTTGCAGACCCCTGCACTAACCTATACCAAATAGAATACAATGTTTAATATAACCCTAAAAAGGGTTAATTTTAACAGCTACCCATTTTTCTTATCCCATAACTATTCTCATTGATTGAAAGGATTATTTATGTATGTAGGTTTTTTTTTAAATTAGATTTGTATGCCCGTAGTAGATTAGGGCAAAGGGCCATGGATGACATCCTCCTTACATGATATGGAACGAATCTGCTGTGGCCTAGAGGTGGAGCTCTCACCTCCCAATCAGGAGGTTATGAGTTCAACCCTAGGTAGAGGCAGATGTAGGGTCTCCTGCTTGGGCAGGGGGTTGGACCAGATGACCTGCAAGGTCCCTTCCAACTCTGTTAGTCTGTTATCTGAGTCAATACGAAAGAAGCCCTATAAAAGCTTCTCCAGAGATGCTCCAAATTGTTCCTTATTTACTTTCTTCCTGCCATCAAGGGTCTTCCAATCACTTTTGACAATAAGCTTAATTAAGCTAGGTAGGATGAAACAATTGGGGCCATTTAAACCAGGCAGGCATTGATGTGTCGTTCTACTTGTCCCAATATTACGTTGTATTACTCTGTGTTTCTTTTCTTTATTTTTCGGTAATGGGTGAGTTTTCTTATTAAGGACAAATGAATAAATAATGCATAACGTCTTTGAAAATAATCACTTAATGATGAGGTGTGGCTTTGTTACCTACGCTTTAAGAGGGGAAATTGTTGGAATGGCTGCCAGAGTACAAATCACCATTATGAATGTTCCCACTGCCACTTCAGAAGCGCTTCCAGTATGAATGAGCTCAGCAGCAATTACCCGAGAAATTACGAGGGACGGTCAGGGAGTAAACGGACAGGATAAATCTACATGCAGTACATTAATCTGGAAGTATTGATACGGGCGCATAAACATTATGTATGCTTATGTAAATATTCATTAATGGCCACCTAGAATGACCTCTCACTGGAGATCCATTTTTCTCAATGTTGTCTGCTTTCTGGAGAGTTTTATTTATTTATTTATTTTAAAAGATTTATATATCCACCCATCTTTCAGCCAACTCTGGGCAGCTCCCAATCAAAAATTAAAAGATATATAAAATCATTTAAATTTTTTTAAAAAACATAAAACATATCCAATTAAACATATATGGGAAGCCCCCCACCCCCAGAAGAATGAAATATTTTGGGAAATATTAAGAAGGCAGAATATTATATTTCTCTATAATAAGGAGAAACATGTCTTTAGAGGCAGAAAGCAACCTCAGTCCTTCTTAATAGACCACAGCAGATGCCAGCACTTAAGGAGACAAAGAGCTTATTGAAAGAGGAAACTAACTATTGAGATAGTTCTATTCATAAGCAAAGCAAATACTGCAGGCAGAAATCCATTCAAGACAGGATTGTAAACTCTCTGTGTTGACATTCCATGCAGAACATTGGCGGAGCCGGTTCTCAGATTACAGTAGCTGGGTTGAGATGGATGAAGCTATTGGGTAACATGATTTATGACACAGACTGAAGGGAGGAAAGTAACACGGGCAAAGTTCAGAAGCAGATAAAGAAAGCAAAAAAGATGGCTGCGAATAAGAAATGTCTGATGAAGAATGCCTAATGAAGCTGTTAATAAATCATTGGTTTTTGTATTATAATATCGGGTTGCTTATTATGAAGCAGACATCGTTAGGGTACTTTACAGACAGCCATCTTTTTCAAAAATCCTCACAGCAAACCTTTGATAGCTAACAAAGACAGAGTGGTAGGATTAGAAAGCAGCTCCTCACCCAAGATCCAACACAGGACGAAAGCCATTGGCCACAATAGGAAAACCGCCCAACATCCTTTTGGAACACAAGCCTCTTCATCGCAGCCCCAGAACAGTTCAAACGTCAAAGTCACAGAAACCTATAAACATCTATCCACTCATTCAACTATTTGGTCAGCTGACCCAGAACTGCTGTTGGTTCTGTTCATCATTAAACTTTCTTTACAGTTAGCCTCCATGTTGTTTCCAGCATCTTTCTCCCAGCTTGGAATGAAACCAGATGGCTTTACCTTCCAACAATTAAAACATTAAAAAAAAAAACAACCAGGCACCAATCAGTGTCACATGAGCAAACCTAGGGGCTCCCATTACTGTGCACATATGCTGGATTCTTGGCCATATGAAGTTTCTGGGTGATTTTCAAGTGGCAGACCCATGTAGAACACATTGCAGTAAACCAAAAAGGAGATGGCCAAGCCCTGAGTGACCATAAGCAAGGCAAGGCCAGATGGAATTTTCCCAGAGGCTGGTATCACATATTTTATTGGATTTTATTTGTCTTATTTTTTATATATATTTATCGTATTTCTATATTTTGTAAGCCACCAAAACTCTTGGGATGTGACAAACAAACAAACAATAATATGAATAAACAGATAATTGTAAGAGAGCCAGATGATGGTACCGGGTTAGGAAACAGGAGATGATGAGTTCTAGTCCCATCTTAGGTACAAAGCCAGCTGGATAACATTGTGCCAGTCACTCTCTCTCAGCCCTAGGAAGCAGGCAATGGCAAATCACTTCCAATGTTAGAGTTAAATGTAAAATTAGGAGTTGTTTGGAATCAACATTTCCTTGAAGGCCATCTATATATCAGAGGTGGGTTCCTACCAGTTTGGGCGGGTTCAGCCAAACCAGTAGTAACTTGGCGGCTTGGGATGCTGGAACTGGCAGCAACCCAGGCCTGCCACACTCCTGAACCAGTTCTCTTGGTGGCGCCATAGGCGTCACCATCTTGTTTTTGGCTTCTGCATATGCACAGAGCAATTTTCGTTGCACTGCACATGCGCGCACACACACACAGCACATCCCTAAGCAAACCGGCCGTAGCAGCAGCCGAAACTCACCCCTGGTATGTATGTATTGGTGGGTTTCAAATTTTTTTAGAACCTACTCTCTAGGTATGGCCTATTTTGTGGGCGTGGCTTGGCAGTCATGTGACAGGGTGGGAGTGGCCAACTTGTAAAATGTGGTGAAACTCATTTAACAACGCTCTTGCTTAGCAACCAAAATTTTGGGCTCAGTTGTGATGATCAATTATTTCTTTCTTTCTTTCTTTCTTTCTTTCTTTCTTTCTTTCTTTCTTTCTTTCTTTCTTTCTTTCCTTCCTTCCTTCCTTCCTTTCCTTTCTTTTCTTTTCTTTCCTTTCTTACTTTCTGCCTTCCTTTCCTTTCCTTCCCATTGGGTTACCGGCAGCGGCAGGCCAGACTTACTTCTGGGTCCGCCGCAGTGGTGGGTTTCTGCAGGCTCGCACCTACTCGCAAGAGCCGGATGGTGAAATTTAGAGAACCGGTGAGAGGGGGTTCCACCGGCGGACCCAGAAGTAAGTCTGGCCTGCTGCTTCCAGTAACCCAATGGGAAGGAAAGGAAAGGAAGGCAGAAAGGAAGAAAGGGAAGAAAGAAAGAAAGAAAGAAAGAAAGAAAGAAAGAAAGAAAGAAAGAAAGAAAGAAAGAAAGAAAGAAAGAAAGAAAGAAAGAATTCATCATCACAATTGAGCCCAAAATTTTGGTTGCTAAGCAAGAGCGTTGTTAAATGAGTTTCACCACATTTTACAAGTTGGCCACTCCCACCCTGTCACATGACTGCCAAGCCACACCCACAAAATAGGCCACACCTAGAGAGTAGGTTCTAAAAAAATTTGAAACCCACCACTGGTCCGCCAGTGGAACCCCCTCTCACCGGCTCTCTAAATTTCACCATCCGGCTCTTGCGAGTAGGTGCGAGCCTGAAGAAACCCACCCTTGGTATGTATGTATGTATGTATGTATGTATGTATGTATGTATGTATGTATGTATGTATGTATGTGTATGTATGTCTTTAAAAAGTTTACTGTTACCTAAAAAGGTAGATACCTTAAAAAAAACCAACTCACTGGGCTTTTATTTGCTCCCAATTTTTTAACAGTACCTCCTAAAAATATTTTATGCTTGAACTGTTAAAACTGTTAATGTGTATCTGTATGTGTTAATGTGGTAACAGATTCTAACATCTCAAGCAGGGCTGAACACGTTTACTGAGAATTATAAAGAACTTGGAAATTAATTATAAATTACAACACTGGATTTTAATAAGATTGCAACGGAAGCTCTCATCCATGAAATCATGATGTATAGTTATTATTCCACTATTGTTAAAATCTATGTAACTCACATCCCTCTAACAATTCACTGCAGGTGATTTTTCCAATCCACAGAATTTTTCTCTTTTTAAAAAGTTGTTATCAATTAAATATTCTAAAAAGTTACACTTAGAAACTGCAACTATTAATGTGAAGTGGCTAATTATTTGAACAAAAACTCAGCATCGCCATCAACCAGGAGCATGCTTAGTTGGCGAGAAGTCCTCTTGAAATCAATGGGACTTATTTCCATGTAAATTTGTCAAGGACGGAGGTTTAAGAGAGCTTTAAAAGCAGAAGCTTGAGGTTCAGTCCTACATTGCTGGTTGCCAAGGACTGATCTTCTTTTCCCCATTTTTTTTTTAGTGACTTCAGAAATATCATTTGCAAATTGAAACTGAATAAAGGTTCAATAGCTCCTTGCAAAGTAGTTGATAAGGGTGAGCAGAGATCCTTGGGGGAGGAGGGGGAAGAAAAGACAATCTCGTTATTCATATTTTATTGATTGCAACACAAAAATAAGCTTAATGTAGATTGAAGATTAAGATTCAGTAACAGTATCTTAAAGGTGAAAATTCAATGAGCAAAATCATTTATCTAATGTCCCTAGAGACAGGCTCATTGTTGAATAATGGAATCAGTGACAAACAATTACTTTTAGGTTTTTATGCTATGGCACTGTCAGACTGGTTTTTGACCATCTCCTACAATCCTTTAAAGAGCCTGGTTTTGCAAATTGTGTTGACCCAGAATGTGGTTTGTTTGCTTTCATTTAGCATGAAGTGGGAAGCCTGCCATTATGGCTTGCAAGTTGTCCTTGACTTACAACCGCTCATTTAGTGACCAAAGTTACAACGGCATTGAAAAAATTGAGTTATGACCGTTTTTCATACTTGCAACTGTCACAGCATTCCCAGGGTCATGTGATCAAAATTCAGATGCTGGGCAACTGGCATGTATTCATGACAGTTGCCGTATCCTGGGGTCATGTGATCACCTTTTGTGATCTTCTGAGAAGCAAAGTCAATGGAGGAGCCAGATTCACTTAGCAACCGTGTTCTTAAAACTCTACAGATCCCTACTTTGTCCCAAAGGTGCTTTTTTCAAGAGGCAACTGGACTTTCTTGTTTTTCTTTGAAGACGTTTCACTTCTCATCCAAGAAGTTTCTTCAGCTGAAGATGACAAGTGAAACGTCTTCAGAGAAGAATCAGAAAGTCCAATTGCTTCTTGAAAAAAGCACCTTTGGGGCAACCATGACAATCTCCATAGACATCCCTATTTTATATTTCTCCCCTAGAGCTTCGAATTCACAAAGTCTCTAATTCGTAGACTACCAAGCTCAAAGAATTGATAAACAGGCTAGAAAGCAGGAGGCCACGAGTTCCAGTTCTTCCTTAGCCATAAAAGTCGGCTGGATGACTTTGGGTCAGTCACTCACTCTCAGCCAAACTCATCTCATGGGATTGTTGTTGTGGTGAGGAAAATAGGAAATGGAAGGTGAATTAAGTTTCTCCTCCTCCTCCTCCTCCTCCTCCTCCTCCTCCTCCTCCTCCTCCTCCTCCTCCTCCTCCTCCTCCTCCTCCTCCTCCTCCTGCCATATCCATCATCGGTTGTTGATGATCATACTGACAATCCTATTTTTGTCAACAGCCACACGAAAAAGTGCTGCCGAGCTTTGTCCAAACCAGTCCCTTAGATTTTGAAACCATGATGTTCTTCTTCTACCTGGACCTCGTTTGCCTTGGTGGATTAAGTGAAGTTTATGTTTATGTTTATTCGGATTTATATACCGCCCTTTCTCCCTTACGGGACTCAGGGCGGTGAACAGGCGATAATAAAAACAAGAATAAAACATCTGATACAGTAACTATACTAAAAATATACTAAAAATAAATTAAACACAAGCCTGTTCTAAAATACCCTCTAAAAACCCTAGTAAACGCAAATTAAAACTACGCCAGGCCGGCCGCACGAAATAGATGGGTTTTCAGGGCTCGGCGGAAAAGGCGCAGGCCCATGACTGTGCGAAGGTCAGGGGGCAGGTCATTCCAGAGGGCCGTATTTTTCCAAGTATGCCATATTTTTCTGGGTGTCGCATCACATGCCCCAAATACTGACTTTGATGATTTCCCTTTGCTTTCCCAGGTGGCTTATCACCTCCTCATTTGTGATTTTTGTCAACCCAGCTTATAGGTAACAGCCGTCTGTAAATCCCCACCTTTAGCTGTTTGTAAAAAAGAATAAAGGCAGGATACAAATAAATAAATAAAAATAATATAAAACACCTTGACTGCTCTTATTCTTTTTACTGATTTGTGTCTTTCATTCTTTCAGGTTTATCTTTCATTATTACATTTTAATAAACAACAATGATGTTTATTTCCCATGCTGGCTTTGATAATAAGTCTATTTATTTATTTGCCACCCATCTTGCCACGGGGCTACGCGTAACCAACTTGTAACTGAAACTCCTGCGTTGCATTGCTTTGGCTGAGCAGGTTGTAGAGAAGCCTGTGTGGCCCCTTAAGGGGGAGGGTGCCACTCTCTTTTAATGGGCTTGTTTCATTGTGTTTTCTTAAGGTCACAGGGACCCTTTGGGGAGGCTGGTTCTATGTTTAAGTAATCTTTCCTTTAAGAGGAAGCTTTCGCATCTTAGCTTTTGATAATTGTGGGCTTATCCCCTTAGCCATTATATTTCTGAAATGGGAACTGTAAAAGGAAGGTAGAGCTGACCTTGAGGAAGATATGATAGAACAGTTAAGAGAGGGGACAGAACAGACTCACACAAGAAAAATGACACAACCCTGAGAAAGAGAGAAGCACGACAGAGGAATTCAGATCACCTTGTTTGGTAGGAGGGTAAGTCCGAAAGAAACTTGGAAGAAGAAGATGCTTTCAAGATTTTGTAATTCTATCCTACTGCAAAAGAGAGCAATTGTGGTATCCCTGCTGTGTTTATTTTTCACCTGGCCTCCCACAAAAGGGCTAACAACCCCCTCTCCCTCACGAAAGAGGTTTCAATCATTCTTTGGCAAGCCTCTTTTGTTCTGCCTCCTGCTGTAGAACAGGACGAAAAGGTGCGTTAAAAGCAGAGATCTTTCTGAAACCAAAAAATGTTTCTTTGCTCAGGAAGGAACGGATCGGGGAGCCTCTGCCATGCTTTGTGCCTGCCTGAAACTGTTTTATAGATTTGTGCAAATGCACATATCACAGCATGGGAGGCGATCAATAAAGGAGGGCAGATGCGAAGGGATGGAGGGAGGCCCATCCTTTTTTCTCCTCTCTTGTTTTTGGCAAAAATTAAACGGAGGTGGGAAAACATGCCCGCCTGAGATTCACCTGTTGGCCACTTTCCTTTGGGAGGAGGCTGGGGGAAGGCCGAACAAACATGCAACTGCACCAGCCTAATTCCTGCTGGTTCTTCAACTGGATGCATTGCCTGGCATTGGGCAATCTTGAAAAAACCCGCTACTCGCCTCCCTGAGCTCCAGGTTCCTTTCCTCCTGTTTTCTAGTCTTTCCCTGGCTGATTTAATATTAATCGCATTCCAATGGGGAAAACGATGACTCAAACAAATTGTTCTCGGCACCTGGGTGTACAGGCAACCTTGCTCAGGTAAATGTTAGCAGTTGCTCCATTGAAGGAAATAAAATGATCAGCATGTAATGCTGCAAGTAAAAAGCAAGGGACACATCTCGGTATCCTTTATAATTTTGGCACTGGGACAGGGGTGGGTTCCTGCCAGTTCTAACCTCTTCTATAGAAGAAGTTCCACAAATCTACAGTGCCGTTTAGAACCGGTTCCAGCTCCCTCCCCCTGCCCGTCCGGGCATCATCAAGATTAAGAGCGAAAGGAAGAATTCTGGGAGTTGAAGTCCACAAGTCTTAAAGCTGTCAAGTTTGAACACCCCTGGGGGGAGGGTGTTTCCCTAAAGGGTTAGGGGTGCAAGGGTCTTGTAACTTGACAGCTTTAAGACTTGCTTGCTTCAAATGCCAGAGTTTCTGAGCCAACATTTTGGTTGCTAAGCAAGAGTGTTGTTAAGTGAGTTTCACCACATTTTACAAGTTGCCCAGGCCCACCCAATCACATGGCCGGCAAGGCACTCCCACAAAACAGGCCACACCTACAGAAGAGGTTCTAAAAAAATTTGAAACCCACCACTGCACTGGGAAGTTAAGGAAGTTTGCACCGCCTAAAGAAAAAGTGGCTGGTGCAGTGGTTAGAATGCAGCCTTGCAGGCTACTGATTGCCGGCTGCCAGCAGTTTGGCAGTTCAGTTCTCACCGGCTCATGGTTGACTCAGCCTTCCATCCTTCTGAGGTCGGTCAAATGAGGACCCAGATTGTTGGGGGCAATATGCTGGCTTACTTAGAGAGAGCTATAAAGCAATCTGAAGCGGTATATAAGTCTAAGTGGTATTGCTATCCAGCGTTTTCTGACACAAATGCCCTAGGCCAGTGATGGCTAGCCTTTTTGTTGAGGTGTGCCAAAAGTGGGGGGAGGGGGGTGTCGTATGTGCCCATACCCATAATGAAATGCCCTCCCCCCACGCACCTCCCCCCCATGCACCCCACCCCCCCTGCTTGCAGGCAGGCCTCACTGAAGCCTCTGGACTTCTGGGAGGAGCCTTGGATCATTGTTTGCCCTCCACAGGCTTCAGGAAAGTTCATTCCTGAACTTCCAGTTTACGCATTGCATCATTTTTCACCCTCCCCAGGCTTCAGGGAAGCCTCTGGAGGGCAAAAAATGGCTGAAAATCAAGGCTGAAAATCAGCTGGCCAGCACACAAATAAGCTGATAGGGCAACACCTCGCGTGCCCTCAGAAATGGCTCTGCGTGCCACCTGTGGCACGGTGTGCCATAGGTTCACCATCATGGGCCTAGGCTATAGTCCCACGATATGGGAGAGGCGATAGTTTTTGAGGACAACCAAATGTGAAGCTATGAAATGTCCCTTTTTCCTCACTCCTTGAGCATCCTGGTAAAGAAAGCAGAATTGAATTAGTGACGGAGAGTTAGCCAAGAGTGAAGGGCTAAGAAAGGGACAGTGAGATGAGTAGAGAAGAGAACAATGACAGTCCTTTCTTTATGTACATACACAGAGAGAGAGAGATTTAAAACAATAGATTTAATATTCAGGAACCCTACACAAAGCTAACTCAAAGCTCAGAGACATTTTAGATTTGTATAAGTTCAGGTAGTCCTTGAATTACAACCCTTTGTTCAGTGACCGAAAGATTGGGAGGTGACACTTCATCGGGCTTTTTCTCTGTAGCCTGCTCATCTATGGTACACTTAGAGCAGTTCATTTAATGACCGTTTGAAATTACAACAGCACTGAAAAAATGACTTACATACCCATGATCACATGATCACATGATCAAAATTCTGACGTTTGGCAATTGTCTCATATTTATGGGGTCATGCGTTCACCTTTTGCGACGTTCTGACAAGCAAAGTCAATAGGGAAGCCAGATTCACTTAACAACCCGTATTACTAACTTAACAACGGTAGTGATTCACTTAACAACCGTGACAAGAAACATCGTAAAATGTGAGCAAAACTCACTTAACGAATGTCTCGTTTAGCAGCAGTATGGTTGGGGTCAATTGCAGTTTTAAATCGAGGATTACCTGTAGACATTGTCCTTTATTGCAGGGGTCTCCAACCTTTGCAACTTTAAGTCTGAAGGACTTCAGCTCCCAGAATTCTCCAGCCAGCAAAGCGAAGCTGGCTGGAGAAGTCTGGGAGCTGAAGTCCTTCAGACTTAAAGTTGCAAAGGTTGGAGACCCCTGCTTTATTGCATGATGATACGGGAAATTACAGCAGGGATGACTGCTCTCTTAACAAGCTATTAGGCCTCTTCACAGATTGAACAAATATATTTATGGTGGCAGTTGTATTCTGGATGTTTTAACTTCCTCTTTTTCTTCTATCTATTCTAAGCTACCCATGTCGTTTTGATTGAGCAGCATAGAAATAAACATCAGTCAATAATTGGCACACCATTTAAGAACATAAGAACATAAGAATAGCCTTGCTAGAACAGGCCACAGCCCATCCAGTCCAGCATTCTGTCTCACACAGTGGCTCCCCATTTGCTTCGGGGTATTCCCAAGCAGATGTCTTCATCTGCTTATGATTCCCTGCAAATGGCATTGAGAGATATCCTGCCTATCTCTCCAACCTGGAGGGTGTCCTTAGGCATCCATAATGATATCCATTGATACCCTTGTTCTCCATGAACTCGTCTAATCCTTTCTTAAAGGTGTCGAGGCTGACAGCTGTCACCACTTCTTCTGGCAGGGAGTTCCATAGACCAGTGATCCTCTGGGTGAAAAAGTACTTCCTCTTATTTGTTTGAGGTCTAGCTTCCAAAAGTTTCATGGAGTGCCCCCTAGTTCTAGTTTTGTGCGATAGGGAAAACAGTTTTTCCTTTTCTACTTTCTCCACACCGTGCATGATTTTATAGGCTTCAATCAGGTCACCTCTCAGGCGCCGTCGTTGTAGAATGAAGAGGCCCAGCTGTTGCAGCCTCAGATGGTAAGGAAGGTGTTCCAGACCCCTAATCATTCTGGTTGCCCTCCTCTGTGCCTTTTCCATTTCCAAAATATCCTTCTGAAGGTATGGTGACCAGAACTGTACACAATACTCCAGATGGGGCCCCACCATAGATTTATAAAGAGGTAAAATGACACTTGCTGACTTATTTTCTATACCCTTCCTAATGATCCCTAGCAATGAATTTGCTTTTTTCACTGCTGTGGCACACTGGGTTGACACCTTCATTGAGCTGTCCACCAGGACACCAAGGTCCCTTTCCTGGTTAGTTGCAAGGAGTTCAGACCCCATCAGTTTATAGATATAGTTGGGGTTTTTTGCCCCAACATGCATCACTCTGCACTTACTAATGTTGAAGCTCGTTTGCCACTGGTTTGCCCACTCCCCCAGTGTCAAGAGATCCCTCTGGAGCTCCTCACACTCTCTCTCAGTTTGAAGCTGAGTGAAGTCCCTCTAGCAATGTAACCTCCTGCTGCTGTTTTAGCAGCAGCCTTAATGCTTGGAGGAGCCCTAACTCACAAACCAACATATTTGGAGAGAACACAGTCTTACCTAGAGTAATTACTAGAACCAACATTCTTGTATCTTTAGTGATATTCAACAAGTCTGACAGCTTCCAGTCTCTTGTTCAACCTTTCCAAAAATCTCCACCTTGGCCCAGGGTAACAATAGAAAACAGAGTTTCTGAGTGCTGCTGACAGTTCATCCCAAATAGATGGATGACCTCCCCCGGGGACTTCATATGGATGTTCAGTTTTAATCAGGAGAGTTTCCTACATCGGTTCATCTTATACAACATTCCAGTCTTGTCACTGATGAGTGACAATTGACCAGTGAATTCACAGACCGGTGATCTGGACACTGAGTTTTAATTTTGTACTCTAAATGAAGGGGAAACTAATGCCCAGCTGCCACAGGAAAACTGTAACGGCTTATTTAAGTTTTGTGAAGATTAGCGCAAAACGTTTTGTATTCTCGACAAGTAATTATGAGGATGTGGGTGAATGTAACCTGCCTATTAATGTCAGAGGAAGTAGCAATAAAGTCTTCATTCAAAGTGCCAGAAAATGGATTGCATCCACCAAATGTTTGTTATCTTTCCTGACGTACAGGTGCAAGTTGTATTTAATTCTGCGTTTATTTCTGCCTGCATTTTATGCACCTTGCATAGAAATATATGAACAGATTAAAGATGGATATTTAAAGTGATAGCATTGGGAGGAGTAAATGTTTTGTATTTTGTAGGGAAGGGAGAATAAGGAAACGAAGTTGGATTTCTCCTTTTATGATTGTCCTGAATTAATATTATGCAAGAAACCATTTTCTCCTCAGTCTGGTGTTTAGAATTCATTGCCTATCCATTCTTCCCACTTTTCACGTTATTGATATGTGGATTGGGTAGCTATTTGTGTAGGATAAACAAGATATTCCAATTTCAAGATTTCAATACGGTGTGGAGAAGAAAGAACCACTCTTGAGAATCTCTATTGAGCAAAACTTGGAATAAATTTGTTAAAAAATTGATTCCGGATATAACGTTTTTGGGAAAGACAATTGAAAGTTGGCCGATTAAAACTAATTCAAGTCGGAACAAAGTAATTGAGGATGAAAATATAGGAAATATAGTAGATTGGTTAAAAGCTTCAGGAATTGAAAGTAGGAAGAAAAAAATAATTCAAAAACTGGAGTTAAATTGGTTTGAAAAAATACAGGTAGAAAAATGGAATATGAAGGTAAGGGGAATATGTAACATAGATAGAAGTAAAACTAAATTTGAAATTTTAGTATCTCAAATTATTAAGGATGAAGTTGGGTTAAAAGGACTTGTCAGTAAGATATACAAGATTATAAATTTTGATGGAAATCCACAAATGGTAATGAAAAGGAATTGGGAAGAAGATTTAAAGATTAAAATATTGGATTTGGATTGGAATGAGAATTGGAAGAGTCGGATTATGAAGACTTTATCTATAAGGATTAAAGAACATAATTTTAAGGTTGTTTGGAAATGGTATTGGACCCCTTTAAGATTATCACAGATAGATAACAAAATGAGTGATAAATGTTGGAGATGTAATATGGAATTGGGAACTTACGAACATATGTGGTATAAATGTGTGAAAATTAAAAAGTTTTGGCAGCAATTGGAAACAACGATGTGTAAAATGATGAAAAGAATAATAATATTGAGACCGGAAACTATACTGTTATTGATAATTGATGAACCAGAGTTAACAAAATATGAGAAAGAACTGATTAGAATTATGATTATAATAGGTAGAATTGTAATAGCAAGATATTGGAAAATAGAGGTAAATATTAAAATAGAAGAATGGTATTGTGAAATGTGGAAATTAGCCTTAAACGATAAAATGACGTGTGATATTAAATTTAGAGAGGGGGTTTATAAAAATGATATTTTTTGGAAGACTTGGAAGCCATTTGTGGACTATGCACTTGGAACTTTGGATGTCTCGACGCCTGTACCGAGAGAACGTGGATTTTGGAGATTTTAAAGACAATAGACGACACTTGAAACCAACTCTTCCTTTTGTTTTGTACAGCACCGGGTGATATATTGTAAAAATTAAAAAAAAAAAAAAAAAAAAAAAAGAGAATCTCTATTTGTTACTCCTTATGCTGTCCACCCGACTTCTCTCACACATATGTAACTGTGGTTTAGTGGGTTTATTAATATTCCCCAGCAATTCCCTTCACCAAAAACCCAGAACTGTCCCAATTAGGTCCAGCCACAAGCAGACCAATGTTAGGCCACAGAGCAATGGACCATGAGTCCACAAGACACTTGAAACGTTCCCCATCAAAATAAAACCAGCAGGAAAAATTAAATCCACAATACGAGAGGGTTTATGAGGCAAGAAAAGTCCTGAGTTCACAAGGCACAATCCAAGTCAAGGCATCAATCCAAAGCAAGGCAAGAATCACAACAACCAGAAAACACACAGCTAGGAAATGAACATGTTGTTCCCAGCATCGCTTCCATCTGCCTGCTGTGCTAAATAGACAACTTCTGATGCAGCCCATCAAGAAGGGTGAGGCTTTCTCTTCATGAGTAATCTAGCTGACCTTCTCTGCTCTTGCCTGCGTGTTCTTGGATCAGAGGCTGAAGGAAGTACCTCTTCCTCGTCACTGACTGGCTGCAGATTCATGCTCTCCCCCCCCCCCAAAGCCTCGGGGCTTTCATGCTGCAGCTCAGCTTCAGCCAAATCCCTCACAGACCGCTGCTTGGAGCCATTGACCAACTCCCCTCCAGACATGGCTGGGAGGGGTTCATCTTCATGACATCTGGAGAGATATCTGGGGAAGCATCCAGGGGAGTCATCACACTCCTATAAAAAAACAACAATAATGAGAGTTTATTTAAAAAGAAAGAACACAGAATGAACCTTCCCCGTTGCTACCGCAGTGGCTGAAGATATCACATTAGTCACTGATCAAAGAAATTGGATAAATCTGGATCACCAAATGGAGGCTTGATTGGATCTGGAAGAATATGAGGCCTGTCAAACTGGCAGCCCACGGGCCAGATGAGTCACTCGCAGGTCACACCCACCCCAGCTCTCCAAAGGTAAAAAACGTCACGCTACATCAAGATATGGGTAGGAAGTTAGCACCCACCCCTCTCCTAGAAAAATGAAATATTTTAGGAAATATTAAAATATTTCCCCTTAAAGGGAGACAGAAACTCAGCCCCCACCTTTGTCAATGGGCCATTAGAGCTTGAGACAGTCTGTTCTACATAACAACGATCTACCTGCTTCAGCTCCAGTGTGATGGGATTAAGACATGGCCCCCAGGACACGATAGGATTAGTCGTCTACCCATCTAGCAACAGAACTCACCACATGGCACCTGGGGAGATTACATCACCCAGCAACAGCTCAACCAAGCTTGGGACTCAAAGGACAGCCTACAGAGTTGCCCTTGCATGGCCCCATGGGAATTTGACAACCAATCAGAATACAAGCTCAAATTCAAAAGCCCAGAGAGGGCATAAAACTCAGGGACTCACAGTATCTTGGCCATTTTTTTCTTCAAGATCTTGAAGGCATGTGGTCCCCTTTCCCCCCCCCAGGACCTCAAACCATGTGGTCCTGTCCACCATTAAAAACCATCTTTCCAAACAGCACCCACGTTTCCAGTGTCTTTCTTCCCACTTGGAACTGAACCCAGAAGGGCATGTCTTCCAACATATGTCACGTGACGCGATCGAGTTTGACACCTGTGCTCTATAGCATTCCCATGATGAATAGAATAGTGCCGGCCCTTCACGGTAGCCCACACTAGGAAACCAAAATCAGGAATACTAATAATACATTTATTTTAAAATTACAATAACAGAATCTTGCAAGTCTGAAAGTGCTTCCCTCTTCTCTTGCCTTTCCAGAGAATGAGAGAGAGAGAGAGAGAGAGAGTGGGAGGGAGGGAGGGAGACTGGGAGAGAGAGAGTCAGAGAGTCACTTCTGAAATGGTTTTTCCATCCCTATTCATGCTTTGGATTCAGATATCTTTTATCAGTCCATTATCTAAGTTGTGGCTCTTCCTCCTGTCTCTCAAGGTTATTCTCACAAGCCATTACAATTAGGCAATGGACGAAGGTAACGTCTGAAAGGCATGGGAATTACCTTCATTTCAGATCTAACCTGAACAGTGGTGGGAATCAAAAAAATTTTACTACCAGTTTTGTGGGCATGGCTTGGTGGGTGTGGCTTGGTGGCCATGGCTGGAGAAGGATACTGTAAAATTTCCATTCCCTCTCCACTCCAGAGGAAAGTTACTGCAGAATCCCCATTCCCTCCCAATCAGCTGGGACTTGGGAGACAGAGAATAGATGGGGCAGGGCCTGTCAGAGGTGGTACTTGCCGGTTCTCTGAACTACTCAAAATTTCTGCTACCGGTTCTCCAGAACTAGTCAGAACCTGCTGAATACCATCTCTGAACCTGAACAATTGTAAAATAGGTAAATACCGACACTGCAAAGCAAACCGAATTCCTAGATTAAAATTCTCTTGGCATGGATTGTGCAGGTGCTCCTAGACAGGTCTTCTTATCTGGCAACATTTTACATTTTTTAAAGAAATGTCATATGTTCTTCTCCCCCCTCCCCACATTAAACTAAGAGCTATAGTATCCCTCCTTAGATGTTTGAGAACCACAGTTGCTTGGAAAGAACTCAACTAGAAGAATTAGACTTTCTTCCTGCCCTTGATGATAAAGACATTCAAATCTAACCCCGTTGGCAGCTAATTAGCAAACTGGAATTGAGGTTAGATAGCTAAAATATCCCAGATGTTTTACTGTAGCCACAGTAAATTTCAGGAGGATGGGTTGGTCTGAAAACTATGCAGAATTGGGAGATTTTTTTTTACTTCTTTTCTCATAATAACAGGTCACTCCATGAAACTGATTGGCAGTGTATTTAACAGAGGCAAAATAAAGTGTGAGGGTTCCCCCCCCCCTTGAATTAATGTTTGCAGTTTGTTTGCCACAAAGCTTGTGCTGATTTAAAAGAAGGATAGGTGGATTTACTTATTATTTCTTTTATTTAGAATACATTTCTAGAATGCCTGAAGTATTTCCCATGCAGAAAGCTCACTAGGAGCTATAGAATCCCAACATTTTATAGCAACACTGTTGAGAATCAGATAAAGCCAAGTTGTCTTTTCCACATATGTTCTTCAATCTGATTTTTCTGGGTTGCAACACACTTAGTTTTTCAGTGGCGCTGTGGTGGAGGGAAGTTTACTCTAATTGAATAAGAAAGTTGGTATCGGAGATTGTCAAATATGCAAAATACTGGTAGTCCTCAATTAATGCAGCAATTAAGCCCAAAATATCTGCGAGATCGCATCCTGCCCCATACATCCCTTCGACCGATTCGCTCCCACAGAGAGGGACTTCTCCGGGTGCCGTCCACTAGGCAATGCCAGCGGGCGACGCCCAGGGGAAGGGCCTTCTCTGTGGCGGGCCCAGCGCTATGGAACGACCTACCCCCCCGAGCTCAGAACAACTCCGGACCTCCGCGCCTTCTGTCAAAAGATCAAGACCCATCTCTTTCAGCAGGCCGGCCTGGCCTAACCACCTCCAGCCTTTTTAGTCTGAATATATAAATTGTTTTAATTGGCTTTTAAGGGATTTAGTTTTTAGGATTTTAGGTTTTTTAGCGCAGGGATAAATTGTTTAATTTGATTTTATATATTTATTGTGTATTTATGTTTGTACGTTTTTTAATTCCCCTGTGCACCCCCCGAGTCCCTTCGGGGAGAGGGCGTGGTCTATAAATTAAATTATTTATTATTATTATTATTATTATTATTATTATTATTATTATTATTATTATTATTATTATTATTATTATTATTATTATTATTATTATTATTATTATTATTATATTGCAGCATGTGAAAACGAAAGGACTTCAATCCCTCGGTTGGGTCCACTACTTTAATGTCATTGATCCAATGGTAGGTTCTGGATCCCGTTGCGACTGCTATGGTGCAATGGGGCCCGGCGTCCACCACATGAATGTGCGCAGCATGTGTACCTACTGCCTGTGACGATCTGCGATGCCTACACGACACTCCAGCTGCTCAGCGGAGCGTCGCGCAGGTGCCATACACTCCTTGCCCGTGTGCGGAAGCTCCGAAGAGCTCAAATATCGGTAAGGAGGGTGGGCCCTCTGGAGCACCGTACTGGAACGGTACCTGGTGCTCCCGGAAGGCGACAGTACACCCGTACCGGGGTGTAGTGGTCATAACCCACCACTGCATTGATCCCACACCCCTAGAGATGCCTTGGACTGTAGACCCTTTACCTTAATCCAGCACATTTATGACTGGATAGTTCCAAGGCTTGCTCTGAAATACTTTTTTCAAATATTCACTCTCCAGTTGTCCTCCAAAGAGCCAATGAAGAGGTTGTCCGGGATCAATGCAGAAAGTGTTCCACTTTCAAAAATATGTATTAAAAAATAACTAATATAAATATGACTAAATATAAAAGACCCACATTCTTCAAAAATTCAACTCTTGCTAAAAACTGAAGTGCCCAAACAGCCTTGGATCGCTTGTGGTTCTGTGCTGGCAGGCTTGTTTACATGGCTCATTAGCCAGCTATTTTTGTTAACGTATTAGAATGCCATCACACCACTCACCCACAGCCTTGTCCGTATGTGGAAGGAAGGCAGCAAAAAAGGTCTACAATTTTGTGAAGCCAAAAAGGCTTCACATAGAGGAAATCTATGTAAGTTCAAAGTGATTTGAAGACAACTGGTTCAATCTGATGCCGCCAATTGTTTTGAAGTGTTGGTTTGCACACTTGGCACACTGATTAAAGTGCAGTATTGCAGGCTAGCTCTGCCCATAGCCTGGAATTTGATCCTGATGGGGCTGAAGATTGACTCAGCGTCCCATCCTTCTGAGGTTGGTAAAATGAGGACCCAGATTGTTTGGGGAAATAGGCAAATAATTCTCCTTCCTTGTAAACTGCCCAGAGAGTGCTGTAAAGTGCTATGGGGTAGTATACAAGTCTAAATGCTATTGCTATGTGTCAGAATATTCATGAACTGGCAGAGACATGGTAAGCCAATGAATAGACGTGGTAATAGGTCAGCCAATGAGACTTATTTGGAAACAGAAACTTAAGTAAGAAGTCTGGGTGTGGCTTAGCTGTATTAAGCTGTGAGCTCTGAAATGAAACTAGTCTGGACTTGTCGATCTGAACTGAAATGAAACTGTTTTCTGCTGTTGGTATTTATGTATGTATGTATGTATGTATGTATGTATGTGTGTATATATATATATGTGTGTGTGTGTGTGTGTGTGTGTGTGTGTAAAACTTACATGTAAAATGACCCAGGTTCAAATCCCAGTAAGGGTACGGCTAGCTGATGAGAGCTAAATAGCTTGAAGTAGATCTATACTAGTCTCCCTTGTTTATTTATTTATCAGCACAAATGCAACACAAATGTAAACAAAAGACAACGAAACAAATAGCTTTCTGTCTGCATGGTCTCTTGTGATGAGCCAAAAGACAGAAAAGGAAAGCAGCTTTGCTTCCTCCCTTATTGGGGGCTTAGCAGAGTGTTGTGACACAGTACATATACTTGTTCCCCTGGCTCAGCTGATCAGGATGAGAGCCTGTGGCCTAGTGGCAATTACAACTGCCTTACATGTAAAACGACCCAGGTTCAAATCCCAGTAAGGGTATGGCTAGATGTTGAGTGCTAAATAGCTTGAAATACATCTATACTAGTCTCCCTTATTTATTTATTTATCAGCACAAATGCAACACAAACACACGCACACACACATTCTTGTATATAAAGAAGTTTCTTATTTAAATCAATTCTGCTGAATCAGTTATCTGTGTGTGCTTCCTTAATTTCCTTAACTCTGTCACTATGCATGTCTACCTGGAATACCGCCTACTCTAGTCAATGGGTCACGCTCCCAAGAACAACAAGTTGTTCCATTGTTCCTTGCATCCTTAAGGTCCAGCACACTTCTGAGGGATAACTGGTTAGCTCTTCAGCAACTCCCATATTATTGCTCCTAGAAAAGATGAAAAAGGAGTCATTTATTTTTCATGTCCAGACAGTTTTCCTCCTGTCAAAATAAAAATGTGTGCCTTTGAACACATACACATGCAATGAAACCTTGATTTAATGGAATAGTTGGGGGGAAAGGCATCCGGTAGACTCCAATGTTCATTAAATCTGAATGTATATTATTTATGCAGGTAGATAATTGTGAATATGATGTAAATCAATGCAGTAACATTAATTTATGTGACTCAAATGGACTTTATTTTGAGGTGATGGCTAGTTGCCGATTTTGTTCACTGAAGTGGGAGTCTAGTAAACTTAGGCCTGTTAAACTGAAGGTTTATTATACCAGTGCATGTGCACAAATACACACACACACAAACACAGACAGACACAAAAATTGGTCACTCTTTAAAGTTGATATTTTAATACTTTACGATCTATTTCAAAATTCTGTTGAGTGATGAATGCAAAATAGATTTCTGCAGAAAAAAATAAAATATATAGAATAAGGTGGGGAACCTCAGTCCAAAAATTAGAAGAGAGAGAGAGAAAGAGAGAGAGAGAGAGAGAGAGAGAAACAGGGAAAGTGGGAAAAGCACTGTGATTTATTTCAGTTTAAGTATAATTTTATTTCCTTCTTGTCAAAAAAGACAGACTTGTTTCTGTATCTTGGATGTAAATATAGTTAATGTGCTGAGGCTGCAATGCTTCCAGTGTGGAGGTCATTTAATAGTGACATAAATTATTTTACTGACTTTTCCTGCAAGTGAGCTATGACTCCATGTCGGATAAATGAATATCATAGGCATGTGCTGTTCCATCCTACCAAATATCTGGAATTTTATTTTCTTCTTTCAGTCAAAATGCTAAAGATTAACATGAATAATAAAAGTGGTGATCTCTCTCTCTCTCTCTTTCTCTCTCTCTCTCCCTCTCTCCCTCCCTCTTTATCAATATTGAAAAATGAGATCTACTCCATTAATAAATATATCAAAAGTGGCTACTTTCTTTTCATTTGAGGAACCTTCTGCTGATATCAAGCTTCCAATAAACTTTGTGAAAAAAAGGTTCTAAAAAAGTTTTCAAAGAAATCGGAGACAGAAAGCCCTCCGCATAGTACTAAATGCTGCTTTTAAGGTCTAATGTTGAATTGGTTAGTAATTTGTAAGGCTGTTATTTCAGTTTTGTTGTCTTCGACCACAAGCACTGAAGTGCCTTCTTCGTTTAGATAGCTAGTCCACACATAATAGAGTTTTCACCGGCAGAGGAGGAACATCGGGTAAAAAGGTCAGCTTTGAAGAAGTTTCAGACTGTTGGAAATGAAACTTGAAAATGGGGTGGGTGGGCAGGTGATTTACAACTGAACTGATGACTAAGTCCATAGGAATTTTTAGAAGTGATTCTTAAGTGTCTTTAAAACTGAAATATGGGCTCTTACTACTGGCGATAGAAGCCATCAACGAGTCACTTAACAATCTATATTCTGCTTTAGGATGAATACTCCAGGCTGTATCCTGAGCAATATCATTTGATCTCTACTACAGAAGAATAGAAAAATGTGCTTCCTTTCCCTAAGTTATAGTAGAGATGCTGTGATTGATATGCAGAGGGAGTAAAGCAGGAGTAGACAATCCTCTTCTTCCAGATTTTTGCGGTACAATTTCTAGACTCCCTGATCCATAGGTCATACTTGATGGACAAGATGGGATGTAGAGTCAAAGCACATGCAGGACATCAAATTGTCTATCTCTGTCGCACGATAAACCTGACATGTAAACAGATAATGTTTTTATCAAGTCAGACTTGACTCCTAGTGATTCTATTGACATATTGATGCAATTTTCTTGGCAACAGAGTGAAAACAGTTTGCCATTTCTTTATACAGATATGTTTTTTGACCTTCTTAAAGAAGCATACAGTCTTGCTACTTCCCATCCAGGTACCAATCAAGTTTGACTCAGCTTAGCATTTTGGAGACCATCCAGTCAGCTACTATAGATGCTATCATCTATTTTGAACAACAATGGCTCCAACCTATTTTTTTGGACCCATGTCTAGTGTACTGAGATTGGATTAAGACTTCTAGATCTGGGCTGCAAAAAATCTACATGAACACAACATCAAAGCAAAAAGATAGTGTCTCTCCTATCAAGAGAACACGGATAAAAATCCCCTAGTAACCTTTCCATTCAGCACTAGATTGTTGGGATATTTAAGGGTGAGGCTAAAACAAGGGAAGACATTGTGGGTAAGTCTAGCATGTAACACTGTAATTCAACTTTTTTATAACCTGTAGAAAGGTTAGGGTTACAACTTCCAGTTGACTATTCAGCCTTCCAAGTCTAGGAATTGGAGTTTGTATTCATCTGCATTATCCTGTTCCATAAAATGCTGGATTAGGACTAGGATGGTTTTAGGAAGTCCTCTCTAGTGAGAGGTCATATTGCTGTGTTAATAGTAGGATGCCACAAAGTAAGTGCTTTTCTGCCTTCATTGCATTCATTTTGCATTCATTAGGTGAAATGCATACTTTTGTAAACAGCTATAACAATCATAGTTGTGTGGTATGTAAATAAACAATTAACTGGAGAGCTTTTGACAATCCTAAAACATAAGGGTCTAACCAGTGTGGGAATCCACTAGTGTAGCATTTTTGACACGTGGTCACCCACTCTCTATTTAAACACAGTAGGTTCCATTCTTAGCCAGATTTTATCATTAGACATTTTTCCCTGATGTCTACTCCAAATCTATTTCCTTCCAATTGAAACCTATTTTTCTTGTCCTGGCTTCTGAACACCTCTGAAGAACTTTGTCCTGCTTTCTAACTGATAATCCATCAACTACTTGAAAACAGCTATCATGACTTCCTGCAGTCTTTCCTTTTCCAATTTCTATCTACTCAATGACTCCAACTGTTCCTTGCACATTTTTCCTTCAAAGCTTCTTATTATCTTGGTTGTTCTCCTCTGAACATGCTCTCAAAAGCCTCTTGATTGCTATCTGCTGACGGCTACTTTTACGTTTACAGCTTTAATGGCAATGCATTGAGACATCACAAATACAATGGTTACCAAAGCAAATGTTTACAGAATAATTCAGAACAGGAATACTTATTAAGTAGCATTACATCTTCCACTAACACATTGCAAACATAATTCCATCCAATCGCATTGTCCAAATGGTTGCATTATATACTCCATTGCACTGGTTTTGTGTATTTATATGAACGAGGGTAGTAGTTTAATTTAACTTTAAAAGAACCTTGCAATTAAATGATCCTGATGAATGTTAACAGAATACTGCAAAAATTCCTTACAAACAATCAATAGGAGAGGACAAATCAATATAAAGTGTCTTAACCTCATTGTTCTGCGTTCCAATAGCTTTTAAAAATATTCTGAAGAATCATTTCATATTGACTAGTTATCACTTCATATATATTATCACTCAGAGGTGAAAATAGCATTGTTTCTTTAACTTATTTTGTTCTACAGAATGATGTCAAAGAGAGAATCAGGGTAAAAGTAATTGTAAATTAACCTTATACTGTCATCTTCAAATCAAATATTTGCAATAGAAATGGATGGATGGACAGACAGATAGCCATCACCCAAAAAGAAGTGATGATAACCCAATAGCTAGGATAGGTTTTGGACACTGATCCAGGACAAATTTCTGCAATTCTTTCACCAAATCTTTCAGTTGAAATGAATCTTGCTATTAATATTAAATCTAGTGTGTTGAGCAGCAAGCATTTAGGATCTTCAATAAGAGCGCTAACTATATTCTGAAGTTTCTAATTTGGAATACAAAGGAAAATAAATGGTGTAATTATACATCTATTTACTTGGAAGTAAGTTGCATGGTAACCAGCGGTTTTATTCTTGATGGATGTTGTTACAATCACAAAGAAAGGGAATGAAGGTTGACTTCTGACATAAACCAGGCACAAACTGTCTGCTAAACTTGTATCTTTGCAGCTCAGTACCTGAACCCAGCTGTAGTCTGCAACCCGTAGTTTCACAGCATAGTGTTATATGTGAAGCAATCCATTATAGCTTGTTCAATAGACAAGATGTAATAAAGAAACATCTCTCTGTAATGTGTAAACCTAGCCATTTAAGACGCAGAATTTTAAAAATGCAAATAGGAAGGCTGTTTGGGTGGAAACTATGGGTGGAAACTAATCAAGGAGAGAAGCAACTTAGAACTAAGGAGAAATTTCCTGACAGTTAGAACAATTAACCTCTGGAACAGCTTGCCTCCAGAAGTTGTGAATGCCCCAACACTGCAAGTCTTTAAGAAGATGTTGGATAGCCATTAGTCTGAAATGGTGTAGGGTTCCTGCCCACGCAGGGGGTTGGACTAGAAGACCTACAAGGTCCCTTCCAACTCTGCTATTGTATTATTGTATTATTGAATTCCATTGAATCAACTATATTATGCTTTAGCACCATGCGTGAATCTTATATTTATCTTAAAAAGTTAGGTTCTCCCCCCCCTCCCCCCCCCTTTCATGACAGGCTAGTCTTTTCTTTAAAAAGAGCCTTTTGCAACTGGCCCCAAGGTAAGGGAACTTGCAACTATCACCCGATATTGCTATTCTTTTCTTACTTGGTGTTTTCTCCTTTCCTCATTTGACAGATTAGTAATGTTCTTGTTAAGGGTTGATTGTTTTCTCTGGATCTGTTTTTAATGAATTCTGTATCACCACCTAGAGTTATTTCTGCAACTGAGGTGGACTTTAAATGGACTACCTAGTAAATAAAAGAACTCCTGAATGTTTGCTTACTTTTAGATTTCCTGTAGTGCTGTGGCGGAGTTGTCAAAGGTGTCAAAACATGTCAAAATTTGCTTGTATTTTTTTCTGCAGTGACATGTCAGAGTGGCAAGTAATGGCATGTCACCTTATTATCATTGTTACAGTTTAGAGGATGAAAACCAGGATTTTGATCCCAGAATTCTTGCAACCTGGAAGAAAGATGACAAAGCGACTTAATACGCACAATGAAAATTATTAAAAGCAACTAAACTATTGCTTTACCACTTTACGAAGCTTTAGTAAGACCACACTTGGAATACTGCACCCAGTTCTGAACACCACAATATAAAAAAGATGTTGAGATTCTGGAAAGAGAAGAGCAGAGAAGAGCAACAGGAATGATTAGGGGGCTGGAGGCTAAAACATATGAAGAACAATTACCGGAATTGGATATGTCCAGTCTAATGAAAAGAAGGACTAGGGAAGAAATGATAGCAGCGTTCCAATATTTGGAATATTTATTCTGCAAAGAAAAGGGGTTCAAACTATTTTCCAAAGCACCAAAAGGCAAGATGAGAAACCATGGATGGAAACTTACCAAGGAGAGAAGCAACCAAGAACTAAGAAGAAATTTCCTAACAGTGAGAGCAATCAGCCAATGGCCGGGAGATGTTATGGGTGCTCCGTCACTGGAGGCTTTCAAAGAGACTGGACCACCATTTATCTGAAATGTTACATGGTCTCCTCAATGGTGGGATTCCAAAAACTTTACTACCAGCATGGTGTGGCTTGGTGGGCGTGGCAAGGGAAGGTTACTGCAAAATCCCCATTTTCTCCCAATCAGCTGGGACTCAGGAGGCAGAGAATAGATGGAGGCGGGGCCAGTCAGAGGTGGTACTTACCAGTTCTCAGAACTACTGAAAATTTCCGCTAACGGCTTTCCTGAACTGCTCAGAACTTGCAGAACACCGTCTCTGGATCTCCTGCTTGAGCAGAGGGTTGGACTAGACAGGGCTGTCAAACTTGCAGCCCATGAGCCGAATGTGTCTCACGCTGGCCACGCTCACACCCGCTTTAGCGAAGGGGAAAAAAGTCACCATACGTCATGTGACGACGCGAATTTGACACCCCTGGACTAGAAAAATTCCAAGGCCCCTTCCAACTCTATTATCTATGCCCGTGATGGCGAACCTATGGCATGGGTGCCACAGGTGACACACGGAATCATTTCTTAGGGCACGCGAGATGTTGCCCTGTCAGCTCCAGCACGCATATGTGTGCTGGCCAGCTGATTTAGGCCTTCTTTTGAGGCTGTTTTTCTCCCTCTGGAAGCTCCTGAAGCCTCTGGAGGTGGGGGGAGGCTGTTTTCACCCTCCCCAGGCTCCTAGAAAGCCTCTTGAATCCGGGGAGGGCGGAAAAAGTGTGCCAAAAGCAGGGGGTTGTACACATAGCATTATGGGTGTGGCACACCCACAGTGTAACCCCCTACACTCCCCCCGCTTTTGGCACACGAGCCAAAAAAGGTTAGCCATCACTGATCTATGCCCTATGCGTCATCAGTCTGAAGAGGGAAAATATTTCTTACATCCTGTCTTCATGCCTGCAGCTGGTTTATGAGAGTTTCTCAATATTAGCTCAAATATTTTCTTCAAGATGGTGAATATTGCTGTACTTGTTTAGATGGCAGTCAAAAAGCAAAGGAAAAAAAAAGAGAAAAGCAGCAGTTTCTCTTTGTTAGTAAATCATTTTAAGCAACTCCAGCATAATAATTCTCTTAATTTCCTAATGCATTTTTATAGTAAAGCAGTACAGTACAGAACAGTAAAGCACTTTTAAGTGTTATCATTAAATTCTCATTTCAAATCAACGTACTAGCAGCTGCAGATTGCTGCGTAAAGAAAATATTTCAAGAATTTTACTCATACTGGGAAATGAATGGCTGCTTTTCGAGTCTGGTCTATAAAACTACAACATCCTATTTAATGGTAAATAACTAAGTTGGGAGGGCAAGAAATGAACTTCATTTTATTTTCAGTATTATTGTATTTGGCCTGGAAATAATCTGCCATTTACAAAATGAGACTAAATAGACCAGGAGAACAAAACACAGCTGACTAAGCCCAGCAGTTGGGTGAATGGACATGTATGTAATTTAGTTATTTCCCTTTTCAGGGGTTGGGAATGGTTAATTAATGAGGTTGATAATGACCGTTCACTTTCTATGCAGTGTCTTAAGTTTAGGCCAAATTCAAATGGTAAAAGAGTTTGTATTCACAAAGTCTTGGAAACTGAAAAGAAAAAGAGATGGGAAAAAGAGGGCCGACTGGCAGAGCTGATTTAGAAACCATACTCAAAAGTACAGACAAACATAGATGAAGCCATGATTTATGGCGATGCCACCTAGCCTGGAGTCCTAATGGAGGTGTGGCTAGTTGGCATTGCCATAGATCATGGCTTCATCAGACCCCGCCTCCTCTCTGTATGCACTTTGCTCCCTCCCTCTCCATCCTGCTTAGTTTTAATTTAATTTTTTTAAATTTAAGATCTTTATTTATTGTTTTAATATTTTATTCACTGTCTTCCTAGAGTAGTCTTGGCAAAATGAGCAGCAAACAAGTTTAACAAACTAACCAACCAACCAACCAACCAACCAACCAACCAACCAACCAACCAACCAACCAACCAACCAAGAACAACAATGGAAAGGGAAAAATCCATGCAAAGGCAATCCTTTTATCAGGTGAACAGCCAGTAAAAGTTTAAACAATTTTTGAACACTGGAAGAAAAAGGAAGAGGCACAATATTTTGGAAATGTAAGTAACATCTGGATCAGGTTGCTCTCTTAGATTGTGTTGTGGATAAAAAGGGCTAACATGCAAATTGATGCCTATTAAATATAAAATTAGGGTTGGGCTGGATTTTTCCAAAGCTTGTTGGGAAGATGAAGCAAGCAAATCTTCCATCTCTGGAAATACGAAATGCAGATAGTACATGCAGTCCTTGCCTTATGCCTGGCTGCTTAACAACCAGTCGATATTACAATGGACCTCCCCAAGGGGACACATATCTAGTTCTCAAATCCAGATGGTGTGATATCGTGCCCCCCGTGAACGCATTTGGGGTGTTTGGCAACTGGCCTTCATTTATGCCCATTTGCAGCATCCTGCAATCACATGGCTCCATTTTACAATGTGTTTGCCCAAAACTGGCATTTATCTCTGGGGTTTTTTGTGTTTTTTTTTCAAAACTTGCCCATAGCAAACAATTCGTTTGCTTAATGACTGCAGTGCTCTCTTAATGACTGCCCCCCCAAATGTTGTAAAAATCAGGTAAGTCCCATAGGTCGCCTGCTTTATGACTATTATGATTTGAACCATAATGGGCAGGCTCCATTACACCCATAAATTGAGGATTACCGTAATTCCATTCTTAGGCCTTATCTGTGTTGCCAGGTTGTCCTGTGGGTGGTGCCCAGGGGTGGGTTTTAGCTGGCGTTACTGCCGGTTTACTCGTGTGGGCTGCATGCGCATGTACAGCTCAATGGAAATTGTTCTGCGTATGCACAGAACTAGAAAAAAAAGGCGATGGTGGCGACTGGTTTGGGGGCATGGCCAGCCTGGGTCACTGCCGTTTCTGCGACCTAGGGCAGCATACCACTAGTGGTTTGGCTGAACCGGGCCAAACTGGTAGGAATCCACCTCTGGTGGTGCCCTCCAATGGTTTAAAACCCATCTCTGGTGGTGCCCCCCAGGGGGTTAAAAATGGTTATTTTTAAATGGCAGAAATGGCTGAAGTTGCTTCAGTTGTCATTACTTGTAGATACAACATTTGGAATCTCTGACGAAACAAGGCGGAAAATTCCACACCGGCTGAATATTTAAACCTGTAGGAGGTTACCTATTTTTGCATCCTAATCACTACAAAATTCAAGATGACACCACCATCCCCCCCATGTCTATTAAGTATTTCTTGGCTAATAAAATCATTTTCCTGGCTGGAATTCAAGGAACCGATACTAGAATAATAATTAAAAACAATTTAGGTTGAAATACAGCAAGTAAGCAATAAGGGGCTATAAAGTTTTGATGGTGCACCTTAGTGAACGAAAAACCAATGAATTATTTCCTTCACTGCTGAGTTGAAGGTCAAGGATACAAGTAGTTATGCTGACTTTGAGGTGATTTATGAAAGGTTTTAATCCCTCCTGTTACCTGGACTAATATTGGTTTAGTTTGTTTAATATTAGGATTAGATGGCTGTGTTTAATTGCTTCATAATTTTGTTAAATAGCCTAGAAGTCTTTTTTAAGCGAGTGACCTAAAATACATGCATGTTTTACTTACCTCTGAATCTGCAATTGAGCACTTGGGTTATACCCCCAATGTAGAAAAGAATTATCCCTGAAGTATGTAGTACCATGATGGCGAACCTATGACACGCGTGCCACAAGCAGCACGCGGAACCATTTCTTAGGGCACGCGAGGCATTGCCCTATCAACTCCAGCATGTATACGCGCGCTGGCCAGCTGACTTCGGCCTTCTTTTTTGGCCGTTTTTCACCCCCCAGAGGCTTCTCTGAAGCCTCCCGAGGGCTAAAGACAACCCAACGCACAAACCGGAAGTTCGGGAACTGATTTCTGGGTTACCCGTAGGGCCATTTTTCAGCCTCCAGAGGGCCTCCGGGGCGGGGAGGCTATTTTCACCTTCCCCATGCTCCTAGAAAGCCTTTGGAGCCTGGGGAGGGTGAAAAATGGGTCCATTGTGCACCAAAAGCGGGAGGGAGGAGGGCGGGGTTGCGTGCATAGCATTATGGGTATGGGTACACCCGTGCACGGCCCCCCCTGCACACTCTCACCACTTTTGGCATGCAATGGGGAAAAGGTTTGCCATCACTGATCTAGTATATTCCTCAAATGTTAGTCTTCAATTTCCATAATTCCCAGCCTGGCATATTAAAAAGACATCTGATAGGAAAAGCGATTCAAGCTACAAAAATGCGGGAAATCTGGCCTCAATTAATTCTTATGACCCTGCCAGCTTGCCAAGGCTATATTGGTCATAAATTCATTTACCTTTATTTTATTTTCCGATTTAGACCCATCCTTTCTATCTCTTTGGTAATCAAGGAGCTGACAACATTGAAAACAGGCCTTTCCCTTAAATCAGTTTTGGAAATGATGCTCTGAAGTGTTTCCCATTAGGCTTGGTATCCATTTGCCATGATATTTCAATGAATCTTACAAAATTTAAGTTAAAATGGAACGCTTAAGGGAAGGGCCGGAAATGCTTTAAACTTAGTCAAATAATAGCAGAGTTTTTTCAGTCTCTGTAAACATGGCCTTCCCAATAACCTAGTTCCAGGCTCTGTGTGTGTGTGATTTATGATGCACTCTGGAAAAAAAAAATGCAGCAAGCATGTTTATACAGCCCAGCTCAAAAATCCACCAGAAAGAAGATGGAATCTTAGAAGCTATATTTAGCGGCTGCCGCCTTCATTATATTTAAATGGAGAGAAAGGAATTGCCTTGAGAATACAGCAAGAAGTTTATTTGGAAGCAAAGTTCCAATAGTCCCATTATTCATAGCTAAGGACTGTAGTCAGTGAATCCGGAATTGCTACAAACCTGCTCCAGGGGGTTGAAGCACAGCCTAGCAAAGGCTTAAATGAAGCAACTATCAGCATTTTTGCTCACCAAAGAAAGCGAAAATAATGGCGATCACAACATTTTAACAAGCCAGAAATAGGCGCTACTTCTTTTAACAAATATTCTAGTTAGTGACAAATATCCATTTACCTTATGCTCACTTAGCTACTGAATGCTAGTTATGAATGGATTGGCTAAATAGCTTTTAATCATCAGAGTAGTCACTGAAATGCCAAAGAAAACCCAGTCTAAATATTCACTAACTTTATAAAATTATTTATTTGCATCCCGCCTTTATTTTTTATAAATAATTCAAGGCAACAAATCAGTGGTGGGATTCAGCCAGTTCGCACCTATTCGGGAGAACCGGTTATTAACAGTTTGGAGAACCGGTTGTTGGAAGAAATCTCCTTTTGTTTTTTTCCACTTTACAGGGCTAAGCCTGTAAGGAAGGCGGGAAGGAAACATTCTGGTGTTGTTTCTAGCCTAATCTTCATTGCCCTGATTATAAGAAACTGCCTCTCCAGTTAACCCTTGTCACATTGGCACAGCTAAGGCGAAGCGCCCATCGGCATGAGTGACGTTGAGTTGGCCACACCCACCCAGTCACATGACCACCAAGCCACACCTACCCAGCTGGTCATTAGGGCAGAGAACTGGTTGTTAAATGATTTGAATCCCACCACTGCAACAAATGCACCTAAGACTTCTTCCTCCTATTTTTTCCACCAGCCCACCCTGTAAGGTGAGTTGGGCTGAGAGAAGTCCAAGGTCATCTAGGTGGTTTTCCCCGACTAAAGTGGGACTAGAACCCAGAGTCTTCCGGTTTCCAGCCTGGTACCTTAACCACTAAACCAAACTGGTTCTTGCTGGTAATTATTTCAATGTAGCTCTTTTACATTCTGCCTTGTCCTTTTCACCAAATGCTTCCTCCTCCTCCTCCTCTTCTTCTTCTTCACATGCAGATTCACCAACTGAGTTTTCTTACCCAATGGAAACAGACTGTAATGGAAGGCAACAGACCTGGCAATATAGATTAAAAATTGGGTATCACTCCTAATTTATCTTGTGGCATTTCCCCCCGCCCCCCTGAGGCTAAATGGGAAGATCTTGTTTCTCCTTTCCCCTACTTTACACACAAGGAATGACAGAAGACTTCGGAAGTAGATCCATGCCAAGTGTGCTCCTGTTTTGCTATTGAACTAATTTCCTGAGAGAATGCAACTTTATCTGTGGGAAACTGTATGTTATTGAAGCCTTGAAAATAATGACTACCATTATTTTTTATCTGTTTCAAGGGCAATTTTCTGTGGCGAGTGGAAATCCAATGGCACTGATTCCTGAGCACCTCTGACCTAACCTATTGGCCACAAAGGGGCGATAGTTAAAGATGGCGAATGAAAGATTTGCTCTGTTGATCACCCTATCTCTTCTTCGTTAGAGATCACTAGTGACTCAGATCACTTCTTCTACCTTTCTTCCCAGGCACACAAACACCAAAGGCTAATTCTTAAATTCTTCTCCTGGTAGGAAACACCTAGCTAAACTGTATTCTGTAAAAGAAAGTTCCTTTTTCTTTTTCTTTTTTTTAATATAATCTTTATTACTTTTTACAATATAAAATCACACAATCAACAAATATAGGGTAAGGGTAACTAGGAAAACATACATAAACATACCAGGGAAATCTCTAGTCTCCTAGATTGAAAATTAAGTTTATCCCAGTCTAACCTATCAGTTATTATTTATACAGAGATTTTTTTTGTCTCAGATTTACTATCCTCTTATCTTGTTTATTCCTCACATTGATTTCTTTAATAGTCTATCTAGTTAGTTCCCTTGGTATCCATTAGTCTCCTACTATACCATGAATACCATCTATTCCAACTTTTAAAAAAGGTTGAGTCTTGTCTATCTTTTAGGATATATGTTAGTTTATCCAATTCTGCACAGTTGAAAATTTTGGCTATAATTAGCTGCTCTGACGGTAAATTGGTGTCTTTCCAATGTTGTGCAATAGCCATCCTGGTCGCTGTTACTATGTGAGAAAAGAGGTACCAATCTTGATTTTGGATTTCATTTGGTTTAATGCCAAGCAGATACAGGTCGGGTTTGAGAGGAAAATTCACGCCTGTTATTTCCAAAAGCCAAATTTGTATTTTTTTTCCAGAGTTGGGTGATTATTGGACAAGTCCACCATTGGTGAAAGAATGTGCCCCTGGCCATCTTACATTTCCAACATCTCTATCTGATGATTTTGGGAACATATTTGCAATTCGAGCAGGTACTAAATACCACCTGTATAACATTTTATATACATTTTCCTTAAATGAAGAGGCCAGGGTCATTTTCATGGTTTTACCCCAAATTGTTTGCCATGCCTCTAATTGAATATTCCTCCCTATGTTCCTCCCCCAGGCAATCATGGCATCTTTGATTATCTCTTCTCCGACAGTTCCTTTTTCTGATGATTTTAAAGAGTGCTTCACTCATCATTTGTTCAGCTTAGAGTCCTGCTCTTAGGAACAGTCGTATGCACCCATAGGAGACTTCAACCTCTAACCAAGTGATGGGCTCCAGTGAGTCAAGAAATGTATAAAAAGATTCCGTTTTGAGAGTGGGTGGGGGGAGAGGCAGGGATCTTTTCAGCAGATAAGGGTAAAAATCCAGCCAACTCTCAGAAATGGAGTCAAGAAACTGGCATTGCGCCACCTCTTCCCACCACCACTATGACACCAACCCACCCACCAGGACAGGAAGATAGGATATGTTATGGGTCCCATCGTTTGGGTATTGTCATCTGATGGGATCACAAAAAAGGCATTTTTTGGTGGTGGCCCCCTTTTTTAAGGAATATTATTCTCCCCAAGGTATGGTTGCCCCCACCTCTGCTTCTCCCAAAGGACCTAAAATATGATTTTGTCAGTGGGCCTGGAGATCAGGAATGGAGGTGAGGCATTTAATTTGACTGCATTCTTTCTGCCATGGTGTGTAGGATGGGCTTTTATTATATAATATGATTATATGACAGATTTTTAAATTTTTGTAAGCCGCTTGGAATTATATATGTGTGATTTGGATGGTTGTATAAATTTATTAAACAAGCAAACAAACCAATCAATAAACATGGGAAATTTCTCCCTCTAGTTCCCTTCATGTTCCTGAAGTTTCACATGCCAGATGAAGTGGGACCTAGAGAAGGTGGTGAAGGAAGTTAGCAGCTACCTCTCTCCTGGGAAAATGAAATATTTAAGGAAATATTAAAAGGGTAGAATATTTTCTCAAAAAGAGAGGCAGAAACTCACCCCCCCCCACTTTGTCAATGGGCCATTAAGGCCTGAGCCAGTCTATTCTACATAACAACAATCTACTACCTTCAGGCAGAGCCATAGTAGGAATTGCCCAAAGCCCTCTACCCATCTCACCACATGGCACCTGGGAAGATGACATCATCCAGCAAGGCTCAACCAAGCCTGGACTCAGGACAGGCTACAGAGTTGTCGCTGCATAGCCCCATTGGAGTCTGACAACCAATCAGAATACAAGCTCAAATTCAAAAGCCCAGGGAGGGTATAAAACCAGGGCACTCTCAGCATCTCTTCGCTTCCCCCCCCCCCCAGAATCTCAAACCATATGGTCCTGTCCATCATCAATAAACCTTATTTCCAAGCAACTTCCATGAATTCAGTGTCTTTTTCCCCACTTGGAACTGAACCCAGATGGACATTTCTTCCAACCATTGTCAGAGGCAAACACCCCGAGACACTGCAAACAAAAGAATGAAATGACTTTGCTATAGTGCACTTAAAGGACATAGATCAAGCCTGGAACATTTGGAAAACCCTCTTGGCCGTACAGGAGAAAAGAGCAAGCGTCTTCAAAAAGTGTATCTTTTAAAACTATTTGCAACTGGTACCTGGGATAAGTAGGATCAGTGGGGGGTGTTCAAATTTTTTTAGAACCTCTTCTATAGATGTGGCCTGCTTTGTGGGAGTGGCTTGCCGGCCATGTGAGTGGGTGGGCGTGGCTTGCCAGCCATGTGAGCGGGTGGGCGTGGCTTGCCAGCCATGTGACTGGGTGGGAGTGGCTTGACAGTCATATGACCGGGTAGGAGTGGCCAACTTATAAATTGTGGTGAAACTCACTTAACAACACTCTTGTTTAGCAAGCAAAATGTTGGCTCAGAAACTCTGCCATTTGAAGCACGCAAGTCTTAAAGCTGTCAAGTTACAAGACGCTTGCACCCCTAACCCTTTAGAAAAAAAACCCCAGGGGTGTTCAAACTTGACAGCTTTAAGACTTGTGGACTTCAACACCCAGAATTCCTCCTCTCGCTCTTCATCTTGATGATGTGCGGATGGGCGGGGGGGGGGGGGAGGGAGCTGGAACCGGTTCTAAACAGCACTGTGGAGTTGTGGAACCTCTTCTATAGAAGAGGTTAGAACTGCCAGGATATTCCACCCCTGACTAGGATCCACACATCCACATCAAATAAAATATATTGCAAAATATATTAAGCGACTAAACAGGAAGAAAAGCTGGTTGCCTTCATTTTAAACTCCAGCTACCAAATAGAAATAGAAGCAGAAGCGGATATTAATTTTGTGGTAAATTGCCTAGGAGATTGCAATCTTCATAACTTTAAAAAGCCAGTTTACCATCTGGAAACTCTGTAAAAGGGCAGGAGGAAAGAAAAGGAAGGTTTAGCTTGCAATGGCTTGGGGCGTTTGAATTCAGTTGTCCTAGGAAAGGGAGTCAAGGCAAACTCTTTAGACTGTCTTCCTAAGGGGAAGAGTCCGTTCAGGCTAATAAAAAAAAAAGGAATAAACAAAAACAAAAAAAAATCCATAAACAATGCATGCAAGAACAAATTGGCCACCAGGTGGCACCCGTTTTGATTATGCCACAAAAAAGAGGCTTATTGAAGTTGAGGATTATAAATCCACACCTAATTTGGTAAACAGAAGAAGGATCATTTCAGCTGAGAGTCTCCTTAAATTTCCAAAGAGAGAATGCAATTAAAGATGCCTTATCTACCCTCGTTCTGGAACTGAGGTGGCTGTTTGTAAAATATACCACAGAGAAAGGATGAAATGTAGGATTTAAAGACAACCAGACTCTTCCTCTTCCTTCTCCTCCTCCTCCTCCTCCTCCTCCTCCTCCTCCTCCTCCTCCTCCTCCTCCTCCTCTTCTTCTTCTTCTTCTTCTTCTTCTTCTTCTTCTTCTTCTTCTTCTTCTTCTTCTTCTTCTCTCCTCCTCCTCCTCCTCCTCCTCCTCCTCCTCCTCCTCCTCCTCCTCCTCCTCCTCCTTCTTGCCCACTATTAGAGTATTAAAAACTCGTATCCAAAAGGTTTTTGCTTGCTCCCACCAAACATAATCAATGGTGCAATAGCCTTGTTCTAATTGTGACATAACTACATAAACTCACTGTAATTTGAAAAGTTTATCTAAAGAACTAAGGTTTCAGCCCTGGGTAAGTCAGTTCATGTGTGCCTGGGTTGCAAAATTCAAAGACTAATGAATGTGAAGAGAGACAAAGATTAAAAAGTCAATTCACCCTGATTTAGCAGGCCAATTAGTTATTTTTGTGCGTTATTTAAGGGACCACCTCTTCCCAATTATTGCCTCATCTGATCTGGCAGAAGAAGTAAGTTGTGGATTCCATCTGGTAAATAATCACATCTGATGGGATCTCAGAGACAAGCCTTTTGTGTTGTGACCCTTGGAGATGAGACTGGCTCCATCCTTAACATCCTTCCCAAAATGCCTCAAAACATGATTGGGTCAACAAGCTTGGAATCTCAAGGTGAATCAGGAGATGGTTACACTGTCTGAGATGCTCTCTTCTATGTTTCTTAATATTGATGTTTTTGAATCATGGAATATTTCTAGTGTTGTTCTTTTTTATGGCTTTATTTTTTATTCTATGCAGTCCAGGGTCATATTTGTGAGATATGTGTGTGTGTGGTGGTCACCTATGGGGCAGAGGTGGTATTTTACGGATTTGGACCGGTTCGTCTAAACCGGTAGTAGAAATCGTGGGTGGCCCCGCCCACTTGCTCTATTGCATCCCATTTAGGCCCCTTTTTTTGGCCAAAAGTGCATGTGCGGAAAGCTATGCACATGCGTGGAGCTGGCTCGTGCACTCGCATTTGCGAATGGGGTACTTGGATTGGAGCAAATAGCTATGCGACCAGACACTTTTAGCCCAGACAGAGAAGTAACAGAGACTCAAAGCTTTGTATGCTTGCAAAGGGGACAGTTTGGAACAGAGTGATTTTGTCTCCCCCTGGGCAAAAAGTGTTTGGGCAGCTGCCACCAGCCTCGCCCTCTCCATCCCACTTGTCTGCTTGCCCACAGCCTCAATCGAGGCCAAACTCTTGGCATGCCCCAGCCTCCACCTGCCCTGTCAGGAGGGGGAAGAGCTTCCGTGAGCCAAGCTGCAGCATGGGCAGCCATTTGGCGACCAGCCAAGTGTGCACTGGGGCCAGGAAGTGTCCTGGTAGTAGCTGGGCCTGTAAGCATGGCGAGTATGGGGGCCAAGGCAGGCTGAGAGCTTGGCCTGTTGCAGAGGTGGGCAAGCAGACAGTGGGATGGAGAGGGCAGGGCCAGCGGAAACTCCGTTCCCACTCCTGTCAGCCCCCATGCTTGCCGTTTCCTGCACTTTCCTGGTCTCCCCATAAATAAGGCCGAGTGCTTATTTTCAAGTCCAAAAGAAAATAAGACCGGGTCTTCTTTTGGGGGCAATACGGTGTGTGTGTGTGTGTGTGTGTGTGTGTGTGTATGTGAACGCGCGTGTGTGTACTGTATGTATGTATGTATGTGTGTATTGTATATATATTTGTTTTCATAGATTTTCACGGGTGTAGGTATGCTGGTCTTGTTGTATTCGGGTGTTTTCTCATGTAAGAATGAGATTGTCTTTGCAACATTTCGGCAAGATCTCACTTGCCATCTTCAGACTTCGGTCTGTAAGCCTGAAGATGGCAAGTGAGATCTTGCCGAAACATTGCAAAGACAATCTCATTCTTACACGGAAAAACACCTGAATACAACAAGACCATATATATAGTGTCACAACACCCTGGTAAGCCCGAAATACAGGAGGGAACAGAACTGCTTCCCTTTTCTGTCTTTTGCCTCACCCTAGGAGCTGTCCAGGCAGAAAGTTATTTTTTTGTTGCCTTTGTTATATTTGTGTTATGTTTTGTGCTGATAAATAAATAAAGGGAGACTGGTATAGATCTATTTCAAGTTATTTAGCTCTCATCAGCTAGCCTTTGAACCTGGGAAGTATTACATGTGAGGCAGTTGTAATTGCCACTAGACTACTGGTTCTCCTCCTTGATCAGTTGAGCCAGGGGAATAAGTATATATTGTGTCACAACACCAGCTTTCTGCCTGGATGGCTCCTAGGGTGAGCCAAAAGACAGAAAAGGGAAGCCGTTCTGCTTCCTCACTTAATTGGGGCATACCAGGGTGTTGTGACACAATATATACTTATTCCCCTGGCTAAGCTGATCAAGGAGGAGAACCTGTGGCCTAGTGGCAATTGCAACTGCCTCACATGTATGCATGTATGTATGTTTGACACCAGGTGGAAATAAAGACATTCTCATATAGTAGATGGTTATACATGATACCACTTTTGCTACTTGCTTGGTGGAAATAGGAAAGTACTAGAAATTTAAAGAATACACGGGACATATTTATTAATAGGAACATCCAGTTGGAAAGAGCCATTAAGGCAATTGAACCCAACTCCCGGCTCAGTGCTAGAGTTTAAGTGGAAGCAACCTCTGCAGATGGTTCTCCAGTTTTCGCTTGAACACATCCAGCGAAGGGCTCTGGTCTTCCCTCAATAATTGGTTCCACTGTTGAATAGTTCTTGGGTTTTTTTTTTCCTTTCTTTCTCCTACTATTCAGCCAGATGCTGCCTTTTGTAACTTAAATCCATGTCCTGCACTAAGATGATAAAGGAGCTGGCATTCTGGGGGTGGTTGAGGGCTATGACATACTTTCATAGATTTCAAAAATCCTAACGTATCGCCCTCAGTCTTCTCACGATGAAGCTTTTCCAGTTCCTTCAGCCTCTCTTCATAGAATTTATTTTTAGTTCCCTGAACATCCTCATTGTCTCTCTCTAGATTGGTTCTATTTCTCCAAGCAATTCTTAATGTGTGGTCTCAGAATGTAAGGTAGGATCTGATCAATGCTCAGCAAAGTATTATATCCCACGATCTGGAAGCTATACTTCTGTGGCTGTGGACCAAAATTATACACAGGTTTTTTTAACCACAGGTAGTCCTATTTAGTGACCACAACTGGGATCGGCAACTCAGTTGCTGGGTGCTACAGTCACCAAGTGAAAAGCAAAATGTGACCATGATGTGCTTACGACCTCATTTCCCATTAAAGGGGTTAAGCAAAGTTCCTTGGTGGCTAAATGAAAAACCACGTGAGTCAGTGGTAGGTTTCTGCAGGCTCGCACCTACTCGCAAGAGCCGGATGGTGAAATTTAGAGAACCGGTGAGAGGGGGTTCCACCGGCGGACCCAGAAGTCAGTCTGGCCTGCTGCTGCCAGTAACCCAATGGGAAGGAAAGGAAAGGAAGGCAGAAAGTAAGAAAGGAAAGTAAGAAAAGAAAGAAAGAAAGAAAGAAAGAAAGAAAGAAAGAAAGAAAGAAAGAAAGAAAGAAAGAAAGAATTTATCATCACAATTGAGCCCAAAGTTTTGGTTGCTAAGCAAGAGTGTTGTTAAATGAGTTTCACCACATTTTACAAGTTGGCCACTCCCACCCTGTCACATGACTGCCAAGCCACGCCCACAAAATAGGCCACACCTAGAGAGTAGGTTCTAAAAAAATTTGAAACCCACCACTGACGTGACTGCAATTTACAATTTTACTTCTGCCTTATCTATTAATTCTGCGTTTCTCAAGCTGGTTGCGAAGCACACAAGTAGTGATTACAGGACTGGGGGATGCTGCACCAGTCACAAATGTGAGGATTGGTCACAAAGCTTTTTTTTTTTTTAACCCTGTCATATGTTTGGATTATTAGGGACGTGGTGGATCACTGGCTAAGACGTTGAGCTTGTTGATCAGAAAGGTCGGCAGTTCAACAGTTCGAATCCCTAGCGCTGTGTAACGGAGTGAGCTCCTGTTACTTGTCCCAGCTTCTGCCAACCTAGCAGTTTGAAAGCATGTAAAAATGCAAGAGGAAAAATAGGAACCACCTTTGGTGGGAAGGTAACAGCGTTCCGTGCTCCTTTGGCATTTAGTCATGCCGGTTACATGACCACAGAGACGTCTTCAGACAGTGGTGGCTTTTTGGCTTTGAGGTGGAGATGAGCACTGTCCCCTAGAGCCGGGAACGACTAGCACATATGTGCATGGGGAACCTTTACCTTTTGAAGTTTGGATGGTTGCTAAATGAGGCAGTCAGTAAGTGAGGACAATCTGTATCTCATATTGCTGATTAAATTCAGTTTGTAGTTAACTGCTTTTATAAGAAATTTTTTCCCCCCAGAAGTTTTTCCACGACTACAGAACTCAACCAACCTTGCGTAGTCTCCTTAAGTTGGCTGCATGAGTACATTTAGACCCCATTTCTCACCTTGTCCATACCTGCTTCAGTTTAAGCAGTTTAGGTTTTAGTGGGGACGGTGCTGTGGTCCCCAGGAGGCTTTCCATTTTAAGAGTTTCTGTATGACATTTCCAAACACCATAAAGAACTTCCTTTGTATGCAAATATTGTCAGCAAAATGTTGTACAGCCTTGATGTATAAAACCATTGTGGGTGTCAAGGGAACAACTGGCATTTACAGAGAAGCAAAAGTAGAGGGAACTTCAGTAAATCCCATTTATTTCATAAGATGTACTATTTCACGAAATACAAAATATGTATCTGATTACTCTTTTCTAGGCGAAGAATTTTTCATTTGTCTCCAATAAACTTCATTCAGTTCTGAATAACTTCATGCTATTTCCAGCCCATTTTGTGAAACCATCAAGGGCTTTGTAATTTTATTTCCCGTTTGGCAGGCATTAACTATTCCATCCAATTTTGTATCTTTTGCTATACAATTAGTATTTTCCTTACCTCATCACCTGTCCTTAAAAGAAATTTGAAATGTAGAGTACCCAGAATTGAAACTTGCCACGTCCCATTTAGTGACTCTGTCTAGTTTTCTAAAGTAACATTGATACAAAGATTGATGGGCAATCTCTGAGTGCAGTTTCTGAAACAGCTTCATTTATGTAAAAGGTAAACCTGCAGGTTGTACTCCACTACTACTAGTAGTAGGGGACTCTTCTCATCTCCATTTTTTTAAGCCATTGAGCCAGAAGATGTTTCTGTGGTCATGTGGCCAACATGAATGAATGAATGAATGAAATGTTTATTTGTATACCGCTCCCTCTCCCCGAAGGGACTCGGGGCGGTGCACAGGGAATATAAAACATAAAAAGATACAACAATATAAATATCTAAAATTAAATTAATAATAATAATAATAATAATAATAATAATAATAATAATAATAATAATAATAATAATAAATTTTATTTATAGCCCGCTCTCTCTCCCTGCACTAAAACCTAAAACCTAAAACACTAAACCCTTAAAAACCTAATTAAAATTTAAATATACAGACTGGAGGTGTAAAAGATAGATTAGGCCAGGCCGGCCTGTTGGAAGAAATATGTTTTGAGCTTTCGGCGGAAGGAGCGGAGGTCTGGAGTTGTTCTGAGGTCGGGGGGTAGGTCGTTCCATAGGATAGGGCCTGCAACAGAGAAGGCCCTTCCCCTGGGAGTCACCCACTGGCATTGCCCAGTGGACGGCACCCGGAGAAGTCCCTCTCTGTGCGAGCGAATCGGTCGAAGGGATGTATGGGGCAGGATGCGATCTCGCAGATAACTAGGTCCCGTGCCATGGAGCGCTTTAAAGATGGTAATCAGCACCTTGAAGCGCACCCGAAAGACCACAGGCAGCCAATGCAGCTCGCGCAGGAGCGGTGTTATGTGGGAGTGCCTGGGGGCTCCCAGAATTGCCTGCACGGCCGCATTTTGAACCATCTGCAGTCTTCGGATGCACCTCAAGGGAAGCCCCATGTAGAGAGCGTTGCAGTAGTCTAGACGGGATGCCACGAGGGCATGAGTGACCGTGCGGACCATGCCATGACCATGACATCATGCTGCAGGCAGAGCATGTAACAAAACATGGAACACTATTACCGAAGTGGCACCTATTTATCTATTTGCATTTGCATGCTTTCGAACTGCTAGATGGGCAGGAGCTGAGGCAAGGAACTGGAGCTGACCCCATTGTATAGAGTTAGGGGTGGAAATGCCGAAATAAAGACCTTCTCTAGCATCTTTTTAAGCCACTGAGCCACTCTATGTATATGTAGTCCATATTTAATTAGCCTGCTAATCAGAATATCACTAGATACTGTGTCAATGCTTTTTTGAAACCAAGGTTTTATACATAGCATTCCCATTGTCTAGAAAAGAAAGTTGCCTGACAACAACTATTATAGTCTAACTAGGCTTATTCTTAACAATCTCCTGCTATCTGATGGTCATCACTATACTTTTTTTTTTTTTAAAGGTCTTTACAGATCATTTGCTCCATTTTTAAAAATCTCTCAGGTAAAGCAGAAAATAGAAAAACTCAAGTATAAATTTAGTTCAAGCATATGAAATGTATTGTGTTGCATCAGAACAAGACTCACTCACTGTTTTGAGCAGTGAGTGAGTCTTGTGTTAGTTATCATCTTTAAAGCGCTCCATGGCACGGGACCTAGCTATCTGCGGGATCGGATCCTGCCCATACATCCCTGCGGCCGATTCGCTCCCACAGAGAGGGACTTCTCAGGGTGCCGTCCACCAGGCTGTGCCAGCGGGCGACGCCCAGGGGAAGGGCCTTCTCTGTGGCGGGCCCAGCCCTCTGGAATGACCTTTCCCCCGAAATTAGAACAACCACGGACTTCCGCTCCTTCCGTCAAAAACTTAAAACACACTTTTTCTGTCTGGCCGGCCTGGGTTAGTCTCCATCTATTAGGATTTTAGGGGATTTTAGTTAATCTATAATTGGGGATTTTAGCGCAGGGATAATTGTAGTTTAATTTGTTTTTATCTATTCTATTTATGTATTTTATAGCTATTTTAATTTTCCCTGTGCACCGCTCCGAGTCCCCTTGGGGAGAGGATGCGGTATACAAATAAAATTATTATTATTATTATTATTATTATTTATTTTGATGCTAGGAAACAATAGAAAGTTTGACCGCAAATGCTCATCTTCCCCCCACTTATTTTTTCATCATGTCAGTTTATGATGAATGCTAACTGCCTCTGGAATTGCAGAAAACATGGCAAAATGAAAAAAAATTTAAACTTTAAAATATATCCTTATAGCAAACAATAATAACCACAACCTTGCTTTCACAGACTGAAACATCTTAATTTAGAATATGTGGTTTCTTTTTAAAAAAAAAAATCAAAACAAAATAAACTCTATCCTTTAAGAGAAGGAAGACAAGGAACGCTTTAATTTCTCTCAATAAACTTCTCAATCAGCAATCCAACAGATTATAAGGTCAAAATAAAAAGCAACTAAGCTCATTAGCAAAATCCTTTCAATTAATACTTCCATGATTTTTTTTATCTTTAAATTTTTGTAAAAAAAAAAAAAAGCATTGAACATAATTACCTTGTCTTGCAAACACTGTCTTTTTTGGGCATTATTATTAATTGCATGAATTTCACAATAAGATACGAGAGCGTGCAGAAATGACACTACAACCCTCTGACTTTTTCTTTAAGGAGTGCTACTAAGAGAGAAGGACGCAAGTGTAGAAAGAAGTAAAACAAAAGGAAGAAAAAAGTAGTAACTTTTGATTTTTTTTCTCAGTGCAATAGACTAAAGGTAAAGGTTTCCCTGACAGTCAGGTCCAACTGACTGACAGAAGCATGGTGGTCATCTCCATTTCTTGGCCGAGGGAGCCAGCATTGTCCAAAGACAATTTCCATGGCCAGCATGGCTATATGCCAAAGACACACAAAATATTGTTATCTTCCAACCAAAGTGGTACCTATTAGTCTACTCGCATTTCCATGCTTTTGGACTACTAGGGAGGCAGGAGCAGGAGCAAGTAACAGTAGCTCACCTGGTTAAGATCATAAGAACATAAGAATAGCCTTGCTGGAACAGGCCACAGCCCATCCGGTCCAGCATTCTGTCTCACACAGTGGCTCACCATTTGCTTCAGGGTCTTCCCAAGCAGATGTCTTCACCTGCTTATGATTCCCTGTAAATGGCATTGAGAAATATCCTGCCTATCTCTCCAACCCGGAGGGTGTCCTTAGGCATCCATAATGATAGCCATGGATACCCTTGTTCTCCATGAACTCGTCTAATCCTTTCTTAAGGATTTGTGTGAAGCTTGGGTCTTGAACCCAGGCTGTCAGTCGACAAGCTTTAACCATAGCTTGTCCGTATGCAGTAGAGTACCAAAAGCAAAAGTTGTAGCCTCTGCCTTTTGCTTTGCATTTCTTTTCTTTTTCTTTTTTAACAGATTAACAGAGTTGGAAGGGACCTTGCAGGCCATCTAATCCAACCCCCTGCCCAAGCAGGAGGCCCTAAATCTGCCTCTACCTAGGATTGAACTCACAACCTCCTGATTGGGAGCCGAGAGCTCCACCTCTAGGCCACAGCAGCTTTGCATTTCTAAAGCGTTCAAGACAGCAAAATTAACAATCTATTAACAACAAAATCATTCTACCCCCTCCACACCTAAAAGTAACGTTTGATTTTTAAATTTTATTTTCCAGTACAAAATCCAGAAGTCCAAATGGAAACAAAACTAAATAGATTCTTCTCTTTAAAATAGAACAGCTGATTTTGCCATCTTTTGCCAACTCTTTATCATCATCCATTGTGGGAATGAGTCAATGGTGGGTTGCAGGCGATTCGCCCCAGTATGGGCGTACCAGAGCATGCTTGGAGCACTGGGTACCGTTCTGGTACGGTGCTCCAGAGGGCCCACCCACCCGAGCTCTTTACTGCTGTTTTAAAGCTTTTGGCGCTTCCGCGCACGTGAGTTGCGTGTACAGCGCCTGAGCGACACTCTGCTGAGCAGCTGGAATGTTGCGGAATCTTGCGGAAGCATCACTGGCAGCAACAATGCATGCATGCGCTGCGTGCATCCATGTGGGCAACGCCGGGCCTGTTCCATCCGTACTGGTTGGAACGGGATCCAGAACCCACCACTGGAATAAATGTGTCCTTTCCATCTTGGTGTGTATAAGATTCTCCCCTGCTGTCAAGATATATAATAACAAAGTTCCATTTTTTCCCCCCCGAAGCTCTCTTTCTCCATCAAACCTAAACCAGGGTGGGTTTTCTTAAGCCAGACTCATTTTGGCCTGAGAGACAAACTGCTTCAGGCTGATCTGGGAAAAGGAATTTGGAGATGAAGTTCCCGTTTGAACTAAGCTCCTTGACCAAACTGTTCTTAGCTCCCTTTGTTTGTTCAGCTCTTCCCCCCCCTCTGAGCTACAGGTAACACACACCTTGTGTAAATGATTAATTACGGCTCCTTTTCTTTACCAAAGGATTCCTGGGGTGGCAGGATCATCCTTGATTCTTGTAATTTTCTGTAAGTGAACAGGAACAGACAGCACGAATCCAAGAGGTGTTTTGCCCAGAAGGAAGCCTTGCGAATTCTCTCTAACTAATTTCCAAGGAGGGAAATGTTCTGGACTTCAGCCAGAGAAGCCTGCCTCGTGCCCGGTCTTCAGAAAACTCTGCTTGTTGCCAAATGCTTGGAAACCGAGATATCTTCATAGAGCTCACTGCTGACATTGGCTCTGTCCTCATGGGCATGTGACAGCGGCACAGAAATGACTTGTTTATGTCTGGTGCTTGTCTCCTTCCCCTCCTCCTCCTCTATTCACTGTGGAAATTCATTCCTGGCTCTTGTACAACAGTTAGGTCCGTGCTAATCAATTGTAATCTGCCTACTCACATAGAGGTCCCGGTAGCATGACAGTCTTACATGACAACCTAGGTAGGCTTGACAATTGCTCCTGAATGAACAAGCTGGCCTCTATTTTTTCTTCTCTGTCTTCTTCTTCTTGGGATGCATTGAGAGCATAAGGTGTCCTGTCTGCTGCCAGTGCAGTCACCAAGACGACACTGCCTCTCTGCATACCGATGGCTTTGGGAGGAAGGCTTTCCCTGAGTTTGCTGGTCTTCTGCCTTTTGATTCTTTCGTCTTCTTTTTTCCAGCCTTGATAGAGGGAAGGAAAGGGAAGGGAGGAAGAGAGGAAAGGAAAGGAGGGAGAGGGTGGGAGAGAGGGAGGGAGGAAGAAAAGAAAAGAAAGGAAAGGAGGGAAGGAGGAAGAGAGGAAAGGAAAGGGGGTGGGGGGAGGAAGAGAGGAAAGGAGGGAGGGAGGGAGGAAGAGATGAAAGGAGAGAGGGAGGGAGGAAGAGAGGAAAGGAGGGAGGGAGGGAGGAAAGGAGAGAGGGGGAGGAAGAAAGAAAAGGAAAGGAGGGAGGAAGAGAGGAAAGGAAAGGAGAGAGGGAGGGAGGAAGGAAAGGAGGGAGGAGGGAGGAAGAGAGGGAGGGAGGGAGGAAGAGAGGAAAGGAGAGAGGGAGGAAGGAAGGAAAGGAGAAAGGAGGGAGGAAGAGATGAAAGGAGAGAGGGAGGGAGGAAGAGAGGAAAGGAAAGGAGAGAGGGAGGGAGAAAGGGAGGGAGGGAGGGAGGGGAGGAGGGAGAGAGGAAGGAAGGAAAGGAGGGAGGGAGGAAGGACGAAAGGAAAGGAAAGGAAAGAAGGGAGGAAGGGAGGATGGAAGGAAAGGAGGGAGGGAGGGAAAGGAATTCCACCATAAACTTAAGTATGGTAGATCAAGTCTTTACTTTATTTTTACTTTATTTTCGATTTACATACTGCGCCTTCTCCATCGAAATGGACCCAGGGCGGTGCACAGGAAATTAAAACCAACAATGATAAAAATGCAATAAATAGATAAAAAGAATTAAATCGGAGCCTGTGCTAAAATTCCCCCTAAAAACCCAACGTCCATTTACGTATTTGGCAGAAGCTATATAACAAAAAAGTCTAAATGATTAAGCAAGACCAGCTTGCTGAAAAAAGTATGTTTTAAGTGAACGGCAAAAGAGGGGAAGGTCCGTGATAGTGCTAAGTTCGGGGGGTAGGTCGTTCCAGAGGGCCGGCCCTGCCACAGAGAAGGCCCTATCCCTGGTCACCGCTAGCCGGCATTGACCGGCGGTTGGTACCCTCAGTAGGCCCTCTCTGTGGGAGCATATCAGACGCAGGGAGGTATGTGGCAGGAGACGGTCCCCCAAGTAGCTAGGGCCCGAGCCATGGAGCGATTTGAAGATGGTAACAAGCACCTTGAAGCGCACCTGGAAGGCTACCGGTAGCCAGTGCAGCTCGCGCAGGAGAGGTGTTACATGGGAGTAATGAGAAGCTCCCAGAATCCCCCGTGCAGCCTCCGGGTGCACCTCAAGGGGAGCCCCATGTAGAGAGCCTTACAATAGTCCAAGCGAGACGTCACGAGTGCTTGAGTGACAGTGCGGAGAGCGTCTTGGTCAAGAAAGGGACGCAACTGGCGTACCAGGCGAACCTGGTAGAATGCCCCCCTGGTCACGGCTGTCACATGGTCGTCCAGGGACAGCCGCGAATCCAGGAGGACGCCTAAGTTGCGAGCCCTTTCCACGGGGGCCAATGACTCACCCCCGATAACCAGCGATGGAATGAGCTGTCTATGCCGAGACGCCGGAAACCACAGCCACTCGGTCTTGGACGGGTTGAGCCGAAGTCAACTTCCTGAGATAAATGGAGTAAATCCCCATGGGAGAAATATCATGCACTGGCTGCCTGTGGCTTTCCGGGTGCGCTTCAAGATATTAGTGACCATCTTTAAAACACTCCATGGCAAGGGACCTGGTTACCTGCAAGACCGCCTCCTGTTGCCAAATACCTCCCACCGACCAGTCCGCTCCCACAGAGAGGGCCTCCTCAGGGTGCCGTCGGCCAAGCAATGTCGCCTGGTGACCCCTAGGGGGAGACCCTTCTCTGTGGCAGCTCCTGCCCTCTGGAATGACCTACCCCCTGAACTACGGACGATTACGGACCTACGCCTCTTCCGTCGGGCCCTGAAGACCCAATTTATTTCATGCTGCCGGCCTGTCATCCTTTTAAATTGATTTTAGCAGGGGGTTTTAATTGGCAGGCCAATCTATTTAATATATTTTAACATGTGATTTTAGTTTTTGTATGACCTATTCTTACTGTTGACTGTACACCGCCCTGAGTCCCGTAAGGGAGATAGGGCTGTATATAAATTCAATAAATCTCAATCTCAATCTCAATGAGTATCTCCTGATGTAGGTAATTAGGAAAGGGGGATGGGAAAGAAAAAATATATAGAAAGAATAATATCTGGACTTAGGATATGCTAATGACATAGCACTGATTGGGACTATCAAGACCTCAGCTGTCTTCCAAGAGATCAGGGCAGTTCACATGTGTTCATCCCCCCCACCCACCCACCCAATGAGGTGGGCCGATATCAGAATAATGACTGGCCAAAAACATCCAGTGAGGTTTTTTTTTAAAATGACCGAGGCTTCATTAATAGTTTCATCAACCTGTTTCCCCTGTATTGTCTTCGTGTTTTTCTTTTCATTCCATCCACAACCGCTTTAGCCTTCCTGAGGCTGCAGCAGAAGAGAAGCTGGGCTTCCCCATCAAGCAGCTTAAAAGAGTGTAAAATCTATTACACTTTCCCACAGCTGTTACAGTCGAGGTGATGCCAGGTGACCAGTAAAGCAGGGCGCTCAGGAAACGGCTCTTCGGCCACTTCATCTGTTCTCTCGGCCTCTCCATCAGCCTCACCTGCGTGGATTCGTTCTTTCTCGGCCCTAGGAAAAACACCCGGGGCAAATTGTTTCCAAAAATCTTTGCAAGAAAACTGCAGGCAATTGTCAGGAATCAACAGTGAGAGCGCGGACACACACACACACACACAATGTTCCAGTCTATTTTCCCCCAGCACACTCCCGGTCAGTTCCTTCCTTCATATCAGAAGAAGCACATACTGTAGGTTGCTTATAGGACTATTTATTTATTCCTCTGTCTTTAGAGGTCTCTGCGTTTGTTTCTGGAACTTCAGTAAACACTCAAACAGTTAACCGACAAAATGGGAATGTCAGGCGTGCCTCATTCAAAATCCAAGAAAGAACACACACACACACACACACACACACACACACACACCAACTCCATTTGATTTGCAGGGATGTCCAAACTTGGGAACTTTAAGACTTGTGGACTTCAACTCCCAGAATTCTATGCTGAGTTGAAGTCCACAAGTCTTAAAGTTCCCAAGTTTGGACATCCCTGGATTAGAGAAAAGGTACTTTTACTGGACATGAAATGAAAACAGCGAAAGTGAAGCAAGATCTGAAGCAGAAAAAGCACAAACGTGTACATATCAAACCTTTACCCAAAGCCCTCCCCCCGTTACCCAAACCCAATGTCCAATCTCCAGCTCCCAAAGGTGTCATGTGGGGTGCATCTTCGAATGGTCTCAGAGATGGTTGACCTTGACCAAACCCAAACAGGAGCCATCAACATGTGTGGAAGATGGTGAGAACAAATCTCCCTTTGTGATATCTCCTTCAGCACCTATTCCCCCGCCCAAATACCATAAGCCCCCACCCTCCCCATCTCTATGGCAGCCTATAGCAAGCATGCAAAATAGAGGCTAACCGGGGAAAGAGGCAAGCAAAATAAGGAGAGAGAGATGAATAACTTGCAAGACTTTAATTCTATTTTTCTATGTATGAAAAAGGGCACTAAACTTTACAGAGCAATTAGGAACAATAATGTGGTTAATGAACATGAACAGTCCCAAAGGGAAGGGCCTTTATCCATTCCAGTCTTCTTAACTCTTTTTTTTTAAACATCATATTGACTGTATAGAAAAGGGAAATAGGCCACCAGGTGATCTCTCCTCTATTCTGCACCATTAAAGGGAACAATTTGGTGTATGGGGATCATGTGTTCAATATATTCTACTGTTTCCCCCCTACAAAGGTAAAACTGTGTGCTCTTTTTTGAAATGGAGAAAGAGAACACCTGTATTTTAAAGACTTGGGGATATACTTTTGCAAAGTTGTGATGCTTTTAATCACTGAAATGATAAGACATATGTTTGGTATTAAGATTGTAGGAAGTTAGCACCCAGCCCTCTCCTAGGAGAATGAAATATTTTAGGAAATATTAAAAGGGAAGAATATTTCCCCTAAAAGTGAGACAGAAACTCAGCCCCTGCCACCTTTGTTAATGGGCCATTAAGACCTTGGGCAGTCTATTCTACATAACAAAGATCTACCCCCTTCAGGCAAAGGCATTTAATTGCCCTTCATTGCATCACCCAGCAAGATTCAACCAAACTTAGCACACAGACAATCTACAAAGTTACCCCTGCACGGCCCGTGTGAGTCTGACAACCAATCAGAATACAAGCTCAAATTTGAAGCCCAATACAGGGTATCTCTCTCTCTCTCTCTCTCTCTCTCTCTCTCTCTCTCTCTCTCTCTCCCTCCCTCCCTCCCTCCCTCCCTCCCTCCCTCCCTCCCTCCCTCCCTCTCTCTCTCTCTCTCTCTCTCTCTCTCTCTCTCTCTCTCTCTCTCTTATTTTGCCCAAGATCTCAAATCATGTGGTCCTGCCCACCATTAAAACCATCTTTTCAAGCAGCCTCCATGTTTCCAGTGTCTTTCTACCTGCTTGGAACTGAATCCAGATGGACATTTCTTCCAACAAGGCAAGTGGTGGGTTCCTACCGGTTCAGACTGGTCTGGATGATAGTAGTTTGCCGGCCTGGGTTGCTGACTGGACCATCTGAAGCCTCCAGGTGCACCTCAAGGGGAGCCCCATGTAGAGAGAGTTACAATAGTCCAGTCGGGATGTCACGAGAGCATGAGTGACTGTGCGAAGGGCGTCCCGATCCAATAGGGGGCGCAACTGGCAAACCAGGCGAACCTGGTAAAACGCCCTCCTAGCCACGGCTGTCACTTGATCTTCCATGGACAGCCGGGCATCTAGGAGGACACCCAAGTTGCGTGCCCCATCCACAGGGGCAAGATGTTCGCCCCCTATGGCCAGCGATGGAGTCAGCTGGTTGAATCGGGCAGCCGGAAACCACAGCCACTCGGTCTTGGTCGGGTTGAGTCTGAGTCCGTTACTTCCCATCCAGATCCGTACGGCTTCCAGGCACTGGCACATCACCGCTACGGCATCGTTGGGGTGGTTTGGGGTAGATATATACAGCTGAGTGTCATCAGCATAGAGATGGTACTCTACCCCAAAACCACGGATGATGGATGCAGCGCATCCATAAAGCGAACTGGCAGTAGAGACTGCCCGGAACTCGCCCCTGCAACAAGGTCTTTGTGGAAATGCAACATAAAGAAAACAAATTGGAATCCTGGCACTGTTGTCAGAGTCACACTTTTCAAGTTGCCGAGCTCATCTTGTCACTTTTGCAGAAAAAAAAAAGCAGACACCTGGGTAGATTGTCTTAAAAAAAAAAAAAAGGACGCAATTTTCAATCAAAAAATTGCGTGTGTGTGAAGAGAGCAGTTCGTTTTAAAGCAGGCTCTTCAATTCCTCCCCCACCCCCTCCAAAATTCTTCTGATTTCCCTCAAGCATCTGGGAGAGAGGTTTGCTATGCAAATCGCTTCACCGAGGTTCCTCATAAGGTCTCTTTAACTGATATACCTGGAGATAAGGCTACTTTATGATGATGAATGCCTTCAACCGGATACCGAAGTGAAGCCAATCACTCTCTCCCCAGAAAGTTTTTCTTTCTGTCATGATTGCAGTGCGGAGGGAGAGAGATACTATCTAAATTACACTGATCATCACAACAGAGATTACCTCACATATGTTCTTTCCTGCTTCTAAGAACTAAGGCTGCATCTCTCCCCTGAATCTCTCATTTTTCCAGGGAGCAGTGCTGACTTTCCATATGTTGCTGAACTACAATTCCCAGCAGTCCCCAGCAGCAGCCTAATTGTGAGCATGTCCTGGGAAGCGTAATTGAGCAGCATCTGGAGAACATCCTTATGCTGTCTTCCCCAAAGAGCTCTCTTCTTAAAGACAAGATTTTCTACTCCCTTAAAAAAAAAAAAAAAAGACGGCTCTGGTTTAAAAAAAAATCAAATGACACTTTAAGATGGCTTTTCTCTGAAACAAATTTCACTCTTCTAATAAGAGATATTAAAAAAGAAGGACTAGGGGAGACATGATAACAGTGTTCCAGTATCTCAGGGGTTGCCACCAAGAAGAGGGAGTCAAGCTATTCTCCAAGGCACCTGAGGGCAGAACAAGAAGCAATGGGTGGAAACTAATCAAGGAGAGAAGCAACTTAGAACTGAGGAGGAATTTCCTGACAGTTAGAACAATTAATCAGTGGAACAGCTTGCCTCCAGAAGTTGTGAATGCCCCAACACTGCAAGTCTTTAAGATGTTGGATAGCCATTTGTCTGAAATGGTATAGGGCGTCCTGCTTAGGCAGGGGATTGGACTAGAAGACCTCCAAGGTCCCTTCCAATTCTGCTTTTGTATATCTTGTATATGGTAGACTGTTGTTGAAAGAAATGTCCTTCTGGGTTCAGTTCCGAGAGGGGGGGGGGGGGGAAGAAAGATCCTGAAAACATGGTGGCTGTTTGGAAAGATGGTTTTAATGGTGAAAAGGATCGCATGCTTTGAAGATGTTGGGTGAAGGGAAAAAAAGGGAAGAGATGCTGAGAGTGCCCTGGTTTTATGCCCCCTCTGGATCCCACCCCAGAGCTTCCTGTTCCTGTGCAAGAAATGCACTCTGATTGGTGGTCAGACTCTCAGGGGACGGGGGTCTTAGCTAACTTTGTAGGATGTCTGTCTTTTGAGTCCCAAGCTTGGTTGAGGTGTTGCTGGGTGATGATTTAATGAAAAGCTTTGGGATTCCTATTATGGCTCTGCCTAAAGTAGGCAGATCTTTGTTGTGTAGAATAGACTGGCTCAGGCCTTAATGGTCTATTGACAAAGATGGGAGGGGCAGGGAGCTGCAGGGAGCTGCTTTGTCTTTAAAATGTGTTTCTCCTTTTTCCGTCCAGAGAAATATAATATTCTGCCTTCTTAAATATTTCATGTTTCTAGGAGAGGGGTGGGTGCTAACTTCCTACACTATTGAGTAAGCTTTTGTTTTCTGTTTTACTATTTCAATTTATTTCTGTTATTCATTGTTTTATTTTGTTAGCTTAATAATGTGTCTTTTAGGGCAGAAATTCTGGACTTCTGGTTAAAAGCTCTATGTTGTAATATTGACACAGCCAGAACCCAACTCCTCCACTACCTCTTCTGAAGCAAAAGGAGCCTAAAATATACTTTAGGAGCCAGCAAAGAAGAAGACAAGAAAAACGGAATTCTGATAAAGCTGCTATTGTTCTTTGAATATTGCATACTTCATTGGTTGTTTTAGGAAGTAACAATACTTAAGCCTGGGAACAGAGGTGGTATTCAGAAGGTTCCGACCAGTTTTGGAAAACCAGTAGTTTTGAGTAGTTCAAAGAACCGGTAAATACCACTTCGGACTGGCCCTGCCCCCATCTATTCTCTGCTTCCCGAGTCCCAGCTGATCGGGAAGAAATGGGAATTTTGCAGTAACCTTCACCTGGAGTGTGGAGATTATTGCTTTCTCAGTGGATGGAAAACCACGCTGAAAAAAGCAACAGTCAACATAGTGATCCTTCATGATTAATTCTCCAAAGAGAGTGAAACTTAATATTCGGCACGTAAGCACATTACATCGCTTGCAGCACTAAATTTTGAACTGTCCACATGGATAGGCATTAATCATAAGCTTTGTATTAACCACGAGCTTTATATTAACCATGAGCTTTATATTAACCATGAGCTTTATATTAACCATGAGCTTTGTTTAGCTAACCATTACAAGTGCACTTTGATCAATGAATCAGCTTCTGCCACATAAACGGTTTATGACAAACAAAAGGGAGCTCTGAACAGCTATTTGGTGTGCCTTCCCATGGGGAAGCTCCCACAGCTGTTCTGTGTGCTTTCCCAGAAATCTGATTCCTGTCTAAGCGTCTTTCTTCACCACAACAACACTGGAGTGGGGAGAGAATGGAGATTTTACAGTATCCTTCCCCTGCCACATCTACCAAGCCATGCCCACAGAACTGGTAGTAAAAAAATTTGAATCCCACCACGGCCTAAGAAGGAGAGATGATAAATGCCAACCTTCTCCAGATCTTCAGCTCCCAGAGTTTCTGTTTCTTGGCCATGTAGATTGGACATTTGAGGAACATCTACAGAACATTAGGATGGGGAAAGCTAACATATCTTTGCATGCACATAATAAAGCAAGGATGTATGAGGGAAGATACACACCTATATTTGTCAACAGCCTTCATCACAATTCTCATGCTCATCCCAAAGATGATTTTTTAAAAAGGCAACTAGATTTTCTTTTCTTTTTTTTTCCTTGAAAATATTTCACTCCTCATCCAAGATGTTTCCTCGGTTTTGGATGATTATTATTTTATTCTTTGCACATTAGAGAGATTAGGATCCTTTGGCTTGGCAAAGTTATACTCCTGTATATTCATTGCGAGTTTTCCTCTCCTTAAAAGATGATCGTGTAAATATGATTTGATTTTTGAAGTTTTAAAAATAGATGATGTATTGGACTAGGCAGCAAAAGAGTGCTGGGCGTATGGATTTTGGAAAGTTAATAATGGATTAAGGGGACAGAGGGATTTGGAATTATAGCTTTGAATTATTTAGAACATACTTTCTTAAGGGAAAATAGAGATTGTCTCGGTTATGATTTTTTTATGAAAGGAGACCTTGAAGGCTGGATACTAGAGCCAGAGGATAAAAAAATTGGAATAGGAATCCTTGGTGAAAATCTTTGAATAGCTTTCAGCCAAGCGTTTGGACAGAATGGATGCTTGGTAAAATTGACCCAGCATGTTCATATGGAATTGTAAAACAAGAATGAGCTGCAATGGATGTTTATGAAATTAATTTGAAGCAAGACTTTTAAAACAGTACAAATTAATCTTTTGGAGAACTCATTCCCTACAGGAGATGAACATAGAGTAAATGAGAAGATTGATTTGGATATCTTTCCGCCTTCTAGATATACGAAAGGTTTTGTTAAGATTTGAAAGGACATTCTTAGAAGTGACAAACAAAAGGAAAACTTTATGTATGGAAGCAAGAGAAATCTATTACAATTCTAAAGGTTTTCACTTGGAAACACAGAAGACCTTTGGGTTACGTCCTTGAAATTGGTGAAATTGGTCAAAGAATAACTTTTAAAAAATGGATTTTTTAAAAAACATTAGCTTCTTTGATCAGGGTTAAAAGAAGGAAATAGTTAAATCTGGTTGGCCCTACTGGACTTTTGCTGATCAAGATTGATTGAGGTGGCATTTTGATTTTGTTTTCCTTATCTGTGACCCTACTTGTGGGGAGAAGACAGATTATGTTTGATTATGTTTGACCCCACCTCGAGTCCCTTCAGGGAGGGAGAGCGGGTTATAAATTAAAATAATAATAATAATAATAATAATAATAATAATAATAACAACAACAACAACAACAACAATAATAATAATAATAATAATAATAATAATTATTATTATTATTATTATTATTATTATTATTATTATTATTATTATTATTATTATTATTATTATTATTATTTAGAGACAGTGATAAACTATTAAAATTATTTTCACCTGCTAAGATAAAGAGGAAACTTTTGCTCTCTTTTGCTTTTTTTCTCACTGTATTTTTCATAGTTTATGTAGTTAATGGGCTTTTGTTCTTTACATGCATAATTCTTAATAAGATATTTGGGTGGGAAATTCTGCTGAATATGACTCACTCACTGTTTTTTCCAGTGATCAGTGAAGTGGAAAAAATCCTACTTGAACTTGAGTTAATGGCGAGTTGGGGGTGTGCATTTATTTGTGGGGGTTTTGTGTGAATAGGTTCTACTGGTTGTACTCTGGAGAGGAAGTCATGAAATTGTAGCTCCGTTCAAAGATAGCTGAATTAATATGAAGCTTTATGAGTCTGGCAAACTCAGGAAGCAATCACGTAGATTTCTCAAAAGCTTTTTATTTAAGTCTCCTTTGATTCAAATTCAGTTCCTGATTACCTCATTTATGCGTTAATGCAGGTTCCTTAGGTAACATATTAAATATAAAAATGGTTCCTATTGCCTTCTTTTGAGTTTTGATCCTAGACTAGTTCTGGAAAAACTGACCACTTTCAATTCTATTTAGCTTCTCATTCCAGGTGCTGCCCTCAGACAGATGTTTTTAAGTAGTTGATACGGTAGAAAATTCATTCCTACAAACATAATTATTAGAACCAGATTTAGACACAAACTCCTCTTTCTAATTTATCAAGTATATTCAGTAGCACAGGCAATAATTATCACCTATATCTTACGCATAGATTATTTTTTTCAAAGAAATGAAGCATGTTTGCTCATTCTCAACTTATTTTGTTCAATCTTTTTATAGATATTTCAGTGCAGAATATTAATTCTTCTAATTATCATGTAATTAATCCGGTTGCAAACATTTTCCTCATTTCTCTTAAAAATCCTAATAGAGATATACCGTGGTGTTTCTTGCGCCGTTTGAATAAATTGCATTTGGTAGCACCTTAACTTTGATAAATCTTGTGCTGTGTTAATTAACATCAACAAAGAATTACAGAAACAGTTTCAAGAAGTTTCAGGGCCTCCCATTAGTCTAGGCTAGGGGGATTTAAATATTTAGGAATAATTATTGTAAGGGATTGGCACCAATTAAAACCAACCTAATGAACCTCTTCTGTGCAAAATTAAATGAAACTTATATCATGGCAATAGATAAAGCATATTGTATTATCATTGCTCAGTAGAATATCTAAGTTAACAATGACTATACTTCCTAAAATTCTATTTTGTTTCAAATATTCCCAATTCCATGGTTTTGTGTGTGAGAAATAAGCTTTTTTCTTCATTTATATGTAACTCTAAAATGTCTAATGATTAAACAGACCTGCATAATATAGCAAAACTTCCTAGTATGATTTGATTGTTTATTTGTACCCTATGACTATCATTAAGTGTTGTACCTTATGATTCTTGATGAATGTATCTTGCCTTTTTATGTACACTGAGAGCATATGCACCAAAGACAAATTCCGTGTGTGTCCAATCACGCTTGGCCAATAAAGAATTCTATTCTATTCTATGTTTGGTTGAAACATAAAATGTGCATACATTTTAACTAAGGCAGTTTACACGAGATAGAAATGAAATAATATTCAGTGAGTACAAATTGAGTGGGCACTGGGCCCCCTTTCAGAGAGGGAATTATATATCAGTGCTACTTGACATGAAGAAATTAATATCTATCTTCTTAAATCATTCATTTTTGATCTTTTTTTCTTTTCAGGTGTATGGATAAATGTGTTCATTGCACGAGTTAGCTAGAGGAATATATAATACTATATTAAGGTCTTAATGATATATATATAGAAAGCCTCTTGTTACTGAATATATATTTTTAGAATGAATAGTCACCAACGCCAACCTAGTTCAAATGATTCAAGGTTAATGATTTTTAGCATAAAAATATCTAGGTTGCATCAACTGAGACTGCTAAGAGAATTAACAGAAAGAGAATTCCATCAAGGTTTGTTTATTTATTTATACCACTGTTGGGAGGAATTTCTGTGATAAAAATGAAGGTTTTATCAAGAATGCAGATAGTCCTCAACTTACATTCACAATTGATCCCACTATTTCTGTTGCTAAACATTTCTGTTCTCTCTCTCTCTCTCTCTCTCTCTCTCTCTCTCTCTCTCTCTCTCTCTCTCCCTCCCTCCCTCCCTCCCTCCCTCCCTCCCTCCCTCCATCTATCTATCTATAGAGAGAGAGGGTGGGTGGGTTGGTAGGGGTGGGTGGGTCTATAGAGAGAGAGGGTGGATGGATGGATAGATGATAGATAGATAGATAGATAGATAGATAGATAGATAGATAGATAGATAGATAGATAGATAGATAGATAGATAGACAGACAGACAGACAATAGACAGATTAATGGTGATAGATAGATTTTTGCCATATAGTGAATTGTTACTTACAATTTGTAAGCATTTGTAGAGGTTGTAGAGATTTCTTTCCTCCCTGATGTGCAATGATCCTAGCATTTTTTTTTGTAAGAAGTGAAAACAAAAGACCAAAATATCCACCCAACCCCCTAGTGAATTTGCCATTTGTACTAGCTCTTATTTCCAAGGTCTTGCTTGACATTCCAGCTGCTGATCAATGATAACTGCTGCTAACTTCGGAAGTAAGTGCCAGTAAAAAGAATGGAGATGGTCAATTAGCCCTTTCTGTTCTCTCATCATTTGCTGAGTGCTTTACGGCCTTTATTTAAATAACTAAAGACTGTCCCTGCTGATATATTGGGATGGAGTCATTTATCTTATGGGGATTCCCCCCCCCCCAAAAAAAAGCTTTCAGACATGTTCTAAAATATTTTCAATTTTTCTGCAAGTTGGCTAGTCAATAGCATGGTCTGTCACCTCATCCACTGGAGTAAAATCCAAGGGAGCAAGGGGCTCAAACTGAATTCAGGTGGTCCTTGACTTACGATCACAATAGAGCCCACAATTTTTGTTAAGTGAGACATTTGTTAAATGAGTTTTGCCCCATTTTACATCCTTCTTTTCCTCAGTTGTTAAATGAATCACTGCAGCTGATAAATTGGTAACCCGGTGGTTGAGTGAATCTGGCTTCCCCCCTGACTTTGCTGGTCAGAAGGTCATGTAAGGTTTGAGAATACATTAATACGTTGAGACCCATAGAAGTTTGAGAACACATCCAAGTCATAATGAGCCAAACATGAGACTTAAATGAAGGCTTGAATAACAAACAGCATTTAATCTTTGATCAAAGTTTAAAGACATGATGGTCAGCTGTTCCCAACATACCCCAAGGATATGCAAGGAAGAATTCCCCTTCAGAGAAGGTGTAGCTGCTTTTTATACAGTTAGCATCTTAGAATAATATTATCTCATTCCCCTGTTCCCACAATGGGCCACTTGGCCCCCTGTTGCGAAGGGCACCGATCAAAGGTGAGATATGTTCTCAGGCAGGATGGGGGGGGGGACAAATCAAAGGTGTCAGTTTTATAGTTCTTTATAGCTCTATTCCGGGATATGTTCTATGCCCATAGATTGCAGATGGATAAGAGTTCAAATAGCAAGGATCACAGGTTTTGACATTTGCCAGATATTTTACAGACCCTAATGACAGTGCCACAGGAAATCAGTTTCAGAGAACAAAAGGAATTTACAGCATGTAAACTTATATGTCACAAATACAAGGTATAATATATGTGTGTTACAGAAAACAAATACTTCTACCAATCAACAAGCCTGAATCCTTATTACTAATTCCCTTTCAATCACAAAAGGGAATGACATAACGGGCTCTTGAGGGATTGTCACAAAGAAGAGGGGAATTGATCTATATAGGACACCAGAAAGCAGGGCAAGAAGTATTGTGTGGAAACGATCCAACCTGTAAGTAAGGAGAAATTTTCTAACAGTGAGAGCCAATAATCAATGGAATAGCTTTCCTCCTGGGCTTATGGGTGTTCCATTACTGGAGGTTTTCAAGAATAGACTGGCCAATCATTTCATTGGAATGGTATAAGGCTCCCAGGGGCTGGACTAGAAGACTTCCGAGGTCCCTTCCAGCCTTGATGTGCTGAATCCCTCCAGTTGACGTACTGAAGCTGGCAGCTTGGTTTCTGTTAGTTGTTTTGCTTTGTCAGAAATGCCAGTGGAATTACCTGATGTGCATGTGTACACGCAGACCAGATGATCATCAAAAGACCAATGAAGCCTGAGCTACGACGAGGCTCTGCTAGCCTGAGCTTGTATTGTAGAATAACCACAGTACTGCTTCTCCAGAGAGCTTAGGGGAGTCTTCGGTCATGGCTTTTACTGAAGCAAAGTGCCCCTTGAAGCATCCCTGGGAACCATCCTACCGCTGTCACATCTGTTTGGTTTTTGTTTTGTTTACTATAAACACGAGTAGAACATTTCATCTCTGATTAAGGGCAGCTTGCTTTGATATATAAGCAGTGAGATTTCAGGAGGCCCTAAAGCAGTGTTTTTCAACCTTGGCAACTTGAAGATGTCCGGACGTCAACTCCCAGAATTCCCCAGCCAGCAAATGCCTTAAACACTGCCTTAAAGGCTGCCAACATGTTTGGGAATGGTGGTTGTGTCCATAGGCTACCCAAGATTAGACTGTGCTGGTCAAAGAGCTATAAAAAGAATGGATGTCAATCAGTGGTGGGTTTCAAATTTTTTTAGAACCTACTCTGTAGGTGTGACCTATTTTGTGGGTGTGGCTTGGCAGTCATGTGACATGGTGGGAGTGGCCACCTTTTAAAATGTGGTGAAACTCATTTAACAACGCTCTTGCTTAGCAACCAAAATTTTGGATTCAATTGTGATGATAAATTCATTCTTTCTTTCTTTCTTTCTTTCTTTCTTTCTTTCTTTCTTTCTTTCTTTCTTTCTTTCTTTCTTTCTTTCTTTCTTTCTTTCTTTCTTTCTCTCTCTCTCTCTCTCTCTCTCTCTCTCTCTCTCTCTCTCTCTTTCTCCCTCCCTCCCTTCCCTTCCCTTCCCTTTCCGTTGGGTCACTGGCATAAGCTGTGCTGGCACCCAGTTGCATTCTGGGTACAATTCAAGATCCTGGTTATTACCATAAAAGCTCTTCATGGCACAGGGCCAATTTATTTGTGGAATCGCCTTTCCCTGAGGTTATTTTTTGTTACCGATGCTCCCAGGTTGGCTTATGGTCATTCACACACTCACAGCCTGTTGATGTAGACCAGTGGTAGTCAACCTGGTCCCTACCGCCCACTAGTGGCCATTCCAGCTTTCATGGTGGGCGGTAGGGGTTTTGTCCGATACTGAAGCACTTTCCTTTTTTAAAATTTAATTGACTTCCCTACTTATAAATCACCATTACTGTGGAACCGGTGGGCGGTTAGAAAATTTTACTACTAACAGAGATACAAAAGTGGGTGGTAGGTATAAAAAGGTTGACTACCCCTGATGTAGGCAGATCTTTAAGCCTCTCTTATTTTCTACCTGAGTTTTCCAGATAGGTGCAGTCAGAGCAGACAACATGCAGCCTTGATCAGCCTAGTCTCAAACTGCCTGTCCCAAAGGTACTTTTTCAAAGGGCAACTGGACTTCCTTTGTTTTTGCTAGAAGACATTTTACTTCTCATCCAAAAAGCTTCTTCAGTTCCGAATGATTATAGAAAAGATTTGAAAAGAACTGAAGCAGTTTCTTGGATGAGAAGTGAAATGACTTCAAGCAAAAACAACAAAGAAGTCCAGTTGCCTTTTGAAAAAGCATCTCTGGGACAACCATGACTTGGATGACTGAAAATCTCCATAGGCTTCTCTCAAACTGCCTGTTTTACTAGGTTATTACAGTAATCATTCTCCAGGTCCGCTCTTTTAAATGTTGCTATCTCATGGCACCTCAGAACAGGGGTGAGTTCTGGCTTCTGGCTTCTGTTACTGCTGGTTCGCTCAGGGATGTGCTTCGGGTACATGCACACTTGATGTGTTCTATGTGCTCATGCACAATAGTAAAAAAATCCTTTGTGCATGCACAAGATGGTGGCACCTATGCTGCCACTGATAGAACCGGTTCAGGGGCGTGGCTGGCCAAGTTGCTGCCTACTAGGCCGAACAAGTCCAAACCGGTAGGAACCCACCTCTGCCTCAGAAGCATGGCCTTCTTGATGGTGGCCCCAGCCCTTGGTATAGCCTCCCACCTGTGATCCAATTTATCCCTACCCTTTTAGCCTTCTGGAACGGCATAAAAACTTAATCCTTCCTCCATGTAATGGTCTAAGGTGGCCTAGAATGGGGATTGTGTTGGGAAGCTGTTTGGTTTAGTACTTGGGGAAGGACACCTCTTATTTTACCTTTGTTTTTATGGAGTATTGTGAACCACATAGACTCATTATATCTCATTATATGGGATAGGCAGCTGTTCTGACCCCCCTTTCTTTAACTAATTACCAGACTGGCTGCTTGGCTGAATGACTCTTGGCTGCTTGCCCGAACTGACCTTGAACAGACCCGAAGCTTCTTTAATCGACTAGAAACTAAACCTGCAACTCGACACGAGGAAATGCCAAACCTAGAAATGAACCGTTGTTCTCTGCAAGGATTTCCTTAGCAGAGGCTTCCTTTTAAACCCTCTTGGGAGGGGCCAGTCATTAGGCAGCTGTGACTAATTTACCTCCTCTGAGTTCGTCTCTGCTGCAACTGAAGCTGCCTTCTTTCAATCCGTCTTAACCTAACATCAGGGACAAACTGGCCTTGATCCTCCCCACTACTCCAAGACCCAAGTGCCTCCTGATGCCTAGCCAGGCTCTCTGCTCTCTTAAGGTCGCCCTCCTCCTCCAGTGCAGACTCATAGGACTCCTCACTAGAGGAGTCCATCAGCAGCTCATCCAGAGCCAGCTGGGCCACAACAGGCAGCCATAGAAGTCTTGTTAAACAAAATGAAAGTCGAAATCCCACAGATATGTCTGCCACCGGTGTTTTGAGTTTTGTTCTGCCATTGCCGTAAGAGGAATTGGGGATCTAGCAAATAAATTTAAAAAAAAAACAAAGCAGAATACTCAGAGGCATCATAACCTGTTCAGGGGGTTCCTCAATTTGCTTTCGGAGCAGATTTGAAGCCAGTGCGGTAATATCCTTCATCTTGCTTGCTTTGCACCTTTGACTTTCTCAGGCAATTAATGAGGTTTACTTCTGCTTATATTTCTGGGAGGCTAGGGTGAACGAGCTCCATTCATCATGAGAATTGTGAGAGATACCAGAACATTTTCTAAATATGTAGATGGGATACTTTAGGGAATGAATATAGACAACCTTTGCAGCTGAATATTAGGGGCCCACATCTGTATGCCTTTATCACAAAGCAATTGATACATCATTCTCCTATACAGGGGCATAGATTTGATGTAAGACAAGAAGTAATGCATAGAAGCTTAACAAAGAGAGATCTGGCCTAGAGTTTAGGAGAAATATCCTGACAGTGAGAACAATTATCACTTGAATGGCTTGCTTTCCAAAGTTGGGATGCTCCATCACTGGAGGTTTTAAAAAACAGATTGGACAACCATTTTGTCCAAAATGGTATAGGGTTTCCTGCTTGAGTAGGGGGTTGGACTAGAAGACCTCCAAGGTCCCTTCCAATTACATTATTCTGTAACAAGTTTTACTATTATGAATTTCCTTAAAGTAAATTCTACCTATAGAATTGTTCATAACTTTTGGCCATGTTAATCTCCATAGTGCTTGAAGTCCAGTGTGGGTAGAATTATCACAGCAGTTCTCTGCCTAAATTATTTTGCCTGTTGCCAAGCATACTTTTCAAGTGTTGAGGAAACAACTCCTACATAATTTTGGATGTACAATCCTGAAAGGAGGAGTTTCTCTTGCTTGCTTGCAAAATAACTGTTTCATTCATAACTCTTTTTATAATTTACCTTCAGTGCTATGCCCCATTTCTTGCATTGTTGGTACTGCATAGGTAATACACGCAGTGCACGATTGAGCCCCAAATTTATGTTGTTAAAGAAGTCAACTGAGTTTTGCCTCATTTTACGATCTTTCTTGCCACAGTGGTTAAATGAATCACTGCAGTTGTTAGGTTAGTAACACGGTTGTTAAGCGAATCTGTCTTCCCCATTGGCCTTTCTTGTCAGAAGGTCACAAAAGGTGATCACATAACCCTGGGACACTTCAACCATCGCAAATTCATGCCAGTTGCCAAGTTTCTGAATTTTGCTATCTGATGGGAATGCTGCAATAGCTGTCAGTGTGAAAAAAAAAAAAAAAATAAATAATAATAATAATAATAATAATAATAATAATAATAATAATAATAATAATAATAATAATAATAATAATAATAATAATAATAATAATAATAATAATAATAATAATAATAATAATAATAATAATAATAATAATAATAATAATAATAATTTATTTTATATACCGCGTCCTCTCCCCAGGGGGACTCGGAGCGGTGCACAGGGAAAATTAAAACACATAAGATATATATACAAAAATAAATACAATAAAGTAAAAACAAATTAAACCTAATTGTCCCTGCACTAAAAAAACCCATATTAAAATTAGCGTTCCCTAGCACCCTAAGGTAGAGACTAACCTAGGCCGGCCATGCAGAAAAGGTATGTTTTTAATTTTTGACGGAAGGAGCGGAGGTCCGTGGTTGTTCTAATGTCGGGGGGAAGGTCGTTCCAGAGGGCTGGGCCCGCCACAGAGAAGGCCTTTCCCCTGGGCGTCACCCGCTGACAAAGTCTAGTGGACGGCACCCGGAGAAGTCCCTTCTGTGGGAGCAAATCGGCCGTGAGGATGTATGGGGCAGGATCCGATCCCGCAGATAGCTAGGTCCCGAGCCATGGAGCACTTTAAAGATGAGAACTAACACCTTGAAGCGCACCCGAAAGACGACAGGTAGCCAGTGCAGCTCGCGCGAGAGATGTGTTATATGGGTATACCTTGCGGTCCCCATTATTGCTCGCACGGCTGCATTCTGGACCAGCTGAAGTCTTCGGGTGCACCTCAAGGGGAGCCCCATGTAGAGAGAGTTACAATAGTCCAGTCGGGATGTCACGAGGGCATGAGTGACTGTGCAAAGGGCATCCCGATCCAATAGGGGGCGCAACTGGCGTATCAGGCGAACCTGGTAAAATGCCCTCCTGGCCACGGCTGTCACTTGATCTTCCATGGACAGCTGGGTATCCAGGAGGATGCCCAAGTTGCGCGCCCCATCCACAGGGGTAAGATGTTCGTCCCCTATGGCCAGTGATGGAGTCAACTGGTTGTACCGGGATGCCGGAAACCACAGCCACTCGGTCTTGGACGGGTTGAGTCTGAGTCTGTTACTTCCCATCCAGGCCCGCACGGCTTCAAGGCACTGGCACATCACCGCTACGGCATCGTTGGGGTGGTTTGGGGTAGATATATACAGCTGCATGTCGTCAGCATAGAGGTGGTACTCTACCCCCAAACCACGGATGATCTCACCCAGCGGCTTCATATATGTGTTGAAGAGGAGAGGCGAGAGGACCAACCCCTGAGGCACCCCACAAGTGAGGGTGAACCAAGGAGCCAGGGTGGCTCGCTGCCGCAAGAGAGGCCGCAAGGGCGCGACCCGATCCAAGGCTCCCGTGGTCGCAATGTTCCATGCGGCCACGAGGTCCTCCATCGGGGCACGGGTCAGGGATACAGGAAGTGGCCCAAGCGCCGCCTGGAACCCATCAGGGTCCATCAGGCGCCTGGGGCGGAACCAAATAGGTGACTCAAGTTCCGCCTCCCCGCGGTGGGGGGCAGTGGTTGGAAAGTCGAGCCGGAGAAGTGAGTGGTCTGACCATGACAAGGGTGTGATGACTATATCCCCTATACCCAGATCACTCTTCCATTGGCCTGAGACAAAGATGAGATCCGGTGTATGTCCACCCTCGTGGGTGGGGCCTTGAATTAACTGGGTCAGGTCCATGGCCGTCATGGAAGCCATGAACTCCCGAGCTACCTCGGATGATTCGCCCACCGATGGCAGATTAAAGTCCCCCATGACTACAAGTCTGGGGGTCTCAACTGCCACCATTGATTTATGACACAAATAGTCATAAATCACCTTTTTCAGGGCCGTTGTAACATTGAACAGTCACTAAACAAATGGTTGTAAATTGAGGACTACCTATACATCACCCAATGTGGGAAGCAACGAGTACAGTGATGGGTTCCTACTGGTTCAGATTGGTTCGGCCGAACCGGTAGTGGTTTAGCGGCCTGGGTCGCTGGAACTGGCAGCAACCCAGGCCTGCCATGCCCCCAAACCAGTTTTCCCGACTGCACCATAGGTGCCACCATCTTGTTTTTCATGCGCGTACATCACGCACATGAGCACACCAGCAGAAGTGCCTGCCAGAACTCACCCCTGAACCAGGATGATATAGGTCCATGATGGCGAACCTATGGTATGCATGGCAGTGGTGGCACTCTGAGACCTCTCTGTGGGCATGCGTGGCGTTGCCAGCTGGTCTTCTGGTTTCTGGCACACACATGGCCACCAGACAGCTGGTCTTCATGCGTGCTGAAGTGCTGGAAACAAAGACCAGCTGGACAGCGCGCACATGGCATTCCGGTGCAACAAAGACCAGCTGGCTAGCATGCATGTGCATGCCAGAAACCCAAAAACCAGCTGGCCAGTGCATGCATGCACACCGGCCAGCTGGTTTTTAGGTTTTTGGCACTCCACCATGCACACGTTCTGGTTTTGACACTCGGTGCCCAAAAGGCTTGCCATTACTGGTATAGGTTGTAATCTTAGACTTGTAGTGGAAGGTCTAGATTCAAATCTATACCCAACTGGGTGTTCATTGGATGAACAGTCTCCAATGATCTGCCTCTGTTCCCCAGCCTAAATTATTTCAGAGTATCTGTGAGATTATAATCTTGATGTTGAGAGATATGTTTAAGTTATCTTACTTTGCTTACAGCCAATGTCCCCAAACTCTTCAGAGCATCAATCTCTTCATGAACTTACAGATTGTTCATTGAGTCCCAAATGAAAATGAAAATAATTTAATAAATACTGTTTGAATAGTAGTACTACTAATAACAATAATGGGTAGGGTCTGACCTCAAAATCACAAGAAAGGTACAGTCATAGCAGTTTTCTAAAGTTAATCAAAAGAGATCCAGTGGTTGCATGCGGTTTTGCCAGTTGACTGGTTTTCCTGCCCAATTTGGCTAGTTTTGGAGATCAGTTGCAGGAAATTTGGAGCTTTTGTGGATTGCAGGTCTTGGCTCTGCTTTGGGCTACTTTTAAGGGCATGTACAGTTTTGGGACCATATATCAAAGACTTATGAATGATAACTGCAAAATGCATTAAGGGTGTACAGATGATGCCAACAGGCTGAACTAGGTCAGCTAGCCTTCTCCCCTCTTATTGCCCCACCAGCGGTGTGAGACAACTCGCCACAGCCAACTCACCACGGCCAACTCACCACGGCCAACTCACCACGGCCAACTCACCACAGCCAACTCACCATGCCATGGCCAACTCACCATGGCCAACTCACCATGGCTAACTCACCATGGCCAACTTACCACGGCCAACTCACCATGGCTAACTCACCACGGCCAACTCACCACGGCCAACTCACCACAGCCAACTCACCATGCCATGGCCAACTCACCATGGCCAACTCACCACAGCCAACTCACCATGCCATGGCCAACTCACCATGGCCAACTCACCATGGCTAACTCACCATGGCCAACTTACCACGGCCAACTCACCACGGCCAACTCACCACGGCCAACTCACCACAGCCAACTCATCATGCCATGGCCAACTCACCATGGCCAACTCACCATGGCTAACTCACCATGGCCAACTTACCACGGCCAACTCACCATGGCTAACTCACCACGGCCAACTCACCACGGCCAAATCACCACGGCCAACTCACCACGGCCAACTCACCACAGCCAACTCACCATGGCCAACTCTCTGCAGGACAACTTGCTATGGCCAGCAACTCACACGGGCCAACTCTCTGTGGGACCATTTAACAAGTCTATTAAAGTTATTTAAACTAAAAAAAAATGTTTTAATTTTTGCCATTCACGGGGGGGGGGGGGTTGCATCCTTTCTTTGACGATTCTATTCCCCTATTTCTTTAATATCAGTTTAACTCTTGTGCTACAGCGAGTCGCCCTGTGGTGAGTTGACTGTGATGAATTATCATACAGAAACTTGACTGTGGCGAGTTGGCCATGGCAAATTCACCATGATGAGTTGTCACAGCCCCCCCCTAACAAATGGCTCATTCCTGAAATCCAGCTTTTTCTCACCTCCCCTTTCTACCTCCTCTTCTAAGGACCACTTTGCAAACTAGAGAGGGGAATCACACTTTGCAACTGTCAACACCACTCCCTTGATATTTAGACTCCTCGACCTCTCCTGAACTCTTGGCACCCTGATGCCAAAGCCTCCACTATCCCACTTTTATAATAATAATAATAATAATAATAATAATGTTGAATTTATTGACCGCTCCCTCTCCCCACAGGGACTCGGGGCGGTGCACAGGGAGAATAAAAGCATAAATATACAAATACATACAAATTTAAAACAAAATTAAACTTATTCCTGTGCTAAAATCCCTTAACTAAAAATTCCCACTATATATATATATATACATTTAAAAACCCATAGAGAGAGAGACTACCCTAGGCCGGCCAGGCGGAAAAGATGAGTCTTCAATTTCAAGCGGAAGGAGCGGAGGTCCGTGGTCGTTCTAATATCGGGGGGAAGGTCGTTCCAGAGGGCCGGGCCCGCCACAGAGAGAGCCCTTCCCCTGGGCGTCGCCCGCTGACAAAGTCTAGTGGACGGCACCCGGAGAAGTCCCTCTCTGTGGGAGCGAATCGGCCGTGAGGATGTGTGAGGCAGGATCCGATCCCGCAGACTTTTGCCTCTCCCTGCTTCCTCCCCCATCTTTATCTGTGCGTCCTGCTGTCTGAGGCAGCCCAGCTCAGCCCTGGATCTCCTGTGTCTCTCCCGAGACATATTTCCCAAACTGCTTTGCATGCAGAAAGACAGGTGTGCACTGGCCAGGAGAGCGCCAGCAGGCAATGCCATTCTTTCTCCTCTTCCAAGGCCCCCTCCTCAGTTTATGCTCTGCATGACCCTAGACCGTCCCCAGTGTTGGGCGATATCTCCGCTGGGAGACAGAAAAGTTGTGCAGCGGAATGTGCAGCTAGAGAAACATTGCTAGTATAACACACAAATAGTATCTCAGACACTGCTAGTAAAAAAACAATTAGCTTTACTGGTGTTGTAAAACTAAACTACTGCTTCACAAGCAGTGATAGTATATAGTTAGTCAACAAAGTCCTTAACAAACAAACAATTGCTTACAGTCGCAATTAACGATTCTTCCTTCTTCAAACAGTCAGTCACAGCGATCAGTAGAGATATCGAGCAGAGAGAGAGAATGCGCTCTGCTGACTTCCTCTTATTGCCGAGATAATTACAATCTCTTCTAATTGCATTCCAACATCCTTAAAGCAACAATGACCATTTGTCATCATGGTATTATATATTGCCTACCCTAGGAGTCTACTCCTAACACCAGGAATAGAGATTGAAGGGTTAGGAGGTTGGTGTTGAGTCCCCAAGCCTATGTCCCAGACAGCTCGTCTGGTAACCTATGAGTCACCGCATTCCGGAGCTGAGCCAGCAGCTGCAATGATTAACAGAGACAAGCTGTCTGGAATCTGTCTGGAAAGGAGTTACAATGTTGCAAGTGAATTGCTAGGAGTTTCCTGCCTGGTAACTCTATATAAGAGGTTGCCAGAGAAGAAACCTTGCCAGTTGAATCTTGTGTGTGTTGTAAATAGTGTGAATAAACGTTCCTGTTGTTTTGACCATGCCTGAGTCGGAATCCTTTGTCTGATCTAACACTGGCGACGAAGGTGGGATTCAGGCCGTGGCCTTAGAACGCAACGGGTAACGAATACTTCAACAACAGAGCGCAGCGCGACGCACAGCCTCACCATGGCTACGGCGACAATGCCTCCGTTTGCACCGTTCGACCCGATGAAGGAACAATGGGCTTCCTTCTTAGCCCGGTTCGAGTGCTTCTTGATAGCCAGCGACTACGGCGAACTCGCGCCTGCCAGGAAGCTGAGCCTATTCCTCCAGTGCGGCGGCCCTGAATTGTTTGCTACCGCCCGAACCATAGCAGCACCCGCAGCGGTGCACGAAGTGCCGTGGGACGATCTCCTGGGCCGCCTGAGAGCACACTACGCGCCGGCGCCTTCCCGCATAGCGCATCGCTATGCATTCAGGCAATGTGTGCAACAGCCGCAACAGTCGGTAGCCGAGTTCCTGCAGAAATTGAGAGCGACCGCAATCCCCTGCGAGTTCCCTGCTGGCTTCCTGGAGGAATCCCTACTGGAGCAGTTTGTATGCGGCGTAAGAGACATCCGCCTAAAGCGCCGCTTGCTTTCAAAAACTGTTCTGACTCTCGAGCAAGCGGTGGAAGAAGCACGCGCGACAGAATTGTCGGAGATCTCCACATCCGACATGGGCCGCGCGCGCCCTCCTCTTTTCCCCACTCCACGAGCGTGTCTGGTAGACGAAATAGCGCCGCTGGATGAGCTGGAGGAGGAAGACCGTGGGGACTGCATGAGGGTGACCGGGCGCGTGCTGAATCGCGCATTCACACCGCAGCAGAAGTCCGGGAACTGCCTAGGCTGCGGAGGGGCCCACCAGAGACCAGAGTGCCCATTCAAGGCATCGGTGTGCCGCAGATGTGGCAGGAAAGGACACCTAGCAGCTGTGTGCCGTGCTGCCACTCCAGTGACAACGCCAGCTGCCGCCTCCAGAACCGTTCCACCAGGACAACGAGGGTCGCAGAAGTGTTCAGGACGCTACCAGCCACAGCCGACCGACTGCTTCACGCTGGCGGAGATGCCCCCAGCTCTAAGCTGCGACCAGGCAGAGAGTAGGAGACTGTCAACAGTGGTTTGCTTAGAGGGGGTGGGGGTAAAAATGGAAATAGATTCAGGGTCCTCTAGATCACTCATGTCCTGGGCGCATTTAGTTAAGCTTTGCCCCAAGCTCAGGAAGCGGGATCTCGGCCCCACAGCGATGATCCTGAAAGATTACCAGGGCTCACAAATTCCCATTCTAGGTCTGCACAGAGTGAGAGTAGACTACGGCCCCTTCCACGGATCCCTTCCCATCCTGGTAGTGGCCAAACCCCTAGCTGCCTTGATCGGATTGGACTGGTTTCCAGCCTTGGGACTGTCAGTCCAAGGAGTACACAGCGTGCCAGCCAGTTCTCCGGTAGACGAAGTAATCAGAGAGTTCAACGACGTCTTTGATGGCAGCTTAGGAACGTACAAAGGCACTCCAGTTTCCCTAAATTTGGACCCCCAGGTTGCTCCAGTCCGCTTGAAGGCCCGCAGGCTGCCGTTCGCGCTGAAGCCCAAGGTTGAAGCGGAATTGGATCGATTGGTGGCGCAGGGCATGCTCGAACCCGTCGATCAGGCGAAATGGGAGACCCCAATTGTGGTCCCCATTAAGCCCGACGGGTCCGTGAGGATCTGCGCCGACTATAAGTCGACGATCAACCTCGGGCTTCAGGCGAACCCATACCCGGTTCCGGTGGTGCAAGACCTACTCCACTCATTGGGACGAGGTCGAGTGTTCGCGAAATTGGATATGGCGCAGGCCTACCAACAGCTCCCGGTGGATGACGAGGCTGCGGAAGCGCAGACCATCGTGACCCACCGTGGGGCTTTCCGCTGTCGCCGTCTCCAATTCGGCGTGTCCGTAGCCCCGGGGATCTTCCAGAGCCTCATGGAGCGACTGCTCCATGGGCTCCCTGGCGTTGTACCGTATTTTGACGACGTCCTGATTGCTGCTTCCAGCATATCAGAACTCGCCAAAACGTTACGGAAGGTCCTCAGAGTTTTCAGGGGCGCGGGTTTAAAGTTGAAACGCAGCAAATGTACGTTTGCTGCGCCTAGGGTGGAATTCCTGGGTTTCATGATTGACGCCCAAGGAATTCACCCAACCCCCTCCAAGGTCGAGGCCATCCAAAAGGCCCCCACTCCTGCCTCCAAAACGGAGCTGCAGGCATTCCTCGGCCTTTTGAATTTCTACGCGCCGTTTATTCCCCATAAGGCATCGCTAGCCGAGCCGCTGCATCGGTTGCTCGACCGATCCGCGGCCTGGCACTGGGGCGGCCGCGAAGCACACGCGTTCGCGGCTGTCAAAGCCATGCTCACGTCAGATGCGGTACTAGTCCAGTACCATGACAGGCTTCCTCTGACGCTTGCGTGCGATGCCTCCCCTTTTGGCCTGGGGGCTGTCCTTAGCCACGTCTTTCCAGACGGCTCGGAAGCCCCCATTGCTTTTTACTCCCGGACAATGTCTCAAACGGAGAGAAACTACAGCCAAATCGACAAGGAGGCTTTGGCTGTAGTGTCCGGGATTAAGAAGTTCCACAATTACCTCTATGGGCGGACCTTTTCTGTTGTCACGGACCATAAGCCGCTCCTTGGGCTATTGGCCGGTGACCGTCCGACACCCCCCATCCTGTCGCCCAGGATGACCCGCTGGACGGAATTCCTGGCAGCGTATGACTATACGCTGCTATACCGTCCTGGCAAGCAGATAGGGCATGCTGATGCCCTAAGCCGCTGCCCTCTCCCGGGGCCGGATCTGGCCCCTGTGCCTGCTCTCTCTGTCCTGATGGTCGCGGAGTCGGACTTGCCCCTGTCCTCTTCCGCCGTTGCCGCTCACACCCGCGCAGACCCCGTCCTCGCCCAGGTCTGCCGATGGGTGCTGAGGGGCTGGCCTTCGGGCAGTGTGGCTGAAAACTTTCGGCCTTACAAGTCACGCCAGCTGGAGCTCTCGCTCCATTGCGGGTGCTTGTGTTGGGGAGATCGGGTCATCGTCCCTTCCCCTCTCCGGCACATGGTTCTTCAGTCGCTCCATGCCAACCACCCAGGCATCGTCCGTATGAAGGCATTGGCCCGGAGCTATGTCTGGTGGCCCGGCATGGACACTGAAGTGGCGGAATGGGTGGCCGCCTGCTCCTCCTGCCAATCGTCCCGGCCGGCCCCGCCGGTCTCCCCGCCGAGGGAGTGGGACGCCCCCAGGTGCCCATGGTCCAGGCTCCACTTGGATTTCGCGGGTCCCTTCCATGGCCAGAATTTCCTCGTGGTGGTGGATGCGTTCTCACGCTGGGTGGAGGTGATTCTCATGGCTTCCACCACAGCGGAGAGCACGGTGCGTGCCTTGCGCCGTCTGTTCGCGACCCATGGGTTGCCGGACGTCGTTGTGTCCGACAACGGACCCCAATTTCAATCCTCCACCTTCTTGGATTTTCTGGCCACCCAAGGGATCCGCCACGCGCCGGTCGCCCCTTATCACCCGGCGTCTAATGGACGCGCGGAACGAGCCGTGCGCTCAGCCAAGGAAGCCTTGGCCCGTTTGGATAAAGGGGACTGGCAGGCAAGGGTGGCCGCGTACCTTTTGGGACAGCATGTCACACCTTGCCCAGCCACAGGGAAAAGCCCCGCGGAGCTCTTGATGGGCCGACGCTTGCGGACCACTCTGGACAGACTGCACCCCGATTACGACGGGTTGCAGAGGGGCAACCTGCAGATTCCCACTCCTCGTTTATTTGAAATTGGGGACCTGGTTTGGGCAAGGAACTTTTCAGGGGAGCCGCGATGGATTGCCGCAACCATTTTGGACGTAACCGGACCCTGTTCTTACAGAGTCGGCCTTCAGGATGGATCCGAGTGGCGGCGCCACCTGGATCAACTGAGGCGCCGCCTGCCTTAAACAGCAGTCACCACGCCAGGCCATTCCTGCCCGTTGGCCCCCGTTGGGCCGTTGTTCTCTGCTCAAGCCGAGCAGTTGTTTGGAACCCCGGAGTCCCTAGCCGGTCCAGACCTCGTATCGGCGGGAACAGCACGGGGAGACCGCCAGGACCTCACAGCCCAATCTGACTCTCAGCTGGGGGCCTCGCCCATCGGGGAACCACCCTACCAGAATAATACTCGCCAGCAAATGCCAACTACCTCAAGCCCGGTCGCCACGCCCCCTCACCCGGACTTGCTAGGGTCGCCATTGCCGCCTACGGCGACTCCACCTCCGAGGGCAGGCCGCGATGACGTAGGCGAAGGCTCCGTGTCCCACAGGGAGGAGCCTCCTCAAGAACTAAGGCGGTCAGGGCGGACCCGACACCGCCCCGCCTATCTGAACGACTACGCGTGCGCATGTACTGTGTTGGACAGAGAACCTAGACACATGCGCACTGACTATGGGGGAAGGAGTGTTGAGTCCCCAAGCCTATGTCCCAGACAGCTCGTCTGGTAACCTATGAGTCACCGCATTCCGGAGCTGAGCCAGCAGCTGCAATGATTAACAGAGACAAGCTGTCTGGAATCTGTCTGGAAAGGAGTTACAATGTTGCAAGTGCATTGCTAGGAGTTTCCTGCCTGGTAACTCTATATAAGAGGTTGCCAGAGAAGAAACCTTGCCAGTTGAATCTTGTGTGTGTTGTAAATAGTGTGAATAAACGTTCCTGTTGTTTTGACCATGCCTGAGTCGGAATCCTTTGTCTGATCTAACAGTTGGGAGATCAGTTGAGGGAAATTTGTGGCCTTTGTGGGCTGTAGTTTTGTTGGGCTACTTTTATGGTCTTGTTGGACTATAACATTATTAAAAAACATCGGGGCATCTGACAATACTGACCACATGCATCCCTGAGATGGATCTATGACAATTCACCATGGCCAGCTTGCCACAGCTAATTTGCCATGGCCAACTCAGTGCGGGACAACTTGCTGTAGGACAAGAGTTACACTAATATTAAAAAAAATAATGAAATAATTAAAGAAACAGTTAAGAATAGATTCCTAAAGTTGGGTAGGCAATATATAATACCATGATGACAAATGGTCATTGTTGCTTTAAGGATGTTGGAATGTTAGAATGCAATTAGAGAGGTGTAATTATCTCCACTATAAGAGGAAGCCAGCAGAACGCATGCTCTCTCTCTGCCGGATTTGCTGATACTGTTTGCTATCTGCTCGTATGCTGTGACTGTGTTTCAAGAAGGAAGAAGAAAAAAGTGGTTTGCTGACTGTAAGCAAGTTGTTAGTTTGTTAAGGACTTTATTTGACTCACTTTACTATCACTGCTAGTTAAGCAGTAGTTTAGTTTTACAATACTAGTAAAGCTATTGTTTTACTAACAGTGTCTGGTTTACTATTTGTTTATTAGCAATGTTTCTCTAGCTGCATATTCCGCTGCACAACTTTTCTGCCTCCCAACGGACATATCCCCTACCACTAAGGATGCAATAGGAGGGACAGAATGAAATGCGAATGACAAAAACTAAAATATTTTTTAAAATGTATTTTAAATCATTAAACAGAACTGTTAAATAGTCCTGCAGCAATGTGGGCCATGGTAAGTTGTCCTGCAGTGCATTGACCATGGCGAGTTAGCCACAGTGAGTTGGCTGTGGCAAGTTGTCCCATTCCACCCTCGGACTCCCTACGCCTGTGCAAGAATGCAATTCAGTTTCATGGCTCCTAGCTGGGAGAGCAGTGAGATGGCTTTGAAGGGGAAGAGCAAAGCCCGATGTGGGCAAACCTTAGAAGGGTTCGGTCTGCAAAATCCTGCCTTCCATGCCGATGCCCCACCCGGTATGTCTGCTTGAGAACAGTAGGGGATGTATGGATTTGCAGAACATCAGGTCTGGACTGCATTGCTTGTTTCTTAACAATTGGCTCTAGAAGCAGATTTCTAAAGTCTTGCTGCTGCAGGGATGGAAGATAATGCCGCCTGATTACTTCTCCGAAAGCAAAACCGTCTACACGATATCCCCATTATGATCAGCATGCATAAAGGAAACGCCATGGTGAAAAGTTGTTAGGTATAATAACAGTTTAAATCCTCCGTCTGAAGGTATGCCTTTTCTGCAATCTGGGGACAAAAGGAAAGAGGGGTGGGGGAGAGAGAAAGATGCAATCAAGCCCTCGCTTTTGCTTTAAGCTAGAGAAGTCAAGACGTTAAATTAGCATAATTGTAGTGACCAGAAATGCATACTAAAGCGAGACCAATTTTCTTCCCATTTTACAGGCAAATCTCTTGGCTTTTCTAACAAACCTGGTCTTTTTCAAACTAAACCAACTTTTGTTATTTATTTATTTATTTTTTAATGGCAAAAATTAAAGGGCTCTAAAAATAGGGCTTCGATTATAATGACAGTTTTTGTGTTTAACTGAGAAACCTCACACATGATTCCATTCTTTTGTAGTTTTTGCTAATTACTTGGGCTTTTCTTTGAAAGGAAAGATGGAATTAGTGAACCACGAATGAAGCAGGGGTGCCCTAGGTTAATTGCCAATTTTAGATTTGCTCCCTGACCTTTCTTCCAACGTGCAGTTTTTGATTGTCTGATTTTGTCTCGCATAATTTCTCATCGTTTTTATACATGTGACTTGTATAATATGAACGTTATCCTAACTGGGGATCTAGTTACAGTAAAATGATTTGATTCAATGGAATCAACGTTTGTCATGTAGGGTTGGGTTCTTTGGCAGCCATCTAAAATCAACATCTTTTTTTTCTAATTGCCATTTCACAGAGTTTTCTTTATCAAGATTTGTTGAAAGGAACGGAATGGCATACAAGAATTCTAAACTATTTTCAGGATAGAAGCAATGAAAACCTTTGTCTATTAGGAATGTAGGCAGGTTGTGGGTTTTCTTTCCAGCAACTTTCCTTTAATCCAGGAAGGAGTAGAGATAGGGTGGGGTCCCTGGTGCTCTCTGAATGTTGGCTTGTAGAGCTTGCAGAGACACGATTCTTCGCTGCTAATGATGAAGTAGCTTAACACTGCTAAGGGAATATCGCTGCAAACTATTTACATAACAATCACTAGAATATTTAATAATCTGTGAAGCGACTCTTACATATAATAGGAGCTAAGTATTTTCTTAGCTACATTCACACTTTGCTATGCAAATAGATCTGTGAATCTGAAAAATTATTAATCAGTGCAAATTTATTTGGGGTGTTAATAATTCCAAACATTCGGCTTCAAGCAATAATGCTGACAAGACCTTGGCAATATTTCCTGATATCTGACTCAGCACAACTTGACTAGACTCTTAACCTCAAACTCAATTGAAGGCTATTGAATGGCTGATGCAGCACAGCTAGATAAGAATCTTTATTGCATACGAGCATGTAGCCACTTGAATCCGTTCATTACTCTCTGGGAACATGAAGGTGCATTCATGCTTTTTATATCTTTTCTTATAGACAATTCCTATGCTTCTTTCTTCTGCTCTTTCGATAGTTATTTTTTTATTATTATTTTGCTTTAATATACAAAAAGAGAGGGCAAGGAAAAAAAAAGATGTAAAAAAAACCCCTAACCCTGCCAACCATCGTAAAATAATAACAAATATATATGTATTGTCTATATTTTGCAGAGAAAATCTATCAACCCAACTTATCAACTCAAGTTTTGAATATAGCATGTAACCTTGATCACGCTTTTCATGAATGTGGGTAGCGAACCAATTCATAAACGAAATGAACTTTTTTTGCCATTCCAAAATTGTAAATTGAGGATTATGTTGTCTTATCTCTGCCTGCCTGCCTGCCGCCTCTCTCTCTCTCTCTCTCTCTCTCTCTCTCTCTCTCTCTCTCTCTCTCTCTCTCTCTATCTATCTATCTATCTATCTATCTATCTATCTATCTATCTATCTATCTATCTATCATTAACTATGCCTGCCTGCCTGCCTACCTACCTACCTACCTACCTATCTATCATTAACTATGCCTGCATGCCTGCCTGCCTGCCTACCTACCTACCTACCTATCATTAACTATGCCTGCCTGCCTGCCTGCCTGCCTGCCTGCCTGCCTGCCTGCCTGCCTGCCTGCCTATCTATCTATCTATCTATCTATCTATCTATCTATCTATCTATCTATCTATCTATCTATCATCTATCAATCTATCTATCTATCTATCTATCTATCTATCTATCTATCTATCTATCTATCTATCTATCTATCTATCATTAATTATGCCTGCCTGCCTGCCTACCTACCTACCTACCTATCATTATCAACCTATGATCTATCATGCAATGGTAAGTCTAAAAAGAAGATTAACAATGTATAAACTTGCCTAGGCAGCCAAAGGTACCCTCCCAATCCTAAGAAACACAATATTAAATTATGCTAAATTCACAGATATTAAAATTAGACAATCTGTGATTCATTCTTTCAGAGATCGCCAGATTCCTCAATGCCTTTAACAACGACAGGGCTTTTCGTGTACTGCCTGCACTGGAAAAAAATGGGATATATCCAGAGTTGTATCTGCGCCGAAAATAGCCCATGTTGCACTGTATGGCACAGTCAAACCTCAATAGAGGAACTATTGGCACTACCTTTGCTTTTTTTGCCACAGTCATTCCATTTCAATTTGCAGGTCTTTGTATTTTGTTATCTTCTCCAATTCCTTCTCTTCTCTTCTTTTCTATTTTGCTGACAATTGTGAAGTCTGGCACATTATGCAGCCGGTGCCTGTCTGTTTGAATACTAAAGTCCCAGAGCATACTGATTGTAAATCTTACATCATCTGCCTTAACCATTTTTTTTCTGCACTTGCTGGCTCATGAAACATCTGATAACAGTTTGGAACCAGATTTCTTGAACTGGATACAGACCAAACTGGGCAATCTCCAGTTTAATACCCAACGTGCCTTTGGCCCATACGACTTATAGATGTGCATATCCTAGATGCCTGTTCTATTGTATTCAGTAAAACTATAAGCAAGTCTTTGTGGAAAATCTACTCTGAATGCAAATACCCCAGACTTTGCCTTTAGCATGTTCAAGTACCAGGCTCTAATGTCCAAGAATGAAATCCTGAAGTTGTTGTCAGCCAATGAGGACAATTCTGCTACACAGACCATTTGTCTGGCTCAGTTACTAGTTCTAATTCAGGGGTCCCCAACCCCCGGGCCGCGGACCGGTGCCGGTCCGTGGCCTGGTAGGAACCGGGCCGCAGGGCCAGAGAGGAGGAGGAGGGGACAGCCCCCTGGGCAGAGCATGCAGCCGGGCGGCCGGGGCAGGCTAAGGAGAGTGAACGCAGCGGGCGGGGACGGGGGCGGGGACGGGGACGCCAGGTTCCTTCGTCCAGTGGGTGGGTGAGCGAGCGAGCAAGAAAGCGCGGGCGGACAAGGAAACTTGCTGCGGCAGCGCCCAACAACCTGCCTGCCTGCCAGCTGCGGTTACTCGCTCGCTCACCTACCCACCGGACGAAGGAACCTGGCGTCCGGTGGGTGAGCAAGCAAGTGAGTAACTGTGGCCAGCTGGCCGGCGGGCGGATAAGGAAAGTTGCTGCAGCAGCGCCCAACAATCCACTCGCCCGCTGGCCCGCTACTTCCAGGAGCTGAGGAGGCTTGGGGAGGGGGGGGGAGACAGACAGACAGAGAGGCACAGACCCAGAGAGAGACAGGGAGGGAGGGGGGAATCAGAGAGTGACAGACACACAGAGAGACAGAGAGTGGGAGGGAGGGAGAGAAAGATAGACAGAGACACAGAATGAGTGATTTAAGTGCCTGAATGCGACACACACACACACACACACATAGAGTGACAGATGGGCAAACAAAGGAGAGAGAGAGAAAGAAAAAGAGAAAGAAAGAAAAAGAAAGTGGGAGAGAGAGAAAGAAAAAGAAAGAGAGAAAGACAGACAGACAGAGAGAAAGAGAGAGAAAAAGAGAGAAAGAAAGGAAAGAAAGAGAAAAAGAGAGAGAGAAAGAGAGAAAGAAAAGAGAGAGATAAAGAGAAAGAAAGAGGGAAAGAGAGAGAAAGAGAGAAAGAGAGAGAAGGAGAGAGAAAGAGGGAAAGAAAGAAAGAAAGAGAGAGAGAGAAAGAGAAATAGGGAAAGAGAGAGGGGGGGAAGAGGGAAAGAAAGAGAAAGAAAGAGAAAAAGAAAAGAGAAAGAGAGAGAAAGAGAAAGAAATAAAGAGAGAGAGAAAGAAAGAGAAAGAAAGAAAGAGAAAGAGAAAGAGAAAGAGAGAGAAAGAAAGAAAGAAAGAAAGAAAGAAAGAAAGAAAGAAAGAAAGAAAGAACTTATGACCACAATTGAGCCCAAAAGTTTGGTTGTTAACCAAGACCATTGTTAAGTGAGTTTCACATTTTCCAAGTTGGCCACGCCCACCCAGTCACATGACTGCTGAGCCACACAGCCGGTCCGCAAATTTTCTTTAAAATAAAACCGGTCCCTGGTGCAAAAAAGGTTGGGGACCCCTGTTCTAATTAACATGATTTGACTTCAATTCTTCTAAGCCTCAAAGCAACATGGCCATTGGCAAAGGACTGTGATTTGCCTGGAGGTATAAAGTTGATGGTCCCTATTTTTACTTATGCCATGATTTTAAAATATTTTTTAAAAATGTTTTTAAATGATCAACACTATATAATTAAAGTGTAATTATAATCCATTCTCTCTGAAACTGTATGCAGAAATATGCATAATTTACTGATATAGCACATTTAATTAAGATGGAAAACTACATAAAGATGCTAAGTGAAAGAGCAGATAAAATACTGCAACTGGAAATTATAGATATGATAAGTTGGTAGACAGGCATACCTTCTAATATGTGGGACATGTTTTCATTTATACTCAAATAGCATTTATACTCAATCATAATCATCAATTAATTAAAATTTAATATCATTTAGTCTCACATACAACTTTAGTCTCACAAAGAATTTTCCTAACGCCTGTGGTATTTAATGTTTTTGGTTGGTATACAGTACATGGACACTCAAGATTATCATTTTTAATCTATGCGTTCATCTCTCTCTCCTCTCTATATTTTCAATGACCCTGAGTTTGGTGGTGTCCATCTGAGAATCAATGCTCAAATTGTCTCAAACTCAATAAGTTGATCAACATTTATTTAGTGTGATGTTCTTTGGAGACTGGCGTTATTCCTTTTCACGGCAATAACTTCTTCCTTTCTCATTGTCTCCTTTGGGTCTCATTATCCAACTCAGCTGGCAGTGCTCCTGCTTTTAATTGGTAGATCTTGGCTATATTTCCAGGCATTAAGGCAAGGACTCAAAGGTCAAAAAGTGCTGCCCTTAAGAGCTGACAACCGGTATAGATTTTCAACGGTCACTTCTGAAATGTCACCTCTCAGCTGGGTCTTTGCCCAGAATCTGGATTGGATATTGAATGCTGGAGACCTTTGAGCTCACAAGGTGATCCAGGACTATGTTAACTATCAAGTTCTCCTAGTGCTGGCTAATTGTTTAGTGAGCATGGTGGATATGGCCAGGTTACCATATGGACTTATTCAGACATTCCTAGATCTGCAGCGGGATCATACCCTGGTAAACATTTTTTATGTTCTCTTAGCATTGTCTTTCTTACATATATAGCCCACAGCAGATCTTTAATAACTAAGTTATAATATAACCGAGTTATTAAAGACCTATAACTAGGTCATAGCTGAAGAAGCTTCTTGGATGAGAAGTGAAACGTCTTCAAAGAAAAACCAGAAAGTCCAGTTGCCTCTTGAAAAAGCACCTTTGGGACAACCACGACCTGGAGGGCTGAGAATCTCTATAGACATTAGTTAGAATGTTTTTCCTCTTCTTCTGATACAGTTCTGGCCATGGATTTGATTTAGCACATTTCAATAATAGTGTGGTTGCAGACCCAATCAGGAATAGAGAGTCTGTCCAGCAATTGTTTTTCTCTTGTCGTGTGCATGTTTCTCTCCCTCCAGTGACTTGGACTGATCCTCCCTGGCATTTTGGATCATTTGGACTTAAGCTTCAGGAGAGACTGGGCACCTTGCTTCCTCAGAGGCCTCTGCGGATGCAGTACCAGACTGGCAGTTTCAAAATAATTCTCCAATCGTATGCATGCTGCTTATAAACATTGTTGGTCATTCTTTTGCAAGAGAACCGAATATCTATGGAAGAACCAGAATGAGCACCTTCTGGTCAGAGTCCTATGCTGCCCAGAAGATTGGTTGAAATCGGGAAAGAGAGAGACAGGTTATGCCCACTGCATGCTGATAATTTTATCACCATTGGGGTCATTCTGTTTCTGCCAAGGGTTTTTCATTTTCTTAAATTAAAACAAATAATTTTTTAAAAATACATTTTGTGGGGGATTCACCCATTCTGGCTCCATGCCTTTCTGCAGGTTACAAGTACTCTTCAACTTGCAGGTAGTCCACAACCTATGATCATAATTTCCATTGCTACACAAGGCAGATGTTAAGTGAGTCACACCTAATTTTGCTCCCTGGTTTTATTTAGCAACCACACGTTTCACTTAACCAATGACTTGCTTAGCAACCATGGCAAAAAAAGCTTTCTCCATGGACTTCGCTGGTCGGAAACTATTTTGGAAGTTCGCCAATGGCGATGTTGGTTGTAATTGCATTTTAATCACATGACAGTGGAGATGCTGCAGCATTTATAACTGTAGGAATTGGTTGTTAAATCACATTTGTCTGTGCTGTTCAGTGGTGGGATTCCAAATCTTTTCCTATCGGTTCTATGAGTGCGCACTTCATGTGTCCACACGTGCTTTGTGCACGCATGTGCATGCACACAGCAGTCAAAGACCACCCTCAGTGTCAGCGCTCCTGATCTGAGCTGTGTTTTAGCTCAGCTGAGGCACGGCAATCCACTCTGCCATACAAATCAGCTGAGCTAAAAAACAAGGGACTATAGGACAGGGAACGATCAGGGTGGGAGGGCGGGGCCAACCAGAGATGATTGTTTGCCAGTTCTCCGAACTACTCAAAATTTCTGCTACTGGTTCACCTGAACTCGTTTGAACCAGCTGAATACCATCTCTGTTGCCGTTGTAATAGTTGTCAGGCAAGGACTATCCATATTTCCAGGTGCTTCCAGCCACTAGGACAAAAATGGACTTGCTGCCAGCACTGCCCATTCCCCCTAGGCAAGAATGGAGCTCAGTCATTCTCAGTCTCTTCCATCTGTTCTAACCGTACTAACCACTCTTTCAGTAAAGCCACGTTGGGATGTGAGTTTGGATGCTTTCAGAAGAATAAAGAGCAGCTCCATAATTGTCAGTCAGGCAACCTGACAAGGAGTTAAGCATCCCCTTCCAAATACCCACTTGCTCCTGCCTCAACCTGCCCTACCAACATGGGAACAGGGGTTGTTTTCTTGCCAGTGGTGGGTTCCGGATTCTGTTCCAACCAGTATGCCATGCACATGCGTGGAAGGCCAAAAGCTTAAAACACAGGGAAGGAGCGAGGGCGTGGGGTGGGCCCTCCAGAGCACCATATCGGAATGGTATCCGGTGCTCTGGGAAGGCTCCGGTATGCCCGTACCGGGGCATACTGCCTGCAACCCCCATCAGGCCATGGGGAAGATTGGAGTCTGCCCAGATTGGTTAGAGGATGTATGGCTATATAAAGGGTTTAAATAGATAAAATAAAGAAGAAACAAAGTCGGGGAGTTTCACTTCACCATTTGCTTTCCTTAAATTGATTATACGCTCTCAGGTTGGTGTCAGCTCTTAATGTCCACATAGATTTTCTCCAGGAGGATCTGTCTGTAACTTTACAATACAATACAATAGCAGAGTTGGAAGGAACCTTGGAAGTCTTCTAGTCCAATCCCATGCCTAGGCAGGAAACCCTATACCATTTCAGACAAATGGCTATCCAGTATCTTCTTAAAGGCTTCCAGTGTTGGGGCATTCACAACTTCTGGAGGCAAGCTGTTCCACTGGTTAATTGTTCTAACTGTCAGGAAATTTCTCCTCAGTTCTAAGTTGCTTCTCTCCTTGATTAGTTTCCACCCATTGCTTCTTGTTCTACCCGCAGGTGCCTTGGTGAATAGTTTGACTCCCTTTTCTTTGTGGCAGCCCCTGAGATATTAGAACACTGCTGTCATGTCTCACCTAGCCCTTCTTTTCATTAAACTAGACATATCCAATTCCTTTAACTGTTCTTCATGTTTTAGTCTCCAGTCCCCTAATCATCTTTGTTGCTCTTCTCTGCACTCTTTCTAGAGTCTTCACATCTTTTCTACATCGTGGAGACCAAAAGTGAATGCAGTATTCCAAGTGTGGCCTTACTAAGGCATTATAAAGTGGTATTAACACTTCACGTGATCTTGATTCTATCCCTCTGTTTATGTAGCCTAGAACTGTGTTGGCTTTTTTGGCAGCTGCTGCACACTGCTGGCTCATATTTAAATGGTTGTCCACTAGGACTTGAAGATCCCTCTCACAGTTACTACTATTGAGCAAGGTACCATCTATATCGTACCTGTGCATTTTGTTTTTCTTGCCTAAATGTAGAACCTTACTCTTTTCACCATTGAATTTCATTTTGTTAGAAAGTGCCCAATGTTCAAGTTTGTCAAGATCCTTCTATATCTTAAGCCTATCTTCTGGAGTGTTGGCTATTCCTGCCAGCTTGGTGTCATCTGCAAATTTGATGAGTTCCCCATTTATTCCCTCATCCAAATCATTGATGAAGATGTTGAGGAGTACTGGGCCTAAAACAGAGCCTTGGGGTATTCCACTACATACTTCCCTCCATGTAAATGCAATTCCATTGAGGACTACACGTTGAACTTTATAGTCTTCTAATGAGCCATTGTGGCAGAGTCCACCCACCTTACTGCTGGTCATCATCTACTACTCTTTCCTTCTACATTTCACATCATTAGACTCTTCTCTGAATTCTTAGATTCTTTCCTTAAAACAGGACATTAAAACCACATGGGCATACCAGTTGCCAGTTTCCTTACTATAGAAGAATAGGACAAGCCTTGTAGGGAGTAGTTTTATGCCAGCAAAGATTTATGACAGCATTAGTGGATAGTTGTGCTATCTTGCAGAAAATGTTACATATGCAGGCTGATGTTGTGTATGGGAAGCCTTCGTAAACACAAGACTTTCTAACACATTGAATTACTTTAACCTTAGTTATATGCACTATTCATCTTTAAAATGAACAGTTGCCAAAACCTGCACGTTTTCGCCTGCGTCACAATGGCTGGTGAAGTTGTTTGTTGCTGATTGAAAGATACTTTACACATGCTTAGGCACAGTCTTTTTTCTATAGCTGTATATAGAGACTGAGCTGCAAAACATATTCTCTCTATTGAGCTTGCCAACAAAAGTAAATTATGAGTTTGGGGAGATGATTTTATCGTAGACTAAATCCAGGCAGTCTAAAAGCACAATAGCTTATTCTATTTCTACAATAAATTTGTTTTAATATTTACTGTTGACTACTTTATTGTAGGTTAGAAAACTGGGAATTACCTGACAGATAAAGAATATGAAAATGACAAACCTGAGCAAATAATTGTTATCATTTCATTGGTGGTGACCCCTCCTTCTGGTGTTTTTTATCCCATCTTCGTATAATACAATTGATGCTTCAAACTGTAGTCTGTACTGTGATTTCACATATGCACTAATGCACTTGTTAAGTTTTCTTTTTTTCAAGGCCCGATAATTCCCAGTACAACTCTGAACAATCATATTCTGCCTTGAAAACATTGAATCTCAAGGTTACTTTTTTTTTTAGTTTCACTTGGTTCATTGATTAGCTTCTAAAATATATCACAAAAGTTGCATTACTAGCTATAGCAATATGCTATTTCAAGCTGCCATTTTGAAATATTTAGTCAGAGACTAGTTTAATAAAGAAAAAGACATATTTCTAGGCTGATGTTAAGCAACACTGAAGTGACAGAACCATCCTACCACTGGGAAAGATTAAGGAGGTTCTTTCAGTGGCACCTGAGAATAGGAAGCAATGTCCTGGGCTAAATCTTGAGGTGGAACTGATGGAAGAAGAATAACAGTTGTGGCCAGGGGGGCCTTTCATCAGGTTTACCTGATACGCCAGTTGCGCCCCTTTCTAGATCGTGGCGCCCTACGCACAGTCACTCAAGCCCTCATCATCTCCCGCCTGGACTATTGTAACGTTCTCTACATGGGGCTTCCCTTGAGGTGCACTCGGAGGCTCCAGCTAGTTCAGAATGCAGCCGCGCGGGGGATTTCGGGAGTCTCGAGATATTCCCATATAACACCCCTCCTGCGCGAGCTGCACTGGCTGCCTGTGGCCTTCACGGTGCGCTTCAAGGTGTTAGTAACCATCTTTAAAGTGCTCCATGGCATGGGACCTGGTTACTTGCAGGACCGCCTCCTACCACATACTTCCCTTCGACCTGTCCGCTCCCACAAGGAGGGCCTCCTCAGGGTGCCGTCTGCCAGACAATGCCGGCTGGCGACTTCCAGGAGGAGAGCCTTCTCTGTGGCAGCCCCGGCCCTCTGGAATGACCTGCCCCTCGACCTTCGTACAATCATGGACCTGCGCCTCTTCGGTTGGGCATTAAAAACACACTTATTTCATGCGGCCGACCTGGCATAGTTTTAAATGTGATTTTAGTAAGGGTTCTTAATTACAATTTTGGCACGGGTTTTCAAATTTAATCTATTTTTAATATTTTTACTCTATTTATTGTTGTTGCTTTTATTATTTCCTGTGCACTGCCCAGAGTCCTGTCAGGGAGATAGGGCGGTATATATACAAAAGAAACAAGACAAGAAACAATGGATGTTTCTTGGATGGAAACAATGGATGGAAACTAACCAAGGAGAGAAACCACCTAAGAAATTTCTCCACCTAAGAAGAAATTTCCTAACTGTGAAAGCAATTAATCAATGGAACAATTTGCTTTCAGATGTTGTGGGTATTCCATCACTGGAGTCTTTCAAAAAGAGACTGGACAGCCATTTGTCTGAAATGGTATAGAGTCTCCTGCTTGAGCAGAGAGTTGGACTAGAAAGAGGTCCAAGATCCCTTCCAACTCAGAATAACATAGAATATGTTCTATGAAAGAAAGTGGAAAAGTCTGTGAAAGATGACCCAATGGAAACCATTTAAAATTCATAAATGGACATAGTACAATTCAAACAGTAGAGATATGCATGACATTGAAAGCACATTTCGTTTCAAACCCGGAGCAAGCAATTGCATTCAAAAGTTGTGTCAAACCCAAATCTGAATATTTTGTTTGCTTCAGGTTTAGATGAAGGAAAATCCAGAGGGATCCGGGAGTGATTTTCCATGATGACCAGGGTCTGCATGATCTGCATTCTCTCCCCTCAGCAGCTCCTATCCTGCCATCCCAAATACTCCCAAGTTGTCCTAGTACCTTGATTTGCTTTGCTTTCCATTCCTTCCCTACAGAGCCACTTCTGCCACCACTTGGGTATTTGAAGGAAAACCCAACAGTTCAATTACATCCACTGCTTATGTCCACTGGAATATCTCCCCAGCCTTCAACATTTTCCCATTGCCCTTCCTAAAAGAAAAATAGAGGGGAAGCTTCTTATTTATTTATTTATTATTTATTTATTTAAATTTACATTTCGCCCTTCTCCACAGAGGACCCAGGGCGGCGCACAGGAAATTTAAAAACATACAAAATACAATAAATATAATTTAAAAACTATTAAATAAACCTATCCTGCGCTAAAACCAAATTTTAAAAACCCAATTTAAAACTATCTAAAAGTCCCCATGGGAGGTTAGGCTAGGCCGGCTTGTTGAAACAAATATGTCTTAAGACATTGGCGGAAGAGGCGGAGGTCGGTGATGGTACGTAATTCAGGGGGTAGGTCATTCCAGAGGGCTGGCCCCGCCACAGAGAAGGCTCTCCCCCTGGGTGTCGCCAGTCGGCATTGTCCGGCCGACGGCACCCTGAGGAGGCCCTCTCTGTGGGAGCGTATCGGTCTAAGGGATGTATGGGGCAGGAGGCGGTCTCGCATATAACTAGGCCCCGAGCCATGGAGCGCTTTAAAGATGGTTCTAATATAAACAGCCACCAAACACCACTCCCTTGTGCAATCACAATGTTACCTAACTTGATATGAAATGTCTACAGCAGGGGCGTCAAACTCCCAGCCTGTGGGCTAGATGCATCATGTGCTGGCCCACCCCTGCCCGGTTTTGCGAAGGGGAAAAAGGTCCTGATACGTCAGTTGAGGTGAGAATAGGAAGGAAAGGTTGGGTTTTCTTTGGCGTTTGTTTTCCTGTAGGTGATGCCACCATGATGACATGAGTTTGACACCCCTGGTCTACAGGAAAACAAATGCCAAAGAAAACCCAACCTTTCCTTCCTATTCTCACCTCAACTACTGCTACCACCAATGCTGGCTTGTGTCCTTAGCAGTAAAAAAACCAAACAGGCCCCAGATCCTAGTGGATCATCAGCCCCCAATCTTTTCAATTGCCACTGTGCCTTCTTCTTTATTCTATGTACAGATCAAAACATCCAAAGCTCAAATATTTCACTTAGGTCACAGAGCACCCCAAACTAAGCTGGATCCTAAAAGGAACTGGCCATGCATGGGGCATTTTGTAGATGTTTTAACAGTGGCATCTTTTAAGGGTCAAGTTAATCCCAATTTTCTGTCTCTGAATCCAGAAACTAAGTTCCTATAATTCCATTCAGACACTATCACACACTTGGGAAATGTTTCAGCACTTGAACAGATCAAAACATCCAAAACACAAATATTTTAATTAGGGCCCAGAGATAACAGCTGCACCATAAATAGAACAGGTCATGCATGGGACATTTTGCAGATACTTTAACAGGTGCGTTGTGTCTTTTAAGGCTCAAGTTAATCCCGATTCTCTGTCTCTGAATCCAGAGACCAGGTTTCTGTAATACCACTCCAAAAATATGACACACTTTGAAAACGTACAAGCATTTGTGCATATGGACAGCATCATGGGGAGTGTTGTGGCCCGCCAGCAGAACTAGCAGCAGATTCAGACAGTGAGGAGGTTGGGGAGAAACACAGACCAGTCCTGGAGTCTGGGGAAGGGTTGATGAGGGCTCTGGGTTGGAGACAGTGAGGGGGCCAGAGCTGTATGCCTGTTATCAGCTGCCTTCAGAGTCAGACATCAGCAGCTGGAACCTGTTCCCAGTGTGCACATGTGCAGACGAAGGGAACAGCTAAAGAACAGGAGTCGACTTGGGAGTAAGGCCACAGGTGGATGATGAATGGCCCTCCCAGAGGAAATAAAAGAGGAGCAAAAGGAGAGTGGAGTTTGCAGGAAACAATTAGTTTGCTTAATTGGTTCATGACTCTCCAAGGCTCCTTGCCAAGTTTTCCAGATATCGGCCAGGCAGCTCTCCAAGCCAGATAAGGTCTGTGACTGTAAATCTTCCCTTGAAAGATTTTGCTGGATGTGAATGAGCAGAATTCACATTAATAAAAGGGGTTTTTGTCAGGACCAGGAGTTTGCTTCATACTCTTGGGAAGCCTTGGTCAGTGTTAGATTGTAAGAAGGATTCCAACTCAGGCATAGTCAAACACCAACATTTATTAACAACTATATACAAGAGCATCAGGAATAGTACAGGCAAAAGGTTATCCCGCCTGACAGCAGTTTATATAAAGCTGTCAGGCGGGAAAAACCTCAGCGAGGCAGTTGCAACATTGTTTCATTTAACTAGACGGAATCCGGCCAGCCGCATCTCCGCCAATCAGACACGGCTGTCTGCTCCATTCCGGAATGCAGTATTTTAGAGTTCACCAGACTTACTGGCACGGTCGTAAGTCTGAGGATTTAACGGTCAGAGCAGGGAGTCACGATGATGAAACTCTTGCATGGCTTGAACGGAAGAGCACATGCAAGGAGTGTGGGAAACAACCTGCAGGGATATTTTAGGTAGTGTTTCTGGACATTCCAAAAACATACATTGGCTAATCTGAAAGCAAAGTGGAGTGAAAGGTGGATCATTGTGGCAAGCCGACCTTGTTGTTTCTTAAATTACTTCCCTTTTCATGCCGGTCTCCATGGAGCCTTGTGATCTACTAAGTGTCTATATACAGCATTTCCTTTTGAATGCATGGCCAGCTCCTTCCCCACAAAAATGCCGGCAGGGGCTAGATACCGTACATGTAAATGAATCCATCGATGCGATTTTTGGTTCGGAAAGAGGTTTGAAAAGCCCGTGTGGGTTTCATAAATAGCCTAGTCCTGGAAAACAGACACCAAATGTTCCTTAGCACCTATTTCATGTCATGATTTGCAAACATGATGAATAGCATTTTCCGTAAAACAAACCCCAGTGACTTCTCTGGACAGCACCTGCTTCATCATATCCCTCCACACATGTCAGTATATGGTCTCTTCCCCCTCCCTTCTATTTCCCCTGTAAACATCCCTAACGGTGAACTTACTCTTTTCATTGCTTCGCTGAAAAACGCCGAGACCGAGCATACCCACGCAGGATGTTATTAGATTCTTTTTATGGACTAACCCAGACAAGATGCAGCAACGCCACAATAAAACAGAGAGGTGGCCTTTGAGAATTGTCAGGTGGGAGGCCTTTGCGTCTCTGTCAGAACTCCCGTCCATTTCGAGGGCTTACCTTTTTTCCAGAGCTGTTATTAGTACAAAGTACAGACGCTACAGAAAACCATTAGAATTGGTCAGCTTTGCCACCGTAAAAGGTTCTGAAGAGGAGTGGGAAGCTGCCAGCTAGGGCACTGCTGAGTGATGGGTTGGAGGCAAGGTGCTCTCTCTCCCTCTCCATTGTTCTGGTTTGCACAGTGAGGAGCTCTCGTCGTAAAAGATTAAGTGGACCTGGGCCTTTGGAAGTCCAGTTTTGAAAAGGCCAGCCCTTGATGGGACGGCGCTTTCACTTACAACTCCTCACATCACTCCGCCAGCCAGCTCTTTTGTCACAAATGCACTCTCTCTCTCGATATATATATATATATATATTATTTTTTTAATCTCCAAGCCGACAATTCAGGAGGGAAAAAGCACTTTGCAAGGTGGCATAGTTTGCCGAAAGGCCCCAAGCTGCTGCTGTTAGTGCTGCGCTGCCAGCATATTGAAAGGACTCATCCCTTTGCTTGAAGCCTAGTGGGTGTGGGAGAGAGGGAAAGGGGGGGAGGCTGTTTATCACTCCAGTGCTATCCTTTATTTATCTAAGGCAGGGGTCTCCAACCTTTGCAACTTTAAGTCTGAAGGACTACAGCTCCCAGAATTCTCCAGCCAGCTTTGCTCTCCAAAGGCAGCATGCATAGAAAAACACAGGAAACGCAGATTGCATAAACATAGCAAAAAGTCCTCTAGCTTGTCAACCTAGGTGCCTGTCCCTCACCTTTAAATATCTATAAAATACTTTTATATTTGTGCCTCTATGTATGTATATGTGTAGATATACATATCAGGCAGGAAATCCTCTTAGCTTTGCTTCTCGTTTGGAACTGGGAGTGCTTGCATGCAGCGCTTCTGGCATGCACAGAACCTTCGGCGCATGCACTGAGCGTCCGTGATGATGTCTGGGCAGGTGGGAGGAGCCTCCTGCCGCCACCACCACTGGTTTACTTGAACTGGGGCGAACCGGTAGAATACCACATATACATATACATATACATATACATATACATATACATATACATATACATATACATATACATACTTGCCAGAATCTATAGAGGGATATTAGTAGACTTCTCTATTTGTGTATGATAACTTTTTTGTGTGTGCCTTTGACTCTGTTTTGGGCTCCTGGAAATTAACTCGACTATTTCCTGGAGTTTTCTTGACAAGTTGTTTTCAGAAGTGTTTTGTCGTTGTCTCTTTCCCAGGACTGAGTAACTCAAAGTTAGCCAGCTGGTTTTGTGCCTAATGCCTCCTCCTGATTTCTAGCCTGGTGCCTTGGCCACTTCACCAAACCCACTCACTCTATTATAATTAATTGTTTATAAAATTTGCTACCCCATTAATAAAACGTATCAACCAGTCATTTCCATATGCTAATCATTTCCTCTTCTGCATATGAACTGATTTTATATCACAGATGTAAATATACACTCACACGTTTCCTGGAAAAACACACAGACACACACAATTAGGATGCAGATGGAATAAGGACTAGTAGCTATTGAACTAGGAAGTGAAGAAGGGGAAAATAAAATGGATTATTAGAGAATAGATTAGGGCAGGGCTGTCCAATCTTGGTAACTTTAAGATTTGTGGACTTCAACTTCCGGAATTTTCCAGTCAACCTAGCTGGCTAATAAATTCCACAAGTCCTAAAATTACCAAATTGAGTAATTTGGTAATTTGGAGTAATCCAGGGGATTACCCTGGATTTGGGGAAAAGGTAATTGGACAGAAACGGTTAAAAAAAAGGGGGGAGATCATGTTTAGGCATTAGGAAAAAGGTTAAATTCATCAGGCAAACATTTCTTCCCAACCAACAGCTAGTCTTCAAGTCTACAACTATTTGCATCTCTATCCGTTCAATAGTGTCTTCTCTTCCTTTTAGCAGACTTGGAGGTGCATAAATATCCATTTCAAAGGAAAAATATTTGTGGAAACATCCTCATGGAGTGAAAAGCAGTGTAAACATCTCCACATTAAATTTATCTAAACGACCTGGGTAAATAAAAGAGTTTGTACTTTGTGTTAAAAAGAAAACACATGATGTCAGGACAGTGTATCATAAAGGGATCCAACAACTAATGGGAAATCAATGAAAGGGACTTAGCCTTGTCAACTAAGCAGGCTTGTAGGAAAAGGCATGGAAAAAGCATGTGTTAAAGACTGACCTACAAGGCTGACCTATATATAATCTAAGATAATGCCACCCTAGTCCTTCTAAGCTCAACAACACAACTGATTTTGGTTCTGATGTGCCCATTCAAGAATTCCTTGCTCCTGATTTACCAGGAATGCAGTTCCAGCGAAAAAGTTCTGATTCCAGCCTTCAGTTTTAAAGTCTGGAATGATAAAGAATAAAATAAAAGGATGAGCTGTCACACTAATTGATTTAAATGGGTTTAACTTTTCTAGAATATCACATTTCTCAGCACATTTACATTTTCCAAACAAGCAAGGCCACCAAGGTAATTCAAAAGCTCTTCATGATTCTTTATTTAACTGATTTGCAGAAGCGTCATGTTATATAGAGCTAAAGGATCACATGCTGTATCAAAGAGTTTCCAAGTATCCTTGCTTGAAATAAACTGATTGCTGCAGTTTCTCCATTTCTGACATATAATCTCACTCAAGAGTTATTGGAGAACTGAACAAGAATAGAGATGGGGTCTCTTCAGGCCTGCCTTAATCTTTGTTATCCATGAACACTCTGTTGCCATTGGTTGTTTATTTATAAATAATCTAGGTTGCCTTTTTCTACTTTAATGGATTTCTAATTATGATAGATACATCTCTCATCATGCCTATCAGCTTGCTACCACAGTGTGATGGACAGAGCACATCTGGAGATCAGCTACTGTACATTAGCACTTAAAGAGACAAATTACAATGTTTGAAGGGTTGGGGAACTATGACTCCCTCCCCCCTTAACTCAAGGGCTGTTCAAGGTTTTCCAGGGCATTTGGAGGACTGTATTTCAAAAGTGAGCAGGACTATGACTCAACGCAAGTGGTATTTGGAGAGATTTTAAGGAAAGAAGTAAAGTTATCAAGTTTCTGCGAGAAAATAAAGTATTCCGTTCACCCTTCAATATTCCCTTCAAAGTAAAAGGGAAATTTGCCTGGTTGCGTTGAGCTTGCAAAGAGAAGGCTGGTGTACAGTATACAAAAGCTGAGGTACACTGTTTTCGTATATTATTGGTTAAAGGCCCTCTTGAAAAAGAATGATATTTTAAGAAGATGGAAGAAGAGGTTATGGTTGAGAGAAAACAATTAATGGCAGCCAAATGGAAAATGACTGAAGGTCAATTAATGTATTACCGTCTTAATAAGAAAATTAATGTCTAAAACATTAGCCTCAGAGCATTGTTGCTATTGCTAATTATGTTGATGGCATGTAGTCTGGTTGGAATTTATCTGTTTTTAGTGATATGTCAGTTTCTGTATTACTGAAGGTCAAACTATAATGGAACATTAATAGAACAAACCCAAATCCTATCAATAAATGCTGCCTTTTTTTTACACTTCAAGGATATTGTTGTTAATAACCATCCCTTTTTAAAACATCCTCTGAGGAATCCAATAAACATGAAAACTAGCCTCTTATTGAATTTGGATCTTAAGAAATATGTTTAATATTTTAACCCATTTTGCCATTGATTGGCTAATACAGGATATTCCAACCCTTTACTTTTCTTGCAGAGGACAAATATCCACCTTAGTGCTAATCTTTAACAGTTTTTTTTAAAGTATTGTAAGTGTATGATTAATGCAGGACTTTTAAATGCTGCTGACATATCTGGGCCAATCGTGAATCAAGAAATATTTGATTGTAATATTCTCCCTTTTCGCATTTTTAGATCGTTCAGATTCTTCTTGCAAATAATTTAAATGCCAGAAAGACTTGGTTGCCAATGAGTTGATATAAAATTTAATATCTCGCATTGCTCATGACTTTAAAGATAAAAAAGGAGGAAGTGATTTCCCCTCCAATCCCAGAGTCTCCATAAAGAGTCAAATTATTTGGTTCTATTCTACTCACTGCAACACTTACACCCTGTGTATCAAAATTAAGGGCAGATGTCTGGAGTCAGGGTGGGCTTCAAAAATTTCAGCAATGGGTTCTCTGCCTGATTTCTGGGTGGGCGTGGCCATGGTGGGCATGGCCTAGTCGGCCTCCTGCACCACGGTGGGAGGAACCATTTTTGCCTTCCCAGGCTCTGGAGGCTTTTCTCGAACCTCTGGGAGGCAAAACTTTTGCCTTCCCTTGGGCTCTGGAGGCTCTCCAGAGGCCAGAAATGGGCCCGTTTCTGGTCTTCTGGAACTTCTGTCAGGCCCATTTTCTCCCCTCCCCAGAGGCCTTACATCCAAAATGGACTGCGTCGAGAGTCCTGGGATGAGAGGGGTGGGTGGGGACAGCCAGGGATGGGATTTTCTCTGAACTGCCCATAACATTAGCTATGGGTTCTCCCAAACCTGGGTGAACCCATAACATCCCACTCCTGTCCTGAGTGGATACAGGTGGATCATGAATTCCTTAGTCAACCTGTCTGTAACTCCAGGCAATCATCACCTATGGAAGATCTATTCCAGCATAACAATAACAAAACTGAATGTTTGCAAGTACCTAAAGTCTGTCCCTCATTTTGTGCATGAGTAATAATGATTTCAAACAAAAATTCAAAAAGTCTTTTTCCAATCAGCATCTTCTTCTCCCCTCCATGAAATTTTAATGATGATGGTAATAAACTGCAGATTACCTTTTTTTTTTTGCTATGACAATTAGAGGCATGCGATCTTTAGATCTAAATGTGGACAACTCCCTTCAATATACAATATATAACATATTTCTACCCCCTGACAACCTCCTTCTCAGATGCTCATTTTCCTAAGCTTGCACAATAAATAGCTCGGGATATTATGCCTTTGGATGTCAGATGGCATTTAAAAATTGTGACTGCTGGGGGTGAAAATGAAGAGAGAACAGAAGCCTACTGAAGTATGTAATAATATAACATGTATTACGCTCACAAAGATACTGTAATGCTAATGACACACTAATGAGATAAATTCATTGTTTTCAAAGCTTGTGTTTGAAGTGTAAATCTGCCTCTGTTAAAAGCTTTACAGCAGAGCTGAGCAAACTTAGAATTATTTTAGGTTCAGTGGTTTTATTTATTTATTTAAATTTATATCCCGCCCTTCTCCACAAAGGACCCAGGGCGGTTGTCAGAATGGGCAAGGGGACAGGATACTTTGGAGGGGGAATTTAAATTTTCAGGGATGATTTATTTCATTCTGATTTTTTTTTTTTTTTTGTGGATGTATGCTTTTAACCCTTTTCCTTTGGTTTAGGCCAGGGGTGTCCAAACTTGGGAACTTTAAGAGTTGTGGACTTCAACTCCCAGAATTCTCCAGCCAGACATGGCAGCTGGGGAATTCTGGGAGTTGAAGTCCACAACTCTTAAAGTTCCCAAGTTTGGACATCCCTGGTTTAGGCTTATTGGGGATCACACATGCAATTTGCTCGTGGGTGTTGCCTGCCTCAAAACTATGCCATGGGTTTCTAGAAAATTATCACCGCTCATTTGCACATTCCAAAGAGGCTCCAGAGATCACGAAATAGGATTTGGAAAGCTACTCGCAGCCTTGGAGCTACAGGTTGCCTGCATCCCTGCCATCAGGAAAATTGGATTTACTTATTCACAGTTATGCAATAGGTTGACATCCAATCTGAAGTACGGAATTGGGGTCTTTTAGCATCTGATCCTCTTTAAGGGATCTTGCGGCTTCATATGAAATCTTCATGAATGTTTCTTTTCATGTGAAATTCGCTCCTACGGACTTCAAAGAGAATAACAGAGGAAGAGGAGGAAGAGCAGGAGGAAGAAGAACAGGAGAAGGAGAAGGAAAGAAGGAGAAAAAAGGGAGAAAGAAGATGTGGTAACACAATAGGGGATACTGTAAGTTGTAAATAAAGCTAAGCCAAGTGATTAGCTATGGTAGCGATCGAAGAGTGCAGCTTTATGACTTGAAAAGTTTGCTTGTTTTATTGATCTCAAAATAAAATAAAATAACTTGTTTGTTGTGGAATAAACCATCGAAAGTAAAACCAAAGCAAAACAAAAGGAAAGAAAAGTCAGTCTGGTGCTTCTCCAAAGCCCCAAACTAATAACTTTCACTTCGGCTGAATCATATGCCAAACCTTCTTGGCATATTGCGAGGGCATTCATCCCACTAAAGAAAAGAGATTACTGTTATCAGCTTTTTTAACCTTGTGCCAGTTTAAATAACATGTAACACGAATCTCATGCTGGTGTGAGCTACTACTATTTCTTTAGTTCATATCATAGCTTTATGGCTATTAAAGCGAAGCATGTCTAGAAATTATTTTTAAAGAGCTTTGATATCCAGAGGTTTGACAGAATTACTGTTTCTTCTATCTTGGAATGCTTTCACATGTTCCAATATTTTCCTGCCATAAGCAAAAGTTCAAACTTCATTTTGCTGTCTTTCAAGGACTACAGTTAGCCAACAGAATCAAACAAGGACAAATCAATAACAAGCAAGGAGGAGAGGTGGAAAAATCTATTTCTAACACCCAATGTCAAAATAAAAATTGCATTTTTTTAAGGAAGAGAGAAACAAAAAACGTAAGTTAAAGATGGTGTTCCCTTAGCTAGAAAGAGCTAACTACCATAACAGCATTCCAGAGAAAACACAGGCTACTTCTTGGGTTTGGTAGAGGCTATTCACTTTTCTATTTTCTTAGATTCTAACCTGTGCTGTCACTTCCAATCCTCTACCTATAGAATTTAACATCTTCTCCTGCGTAACTCTAATACTAATGAAAAGGTAATTCATTCTTCACCACATAGAAAACCAAATGTTGCTAGTAATTGTATCCTCCAGAACCTGCTAAATAAGCTTTTCCTGATGATTTTGTACACAGTATCATACAATAATCTATATACTTAATTTTTTTAAAAAATCAACTTAATAAGAATAAGATTGGTTTACTAAGTTGATTTTGAACTTGATAACAGCTGCCAGGTTGCTGGTGGCACAGTATTGGAAGAAGCAAGATCCACCTACCACAGAGGAATGGACTTTAAAAGTTGTGCACCTGGCTGAGATGGCAAAAATTTCATCGTATCTTAAAGATCATTCAAATGAAAGATATATATTAGAATGGAGAAGATGGATCGATTATATGCAAAAAAAATATCCAAATAAGAAGGTTTATATAGCATATGAATGAAATATTTTTTAAGTAGTTTATGTTTATGATGTCTTGAGTTATAGTTAAAGAATTAGGGATAATATGTATGTATTTTAGTTTTATGTTCGTGAAAGTTATACCCTGTGCTTGTTCTGGGAAGTCTGGGGAGGGGGGAAGAGGTTGGGGGGAGGGGGGGAGAAACTGTTTGTAATCTTTATAAAATCTTCTAATTAAAAAAAAAGAATAAGATTGGTTTAACAATAAAAAAAATATGCGAGAAATCTTTGAACTAAGTTGGCTACTCTTCTACCAGCAAGGTATTGGGAGTACAATCCAAGTTCACAGCCTGATGCATTTATTCAGTTATTTTCTATATGAACATCAGATGAATTCATTATTTCTCCTGATTGTATCCCAAGAGATTATTACTTGGTACTTGATAACAAGAGCATATTACATCCTTACTGTAATCTTCGCTGGTTGCCACCTGATTTATGAGCTAATATGAGAATATTTGTAGTTCAGGGTTGAACTGTGGGGTCCTTGGTGTTCTCTAAGCGTGGTTGTTTTCTTCCAGATGTTTCTTTACCCAACTAGGTGACACCATTAGTGCTAGAAGGGAGTGTTTTATGGGCATAATTCAGAGTTTTGATATCAGCATTTAGGGCCCTCAATAGTTGTCTATCTGAGGGATCAGATCTGAAGGAATGTGGCCAGACACCAAGAGCAGCAGGAGAGGTTCTCTTCAAAATCTTTCATACGGCCATTTAGGAGGAGCGTTATGTTCTGTTGTATTACTTCCAAGCCATATAACATCACAACTTCCTCAGAGTTGTTTTTGTTTCTGCTCTTTCAGCTGTTAGGTTTTTGTTGTGGCCCAGCCGGATCTGGCTGAGCTGCTGATGGACTCGGAGAGCAAGGACTCATATGAGTCTGCCCTGGAAGATGAGGGAGACCTTGGGGAGTGTTCAGAGTCAGAGCAGGAACCAGAGAGGCTGGAGGTGCCTGGGTCATGGAGCAGAGGGGAGGATAAAAGGCAGTTTGTCCCTGATGCTAGATTGAGAAGGGCTGAGAAACGGAAGCAGCAACTCCATAGGCAGGTTCACAGGAGATGATTATGCACCAGGTGGTTGTTGATTGGCCCCTCCCAAGAGAGCTTATAGGTGGGGCGATGGGAGGGGACATTTGCAGGAAAACAACCATTCGAATTAATAGTCAAGAAAGTCTGTCTGTGAATTCTAGCTGTGTTCGTTTGGACTATCTGTGTATTCTAGCCGTGCCTGTTTGTTTGGACTATCTGAGTGAAAGGTTGTTGCAGAGCTACTCTATTGAACGTGAGTTGTCCGGGCTCTCAGCCAAAGAATTCATTATCTCAGTAGTTGAACAGTGGCAAACAGCCAAGCCTGTGTTCTGGTCTATTCCGGGATCAGAACAGGTTTTGCAGAAGACTTGCCTTTAGTGAGGTCTTTTCAGTTTGAGCAAAACTGAGCTGAGCAGGGATTAAAACTGGTTTTTTTTTATATTTTATGTGTCTTTGTGTGGATGTTATTGATATTGATAGTCACCCCGAGTAAATAAAAGGACATCATCATCATCCCAAAATAGAACTACTAATTGACCATGGGAACATGAATCTGGATCTCCCAAATCGTGTCCTAGCACTCCAACAATACTGATGCATGCAAGTCATTAATATTCAAGCCACATCCCTTTAATTTTATTTTGATGATGCAGCAACACAGCTATTTATAGAGTTATATTTGATTATACAGATTTAATACGATGCAATTTTATTTCTTGCAATAAAATATGGAAATGCATAAGTAATGTCACCTTTCCTTGTTTCCAAGATTTGGCAACTCTTCAACTTAGCAAAGGTTTGGAGGAGACTGGGAGTTTTTGGCTGCCATGCCAACTATGGACTTGACCCGACTTATTAAAAATCTGATACACATGAGAAGAACACAAAATCTGGTTTTTGTCTCAGAGCAGATGTGATATGAATTAGAGGCCACTGAACTTCGCCCCCTGCCATTGATAGATCACTCTCTGGTTGCTATAGAGTTTTGTGGTGTTATTCCTGAAACACTCCAGTGGAGGAGTATCTTTAGATCCGTGAATTTTATACTTCTTGTCAGTGGTAGATTAAGGCTCACTGGTGCCCTAAGCACTGACAAAACCTGGTGCCCCACTTCCTTTATAAATACTGTACAAATCTTCTTTGGGTTTTTTTGCTTTCTCAACTTTGTGGTGCCCCCTTTGGACCTAAGCACGTGCTTAGTCTGCTTAATGGTTAATACACCACTGCTTCTTGTTGGCTTACAGAGGGCTGTTGCATGGTTTCCTGTTCTGCCCTCACAGATGGACACACACACACACACAAGCTTGGCTGCTTGCCACTATCTCCTTGGCTGCTTGCCACTATCTCCATGGCTGTGAGACCGGACTTACGTAACAGAGAATTACAGATGTGACTGACCAGAATTTCCAAGGAGGAGTTAATAATGTTGTTCCCTGCAAATGACCCCTCCCCACAGCCTTCCTTATAAACTCTCTTGGGAATGGCCACTCATCAACCAGCTGATTCCAATTCAGGGCCTCCGAGCTTGCTTCTTACGTAACTGTTGCCTCCTTTTCTCAACCCTGCGTAATCTAGCATCAGGGACATACTGCCCCTGATCCTCCCCACTGCTCCATGACCCAGGCGCCTTCTGGTGGCCAACCAGCCTCTCTCTGGTTCCTGCTGGGAACCTGAGCACTCCCCAAGGTCTCCCTCCTCCTTTCAAACAGACTCATAGGAGTCCTCACTAGAAGAGTCCATCAGCAGCTCATCTAGAGCCGGCTGGGCCACAACAGTTTCCTAAAGCTTTGGCATGCAATGCAGCCAAAATTCTAGTTTCCCACTAGAATAAAGAAATGTCTTGGGCACAGAACCAGGTTGTAATAAAGCAGCCTCTCCCTGTTCCCAGCTGCATGCATCCCCATGGTTGATGGAAGAGTTCAGGGCGAAGAATTAACAGAAAACATGCCTATAACATTGCTAGATTGGGTTCTGTCTCAAATCTTGACCAGTACAAGCAAGTGACAGTGGTGATTCAAATGGCAAAAAGAAATATTTTCATTATTGCGGAATGCTACCTAAGAGCCCTTCTAAAGAAGAAAGTTCAGCAAAACCAACTGAAAAATTGTTCTGAGTCAATTTGCAACATTTTGCAGGCAACACTATCCAAATCTGAGAGGAGCACAGTTGGACAATGGTGGTGGAAATGACTGTGCCTTCATCTTGTGATTTGAGATTGTCTTGAGTTTATAAGATCCAAGAAAGTGGAAAGTGGAAAGTCCTCTGCGGAGTTGGTTCCTCCACTTCTCTCTTGGAACTTGCTCCCTCTTGGTTGGTGAAGACTTCTCAGGTAGCAAGTGGTTGGATGGATTCAATGCAAAAATAGAAATATGTTTTGGATAGGAGCTTGCTTTGTGATGTCACAATGCCTATTTGTCATTTTGGCTATAATTCATTATGCTGGGAATGGCCCTAGCTATAAGATAGTGAGGGTAAGTATTGTGTCTTTCCCCCCACCCCCAAAGAGAGTCTGCTGTGATTTTCAAAGGGAAAGGAAAGTGAGATACGCTGTGAATATTCAATGGCATTCTATTCCCTCTGGACATCTGTATTTTCTAGCTTTTGTGAGATACGATTCAAGGGAATGATTCAAGAGAAATCCCCTTCCCAAGTAGAAAATTATATATAATGTTTCTTCAGTTGATTCAAAACTTTACACTATTAGGTATAGTCAAAAGCCTTGTGCCTTCTTTTCCATGGCCCTTCGAAATTGCAATGACTGTAACCAATAACGTAATGTTTTTGGATGAGTGGAGTCACAAAATGCTTGCTTTTCAAGGCAAAAAAGGATAAAACAGCCTGATTTGGGATGACAGCCTTCAGGGGAATTTAAAGAATACCCAGATTTACCTCTCCAATAAAACACTTTTGCCTTCACGGAGCAGACCGATAACACGGGTCTGTCTCTCCTTATTTAGACTACAGTCGGGTGGATAAAACTAGCATCAAATAGCAGATTTTCCAGTGCACATATAGACTGTCTTTCAAAGGTGAAGATCAGTGGTGGGATTCACATTTTTTTACTACCAGTTCTGTGGGCATGGCTAGATGGGCATGGCTGGGGAAGGATACTGTAAAATCTCCATTCCCTCCCCACTCTAGGGGAAGGTTACTGCAAAATCCCCATTTTCTCCCAATCAGCTGGGACTCTTGAGGCAGAGAGAGAATAGATGGGGGAGAGGCCAGTCAGGGGTGGTATTTACCAGTTCTCCAAACTACTCAAAATTTCCACTACCGGTTCTCCAGAACTGGTCAGAACCTGCTGAATACCACCTCTGGTGAAGCTGACATTGAATATGAGTCCCTACATTTCTGCTATATTGATGAGTAATAGTCTGTCCTCACTCCGGACATCAAATGAACAGGTGATACTCTTTTCTAGTTATCCTGAGCCCAGTCCATTAGACCAGAGTTCCACAACCTTTCCAGCTTTGTGGACCAACAGGGATGGGGAGAGGAGATCTTTCTGCATGAGGGGCCAGCAAGAGTGCACATGGCTCCATTTGCATGACGGCATACACGCCCTCCCCCGGTTATGCAAATGGAGTGTGCGGGTTCATGCTTGTCCTCTGTTTGTGCAAATGGGTATGTGCATGCACATGTGCTTCTCCCCTGCTCAAGGACCACTATGGCCCAGAGGTTGGGTACTCCTGAATTAGATCTTTGCAAATAAAAAGTATCTTATTTCATATTTTACTAAACCTCCAAAGATTACTCAAGTTCACTTATCACGCAATGGAATTAAGACTTTTCAAAGATTATTCCACAATTCTTTTTTGGCTTACTGTTATTTTTAGGAACAATATATAATAAAAAATAAATCAATGAAGCTCTAGAGGATATTAAATACAATATTATCTTTGTTCCCTTAAGCCAGAGATCTTCTTGGATAACCATCTATGTCCTAATCACAGTGATGAAAATACTACTTGAGATAATGGTGCTTTAAACCTCACCTAAATATCTATGTGGGACTCCAAAATAAATTGAAACATTTATCTTTTCTATTTGTTAGCCAGAGGCATTGCTCTTAAATTTTGAAGTGGCCACTATTTGTTAAGATGTGGTTTGTGTGCTTCCGGTTATGGTATTTGAATGAAACTAACACATTAATCAGTGGGAAGCAAGTTGCTAGCATGGTGTATAATTTACTGATTTATTATATTAGGATTTGTGTTCATTACTATCTGGTAAGATAAAAGTAAAGATGGAATTTTAGCATATATTACACAATAGAACAATGCTGCTGTTTGTGATAAATGATCGTGTTTTCGAGCTGCCGACTACTCTAATTGCTAATGCTCTGCCAAGAATGCTACGATCTGGAAAAAGAAAGGGAATAAAAATGATAGCTGCAGATTGACTGGAAGTATCTTATCCTTCTTAAGAGTTCCATTTTCAATGATCCAAGCGCAGCAAATATATGTATGCATGTACACACACACACACACACGTCTGTCTGTCTGTCTGTCTGTCTGTCTGTCTGTCTGTCTGTCTGTCTGTCTGTCTGTCTGTCTGTCTGTAAGAGAATCACATCCAATTCCTATGTATTCACTCTTTACCTGAACAGAATGTGGATTGTGGCATCTACTCTGCAGACCATAGTCAGTGGTTCTACTAGTTCTATCTTCTTCTCCACCCGATGTGCATATCTTATTCTCTTTGGAAGAGGACCCATGTCCAATAAAGACCTTTACCACTCTCTTCCTAATGGACATACCCTGGGAGAGTCTAGGAGTGGTTATCCTTACTCCCTTCCTTTGTCTCCTATCCAGTTTCAAGCTGTGCTGCCTCTTGTTTCTTCCCCCTTTCTGGAATCTGCTCCTCTTTTTTCCTGCAACGGTTCTTCAAGGCTAAAACATATGAAAAACGGTTGCAGGAATTGGGTATGTTTACTTTAATGAAAAGAAAAACTAGGCAACATGATAGCAGTGTTCCAATATCTAAGGGGCTGCCAGAAGGAAGAAGGGAGTCAACCTATTCTCCAAAGTACCTGAAGGCAGGGTAAGAAGCAATGGATAGAAACTAATCAAGGAGAGAACCAACCTAGAACTAGGGAGAATTTTCCAATTAATCAGTGGAATGACTTGTCTTCAGAAGTTATGGATGCTCCATCACCTGAAGTTTTTAAGAAAAGATTGGACAACCATTTGTCTGAAATATTATAGGGTTTCCTGCTTGAGCAGTGGGTTGGACCAGAAGACCTCCAATTCTGTTATCCTGAAACCACTTCACTGTACTGCCCCACTGACCAGCTCAGCCTTCACAGGCACCCTCTCTCATAAATAGCAACAGACATGTTAATGCAAGCAGTATTTAAAATAAGTAGTGTTAGAGGTTATTTAAAATAAAAGCCTTCAAAAATAAAATGGAAAACTTGTAATAGCTTCTTAAAACAGGAACTTCATGACCTGGGGCCATTATAGAAAAGGTTCTATTAATTGAACATATCAACTCAACTGGTGTTACAACGGGGCTACCAAGTTATTTATCTCTTGGTTTGTTCATAGTAAGTGTGCTTGGCATATTAATAGTAATGGTAATAATAGCCACAGATTGGTATGGCAGGTTTTCTGCAAAAAAGAAGGAAGGAAAGAAGGAAGGAAGGAAGGATGGAAGAAAGAAATAAAGAAAGAAAGAAAGAAAGAAAGAAAGAAAGAAAGAAAGAAAGAAAGAACCACCTACTTTGCAGTGCTCACTCTGCCTGAGTTTCCTTTTAATTTACTTCATTATATGAATAGGTATTTTTACCTGGACTAAATTTACCATCAGCCAGATTCTAACAACTATTCTATGCCCTTTTTCTGCTTCTTTATTGAAGACAAGTTGCACGTTTGCTTCTTCACATTTATGCTGGCCACATCCTTGGTGGGATTCATATTTTTCTACTACCGGTTCTGTGGGCATGGCTTGGTGGACGTGGCTTGATGGGTGTGGCAGGGGAAGGATACTGTAAAATCTCCATTCCCTCCCCACTCCAGGAGAAGGTTACTGCAAAATGCCCATTCCCTCCAGATCAACTGGGACTTGGGAGGCAGAGAATAGATGGGGGCGGGGCCAGTCAGAGGTGGTATTTACTGGTTCTCTGAACTACTCAAAATTTCCACTACCGGTTCTCCAGAACTGGTCAGAACCTGCTGAAAAGCACCTCTGGACCACACATTACTTAGGCTACCTTCCTTTATAACCCATCTGCCTGTGGCCTTCTGGGTGCGCTTCAAGGTACTAGTGACCATCTTCAAAGCACTCCATGGCATGGGACCTGGTTACTTGCAGGACCGCCTCCTACCACACACCTCCAGACAACCTGTCTGCTCCCACAGGGAGGGCCTCCTTAGGGTGCCGTCCGCCGGACAATACCGGCTGGTGACTCCCAGGGGAAGAGCCTTCTCTGTGGCAGGCCCCGCCCTCTGGAATGACCTGCCCCCTGACCTCCGTACAATCACGGACCTTCGCCTCTTTCGTCGGGCATTAAAAACATACTTTTTTCATGCGGCCGGCCTGGCATAGCTGTTATGGCTGATCTTAGTCTGGGTTTTAATTATGTCTTTTATCACGGGTTTACAAAATTCGATTTAATTCATTTCTAATTATTTTGATTGTATTTATTATTTTATTATTTTTATTATCGCTGTGCACCACCCTGAGTCCCGTCAGGGAGAGAGGGCGGTATAAAAATACCTGAAAATAAATAAATAAATAAATAAAAATCAAATCTATCCAGGATACATTTTTGTGATCTTTCTCCCCCTCCCCCCACCTCCCACTACTTTCTATCCACCTAAAACCTTTGTGGGATTTTTATCTCTACATGTGTGGAGTTTAGTTTTTTTTATTCATTCTCATTTGACATGACAGGAATCATATCTAACAGCAGTAGAAGTGCATTAAAAATGAAACAATTGGAGTTGAGCCCAATTTAAGACAAGTAGACACATTTCATCACAGATACATTTGGGACTGTATTGTTTACAGCTGTTCAATATCACCAATGGCCTTTTAAATTTCATTAATGTCAATAATGTATTTCTTTTTCTTAATTTTTTTTTTGTTGGAAAAAGTATTATTTTCCTCCAATTTTTGGAGTGGGGAAAAAAAAAGAAGATAAAGAAGAGGCAAGAAAAATCTCAGAGCAAAGAGCCTTGCAATATTTCTTTCGGAAATTTTGAGCCAGTGCTGTGTAAGCTAATATCTGGAAGAGGGGGGAAAACAGAGATATTTCTTTTCACCTTTTTTCCTCACTTCACCATTCTTAACACTTACTTTAGTGTAATTATTGCAGTGTTACTGCTCACAGCACTTCAGTTAAAAGTGTGTCAGCACTTCCATTATAAAGTTCTATTTTCAGGGCCTAAAAACGTGGCTGTAAATACAGGCTTGCTGGGATGACAATAGAAAAAATGTGATATTCTTTTTTTTTTTTAATTCCGTTGTTCTTTGATAGCAAAATTCCATGTTTGGTAATTGTTTCCCTTAAAATACAGATAAGAAGAAAAGGAAGAGTATTCATTGACCTAAAGCAGGGGTCTCCAACCTTTGCAACTTTAAGTCTGAAGGACTTCAGCTCTCAGAATTCTCCAGCCAGCTTTGCTTTGCTGGCTGGACAATTCTGGGAGCTGAAGTCCTTCAGACTTAAAGTTGCAAAGGTTGGAGACCCCTGACCTAAAGCATACATGTGTTCTGTCATATGAAACAATACTATTTAGTATTTACAGTTCCCAAATGCTTGCTTGGCTTGACTCAAACAATTTACTGCTTTCTATTTATTTGTCAGATTTATTAATCATCTTTATTTCCTGGGGTTCAAGATGGTGCAAATAGCAGCATCTGTCGTTTTTCTCCATAACAAAAAACCTCTTATGTAGGCTCGGCTGAGAGAGGGTGACTCTCAAAATCAATCATTTGAGTTTCCAGGATTATGTGGGCTCAAACCTAGGCTATTCTTGCCCTTGTCCAGCATTGTGGCCACTACACCACGTTTGCTTTCCAAACTATGGGATTCAGAAGTTTCTGCTGAAGGGCCCTAAAAGTCAGTCTTCCCAGTTGTGTTTTCCAAATGTGCTAGACATCAGTTTCAAAAGTAAAAAAGAAAAGAAAAGGATGATTTCTTATACAATTAGTATTTGAGGAAGTGGTAAACTCTTCCACTTAAGGTGGAGTCTTTCAAGCATCTTAGTATTAGTTGCATAGGAGTGTAATTAAAACCATTCATTGAGTGTCCATTACAACAGTACTAAAAGAAAGTGACTTATGACTGCTTTTCACACTTATGATTCCTGCAGCATCCCCATGGTCATATGATCAAACTTTGGATACTTGGCAACTGGTACATATTGTAGTGTTTGTGCAGTTGCTGTGTCCCGTGGTCATGTGATCCAGGGGTGGGTTCTGGCAGGTACTACTGCTGGTTTGCTTCATGCACAGTGCGTGCACATGCACAATGCAATTAAAATTGTTCTGCGCATGCGCAGAACTGAAAAACAACTTTCACTTTCACTATTTCAATTTATATACCGCGCCTTCTCCATCGAAATGGACCCAGAGCGGAGTACAGGAAATTAAAACCAACAATAATAAAAATACAATAAATAGGTAAAAAGAATTAAATCGGAGCCTGTGCTAAAATTCCCCCTAAAAACCCCAACGTCCATTTGTGTATTTGGCTATATAAACAAGATGGCAGTGCTGACAGCGGTGCCTGGGGAACTGGTTCGGGGGCGTGGAAGGCCTGGGTCGCTGCCGGTTCCAGTGACCCAGGCCGCCAAACCACTACCGGTTCAGCCGAACTGGTCTGAACCGGTAGGAACCCACCATTGATGTGATCACCTTTTACAAACCTTTAAATGAAGCCAGATTCACTTAAACAACCATGTTACTAACTTATCGGGCCCACGGTGGCTCACGTGGTAAGACGCTGAGCTTGCGCTTCGCTGAGGTCGGCAGCTCAGCAGTTTGATTCCCATGAGTGGCTAAACCATAGAAGGGAGAAGAAAGCAGCCTCCCCGGATTGCCTACTTGCATTCAGGAGTCCCGCAGGTAAAGATAACACCGCCCAAAAAAATTCCTTTCACAGCGGCAGCCAGCTACTTCAGTGATCCCTGGCTAACATGTGCCATATGCTAAACACTTATCAACTGCAGGGATTCACTTAACAACCATGGCAAGAAAGGTCCCAAAATGGGGCAAAACTCATTGAAAAACTGTCTTGCTTGGCAACAGAAATTTGGGGTTCAATTATGCTTGCAAGCCGAGCGCTACCTGTAGAAGGATCTGACTGTTGGTATGTCCTGCTAGGACTGTGATGATGAAACCTATGGCACACATGCCCAAAGTGGCACATGAAGCCATGCTGCCTGGAACACGCAGCCTTGCCTGTTTGTCTTCTGGGTTTCTGGCATGCATACATGTGTGACGATCAGCTGTCCTTCGTGTGCGCGGCAATGATAAAAACCAGTGTGTGCATGCGTGCCTGCCATCTGATTGTCAGGTGCGCATGCGTGCCAGAACCAGGATGTTCAGCTTTTCCGGAGCATGATTCCTTCACGCATGTGGCAGTACCAAAAACTGGTTTGCGCATGTGCACTGGCCAGCTGATTGTCGGCCGTGCATGTGTCCCAGAACCAGGAAATTTGGCTTTTCCGGAGTATGGCCCTGACGAGCGCGCACACATGATGTTTCCATGTGACATCCCATGATTATTGGTGGAAAAAGAATCCTAGATTACAATTAATAAACCCTTCATCCGATCCACCCTGGTATTTACTGTATTCTCAAGATATGGAGTGAAAGCTAGCTGTGGGAGGTACGTGTTAATCAGTTTCACTCTGAGCACACCACTTTAATTGGCTTGTAGGTAAAGGAAACTTTAATAACAAGGAATGAGGTGCGTGTTACTTCTGCTTGGGAAAAAGAAGTTTGCAGACTGAAAAGTGTCAATGACCTGAGATGGAGAAAGTATGGAAAAAGATTCTAATAACAATAGAGTTCCCACTCATTTTGATCAAGAAATATCTGCAATAAGATCTTCAAGTCTCTGGTTAAGTCAGCACAGCGGACAAGGCTTAACCGAATCTGATGAGTCTTTGAATCTCAGCCATGTCCTCTGCTCCATTCTCCAGTTTGGACATTTCAAATGGGTTAGAACAGTGGTGGGCAAACTCATTAGTCAACAGAGCCAAATATCAACAATACCACGATTGAAATTTCTTTTGAGAGCCGGAAGGTGTGGCCTGTTTTGTGGAAGCAGCTCAGCGGTCATGTGACTGGGTGGGCATGGCCAACTTGGAAAATGTGGTGAAACTCACTTAACGATGGTCTTGGTTAGCAACCAAACTTTTAGGCTCAATTGTGGTCATAAGTTCGTTCTTTCTTTCTTTCTTTCTTTCTTTCTTTCTTTCTTTCTTTCTTTCTTTCTTTCTTTCTTTCTCTCTCTCTCTCTCTCTTCCTCTCTCTCTCTCTCTCCATTTCTCTCTCTCTTTCTCTCTTTCTTTCTCTATCTCTCTTTTTCTCTTTCTGTCTCTCTTTTTCTCTCTCTCTCTTTCTCTCTCTTTCTCTCTTTCTTTCGCTCTTTCTTTCTTTCCCTCTTTCTCTCTCTTTCTCTCTTTCTTTCTTTCTTTCTCTCTCTCTCTCTTCTTCTCTCTCTTTTTCTCTTTCTTTCTGTCTCTCTTTCTTTTTCTCTCTCTCTCTCTCTCTCTTTCTTTCTCTTTCTCTCTCTTTCTTTCTCTTTCTTTCTTTCTTTCTCTATCTCTGTCTCTCTCTCCTTCATCCGCCCATCTCTGTCACTCTGTGTGTGTGTCTGTCTGTCTGTCTCTCACTCACTTAATCAGTCTCTATCTATCTGTCTCTCCCTCCCTCTCTCTGTCTCTCCCTGTCTCTGTGTGTGTCACTCTCTCTGATTTTCTCCCTCCCTCCCTCTCTCTGTATGTCTGTCTCTCCCTCTTTCCCCCTGTCTGTCTCCGATTCAATCCCTCCCTGTGTCATTCTCTATCTGTGTCTCTCTCCGTCTCCTTCCCTCCCTCTCTTTCTCTCTGTCTGTCTGTCTCTCTGTCTTTCCCTCCCTCCCCCTCTGTCTCTCTCTGTGTCTGTCAGTCACTCCCTCTCTCCCCCCCTCCTCCCTCCCCCCCAGGAAGCAGCAGAAGGGCCGGCATGCCGGAGGTTACGGACGCCTCCTCCCGCAGCGGGCGAGGGAGCAGGCGGGGCGAGCACCCAAGGCTACCGTCATCTTAAGCACCACCGAGGCTGTCGCGCGGCAGGTCGCCCGGCAGGGGCATCAGGCAGGGAAGCCGGTCACGTCTCCATCGCGGCTCCCTCCGGCAGGCACCACGGCGCACGTTCTGGGGCCGCGCGTCCACCTCCCTCCCAGCCACGCAGCCCCAGAATGTGTGCCATGGTGGCTGTCGGAGGGAGCTGGTGGAGATGCGCCCGGCTTTCCTGCCCGACGCCCCTGCCGGGCGACCTGCCGGGTGACGCCTCCTCCCGCAGCGGGCAAGTGAGCAGGCGGGGCGAGCACCCAAGGCTATCGTCATCTTAAGCAGCGCCGAGCTGTCGCCCGGCAGGGGCGTCGGGCAGAGAAGTCGGTCGCGTCTCCATTGCGGCTCCCTCCGGCAGGCACCACGGCACACGTTCTGGGGCCGCGCATCCACCTCCCTCCCAGCCACACAGCCCCAGAGACAGAGGGAGGAAGGGAGGGAATCAGGGAGGGACTGAAGAGCCACATGCAAGGGGCCAAAGAGCCGCATACGGCTCGCGAGCCGCGGTTTGCCGACCACTGGGTTAGAAGACAGATTTCTTGAGCTCATTAAGAAAGTTCTTTACACTAAAGTACTCTGGCTGTTTTCTGTCAATTTTCAGGTCACCATTCACTTCATGGCTTTTAGTGGCTCATTTTTCTTAAGAAGTTTAAAAAAACAACAACCACCCTACCCTAACATGTCTCCACTCAGTAAGGAGACAGGGGAAGCCCAACTTAAGGATTTGCTGAATCTCATTTGATTTAATTACATTGCTGCCCATAACTTATCTGCAGATCCTAGGAAATAAATCATTGGCAGGTTGATTCTTGGAGGCTCAAAAGCATTTTGAATAAGCTGCATATCAGTGGATGGATGTTGAGGCCATCCTTAAGTAGCTTTAATCAGTGCAACCAGCACTTACTCAGCAGTTTGCTATAACTCTTATTGACCTTGGCAGCTGTCACACAACATAGCCAGTTTATTGTAGCCAGAGGTGTCAATATTAGGAAAATAAGCAGGATAAAGGTAGAGCTCTTTATTTTCAGGTCAAAACTCGGCTCAAAGAGTTCCAAAGCACTTTAGCAAAAATGTGGCTCTGGTGCAAATTCTCATTAGCAGTTTTCTTACCACAGGGGTGAACAGCAGCAAGAGAGCGCAAACTTCTGCTGATCTATCTGTTGCATGACTCATTCCAAAAATATGGACTGGACAGACTGTTCTGTGTAAAAGAAGACAGAGAACAATGTTTTCTCCAGGTTTGCTCTTTTTCTGTGGTACCTGTGCAGAGATAACAACAGACTAGATACCAGTCGACAGTGAGTTCTAGTCAGACCTTACACATGAAGGCCAGCTGGGTGACTTGGGCTAGTCAGTCTCTCACAGGGTAGTTGTGGCGAAGGTAGGAGGAAGAAGGAGTATTAGCTATGTTCACCATCTTGAGTTATTTATAAAAATAACAAAGGTGGGATTTAAAAAGTATATTAAATAAATACATCTGAAAATCGAGCTTTTGAATGATAAATGCAGATCCATGCCAAAGTGGACGGAGGGCTAGAGCTGCTGTTTCTACCCTTGATGTAAAGATTTGGACTACTTTGTTGCGATCCCTCCCAACTCACAGGCATAAGGAAATCGTTCCAATCTCTCCGTTCCCATAACACCCCCTTCCTATGCATCTGAAACCGACCTGTGCTGTGCTGATGCTTATGGAGCTTAAACTTAGAACATTCAAATGGTTAATTCAATGTGCTTGGTTATTTTAGTTTTCCATTTGGCTTATATAGATATTTTATTGGATTGATTTTGTCGACTGTTGCCAGTTAGTCCTCAGTGAACAACAGTCACTGGGACCAGAATTTCCAGTGCCAAATGATGCGGTTGTAAAATACAATGTCAAATGACTGCATCACTTAATGACAGAATGTATACCAGGCCCCATTGTCATCATTAACTGAATCCCATCAGTTGTTAGGTGAGGACCCAGCTTGATCCAAGTCCATTCTGGACTTAATCCTTCCCAGCCCTGAGCTTTGATAAGGTAAGGGGCTACCTCCTCTTGAACTCTCATCACCTTCCTGTCGCCGCCCCCACCCATCTCTGCCCATTTGTGTACTTTGATGGGGAGTCTGGGGTAGCAGGGGGCAGCTGGCAGGACTCCTAGGCAGTGATGGCTCCGCCACTGGGGCTGAAGGATAATTTGGGGGAGGCTCAGAGACCACCAAGAACTCCATGATTCAATCCTAAACTACAGATATTCTTTTCTATAATGTTTTAAGCAAAGGAATACTAGCTTCCTATGGAGTGACTTAAAACAATCCTCGCAATGAGTGAAAAATAAATTACGTAATAAATAATAAAGCTAAATAGATTTTCTTTTAGGAAATAGCAGATTATTGTTGGATCTGGTATTTTGCAAGGATTTTGCAAATATTCAATTCACTTTTTTTTTAATTCAAAGGCAAATTAATGGAAACTTTGAACCTAATCAATTTTATGGTTTGAAGATTCACAATGTGATGCCTTTAATTCACGTTGGATCAGGGCTGATCTGTGAACCTCCAGAGCACAACAGCAAAGGAAAATAACAGTTCAGATCATGATGAATGCTAACTGTGAGGAGATCTTTACAGATTTCTTACTACCTGCCAGTAAGCTGCCATTGATTTAAAATTGTTGGCTTTTAATGAAGAACTTCACCTTAAGAATGTCAGTGAAGGTCAGGTAAAACAGCTAAATATATCCTGGGGAAGAATCAGTGGAATACATCTTTGAATGGAATCATCAAAGATATCATGTCGCTTTTATTAGAAATTCAGCAGAGAAACTGAGGGAAAAACAGGAGTCTGTCATGTTCAACTTTTCAAGAGATTTGCTGTATATTTTGTTTTCTGAAAACAAGAGACAAAAAGAACATACAGCCAAAAGTAAGAGCGTGTGTGTATTAAAATATACCGTATTTATTCGAGTATAACGCGCACACGTGTATAACGCGCACCCCCTAATTTTCGATTAAAAATCGGTATAAAATTTTGTTTCACTTTTTCTCGGCTCAGACCAAGCATTGTAAGTGACAAACGTTGTTGAACACGTGCGGCCATGATAAAAATCGTTTATAACGCGCACCCTCGTTTATAACGCGCACCCAAACTTTGAGTTCTTTTTTGGGTAGAAAATTTTGCACGTTATACTCGAATAAATACGGTAAATACCTACTCATAAAACCGCAATGTAAAAACACATATTGGATTTTTTTTTTAAATTTCAAATAGGGGATTAACTATATCCTTGCTTATTTCTACAATCTAAGGATATGCTACATGATTTATTTATTTAGTTATTTAGTTATTTAGTTATTTTATTAAATTTATACCCCGCCCTTCTCCTACAAAAGGACCCAGGGCGGCGCACAGGAAATTTAAAAATCAAAACATACATAAATAGACCATTATTAAAACCCAATTAAACTTAAGTTACCCCGTGCTAAAAAACATTTTAAAATCCTCTGATTAAAATTTATAGCTAATAAAAGTCCATATCGGATGGTTATGCTAGGCCAGCTTGTTGGAATAAATGCGTTTTAAGATGCCAGCGGAAAAGGCGGAGGTCCGTGGTAGTGCGGAGTTCAGGGGGCAGGTCGTCATCATTGCCTCACACTTTAAATCCCTCACACTTTAAAGTTCATCCTATTTGAGGAAATAATGTATTATCCAATGGAAATGCCTATTTAGCCTCATCTTAGATCTGTTGACTTTTGCAATGAAAGATATTGGTCTATTTTATATTTTGGATTTTTCCAAGATTTTCCACTTCACAGCGCATCTAGCCAACTACATTCAGTCCTTCTTGAACGTGGTTTCTTAAAGTTTTAAACTTGCTTATTTGGAAGTAAGTTTTGTGTATTCGGTGCTTACTTCTGAGTAGACTTCAATAAGAACACAATTTCATCTCTGCATATTCATTTGAGGAAGTGAAAAATGCTGGTTTCCACTTGATATGGGATGAAATATAGAATTATCAAAAAATGAGAATTTTAAAACTAATTTTAAACCTAAAATTTCTACCAAATTCATAGTGATGACAGGAAGACAGATTCAAATTTTTTCTAATCTCTGTAATTTAATATAGTTTGAAAGTATAACTAAATTACTTTGATTCTACTTTGATTCCATTTTAACAGCCTCTTTTTTCTGAAAGAGATAATACTTCTTTTATCAGTTTGCTAATTATTTTACAAAGAAGCCCCTCAAGCTATACCTGAGAACCATAAAGGCATTCTCATGTTATAAGCATCTGCCTCAATATGAGATTCTTTCATTTTCATTTGTTAAAAAAAAAGGATACTCAGATCTACAATTGGCATTGAACTGATCTTAAGTAAGGTAAAGGTAGTACTAGTTGTTCCCGACTCTAGGGGGTGGTCCTCATTTCCGTTTCAAAGCCAAAGCCAGCACTTGCCGAAGACATCTCCATGGTCATGTGGCTGGCATGAGTAAATGCCGAAGGCGCATGGAACACTCTTATCTTCCCACCAAAGGTGGCCCTATTTTTCTACTTGCATTTTTACATGCTTTCGAACTGCTAGGTTGGCAGAAGCTGGGATAAGTAATGGGAGCCCACTCCGTTACACGGTGCTAGGGATTTGAACCCCTGAACTACCAATCTTTCTTATCGACAAGCTCAGTGTCTTAGCCACTGAGCCATCATGCCTTAAGTACCTGAAGTCAAAATGGGCACTTTCCTTCCCATGAAGTGATGAACATGCTTAACAATGACCAGATTTTTGTTTCTTGTGTGCATATACCACTTTTCTATATGTTTATGTGACAAAATATGAGCTCAACTTCTAGTGCTCTTGTTGGGCATGCCCCTATGCTTTTCTTGAGCACAATACCAAAATTTATTGATTAGATTTTTATTCCAGTTTTTTTTTCCACAGAAAACTCAAGGCTGCGAATATACCTAATATTCCTTTCTCCTCCTATTTTCCCCCCAACAACCCTGGAAGGTGAGTTGGACTGAGAGAGAGTGACTGGTCCAAGGTCACCCACCTGGCTTTCATGCCTGAGGCAGGACTAGAACTCACCATCTCCTGGTTTCTAAGCAAACACCTACTTCAAAGAATTATCTTTTCTTTGGATTGTTTTCTTTTTTATTTCCCAGGCTAGCTTAATGTTCCAGTATACTGCGCAGATCCCCTATCTATCCCAGGGGTCTGCAAAGTCGGCTCTTTTAAGACTGGTGGACTTCAACTCCCAGAATTCCCCAGCCAGCTTCACTGGCTGGGGAATTCTGGGAGTTGAAGTCCACCAGTCTTAAAAGAGCCGACTTTGCAGACCCCTGCCCTATCCCAATATTAGCCAGCCCTTATCAAGCTTAGACAACATTAGCTGAATACCATCACAATATGTATTGTTACTGTGGACCTTATATTTTGGAGTGTTTTTTGATGTCTTGTTGGTGACATTCACAAAAATATGGGATCTTCAAGCTGGCCTAGGGAATCTCTGCTTTCCAAAGTGTTGAATTCCCAGGATGCTGGCTAAGTTAACCAGCATTGTTGGGGTCTGTAATTCAGGAAAGCAGTAACTGGATGTCTAGAGGTTTTGTTTACCTTAGGCTTTAAATCCAAAGATAATTTCAGTAAGCTATTTTTTTTTTTTTTGCAGATTCATACTGCATTATCTCCAGATCTTATTGATTCTGCTAAGTTAGCAGTTTTTAAAACTAATGACCACATTTTTAATATGCTACACAGCTTGAAGAAAGAGATGAGTTGAGAGGTTAATGCTTTCACTTGTCTAATTGCATATAAACATCAGTCTTTGTAAATAATAGCAAATGGGTTTACCCCTCTTGCTGAAAGTCTTTTTTGGCTAGCTCATTTCTTCCAGAGAAATGGTGTTGACAAAAAAAAGAAACCAAGGTCTTTGTACTATCTAAACTTCCACTAGGATCCACAATTCACACTTTGAAAGTTGTGCTTCAGATGTCTTTACCAAAAGACATTAGTCAGGTTTTTTTTAAAGTCACATTACCTATTCTACATCAAGAATTCTAGTGACAAATTGCAAAATAATTTTGAAGCACATCTACCTAATTACTACCTCTTGCCTTCAACTAATGAGATAAATATTATGCTCCATATCCTCTGTTTTGGCAGCTGTAGATGAAGATAAGGACTTGGGAGAATACATTAAAATTAAAGGAAAAGCTTGTTGTCAGAGTTGAATTGTGCTGTAACTGGCTTATATAAGGGTGCATGCTGCTAAGGCAACATTTGACTACAATTAGAACCCTCATACGTGATGAAGATTAACCCTAGATTATGTCATACACCCTCCTTCCACTCTCTGTTTTTCACATCCAAACACATTTTACCCTGCCTCAGCAGATGGATGCATAGTTTCAGTTTTGTTCATTGTGCATTGAAATGCACTGGTGACATTTCATTGCTTAGCCAATTGGCTGTGGAGCCACTGGAGCCATACCAATCAGTGAGCTGCTTCCTGCCTTGTGGCTCTGAAGTGAGCAAAGCCCATTTAGTGTGCAAAGGACCATTAGGTACAGCCTAGATCTGGTTAGTCACAGACTGCTCTGTGATGTCTGTAAGATGGACGGGGACCAGTCTAACTTGAAGGTGTTGTGTTGTGAAGTCACCTGTGACACCGTTCCTTAAAAAGACATACTTTGCTCTCAAAGCTGATGAGGACCTTTCTGATGCACTTTCTACCCCACATTTAAGGTTTTTTCAAGAAGGATCAGTTATTCACAGCTATGTCAGGAGAAACAGATACGAACTATTGGAGGGTATACTGTGTTTCCCCCAAAACAAAACAGGGTCTTATTTTCTTTTGACCCCCAAAATAAGCACTTGACCTTATTTTTGGGGAGGCCTTATTATTTTTGAGGTGCAGGAGGTGGTGAGCGTGGTCACCTCATGGCTGCTGCTGTGTTGCAATATTTTTGGGGAGGGCTTATTTTCAGGGGAGGGCTTATTTTAGCACATGCACTCAAAAGCCTGATTGGGCTTATTATCTGGGGAGGTCTTATTTTGGGGGAAATAGGATAGTAGCAGAATCTTGAAAACCTGCTAGAGTTTTCCTTTACTTTACTTTACTTTAATTCGACTTATTAACCGCCCCCTCTCCCCGAAGGGACTCGGGGCGGTGCACAGGAAATATAAAAACACAATATATCACAATAAATACATAAATATTTAAAACTATATTAAACTAACACCCTGTGCTAAGATCTCCCCGTTAAAATTACAATATAACCCAATATAAAATTTCTCTACTAACTGAGGCTAAGTACAATAGGTTAGGCCAGGCCGGCATGTTGGAAAAGATAAGTTTTTAATTGCTGGTGGAAGGAGCGGAGGTCCGTGATGGATCTAAGTTCGGGGGGTAGGGCCCGCCACAGAGAAGGCCCTTCCCCTGGGCGTCACCCGCTGGCATTGCCTAGTGGATGGCACCCGGAGAAGCCCCTCTCTGTGGGAGCGAATCAGCCAAAGGGATGTATGGGGTAGGATGCGATCCCGCAGATAATAGGTCCCGTGCCATGCGCTTTGAAGATGGTAACCAGCATCTTGAAGCGCACCCGAAAGACCACAGGCAGCCAGTGCAGCTCGCGCAGGAACAGTGTTACATGGGAATACCTAGAGGTACCCAATATTGCCCGCGCGGCTGCATTCTGAACTAGCTGTAGCCTTCGGGTGCACCTCAAGGGGAGCCCCATGTAGAGAGTGTTACAGTAGTCCAGACGGGATGTCACGAGTGCATGAGTGACTGTGCGAAGGACGTCCTGGTCCAATAGGGGACGCAACTGGCGTACCAGGCGAACCTGGTAAAATGCCCCCCTGGCCACGGCTGTCACATGATCTTCTAAAGACAGCCGGGTATCCAGGAGGACGCCCAAGTTGCGTGCCCGATCCACGGGGGCTAGAGGTTCATCCCCAATGGCCAGTGATGGAATCAACTGGTTGAAGCGGGGCGCCGGAAACCACAGCCACTCGGTCTTGGACGGGTTGAGCTTGAGTCTGTTCCTTCCCATCCAGATCCGCACAGCTTCCAGACATCGGGACATCACTTTGACGGCATCGTTGGGGTGGTTTGGTGTAGATACGTACAGCTGGGTGTCATCAGAGTACAGATGGTATTCTACCCCAAAACCACGGATGATCACACCCAGCGGCTTCATATATGTGTTGAACAGGAGCGGCGAGAGGACCGACCCCTGTGGCACCCCACACGTGAGTGGCCTCGAGGTCGACCTCTGCCCTCCTGCCAACACAAATTGCAATCGACCGGAGAGGTAGGAGGAGAACCACCGTAAAATGGTGCCCCTCACCCCCAACCCCTCCAGTCGATACAATAGGATACCATGGTCGATGGTATCAAAAGCCGCCGAGAGATCTAATAGGACCAGGATGGAGGAAGAACCCCCATCTCTGGCCCTCCAGAGATCATCAACCAACGCGACCAATGCCGTCTCAGTGCTGTGTCCGGGCCGAAAGCTGGGCTGGGGCGGGTCCAGATAATCAACTTCCTCCAGGTGACGGGGAAACTGTTGTGCCACCACACTCTCTACAACCTTCGTTAAAAAGTGAAGGTTGGAAACCGGATGGTAATTTACCAATAATGCTGGGTCCAGGGAAGTCTTCTTGAGGAGAGGTCTCACCACCGCCTCTTTCAAGACGGAAAGCAAGAACCCCTCACTCAAAGAAGCATTCACTATTTCCTGGAGCCAGCCTCGTGAAACCTCCCAGGATGCCAGTACAAGCCAGGAGGGACATGGGTCCAATAAACATGTGGTAGCTCGCAGTTGCCCACGTAACCTGTCCATATCTTCGGAAGTAACAGAGTCAAACTCCTCCCATGGATGTATCTCAAGACCTGCCTCCGACAATCCCTCTGGACCACTTTCAGTGGAGACCATCTCGCTCCGAATCTGAGCGATTTTTTGCAGCAGATACTCTCCAAATTCCTCTGCTCTACCCTGCAGAGGGGCTTCCCGCGGCCTCTGTTGAAGGAGGGAGTGGGTCACCCCAAACAGGACGGCAGGGTGGTTATCTGCGGAAGCTATAAGAGTGGCACAATGATGACGTTTGGCCACCCTTATCGCCACAAGGTAAGTCTTCAAATGGGCTCTCGCCTGTGTTCGGTCAGATTCAGCCCGAGTGGATCTCCATCTACTCTCTAGGCGTCTCTTATGGCGTTTCATATCTCTCAGCCCTTCAGTAAACCAAGGGGCCTTGGTAACTCGGCACTGTATGAGAGGCCGCATGGGCGCGACCTGATCCAAGGCACCCGTGGCCGCAGTATTCCATGCGGCCACTAGGTCCTCCGTCGGGGCGTGGGTCCTCTACCCCCTCATATAACAAACATGATTAAGATAATTTTATTTTGTATCTCTTCTCAGGTTCTTTCCTTTCCCAGGACTGTGTTGGTATTTACATTGTTTTTTTGTGCATTCTTTCTTCAACCTGATGTCTTTTATTGCTCACTGACTGTGCTTCTCAGTCCTGGAAACTTCTGGAACCCAGATATCTGGGTTCCAAATCCCAAAATTCCCCAGGAAGCATGCTGGGAGTTGAAGTCCCCACATCTTAAAATTGCCTGGGATGAGAAACACTGTCTTATGGAAAGAATGTTTTCTCTGACAGCCAGAAAATTAGCCATTATCAGGGACCAGATCCATTCTTGCTGCTAATTAAGCAGGCTGCCCTTGTGTTGTAGGGCTCATGTAATCCATGGTCTTTTATTCCAAAATTACAATACAATAGCAGAGTTGGAAGGGACCTTGTAGGTCTTCTAGTCCAACCCCCTGCATGGGCAGGAACCTTATACCATTTCAGACAAATGGCTGTCTAACATCTTTTTAAAGACTTCCAGGGTTGGGGCATTCACAACTGCTGGAGGCAAGCTGTTCCAGAGGTTAATTGTTCTTACTGTTAGGAAATTTCTCCTTAGTTCTAAGTTGCTTCTCTCCTTGGTTAGTTTCCACCCATTGCTCCTTGTCCTGCCCCCAGGTGCCTTGGAGAATAGTTTGACTTCCTCTTCTTTGTGGCACCCTCTGAGATATCGGAACACTGCTATCATGTCTCCCCTGGTCCTTCTCTTCATCAAATTAGACATACCCAGCTCCTGCAGCCGTTCTTCATATGTCTTAGTCTCCAGTCCTCTAATCATCTTGGTTGCTCTTCTTTGCACTCTTTCCAGAGTCTCCACGTCTTTTCTACATCGTGGCGACCAAAACTGTATGCAGTATTCCAAGTGTGGCCTTACCAAGGCACTATACAGTGGCATTAACACTTCACGCGATCTAGATTCTATCCCTCTGTTGATGCAGCCTAGAACTGTGTTGGCTTTTTTGGCAGCTGCTGCACACTGCTGGCTCATATTTAAATGGTTGTCCACTAGGATTCCGAGATCCCTCTCACAGTTGCTACTATTGAGCAAGGTACCACCTATACTGTACTTGTGCATTTGGTTTTTCTTGCCTATATGTAGGACCTTACTTTTTTCACAATTGAATTTCATTTTATTAGACAGTGCCCAATGTTCAAGTTTGTCTAGATCCTTCTGTATCTTTTTTTTTTTTATTTTATTGAAAAAGTTTTATTGGTTTTACATTTTTTAACAGGATAGGGTAATGGTTAGAAAGAAATTTTGAGAGCATTCACGTCAGAGTCGTCGGACCTTCCGAGACCTCAAAATACACATTAAAAAAAAGTTAACATAGAAAACATTTTCCATACCACTACAAGATGAAAGCAAGTACATTTACCTAAATTCTCCCTTCCATGCTGTCAGACATTTACAAAAAGTCCGGATAGAAATATTATACAAAATTGTTCAAGAAAAATCAAGGCAAAGTTATTTTTTTGATCTAAGTCTTTTGGCTATTGTATCTTCTTTCTCTCCCCCCTGGCCCCCCGCGGGCGGGGCCGTGACCCCCTCCGTCCCCCCTGGATCTTCCCCCAGGGCAGAGGAATGTTTTTTAAGAAAGGCTTCCGCCTCAGCAACTGTTTTAATCCTCACTCTTCCTCCTTCCCAGAACACCAGCATCCCTTCGGGTGTCACCCACTTGAACCAAATCCCGTGATCAAACAATGTTTTAGACAAGAAGGAAAATTTCCGTCTTGCATCTCGAATCTTTCTAGGAATCTGCTTCAAGATAGTGACCGTTTTTAGTTGGTAAATTAATGGACTTTCTCTCTGCAATTTCAGGATTTCCTCTCTGGTTGACCTTCTAACAAATTTCACATGTATCTCTCTAGGCACTTCATTCATCCTGGCATATGCAGAATTAATTCTATAGGCTAGGTCAATGTCCCCCCTGATCTCATCCTTAGGTTTTTGTAAATAGTCTGCTAAAATTGTACTCATAAGATCAGGTAGGCATTCACCAGATTCCTCAAGAACATTCTGAAATCTCAAAAAATATGTCATTCTTTCCATATCTATCCTAGACACATGCCCATTTATTTCCCCCACCTCATTAGAAACATTTTTAATCTCTCCCTTAGCCCCCTCCAGCCCTCCTTCCAATTCTTCATTCTTCTGTGTATTCTCCAACACTTGCTTCCGGGTATCCAATAGTTCCTTTTTAAAAGTACTATTTTCAGCCCTCTGGGCCTTTATTTCTAATATCAAAGTTTGCATAGAAGTTTCAAGAGAAGCCATCCTTTGTTCCAAATTTACAAGTGCTGCTTCTTGTGCCATGGTTAAAAATTAGAGTCACTGCCACCAAGATGGCGTTTTCCGGGTAGGGCTGGTGGGGCAGATCAGGAGCTCAGTTCAGTTCAGGGCTGTGAAGTTGCAAACAATTCAGAAACCAAAAGAGACACAATTTCCCAAATCAGCAAATAATAATAACGAAGGTATTCCAGAGAAGAAGTCACAAATCCATCAAAAGAAAAAAATTTTCAAAAATCCAGAGAGAGTCCTGCTTTCAAAGAGACGCTGGAAATTTTCCTTAGTTGAAATAGTCAGGCAAGGGACAAAGTGAAGCCACTTCCACCGCCCATCTCGCAGCCAGAGGGAGAGAGTAGCAAAAAAAAGAATTTTTTAAGCTCAGCCAGACCTAGAAACAATGTTGCAGAAAGTCACAATCCACTTTCCCTTGTTAAAGACCGTCCGGAGTGAAAGTTTCCGCTTTCTCTTTGCAGAGAAGCCATTTTAACGTGCCGCTTAAATCCGAGGGGTTTTTTTTTTAAATTAAACACCCCCCTCCCAGTCCGTTCAGCCTGGCTGGCAGCAAGGAAAAAAAAGGTGTTCTTTTAAACTCACTCTCTCTCGCAGCTGAAGCCTCGGCGATCCGCCCGATCTCTCCGTTCAGCCCTCTCCATTAAAGTGAATGGCACCGACAGCCGTTGGGGAAGGAAAAAACCCCCGCTAGCATGTTCCTCTCCTCCTAAGTCGCAGAGAGGAGCGCCCTCCCCACCGCCGTGACGAGGGCCGCTCCCTCTGAGCCGACCCTGCGGGAAACCTCCGGTAACCGGAGAGTTTCGCCCCCCTGGGGGGGCAGAAAAGGCAACAAAGCGGCGAGCGAGCCCTAGGCTCGCCCGTCTCCGCTGGAGCCGGATACCGGAAGTCGATCCTTCTGTATCTTAAGCCTATCTTCTGGAGTGTTGGCTATTCCTGCCAGCTTGGTGTCGTCTGCGAATTTGATGAGTTCCCCATTTATCCCCTCATCCAAATCGTTGATGAAGATGTTAAAGAGTACTGGGCCTAAAACAGAGCCTTGGGGGACTCCACTGCATACTTCCTTCCATGTAGATGCAGTTCCATTGAGGACTACACGTTGAGTGCGGTTGGTCAGCCAGTTACGAATCCATTTGGTGGTGCTGCTGTCTAACCCACAATTTTCTACTTTATCTAATAGTAGGTTATGGTCTACTTTATCAAATGCCTTACTGAAGTCCAGGTAAATTATATCAACAGCATTCCTCTGGTCCACTGATTTTGTTACTTTGTCAAAGAATGCAATTAGATTCGTCTGGCATGATCTGTTTTTGACAAACCCATGTTGGCTTTTGGCTATTACTTTGTTTGCTTCTAGGTGTTCACTTATTTGTTGTTTAATTATCTTTTCCAGAATCTTTCCTGGTATTGAGGTCAGGCTGATGGGTCTATACTCCTCTTCTGACATCGTTTTTCCCCCCACCATAAGGTTATATTCTATAATCCCTTTTGAAAGGAGTTTCCGCATGGTATTTCCATCTTCTCTTAAATTTGTTTGCTTATGTGAGATCTCTTCCACAATTTCTCTCCAGTATTCCCACCTAAGGTGTAAGTTTTCTTGTGATTTCTATGAAAAAAAATCTCAGTTCCTCTTCTTGTTTCATAATTTGTTGACAGCTTTGCCCTTTCTTGTAATTGATGTTGAAAGCCTCCATTCAATCATCACATATCCTTCTTATGCCCGTGGTTTTCATTCTACATTGTGACTACTATGATAGTTTGTTCTGAAACTCAGCTGCATCTTTTTTTCTATGACAAGTCGAGAATATATCCATTTTTATTTCAGTTTTCATAGTGTCTCTAATCTCTTTCCATAGTTCCTCAGCTTAATTTTCACCCAAGTTAAGTGTACTGAATTTTGATCCTTGTACTGATCTTATGTGGATATACATTCTCCAGGTAATATCCTGCTGAGACAGCTATCTTGTTTAATTTTCCATGTCTATCCTGTATATTTGACAGCAGTAATTAACAATACATTCCACAATCTTCACCTGAAAATATCTGACTGATGGAATTGCGCTAACTCATCTTCTGCTTCCTATTAGGCACTTGATTTGATTCTGTCATTGTGCATCCACTAATGTGGATCTTCATGAATAGATTCTGCATTTATGCTGCTTGAAGCAGGTGTTGGCAATAAACAAAGATTTATCTTTGCAAAATTCTATTAACCTATCCCCTGCACTACTGTGTTTATCTCCCATCCAAATTTTCCTGCTATTCTAGTTTCCTCCATTCCTCCAACTTTTGCACTGTAGTAATTAATGATATTATATTCTTTAAAAAAACACACAGTTATATCTTTTTCTTCCTGCCATTTTTCTATGGAATTTTCAGTATCTTTCACTGAATTTGTAATAGATGCATTCACTTGATGTTTATTTAATACAATGGTACCTCAGTAGTCATTGTTAACTGGTTCTGGGAGGCATGATGAAAACCAAAAACCATGAGTACCAAATACATTTTCCCCATAAGGAACAAAGTAGTGAGTTAGAAGGCAACTGACACTGACAGGTCTAACTTGTATGTGTTGAGTACCAAACAAACGATGAGTACCAATACAAAATTTTCATGTCAAAATGCTTTGAATACCAAATTCAATGAGTTCCAGAACAGTTGAGTACCAAGCTGCATCTACTAATATAAATAGAGGCAATTCTGTAGGGCATTGGGTTATGGCCAATTAAAATTGTTCTGCCCATGTGCAGAACTAAAAAAACAAGATGGTGGCGGCAGCGAGAGAACCAGTTGGGGGGCATGGCAGGCCTCGGTCGTTGCCAGTTCCAGCCACCCAGGCCACCATACCACTACCACTTTGGCCCAAACAGGCTGAACCAGTAGAAACTCACCTTTGGTTATGGCCAATCAACTCTGTGAGATGAGCTGGGCTAAGAGTAAGCAACTAGCCTGAAGCTACCCAGCTGGCTTTCATGCTTAAAGTGAGACTAGAATTTCACTGTCTCCTGTCCTAACCTGATGTTTTAAACATTATGGAGAGATGGGTTTCTCCCTATCACAACCCCAACATGTCTGAATATAACATCTCCTATACACCTGTATAGTTTTCTTGGTACCGAAGTAGCTTGCTAAAGGTCTTTCAGGTTTGGTTTTGAAGTTCTTTATCATAGGAGCATTGGCTTTCCTTTCACCTGCAAAGCATTACTTTCCTTTGCCTCTGATATGAATTACATTTAGCATCCTCCCCCTCTTTCATCCTTACTGGCAAAGTTGGTGTTACAGCATCACCCTTAAGCTCACTGGGCTATTGAGCCCTCTGCCACATCAAATAATAATCCCCTTATAATAGAGTCTAATGTTTACACTAATGCATAACCAGGAGTTATTTCATGCAGGTGTAAGGCAGCTCTCAGAACTGTTGTGCAAACATGGGGTGGTAACTTTCCCCTTTCGGCCAAAAGTTTATTGATTTGAAAGGGCAGGCAGAAAAGGTTGGTGGATGACATATATAAGGGTGTAATTTTATTTTCTACAGGAAGCAATTCTGCATATGCTGCCTATGATTTCTTTCTTGTCTGCAATAAACCAAATTATCACACCTTGTTGAATCTGTGAAGTTTTGCTGTTAGTTAGTTACTGATGCAAGGTTAAGTTTCGGAGAGTAGAGATTTATTGCTGTGCCAGTGTGAAGCCTGACAGCAGGGGTGATGTTGCCCTGTTAAAGTAGATAATGCCACTTTGAGAACATCAATGTCAAGCTCCATCCATGGCTTCTCCTGTCCTTTTGGAGCCATTAGGAATGAATCAGGGTTAGTAGGAAGGGAGGAATTGTTTTAGATGGACCTTTAACTTTTTTGAGAGGTTTTTTTTAGAAGAAGATTCAAGGCTGAGAGAACAAAAGGTTTTTTTTAAAAAAAATGTTATTTGATGTATAAATGCTGAACCATCAAAAATCTAGCTTTCTAGTACTTTACAAATTGAAACATTGGTGTAAATGACTTATTTATTAGGGCCACCAGAAGTAAGCTGCAAGAAATAATATTAGCTATTTCTTACTATGAAGTAAGAAATCATCTGGATTTTTATCAGCTAATATTTGGTACAGTAACTATTGCAGCTCATGGTCTATGGAACCTCACTTTTTAGAGATGTAGGATAGAAAGAAACCACAAGGTTGTGACTGTACTTCACAATGGCAAGACTGAGCTCACAGGTCAAAATATTATTTTTGGAAGCTCATCTACCGTTAGATACGCTTGACCCAATCCTGAGCTTGTAAAACGAGGGTGACACTCAAGCATTTCTCACAACAGCTACTTAACAATTTGTCAAAGGCAATCTAAAGGCCTCTTAAAAATAGAAAATCTTTTTTCTTTCTTAGATATAGTTATAAAAATAAAGCAATGCTGATATGATGCTTCGGCACTACTATTTTTGATATACTTGTCTACCCATTATGTGAAAATTGATTGATTAGGATGTTAAACTTGCACCAACCTTTTCTTTAGGAGCTCAAGTATCCTTCTTACTTACAAGGGATGGTGTCCCTTCACTTTATCTCCACAACAATAACCTGATGACATAAGTCAGGGTTAGAAAGAGTGTCTGGTCTAAAGTCATCGGGCAAATTTCTATGGCTTGTTTTCTTTTCTAATAAAAAGCTATCTTTTCTAAAACAACATCAGCACAAAGTAGAGGACTTTACCATGGAATTCTTTCAACCTAGCTTTAATCCGTGGGACTGATGAAGAGAAAGAGCAGCAAAAGGGAAGAGATTAGGATTTCTTTGACCCTATTGGCCTTTCAGACAGTCTTGAAATCTTGCTGTAATTCCAAGTGCGTGAATTGTTTCTGCTTATGTTGACAATAACAGATCATAATACTGTGTTTTTTGGCTGCTATTTATCTTTGATCTCATTCTTGTACTATGTATTAACTGTTTTGCTTTCATAAACTGTAATTATTACTGGGGCTCTCTTCTCATAACTATTTTGGTATTTTTATTATTTTTTTTATCACACTCTTGCAAAATGACTTGGGAGTTCAGTAGGTAGGGAAGAAAAGTCTTATAATTGCCAAATCACGATGATCAATTTTAAAAACGAACTAACCTCATGTATCATCCAAGCAAATGCCAGCAAAGAGTTCTTTATGGCATGGCAATTCTTGCATTCTACAAGTACCACTTGCTGAAGCAACAAATTCCACTGATCTCAATGTGACTTTAGAGTACATTTCTTTACCTCACCAATTAGAATATTTATGGTGTCATCCCTCTGGGCTGCCGAAGTAGCTTTCCCTCATTTGATATGAATATTGCATTATGTCTTAGCTTGTTGGGAAGGAATTATTGCACATCAGCCACAATTATAGCTGACTGCTGTCTCCACTCCTGACGATTTGCAACTAGGTTTGGTTGCCTTTTCCTAAACATCCCATCCATCTGATGTGCCACATATAAATAAATAAATCCTTTAAAAATGTAGTTAATCTCTAATAGATTTCCTATTTTTTTTCCTAAGGAAAAAAACTTATTTTTGTCTTCCGTTAGATGGAAAACATGTCCTGTGCAGCATAACTAACTAAGTTAATGAGGCTCAGCAGGTTTTATTTTATTTTATTTTAAAGCGTCGTTTTAAAGACAATCGCTTTTAGACCAAGTAAAATTTCCATTTTGTTTATTACATCTCTGCACTTGATTCTGTTTGTCAGGATAAGGCAGCAACTTTACATAAAATGGAAGATTGGCTAAGATTGCACACATTCCTATTTCCAAGTTATTGCATTCCTAATAAATCATTTGTGGGGAAATATTGGGTTTTCTCATCAGCCTGATTTGACAGAGACAGGAGTTTATTTATGGTCAATTTCTGTGGTTATATACTGTATGCACGGTTCATCAAGAGTCTCGGGTGCACACTTTTCATTTGATTTTGGATGCTGATTATGAATGGAGCTCTAAAAGCAATCTTCTAAAGCCCCCTGACACCAACATTTTTTGTCCTGTACCTAAGATCTTATTCACTAGGCAGATATCTGTGGATACTTTCGGACATGGGCTTAAGATTTCTGTCAACAAGGACAATTATATGCACTTTCATGTGTACAGAACAGTCTCAGAATCCAAGTAAATCACAGAATGTTTTATACCACTAACATATGGTCAATATCTTGGACATCTAATTCAAATTATCAGCGTAATGACATTCTTATAACTAGTCTTAGGGATGTGGAGGTGAGAAATGGTTATACAGGTAAGGAATTACAGATACACTTACTAAATCATGCTATCTTTTGTTATCTTTAGCGATAACCATTTGAGAATATCTAAGGTGCACTGATATACTGTATATATTCATACCCAGTATATACCTAGACATAAGCGTTTGTAATTTCTTAAGGATCACCTGAAATCTTCACGTTTTTTCATTCTTATCCTGAAATTCATTTAAAAACAATAACGAATGAAGAAGATAACACCAAAAGCAAAACAGAATACAATAGCTAGTCAATATCCTGCATACTATGGGGGCCAGGGATATGATGAAATGTTGGAAACTCTCTCCACAATATGACATTTGACACTGTGAGAATAAGGAACCAAAGTTGAGATATTAATTTGAGAAACCTTGCTGGAAGTTTTAAGATGGATTAAAATCAAAGGGGAATATAATGAAATGGGTTAGGAGAAAAATATAAATTCCTGTTTTGAAATACAGTGCAGGATTCTACATTTGCTAAGTGCTGAAAAATAATATTTGTTGCCAGTACGTTGTAAATTGGAGGTAATATAAATAACAATATAATATGTGTAAATTACAATATTTTTATTTTATTTTAATACTGTTGCTGCTTGGATGTGCAATGCATGATAGGCAGTAAGTTTTGAATAAGATAATAAAAGCAATAAATATAAATAAAGACTATTCTAAGCTATTCTTTTCTACAGAGGAAATTGAAATATCAACCCTTAGGTCCTTATCTGAAAATAATACCCACTAAACACAGTCATATTTATTTTTCTGTAGACTTATATGGGAGTTCATGTTAATTCTCTGAAGTTTCTCACCACTTGGAATTCTATATTATTGAAATATAGCAACATTCCAATAAAGTTGACTCTTTCAATTGTTCTACTGATGATGATTCATTTACGTGCCGGGTCTACTGCTTAAACTTGAAACTAGCCGCTTTTCATAGATGAGATTTTTAGAACATTCTGGGAAGACTTCATCTAATAATATGCATGATAATGTTCCTGATTAGTGCTCTTTCTTTCACCCTAAGAAATAATGAGGCCTTTTTAAAAAAAATGGCCTTATGTCAGGTTATCAGCTTAATAAAGCAAAAAACTCAAATATTAAAATGGATTTTATTAGAGAAAGAAAGGCAACATCTGTAAATAGCAATGGGGTTTAATATTTTGTATAAGTTGGATATTTAGGGATCTACTTCACAAAATTAAAGATTCATTTAAAAATGATTTATTCAGCTGGAAAAATGCAATAGCAGATATTTCTAGATGTACAGTAAACAAACCCTAAACCTATTATTGCTAGAAGGAGCTGAAGCAGTTAAATCAAGTCTTAGTAAAATATATTTTTTCAAGTGATCCAATATATATTGATTGGTGTAAACAAGAAACAAACTCCATGTGGTCTACTGGAAGACTTAAGTATTAAATTAAATATCTTCCAAGATTCAAAAAGAATGAATTGGGTTAGTTCCTTTGAAATGCATTCCTATGCTAGTTGCTTAATAGGGGCAGGGGTGGGTTCCTACCGGATCGCCCCGGATCGCACGAGCCGGGACGTAAAATTTAGTGATCCGGGGCGATCCGGTTGGACGATGGACCCGGAAGTTACTTCCAGAACACGTGGCTCGCTCCGTCAAAAGTAAAGAGCGTCAAAAGTAAAGAGCGTCACAAGTAAAGACCGTCAAAAGTAAAGAGCGGGGGCCGGGCCTTGAAGCTCTTTCTCTGTTGGGGCGGCTGGGGGGGGTTCGTGCAGGCTAGCGCGCCTGCCTTCCGCCGCCCCTAGCCTGCCAGGCTTCAAAACTAAAGGGCGGGGACCGGGCTTGAAGCTCTTTCGTTGTTAGCGTGGCTGGGGGGGGCAGCGGAAGGCATGCTAGGTGCGCGAAGGCCCCCCCGCCCTCCCCAGCCGTGCCAACAGGGAAAGAGTTTCAAGGCCTGGCCTGGGCCCTTTAGTTTTGAAGCTGCCAGGGCCGGGCTGGGCCTTTTGCGCTTGGCGCGAATGCAGAAGCTTGGGGGGGGGGCTTCGCGCAGCTATCTGGTAGGTGTGCGAAGCCGTCCCGACCCCCTGCAGCCACGCCGGCAGCTTTAAAGGCCGGGCCGGCCCTTTTGTGTTTGCCGCGAATGCGGAGGCTCGGGGGGCTTCGTGCAGCTATTCGCGGGGTGCGCGAAGCCATCCCGACCCCCTGCAGCCATGCCGGCAGCTTTAAGGGCCGGGCCTTTTACATTTGAAGCTGCTGGGCACCGGGGCCTTTCTCAACATGGCTAGCTGCTAACGTGTTGAAAAAGGGGCCAGCAGATTCACAGCAGGGCCCTTTAAATTTCACGCTGCTGGGGGGGGGATGCCGGTGCGTGAAATTTAAAGCACCCTCTATGAAGCTGCCGGCCCCTTTTTCAACATGTTAGCGGCTAGTCATGTTGAGAAAGGCCCCGGTGCCTGGCAGCTTGAAATGTAAAAGGCCCATGCCTTTTAACACGCGTTTGGGGGTAGGCTAGCTTTCGCACAATGGCCAAAAGCCCCCTAGCTCCCCCCTGTCTCAGCCTCATCTGGCTGGCTGCCTCCCTTCTCCCTCTAGTCAGATAGGTTTACCTGCATCCTGTTGCCTCTTTGCATCCATCGGAGAGCTGCTGATTCTGCCTCCTGGTAAGTGACCTGGTTTTTTTCCCTCTTTTATTTTTTTTAATGATTTTTTAAAGATTATTTTATTTATTGTGCATATAATTTTTTAAAATTGTTTTACCTAACTATTGAATAGAGAATTTTTAAAAATGGTTTACTTCAATTTATTGTGTGTGGGTTCTTTTTTTAAATTGTCTTAGACCAGGGATGTCCAAACTTGGGAACTTTAAGACTTGTGGAATTCTGGGAGTTGAAGTCCACAAGTCTTAAAGTTCCCAAGTTTGGACATCCCTGTCTTAGACTATTTAAAAAAAGTTTCTATGAAAAACAAATTAATATAAACCATTTTTAAAAATTCTATACTCAGTACTTTATAATGTATTGAGTAGAGACCATTTTTTAAATGGTTCACTTCAATATACAGTGTTATTCTACCCTTAACATGGTTATATTTTAAATTATTACAAGGAATATCTTTAAAAGGTTTCAGTATACATTATTGCTGGTAGAATATTGTACACAATATTGTGTCATTTTGCGGAATGCTTAACAATGGTTTTTAAGAATTTTTTTATTTGTAAAATATCTTTTTTAATTATTTTAGGGAATTTTTATTTTGTAATTGTTTATAAAATATTTTTTTTCAAGAAATGTTATTCCTTTTTGCAATGTTTTCTTTGAGATGCAATATGTTGCTTTTAAGTGTTCAGATCAGGTTTATGTGGTTGCTTATGTGGTTCAAAGTGGCTACTTTTCTATGGGCTGCCAGGTTGGTGCAAGGCAGCTTTGCCAGAAAGAGTGTGTTTCACCCTGGTTGTCTAGGTAATTCTTAGGTGGTTGCTGGTTCTATGAGCTTGTGTGTCCTTTATAATTTTCCGCAATGCTTGATGGTTTTTATTCCAGTGGCTTTGTCTCTCCTGTCCCTAAGCTTAGGGGAAAAAAACTGGTTTCATTTTCAGTCTTTTGTAGGAGGGATTCTATTTTTTGGTGTTTTCCTGGCACTGTCATAGTTTGCGTGGGTGTATTATGTCCTGCAGCAGTTGTACACATTAATAATGATCAAGTACTACTAATGTTTCCTTATACATTTTAGTGACCTTTCCTTACATAATTGGTGTTGTCTTTCATACTTTTGGATTTCTATTTTCTGTTTCTGTTACTTAGCAATTGCTAAAACAAATCCCACGTGAAAAAATATTCAAAGCCTTCTTGATTTTAATTGTCACTTTATTTATTCCTGCACATTATAGTATTTATCCATTTTCATATCTGTTTTTCCACTGTTGTGCAAACATAATTCCAGCAGCTGCTAACATTCCCACCTGGTCACATGGCCGGCAAGCCACTCCCACCCGGTCACATGGCCAGAAAGCCACTCCCACCCGGTCACATGGCCAGAAAGCCACTCCCACCCGGTCACATGGCCGGCAAGTCACTCCCACCTGGTCACATGGCCGGCAAGCCACTCCCACAAAGCAGGCCACACCCACAGAATAGGTTCCAAAAATTTTGAAACCCACCCCTGAATAGGGGTTTCAGAATTGATTGTACTTTCTTATGACACATTCTTTTACAGAATGGGCAAGATCTCACACATTTCTTTTGAGTTGATATAGATAGGAATAAGCAGTATATAAAAGACCAAGTAATAACAAGGTCTAAATTCCTTTACATATTTATTCATGTAAAGACAAAGGAAATCTTTGTGGTTGCTGTTTCTTTCAATTGAACTTTATACTCAGCTATATTTAAGGGACCCCAGAATGATCTTTTGCTTTGAAAAGCAGCACAAAAATTCCTAAACAGGTAAATAGGTTTCCAAAAAGGATTTCATAGATGAGACTACTTTGCTCACCTACCTCTTTCAGAAGCTGACCTGACCTCTGTGTCAACCCTGAAGCTGACCTGACCATTGCCATTTTGAGGATTCAGGGTTGCTACATTGTAGCTGAGGAATAGGGAGGGGAGAATAGAAATAGCTAGGGTTTTGTAGCTAAAACAAAACACTTTCTCCTGAGAACCAAAGACATTCCCACAGGTGGCCAGAGAGGGGAGGAGTGAAGGTACCAAGCAACCTGACAACACCCCGATTGTGACTGATTGTTTGAGGAAGAGGAAAAACTTTTACTTTTAATTAGGTGAAAACTGTGGGAACATTCAGAGTCGGCTTTCACCAGCCTGTGCCATTGGATATGATATATCCAATAAAACTATTCTTTGAGAAATCTATCTGCCTCGGAATTCTGTTTGCTACGGACAAGGAATGAAATCCTACCAGTTTGGACTGGTTCACCCGAAGCAGTAGTAAAAAATACTACTGGTTCAGGTGAACCGGTATTTCTGACGATCATCGGGGTGATGATCAGCTGTGACGCACGATTTATATTAGCTAGAATTGTTGGATTTTCTGCTTTCTAGCTAATCTAATTGTGTGGTAGAGCAGATTCCCCACACACACACACACTGTTCTACTTACCTTGGCAGACTTGGAAGGCCTCAGAGCCGCATGCACGCAAAGCATACGCTTGGTAGCAGACTCACCGAACCGATAGCAGACTTCAGAGGATTTTGCCACTGCAATGGACGTAATACTTGGAATCTTGACAGTGGGTATAAAACCATAAATCCAGGAGCAAAAGTCACAAAATTGCCAATGGTCAGGCTACCGTTCATTGCAAAGCATTTGCCAAGAATTCACACAGAAGAGGCCGTGCACAAGCTCAACCAAGTTCATTCCTCTGCTTCAGCATTAGATTATACAAGTGATTGTCTAACTTTAGTTTACACATACTGCTTTTTGCAATGTTCTAAGAAAGGCCATGCCTGGGCCTAGCTGTTGTCCAATTGTTCATTGAAAATAATGGCTTTCCTTTTGTTCCCTCAACATTGCCGTAATCTTGTTCTTTAAAGAAACAAGGTAAGGTGTTATTAGCTACACAGATGTTTATTATTGAGGACAAACTCATGGTGTGCGAAATCTGTTAGCCTTTGTCTTCCATTGCCTTGGAAAGAACGCTGGTGGTTGCAGAGCATTGATCCGCACTCAACTGAGGCTGGAGAAGGATTGGCAATAGATGAGGCAGCAAATTTCATCCTGGTGTGGTTTTCTGCCTAGTCAAGAAAAGATGGAGACGTCATCAACAGGGAGGAAAGGACCAAAGTCACCCTTCCATGAACAGAAGAGATTTTCTACATCTGCAAGGATGACTACAAATCTAACCAGGGTGGTCATCGTGAAATACAATATTGGCAAACATCCACTTTCCCTCAAAAAAACCTTCAGGGTTTTGTAAATGATATAAATCAGTGCAATGCTATGAATATTTACTAACTTTTTCTTTGGAAGCAAACACTCTCTTTCCAAAGTATACCTGATATTTTCTTGGCCACTTCCCCTCCCTCAAAGCTGGAATCTGGAATCAAGTTAGATTCTATTCACTTATGTAATAACTTGCCTTGCAAATCTGTAAAACATGTTCTGTGCCTACCAAGCTGTCAACTTATTCCAGATACAATTCCAAAACTATGAATCATTCATATAAAGTCTTTGCAGGGGGCCAGCAAACATTATGCTTCACATAAACATCTCTTTAATTTAACCCTTTTTCCTCCTCAGTAGAAATAAGCTCAATCAAGTTAACTTCCTTAAACATTTTGCTTCACATTTGTCATTTGAGGATAAAAATCACTTTTCTTGGTTTTAATTTTTGTTCTTTTCAGTACATACATCATGACTGAAAAAATTGGTCCACAATAATAGTTTCCCCCCCTTTGTTTGTTATATATAATGATGATAAAAGAGTAAGTGAAAATATAGTATAGTATAGTATAGTATAGTATAGTATAGTATAGTATAGTATAGTATAGTATAGTATAGTACAGTACAGTACAGTACAGTACAGTACAGTACAGTATAGTAAATACAACAAAATTGGTTTTAGCCTCACTGGTGCAAAATTATAGCAGAAATGAAAAAAGAAAGAAAGAGAAAAAACTAGTCATACATTTCTGCGTGTGCATGGAGTGATTGTGGTTGTATTTAAAAGTCTGACAGCCCAAGGATAGAAACTATCTTTAAACCTATTTGTTCGGCTGGCTATACTTTGATGTCTTCTGCTCGATGGTATAAGTGCAAAGAGACACTGATTAGGGTGTAAATCATCTCTGAGTATCTTCCTTACTCTGCTAAAGCAGTAAGACTTAGCGATGTCATCCAGTGGTATCAGAGGGCAACCAATGGTTTCTTGTGCCGAATTGATCACTCTCTGTAGTGCCTTCCTGTCCGCAGCTGTTAAACCAGCATACCATACTATAATGCAATATGTGAGGACACGTTCTATGGTGGACCAATAGAAAGAGGTCATCAGCTGTTGTTCCACCTGATTTTTTCAAAGGACTCTAAGGAAATGAAGTCTTTGTTGGGCCTTTCCAATCATTAGGGATGTGCTGTTTTTTTCAGGTGAGATCTTAACTAATAAGCACTCCCAAGAAATTAAAAGAGGAAACCCTCTTTACACAGCGCCCCTTGATACACAGTGGGGCAGGTTCCTCTCTGTGCTTCCGGAAATCTAGCACCATCTCCTTTGTCTTACTAGTATTTAGATGTAAGTTGTTTCTTGAGCACCATGCGGATATCTTCTGGACTTCTTCCCTGTATGCTGATTCATCCCCTCCAGTTATGAGACCCAGCACCATTGTGTCATCTGCAAACTTTATTATGATGTTGGATGGATCAGAGGATATGCAGTCATATGTATACAGTGAGTACAGGTAGGGGCTGAGCACACAGCCCTGAGGGGAGCCTGTGCTGAGCTTCAGCATGGAAGGTGTAAAGGACCCATTCCTTACTGTCAGGAAGTCTTTGATCCATTCACAAGTGAGGGGAGGGAAATTCAGGTCAGTATAATTCCAACTATCTATTGATACACTAGCTAGATAGTATAAAATTGCTGTGAAATCCTGTATCAAGTGACTGTTTCATATAACATATTTAAAAATCTTGTTCTTACTGTTTTAAACCTAATGAAAATCTGACTAATATAATATAGTCAACATGATACCAGTATACAAGGAACAAAAAGGAAAGGGCCAGCGCATAGCAGAGTTTAATGTGTGGCTAAAGGAGTGGTGTAAAAAGGAAGGCTTTGGTCTTATTAGTCATGATGCCTGCAGCTGGTCCAATGATAAACTGTACAAAAGAGATGGTTTGCACCCATCCAAGAAAGGGACTGAGTTACTTGGCACTAAATTCACAGATTTCCTGGCTAAACATTTAAACTGAATAGTGGGGACAGAGAATCAATAGATAAAGAATATTTCTGTCCCCAGCAAACTAAAATTCATAGGGTTATCAGTGCGTGTAACATAGATAATTGTGCAGGTAATATTATCAACACTGCTGTCAAGCAAAACCAAACAATTAACAGTGGGTGCCATACCATGTACATGAACCATACAAGTGGCAAAGAAATAGGGGCAAAGAGAACCACAGTCAGGCATAACACAGGTTTCGTAGACAGAAAACACAGGGTCAATCAAAATGGACTCAAATGTCTATACACCAATGCACAGAGTATGAGGAATAAACAGGGTGAATTAGAAATTCAAGTAAATGAGGGCAGATACGATATTGTTGCCATTACAGAAACTTGGTGGGATGAAACCCACAAATGGAACATACAGCTAGAAGGATTTAAATTATTTAAAAGAAATAGACCAAATAAAAGAGGAGGTGGAGTTGCACTATATATAAGAAATAATTACATCTCTACAGAAATAGAGCACAACAATGACGAGAACTATCTTGAATGTATTTGGGTCAATATTAAAGGTTGGGGGGGGAATGATATTGTCATAGGTCTATACTACAGGCCACCCAACCAAGCAGAGGAAGTGGATGTACTTTTTGCTAACCAGCTAACTAAGGTATGTAGGAAGCACACTGCAATAGTAATGGGAGATTTTAACTACCCTGACATCAATTGGGAAACAAACTCTGCACCAAGTGGAAGATCCAACAGGTTCCTAACAAACCTAGCAGACAACTTTGTTTCCCAAAAGGTAGAGAAGGGAACAAGGGGATCAGCAATATTGGACTTAATTCTCACTAACAGAGAGGAAATTATAGAAGGTGTAGAAGCTACAGGAACTTTGGGGGCAAGCGATCATGAAATACTGGAATTCAACATTATGCAAACAAAAGTAGTTGAACAAAGTCAAACTAGAGTCTTAGACTTCAAGAGAGCTAATTTCAATAAACTCAGAGAGAGCTTGGGAAGGATTCCATGGATGAGAATCCTCAAGGGGAAAACAACTCAAGAAGCTTGGGAAATTTTGAAAAATGAGATTATAAAAGCCCAGTCCAGCACAATACCAATGAAGAAGAAAAATAACAGTTCCCAAAAGAAACCAGCATGGCTGCATAAAGAACTCTCTGACAAATTGAAAGACAAAAAGGATAAATATAAAAAGTGGAAAAAGGGGGACATAACCAAGGCAAAATATCAGCAAATAGCCCGAGCTTGTAAAGATGAAGTGAGGAAAGCTAAGGCTCACAATGAAGAAAGGCTTGCCAAAAAAGTAAAAAATAACAAAAAAAGCTTCTTCCAACATGTTAAAAATAAGAAAAAGGTTAAGGAAACAATTGGTCCACTGCTGGGAGAAAATGGCAAGAAGATGATAAGCAACAGGGAGAAAGCAGAACTATTTAACTCTTTTTTTGCATCTATCTTTACACAAAGGGATAAAACAGTCCAATCAATCAAAAACAGCACCACAAATATCAGATTAGGAACACAAGTTGAAATAGGGAAGAAAATGGTAAGTGAGCACCTGTCTGCCCTGGACGAGTTCAAATCACCAGGACCGGATGGATTACACCCCAGGGTTCTGAAGGAACTGGCAGACGAGATCTCAGAACCACTGAACTATATCTTTCAGAGATCCTGGAGCACCGGGGAACTGCCAGAAGACTGGAAAAGAGCAGATGTGGTTCCCATCTTCAAAAAAGGAAAAAAAACAGATCCAGGAAACTATAGACCCATCAGCCTGACCTCAATACCAGGAAAGATTCTGGAAAAGATAATTAAACAACAAATAAGTGAACACCTAGAAGCAAACAAAGTAATAGCCAAAAGCCAACATGGGTTTGTCAAAAACAGATCATACCAGACGAATCTAATTGCATTCTTTGACAAAGTAACAAAATCAGTGGACCAGAGGAATGCTGTTGATATAATTTACCTGGACTTCAGTAAGGCATTTGATAAAGTAGACCATAACCTACTATTAGATAAAGTAGAAAATTGTGGGTTAGACAGCAGCACCACCAAATGGATTCGCAACTGGCTGACCAACCGCACTCAACGTGTAGTCCTCAATGGAACTGCATCTACATGGAAGGAAGTATGCAGTGGAGTCCCCCAAGGCTCTGTTTTAGGCCCAGTACTCTTTAACATCTTCATCAACGATTTGGATGAGGGGATAAATGGGGAACTCATCAAATTCGCAGACGACACCAAGCTGGCAGGAATAGCCAACACTCCAGAAGATAGGCTTAAGATACAGAAGGATCTAGACAAACTTGAACATTGGGCACTGTCTAATAAAATGAAATTCAATTGTGAAAAAAGTAAGGTCCTACATATAGGCAAGAAAAACCAAATGCACAAGTACAGTATAGGTGGTACCTTGCTCAATAGTAGCAACTGTGAGAGGGATCTCGGAATCCTAGTGGACAACCATTTAAATATGAGCCAGCAGTGTGCAGCAGCTGCCAAAAAAGCCAACACAGTTCTAGGCTGCATCAACAGAGGGATAGAATCTAGATCGCGTGAAGTGTTAATGCCACTGTATAGTGCCTTGGTAAGGCCACACTTGGAATACTGCATACAGTTTTGGTCGCCACGATGTAGAAAAGACGTGGAGACTCTGGAAAGAGTGCAAAGAAGAGCAACCAAGATGATTAGAGGACTGGAGACTAAGACATATGAAGAACGGCTGCAGGAGCTGGGTATGTCTAGTTTGATGAAGAGAAGGACCAGGGGAGACATGATAGCAGTGTTCCGATATCTCAGAGGGTGCCACAAAGAAGAGGGAGTCAAACTTTTCTCCAGGGCACCTGGGGGCAGGACAAGGAGCAATGGGTGGAAACTAACCAAGGAGAGAAGCAACTTAGAACTAAGGAGAAATTTCCTAACAGTAAGAACAATTAACCTCTGGAACAGCTTGCCTCCAGCAGTTGTGAATGCCCCAACCCTGGAAGTCTTTAAAAAGATGTTAGACAGCCATTTGTCTGAAATGGTATAAGGTTCCTGCCCATGCAGGGGGTTGGACTAGAAGACCTACAAGGTCCCTTCCAACTCTGCTATTGTATTGATACTAATAGAATGCTTGTTGATTGTTCAGACTAGATAAATTTATTATTGACATGGACATTTTATTAAACTATACAAATTGTGGAAATGAAAAAAAGAATGTTTCTAAAAATAGAAGAGAGATTTAAAGTATTTCTACAAATAATATTTCAAAGGGTCATAACGTTGAATCATATAAAGAAATTAATTTCATGTATTAATTAAAAGCAATTTTATGCTATACAACAATCTGAACATGTTGAATAATAATTGCCTACTTGTTAATATTTTGGAAGCTTTTAAACGCAAAGCTGTTCTGAAGACCCTGCTCCCAATTTTATGAAGCCATTTTTCTTTTCCTTTTTTTTCTTTTCCTTTTTGCTTGTAATTTTCTGCTGGTAGTTTTATAACTTTATAAAACAAAACCAGTATTGTTTATAAGTGTATTACTGTGAAGGGTTTATTGGGTTTCATATTTTATATACGCTGCCAAGTCTCTGGATTGCAGTGGGGTAAAATGTAGAGAATAAATTTAAATAAAAATAAACAAAAACCACCTATAGATACAGTAATAAGTGCTTTCCTAACCTCCCCTTGTTAATAACTTCTTAAAATGATTGTTTTGTCAATCAGTATGGACCATATATGGCCCAGATGTTATAAATGGTCATCTCCTCTGTTAACTAATATCAGGATATCTAATATATGACAAGAAGTACATTTTGCATCAACTCTAACTCCTAGAAAACCCTAAACATTTGGTGCACTCACCTGTTGTGCCTTTGGAGGTACTTTGAAATGCTTTCCAGGTGGAGTGGGGTCAAGAAAGGGGCAGAGTAGTCCTTTCACAGAGATGCTCACCTTGAATCAACATTGCCACATAGTGAAAGGCGAAGTCTTTTCTTTGCGTCTGCCTTTAAGAAATAACAATGGTAGCTCATGCTGCTGTTATAAAAAAAGTGCTATAAGTAGTTCTCAACATACAACCACTCATTTAGTGACAGTTTAAAGTCACAATGGCACTGAAAAATGTGACTTGTGACCGTTTTTCACACTTATGACCATTGCATCATCCCTGTGGCCACACAATCAAAATTTGAACAATTGCAGTATCCCAGAGTAATGTGACCAACCTCTGTGACCTTCTGACAAGCAAAGTCAATGGGGAGGCCACATTTTCACTTAAAGATCATGTTACTAACTTTACAACTGCAATGATTCACTTAACAACTGTGGCAAGAAAGGTCATAAAATTGCAGCAAAAGTCACTTAACAACTAGGCTCAGTTGTGGTCATAAGTTGAAGATTCAGTGTATTCAGTGGTTTTATTTTATTGTTTTATCATTTAATGGAGTTTTTTAATTGATGTAATATTTTATTTGGTAATTTGGATTGTATGATGATTTGTATTCTGCCTTAGGCAGAGTCACTTTGGGAATCTGGGGAAGAAATCATGGAAACAAATTAAGAAACAAACCAATTTTAGGAATGAAGAACATGTAAATATAAAAGAGGACCATTTGTAGGTATATATATATATCACACAGTTCAGCAGAGATATCAGGAGTCTGGCTAGAGATCAAGCTCCCCAATTTGCAGTAGACAATCAAGTTGACTGTGAGCAATGAAAATGACCCAGGTAACGTTGGACAACGCTGCTGTGGAAAATATTAAATGCTGCCTTGAAGTTATGGAGGGGAGATGGCATATCAGTCTAATCCATGAGCAAATTGGCAAAGGTTTCAGGCTTAGATCTGCAACTATGTTCCTGTCAGCTCGATCTTCAGCCATTGTAGGAACTAGCCTAAGGTGACGGGACATCCCGCTTTTGGCGGGACAGACCCGCATTTCAAGCATCTGCCCCGCGTCCCGCAGCCTCTTAAAAATATCCCGCTTTTTGGCAGTGGGGGCCGGGCAGGCGGCGGGCGCTCTGCACGCGCTCAGAGGTGTGGGGCACGGGCAGGAAGCGCTGGGCTGGCGGGCAGGCGGAAGGGGAGGGCCAGCGAGGGAGGAGCCAGGCCCAGGCAGGCAGCAGGTGGCGGAAGAGGAGAACAACCTGCCAGAGCCCGCACGGCCCTGAACTACTTTGCGCTGCGCCGCGATGCGCTGACAGCAGCCGGACGGAAGCCCCACCGCCGCCGCCTCCTCGCCTGGCTCGTCCCGAGCGCCTATGGTGGAACGGGCGGGCGGCGGTGGGACCTACTGTACCTATTGTATTTCTCCCTCTCTCTTCATCCCTTTACCTACCTATCTACCAACTGACTGTATTTCCCACCCTCTCTATCCCTCTACCTACCTACCTACTGTATTTCTCCCTCTCTCTATCCCTCTACCTATCTACCTACCTACTGTACCTACTGCATTTCTCCCTCCCTCTCTGTATTCCTCTACCTACATACCTAAAACGCCAGCTTCTATAATGATTATATGGGTTTAATTTCAAATGTTCCTAAAGCATGACGCACGTTATGAAAAATGATAGGCACCAGCACAGTGAGGGCAGGGGGGCTGAAAAGACACCAGCCAAAAAAATATATCTTCAATATTAATTCCCTGGTGAAGAAACCTCAGATGAGACCCGGAAACTCATACATTTCTTATTTATAGCTACTGCTTTTCCTGCACCATAGCTGGGTTTTACCGCTGACCAAGCCGGAAAAGGGGGAAAACCTGGAGGTCTTTCGCAGACTCTTCGCGAAAGAAAGCCCACCTGCTTTCGAGTTGTAGCACACAGCATCAGTCCGGCAGCTGGCTACTGAGGGGGGCCGATCTTCCACCTATGCCTTCGTCTCCCCTCCTGCGGCAGAGAGCGAAAGCGCAAGCCGAGTGTGGCTCCGCCCCACTTGCTGCGGTTGGAGGGAACCAACAAAGCTTGACAGGCTGCAGGCTGGGCGGCTCCGGGTCCGCACTCCAGATCTCCTCCTCCTTCCCCGTTCCCCCACAGGTCTTTCCCTTTGGCCTGCGAGAGGACCGTCGCGGCAAAAAAGTAGATCGCCATTTTCTTGTTTAAAATGTGACGTTGAAGTGCGGGGGAACGGCGTCAGCACACGATGCTGCACGCGTGCGTGATGCAGCATAAGAAGCAGCTGGATGGGAGGAGCTAAAGGGAGAAAAATAACTCAGAAGTGCCGCACTTTTGCATTTGTGTAGCGTGCACATGGCACAGGTGTGCCATCCACACAATCTGTCCATATGATTGTTACTGTATTTCTTAGGAACATTGTGTGAAAATTTGCAATACTTTCTGAAATTAGCGATTTTGCACAAACTATTGTTAAATTTTTATTTATATAGATAGATTAGAGGGGAAACCTGCTTCTTTGCCCAATGGCATTGTGTTGTATTGGAATGATGTGGTTCCCTTTTGTTCATACTTATATTACCATTTATGAACAATATACTACAATCATAGTCAAGCTTTACCAACAACCTAAGGGAGTCTTCATAAGTAATTCCAGCAGAAGTAACCTTGGTGCATGCACCAAGAATCTTGGAAGACCCTCACTCTATTTTTGGGAGAAAGCAATTGCCTTAGTGCTATGAGCTCTAACTCGCTGCCAGGAGTTCGACTCTGGCTGGATCAAGATTGACTCTATATTTCTGAGGTTGGTAAAATGAGCACCCAGATGGTTGGAGGCAATATGTCGACTCTGTAAAGAACTATGAAGCGGTATATAAGTCTAAGCGCTATTGCTATCGAGGAGGAATTTATTTATTTTCTTGTTACATTTCACCCATGAGTTAATAGGAACACCAACTCTCATTTCCAGTCCTTGCCTACACAATAATATTGGGGGTTAGATTACACTGAGAGATAATGATTAGTTTAGAACAGTGATGGCTAACCTTTCTGTTGTCATGTGCCAAAAGCGTGCACACGCCTGCACCCATAACACAATGCATGCCAGACCCCCCCCATTCATCCTGCCCCTTGCGCATGTATGCACAACCCTCCATGCTTCCCTGCCCCTCTGTGCATACTCACCAGGGGTGGGTTTCAAAATTTTTGGAACAGGTTCTGTGGGTGTGGCGTGCTTTGTGGGAGTGGCTTGCCGGCCATGTGACCGGGTGGGAGTGGCTTGCCGGCCATGTGACCGGGTGGGAGTGACTTGCCAGCCATGTGACCGGGTGGGAGTGGCCAATTTGGAAAATGTGAAACTCACTTAACAATGGTCTTGGTTAGCAACCAAACTTTTGGGCTTAATTGTGGTCATAAGTTCTCTCTCTCTCTCTCTCTTTCTTTTTCTTTCTTTCCTTCTGTCTTTCTTTCTCTCTTTCTCTGTCTCTCTTTCTTTCTCTGTCTCTTTCTTTCCTTCCCTCTTTCTTTCTCTCTCTCTCTTTATTTCTTTCTCTTTCTCTCTTTCTTTCTCTTTCTCTCTTTCTTTCTCTTTCCCTCTTTCTCTCTGTTTCTTTCTCTCTTTCTCTTTCTTTCTTTCTTTCCCTCTTTCTCTCTCCCTCTCTTTCTCTCTCTCTTTCTGTCTCTTTCTTTCTTTCCCTCTCTCTCTTTCTTTTTTTCTCTTTCTTTCCTTTGTCTCTTTCTCTTTTTCTCTGTCTGTCTTTCTTTCTCCCTCTCCCACTTTCTTTTTCTTTCTTTCTCTTTCTCTCTCTCTCTTTCTTTCTCTTTCTTTTTCTTTCTCTTTCTTTCCCTCTTTCCCCCCTCTCTTTCCCTATTTCTCTTTCTCTCTCTCTCTCTTTCTCTTTCTTTCTTTCTTTCCCTCTTTCTCTCTCCTTCTCTCTCTTTCTTTCTTTCTCTCTCTCTTTCTCTTTCTTTCTCTTTCTCTCTTTCTGTCTCTTTTCTTTCTCTCTTTCTCTCTCTCTTTTTTCTCTTTCTTTCCTTTCTGTCTCTCTTTCTTTTTTCTCTCTTTCTCTCTGTCTGTCTTTCTCTCTCTCTTTCTTTCTCTCTCTCCCACCTTCTTTTCTCTCTCTCTCTCTGTCTCTCTCTCCTTTGTTTGCCCATCTGTCACTCTGTGTGTGTGTGTGTGTGTGTGTGTTTGTGTCTGTCTCGCATTCAGGCACTTAAATCACTCATTCTGTGTCTCTGTCTATCTTTCTCTCCCTCCCTCCCACTCTCTGTCTCTCTGTGTGTGTCTGTCACTCTCTGGTTCCCCCCTCCCTCCCTGTCTCTCTGTGTGTCTGTGCCTCTCTCTGTCTGTCTGTCTCCCCCCCCTCAAACCTCCTCAGCTCCTGGAAGTAGCCTGACCGGCCCGCCAGCCCGCTGGCTGTATTTACTCGCTCACTCTCTCACCCATCCACCGGACGAAGGAACCTGGTGTCCGATGGGTGAGCAAGCGAGCGAGCGAGCAACCGCGGCCAGCGGGCCAGCGGATTGTTGGGCGCTGCCGCAGCAACTTTCCTTACCTGCCCGCCGGCCAGTCGGCCACAGTTACTTACTCACTCGGACCTCCCCAATCTCCCTCCTGGCCGCCCACGCCAAAGTCGGGGACCCCCTTCTGCACCCCTTCCCCCCCCACAAGGCCAGACCCCCCTCCCTCCCCAGACCCCTCCTCTTCCCCTTCCCCCCCTCCCCTTTGCCCGGGACCCTCCGGGCGCCGCTCACCTTCTGCAGGGCGCGCACGTTCTCCTCGCCCAGGAGGCCGCTGGCGCCCTGGTAGACGCCGCTGGCCGCCCTGCGGAGGCTGTTCTGTTTGTCGGCGCATCCCCTGCGCCCCCGGCCCGCACAGCAGCAGCAGGAGCAGCAACAGCAGCAGCGCACCCCGCGCCCCGCTCCGGCTCACCATGGCGCTCGCAGGTGGCTCATGCGCTCCAGCCGGGCGCGCTTGGCTCGGCTCGGCGCGAAGCCCCCCCAAGCCTCTGCATTCGCGCCAAGCGCGAAAGGCCCAGCCCGGCCCTTAAAGCTGCCGGCGTGGCTGCAGGGAGTCGGGATGGCTTCGCGCAGCCCGCGAATAGCTGCGCGAAGCCCCCCCAAGCCTCTGCATTCGCGCCAAGCACGAAAGGGCCGGCTCGGCCCTGGCAGCTTCAAAACTAAAGGGCCCAGGCCGGGCCTTGAAACTCTTTCCCTGTTGGCGCGGCTGGGGAGGCCGGGGCGGCGTTCGGCACCTAGCATGCCTTCCGCTGCCCCCCCCCCTAGCCATGCTAACAACGAAAGAGCTTCAAGGCCCGGCCCCCGCCCTTTAGTTTTGAAGCCTGGCAGGCTAGGGGCGGCGGAAGGCAGGCGCGCTAGCCTGCGCGAACACCCCCCCCCCAGCCGCCCCAACAGAGAAAGAGCTTCAAACGGAGGTTTTGACGGAGCGAGCCACGTGTTCCGGAAGTAACTTCCGGGTCCATCGTCCAACGGGATCGGCCAGGATCTCTAAATTTTACGATCGGGCTCGCGCGATCCTGGCCGATCCCCTAGAAACCCACCCGATACTCACACAACCCCTCCTGAGCCCCGTTTTGGGCCTAACAGGCCTTCCTGCAACCTCCTGGGACCAAAAATGGCCCACGGGGGTGGACGGGGGACGCCGCTGCACCTCCACCCTATTTTGGGCCTAGCAGACCTCCCTGCAGCCTCCTGGGAACAAAAATGGGTCATGGGGGAGAATGCCGCATCCCCCCTGCCTCAATTTGGGCCTAAAAGGCCTCCCTACAGCCTCCTTGGACCAAAACAAAGATGACCAGACGTCCTGCTTCTGGCGGGACAGTCCCGGTTCACCAGCAGATGTCCCGCGCCCCGCCGCCTCTTCAAAATATCCCGCTTTTTGTGGGCAGGTGGCGGGTGTGGATAGCTGAGAGCGCCGGCTCAGGCGGGGAGGGCATCAGGGCCGAGGAGATGGGAGGCACACGCTGCAGCGCGGCATGCACTTGCGCAGAGGGCATCTGGGCCGAGGAGAGGGGGGGTGCGCTCTGGAGCAGCACACGCCTGCGCAGAGGACGTCGGGGCAGAGGCACGCTCCCACCTGCCCGCGCGGGGCCCTCTTTAAGGGCAGCAGTGGCGGCTCAGCCCGGCGGTGCTGAGAGCCGCTGGCTCGGGCAGGAAGGGGGAAGGCGGCCCAAGGCGGCTGCTTTCAGCTCGGCCCATCACGTCAGCATGATGGGCTGACAGCGGCCGGCTCGTGCCGCCTTCCCCCTTCCCGCCCCAGCCGGCGGCTCTCAGCGCTGCCAGGCCGGGCTGCTGCCACTGCCTTTAAAGAGGGCTGTGCCGGGCGGGTGGGAGTGCGCCCCTGCCCCAATGCCTTCTGCGCAGGCATGTGCGGTGCCGGAGCATGCCCCCCCCCGTCGACAGTGTCCCGCTTTGGGAGTTTGAAAATCTGGTCACCTTAACCAAAACCAGGCCATCAGTGGACACATCACACACTCCTGCACTTCCCACCACCTCGCACACGGACACACTTTCCCGCATGCAACACGCCCCCCCCCCCATACATGCACAGCAGAGACCCAAAAATCAGCTGGCCGGTGGGAGTCAATGCATGCATGCACAGTGGAGCTGAGTGGGGGCAACGGCTCGTGTGCCTGCAGTGGGCCATAAATTCACTATCACGGGCTTAGAGTCACCTGGTTAGCTTCTTTTTTTTTTTTTTTTTTTTTATTAAAATTTTTATACTGTTTTACAATATATCACCCAGTGCTGTACAAAACAAAAGGAAGAGTTGGTTTCAAGTGTCGTCTATTATCTTTAGGATCTCCAAAATCCACGTTCCCTCGGTACAGGCGTCGAGACGTCCAAAGTTCCAAGTGCATAGTCCACAAATGGCTTCCAAGTCTTCCAAAAGATATCATTTTTATAAACCCCCTCTCTAAATTTAATATCACACGTCATTTTATCATTTAAGGCTAATTTCCACATTTCACAATACCATTCGTCTATTTTAATATTTACCTCTATTTTCCAATATCTTGCTATTACAATTCTACCCATTATAATCATAATTCTAATCAGTTCTTTCTCGTGCTTTGTTAACTCTGGTTCATTAATTATCAGTAACAATATAGTTTCTGGTCTCAATATTATTATTCTTTTCATCATTTCACACATTGTTCCTTCTAATTGCTGCCAAAACTTTTTAATTTTCACACATTTATACCACATATGCTCATAAGTTCCCAATTCCGTATTACATCTCCAACATTTATCATTCATTTTTTTATCTATCAGTGATAATCTTAGTGGGGTCCAGTACCATTTCCAAACAACCTTAAAATTATGTTCTTTAATCCTTATAGATAAAGTCCTCATAATCCGACTCTTCCAATTCTCATTCCAATCCAAATCCAATATTTTAATCTTTAGATCTTCCTCCCAATTCTTTTTCATTACCATTTGTGGATTTCTATCAAAGTTTATAATCCTGTATATCTTACTGACGAGTCCTTTTAACCCGGTTTCATCTTTAATAATTTGAGATACTAAACTTTCAAACTTAGTTTTACTTCTATCTATGTTACATATTCCCCTTACTTTCATGTTCCATTTTTCTACCTGTATTTTTTCAAACCAATTTAACTCCAATTTTTGAATTACTTTTTTCTTCCTACTTTCAGTTCCTAAGGCTCTTAACCAATCTACTATATTTCCTATATTTTCATCTTCAATTACTTTGTTCCGACTTATATTGGTTTTAATCGGCCAACTTTCAGTTGTCTTTCCCAAAAACGTTATATCCGGAATCAATTTTTTAACAAATTTATTCCAAGTTTTACTGGTTAGCTTCTATGGTTGAAGATGGCTTTGAACTGAAGTCTCCTGAGGCCTACTCTAACTCCTGAGCCTCTACATGATTCTTCGCTTTAGGCACCCTGCTAAATCATTTGCATAGATCTAATTTGTATGGTTTTTTTAAAAACAATGTTTAAATTGGACTCAGTGATGTATCTGCCTTGTGCCCCGTAGGAAAATTAGGTTATTAAATTGAAATAACTAAATTAATAACGCTTTAAAAAGCCACCCTCCCCAGGAGTATTAATAATAGTTGTTAGAGAAAGTTTTAAGAATGCTTTCTAAGAGTGTGTGTAATTAATTTCTTCCACTTGAGGGGAAGAGTGAGGATTGAGTTTTAATTTTATAAGATCTATTTATTTTTTAACTCAAACCCAGAAAAGCAGTACCTTGGTGCTTTTCCAGATAATCAGTTTATTGTGAAATAAATGTATATGAATAAGTTACCGAAGTCCAGCAGGGGTTTCTAACAATTTTCCCCCAGACATTATATTCATTGTAGCTATTATGCTGTTGAGGAAAGGCCATAATTCAACTGTAAAATATATCCCTCATATTTCCCAGGTATGACTGAGAATGAAATGACTCTGCCAGTCAGAGTAGGTAACACCAAACTAACTGGATTAACATCCAAATTTGACATATGGCAACATTTAATATTTGATAATGGGCATTAGGAAATGCCATTTAGTTCTCCCTCAATCCCAGGAAGTCCATTTGCATAAGCCTTCAACTTGCATTGGCTAGTTACTGATCTATTAGTAGTAATTAGTATAGATCCATCACTTTCTTTTTTGTTTCAGTTCCAATGATTTTAGGTGCGCCAGAACTGGAATTGATGGGTTTTTCAGAGTGCTCTAATTTAGTCTCAAAAATTGTGTTGGTCCTAAACCTATAAAGAGGACAATTTAAAGACAAAATTGGAGTGCTCCAACATCCCCAAAGCCCTGCCACTAACAGAGCTAGAAGTTAGGGAGGAGCACCATCTGTTACTGTCCCTGTTTACTTTTTTCCATTAAAAAGATGTTATAACAAGTAATGAAAAAGACCAACTCCATGAACATGGGGAAGGCTTGGGAGAATTTAGGATTTTCCAAGTGGCATCCTGCTCCTACCCCTACTATAAAATCTTATGTATTACACTTACCTTAATACATAAGTCAGGAAAGCGACAGGTGTGTGTTGACCTTGTTTTTCCCAGGATTCATCATCCCCCTTTAACAACATGAACCTATACATGTTTTCTTAGAAGTATGTCTCACTCTGTTCAGTGGGATTTACTCCTATGCATGTGTAGCTTAAAAGGTCTGCTTTGAAAATCTCAGGAACCCCCCACTCTAAGTTTATATCTGCCAAGAAATATAATGCTGCATTTGAAGTCAAAGGGTACCTAGCATGCGGGACCGTCTCCTGCCACATACCTCCCTCTGTCCAATTCGCTCCCACAGGGAGGGACTACTAAGGGTGCCAACTGCCGGTCAATGCCGGCTAGCGGTGCCCAGGGGTAGGGTCTTCTCTGTGGCAGGGCCAGCCCTCTGGAACGACCTACCCCCCGAACTTCGCACTATCACGGACCTTCCCCTCTTCCGCCGTTCACTCAAGACATATTTTTTTCCAGCAAGCTGGTCTAGCTTAAAGTTTAGATCTTATTTGTGATAGAGCTCCTGCCAATTAGTAAATGGACGTTGGGTTTTTATTGGGAATTTTAGCACAGGCTTCTAATTTAATTCTTCTTAACTATATTTATTGTATTTTCTATTTATTTATTGGTTTTAATTTCCTGTGCATTGCCCTGGGTCCATCTCGATATATAAATCGAAATAAATTCTAAAATTCTAAAAATGAGATCTACTAAGCCAAAGGAAGCTCAGAAACATTAGTATTGTAGGAAGGTAGCCCCCATTCCTCTCCTAGAAAAATAAATATTTTAGGAAATATTAAAAGGACAGAATATTTCCCCTAAAAGGGAGGCAGAAACTCTCACTCACACACCCCTTTGTCTATAGGCCATTAAGGCCTGAGCCAGTCTATTCTACATAACAAAGATCTACCTCCTTCAGCAGAGCTATAATAGGAATCCCAAAGCCCTTTCATTACCTCATCACCCAGTAAAGGCTCAACCAAGCCTGGGACTCAGGAAGCCTACAGAGTTCCCCCTGCATGGTAATAATAATAATAATAATAATAATAATAACTTTGCATTTATTAACCGCTCCCTCTCCCCACAGGGACCCGGGGCGGTGCACAGGAAAAACTAAAAACAATATAAACAATCAATACAAAGTATACAGTTTAAAACACCATTAAACTATGTTATCCCGTGCTAAAAAATTAAAACCCATTAAAATACATTTAAAAATCTATAGACAGAGAGACTATCCAAGGCCGGCCAGTCGAAAGAAATGGGTCTTTAGTTTCATACGGAAGGAGCGGAGGTCCGTGGTCGTTCTAATATCGGGGGGAAGGTCGTTCCAGAGGGCCGGGCCCGCCACAGAGAGAGCCCTTCCCCTGGGCGTCGCCCGCTGACAAAGTCTAGTGGACGGCACCCGGAGAAGTCCCTCTCTGTGGGAGCGAATCGGTCGTGAGGATGTATGGGGCAGGATCCGATCCCGCAGATAGCTAGGTCCCGAGCCATGGAGCGCCTTAAAGATGATAGTTAGCACCTTGAAGCGCACCCGGAAGATGACAGGCAGCCAGTGCAGCTCGCGCAGGAGTGGTGTAACGTGGGTGAACCTAGTGGTCCCCATAATTGCCCGCGCGGCTGCATTCTGAACTAACTGAAGCCTCCGGGTGCACCTCAAGGGAAGCCCCATGTAGAGAGAGTTACAATAGTCCAGTCGGGATGTCACGAGGGCATGAGTGACTGTGCGAAGGGCGTCCCGATCCAATAGGGGGCGCAATTGGCGAACCAGGCGAACCTGGTAAAACGCCCTCCTGGCCACGGCTGTCACTTGCTCTTCCATAGACAGCCGGGTATCCAGGAGGACACCCAAATTGCGCGCCCCATCCACAGGGGCAAGATGTTCGCCCCCTATGGCCAGCGTTGGAGAAAGCTGGTTGAATCGGGCAGCCGGAAACCACAGCCACTCGGTCTTGGTCGGGTTGAGCCTGAGTCCGTTACTTCCCATCCAGATCCGCACGGCTTCCAGGCACTGGCACATCACCGCTACGGCATCGTTGGGGTGGTTTGGGGTAGATATGTACAGCTGGGTGTCATCAGCGTACAGGTGGTAATCTACCCCAAAACCACGGATGATCTCACCCAGCGGCTTCATATATGCGTTAAACAGGAGAGGCGAGAGGACCGACCCCTGAGGCACCCCGCATGTGAGGGGTCTCGGGGTCGACCTCTGCTCTCCTGCCCGCACAAATTGCGATCGGCCAGAGAGGTAGGAGGAGAACCACCGTAAAACGGTGCCTCCCACCCCCAACCCCCCCAGCCGATGCAATAGGATACCATGGTCGATGGTATCGAAAGCCGCCGAGAGGTCTAATAGGACCAGGATGGAGGAACATCCCCCATCTCTGGCCCTCCAGAGATCATCTACCAACGCGACCAATGCCGTCTCGGTGCTATGCCCGGGCCGAAAGCCGGACTGGCGCGGATCTAGATACTCAATTTCCTCCAGGTGACGGGGAAACTGTTGTGCCACCACACTCTCAACAACCTTCGCCAAAAAGGGAAGGTTGGAGACTGGACGATAGTTGTTTAAAAGAGCTGGGTCCAAAGAGGGCTTCTTGAGGAGGCACATGGTGCCATGGAAGTCTGACAACCAATCAGAATACAAGCTCAAATTCAAAAGTCCAGAGAGGGCATAAAACCAGGGCACTCTCAGCATCTCCGTCTCTACCCCCAACCCCGAGGAACTCAAACTATGTGATCCTGTCCACCATTAAAAACCATCTTTCCAAGCAACTTTCATGAATCCAGTGTCTTTTTCCTCACTTGGAACTGAACCCAGATGGACATTTCTTCCAACAGTATTGTTCCTATTTTTGGTGTCTCATTGACATGATTGGGGGGGGGGGGGATTGTTACCAGAATTGGCAACTCACAAACACGTGCTGGTTTTTTTGTGTGCAAATCATGGATTGCAGAAACTATACTTATCAATTATTCACTAATATGAGACAGAATACTGACCCCTGAATTTCTTGTCATCATTGTTGTTGCAGCATCATAATTGTCATTGTTTTCACTGTTTATTGAAATGCCGGTTGGCGACGCCCAGGGGAAGGCCTTCTCGGTGGTGGGCCTTACCCTCTGGAACGACCTGCCTCCCGAACTCCGCACCACCTTGGACCTCCGCCTTTTCCGCCATCGCCTGAAGACGCACCTGTTCCATCAAGCCGGCCTAGCGTGACCACCCGTTAACGACTGAGTTTTTAGTTTACAAATTTTTAATTAGAGGGATTTTAATACGTGGTTTTAGCACAGGGTTCTTAAGTTTAATTGTGGTTTTAGGATGTTATGTATTTGTATTTTATGTGGTGTTTTTAATTTCCTGTGCGCCGCCCTGGGTCCCTTTGTAGGAGATAGGCGCGGGATATAAATCAAATAAAACTAAAACTAAAAACTAAAACTATTAGCCAATATCTCCAGTGCAGGATTGAATGTTACATTGCTAGTACTAGACCAGGGTTATCTCCATTTGAACTGAAGTGGGGGGGGAAAAAGACATGGGAGGTTTGCATTCTCTTGAGGTCTTTAACTCCACAGAACAGAACCCAATTGTTCTTGTGAAGACAGCTGAGCCAGAGTGAGGTGTTGTTTAAAGCTGCTGTCAGCTGAATCTGTAATTGGCCCCGTGCAACGGAAGTCTCTTTGCAGTTGAAGCAACTACTGGAATTGAACTACCGGTACTTGCTACAGCTGCAGTGGGTGCGATAGCTTTTGTCTGACGCTGCTCTTCTCTGTACACTTAACAGTGCTTTGGCCTGACAGACCACCAAAATAAATTAATTTAATTAATTAAAAACAAACAAACTCACACAAAGATAAAAGAAGCAGGCGGTTGGTCTTTGTGCAATTGAGAAATGGTAGTGAGCGGACATGTGTTCCATTAGCAACATCATGGAGATGGATTTCATTATTTTTGATGCATGCATTCAGAGTACATAAGATTTACCTTGAAGAGTTACAAAGCTAACCAATTAACTGCCTCACTAGTCTTGAAAAATAAGTGGATCAGCCTGAGGCTACTACATACCACCGAGCACCAAAGTTCAAGGGCTGTTGTTCTCATTTTGAATATTTGTCTTAATTCTCTGTCTATCCAGTGTAGGATATATTATTATGAGAAATCCTATTGCTTATATTGGGAAGCAAAGGAATAGAAAGCCAGGTGGTGATGGGGATATTTCTGAGCTCTCTAACAGAGCAGTGTGGGAATGAAATAAAGATCTTTTCATCATGCTTGCTGCTGGTCTTTTTTTTGTTTTTATTTTATTAATTGGGGTAGTTAAGAGGGAAATGACACAATGACAGTTAATTATAACTAATCTCGAAGCATTTTGACACAGACTAATAAGAACAGAGAGCCCTGCCAGCAGTTACTTATATTCTGGAGGTTGCATTGGACTGGGTTACATTGGATAGGTTGGGAGTGAAAGGGTGCCAGGGAGGCAGAGGTGCTTTTAGCTAAAATAATTTCCCTTGCTTCATGTTCCAGAAGGAAGCTGAATTTGCTTGGTAACTGGATCACATCATTTGGGCTGCAATATTCAGGCTTAGGAAAAGCACTGGCTGGTTGAAGCAGAGCTACCTGTGGAGTAAGGATTAAAAAGAATTTCTGCTGGAATGAATCTAAATATTTGGCTGTCGGTAGATCCATTGTGAGACATTCTTCCCCCAGGAAAATGGAACGAGCAGATGCAGTTGCACTTATTTTCAGTAGCTGTCAGGTCTTTTCTGTCTGAACTTTTAAAAAGCTTGATCTACTTAAACAGCACTGGGATGTATCCATCCTCAGCACTCCCATAGAACCAGTCCATGGCCATAAAAAAAATATAAAAAAATAAGACACTTCGGTTATCCTGCACCTTTGGAAAAGGAGGTATAATTCATGTCCAGTTTGGCAAAATGTCCTTTGAATTTTTAATTTTTAAAAATGAATATTTGCCAGATTGGAAATTGCTCCCCAAAGTGGACAGTTAAATGAAGTAGTAGGCTTACCCTGATCAGCTAACTTCTGTTGCGAAAATATTGCAAAATGGAAATCTGAATGAGAAAAAGAGAAAACTTGCACCTGGACAATTTTGCACATGGAACAGGAGGACCCTATCTCTTGGCCAAATTCCCTATTTAGCAATTGTATTCAACAGTTTGCAATGGGTAAGCAAACAAAGGGGTAGGAATATTGCTTCTGAAATGAGTGGATTCCTTTGAACTAGACTAGTTAGGAGATTGGAAAGCATAATTGCTTAATTAATTTTAGTTTTTTAATTATTCGTTTATCTAAACAGTTCTCCCTCCCTTTTTGACCTCCTTCAGTTTTGTCCCTTTTCATTCCTTCCTTGTGAAGCTACCAACCTCTGTAACCCCATTTCATCCTTCATTTTTTTCCTAATTCTGCCAGAAGAAGGCAGGGGAATGTATTAGCAATTAGCAATTAACTTAAGTATTACAGATTCATTTTTGAATGTGCCCTATTTTACTGTGTGGGGAGGTCATAGCACACACATATACATATAAGAGAGAGAGAGAGAGAGAGAGAGAGAGAGAGAGAGAGAGAGAGAGAGAGAGAGAGAGAGAGAGAGAGAGAGAGAGAGAGAGAGATCTCCAGGGGGAGACTGTTCTTTGTTTGAAAAATCCTTCATTGAGGGCCATTCACAATCCCAGGAAACAGACTGTCCCACTGCTCTCTCTCACAGTCAGGAAATTGCTTCATGTTTTGCATTTGGAATTCTTTCTGGAAAACAGAAAGCCGACAAGTGGGAAATGCTGGAAATTGCAGCAGGTATTGTTTTCCTGAGATGCTCTTCTATCTACTTTACCTTTGAGGCCGGGGCCTTGTCTTAAGTTCGGTCATTTTGTCAGGTAAATCTAGTCAAAATGACAAGAGAGGAGACTCTCCTTGACACTGCATTCTGGGCTGGAAATAGGCATTTCCAGTGTTGCTTTTACCTTAGAACAGTGTTTCTCAACCTTGGCAACTTGAAGATGTCTGGATTTCAACTCCCAGAATTCTGGGAGTTGAAGTCCGGACATCTTTAAGTTGCCAAGGTTGAGAAACACTGCCTTAGACGAACTTCTGTAAACAGCTCTCTTCATTGCACTTTTCTATTCTGTTGGATGCAGAATAGAAACAATCAAGATGCTTACTGAGAGGGCAGCTATATATGGTAACTCAAATAAATAATAATAATAATAATAATAATAATAATAATAATAATAATAATAATAATAATAATAATAATAATAATAATAATAATAATAATAATAATAATAATAATAATAATAAAATCCTCCCATGGCCAGGGAATTTTGCCCAAATTCAGGCGGGATTTGACAGCCTCACAACAGTGATGTGCCCTTATTGCTTTCGGTACACGCTTGGAGCTCTGTAGCGAGGCTGCCTTTTAACATGCATGAGTGCAGAACACTATATTTCATTTACATATAGGTGATATACTGCAATCGTGTTCAGGGCCTTCCATTAGATTGTTTCAGAGAGCCTTTGGTAATTGATGATTATCCTACACAGAATATCATGTAACTTTAATTTGGGCTGTTTCTGAGTTATTATTCGTGTTTTTGATCTTATCGTGGATTTTGTTGTATTTCTTATAGGAGATAGTATAGAAAGGTTGGTATAATGGTTAAGGCACCAGACTAAAAGCCAGGAGACCATGAGGTCGAGTCCCCATGTTAAGCATTAAGACAGCTGAGTGACTTTGGCCCAGTCCCTCCTCAGCACAACCAACCTCACAGGATTGTTGTGGGAAAATAGGAGGAAGGAACGTTTGATATATTCGCCAACCTCAGTTGTTTCTAAAAATAATAAGAAAAATTTATTACATAAATAAGCAAACTATTTTAAAAATATTTTTGTCAATGTTTATCTTACGGTGGATATTGCTTTATTTTATTTTGATTGTAAGCCACCAGATGTCTACCAAATGGATTGGGTGGTATGGAAATCTGGTACACCACGTTTTCCTGAAAAAACAAGCCCTAGGCCAAAAATAAGCCCTAGCATGATTTTATGTGTGCACCTGATATAAGCCCCACTCCCCAAAATAAGCCCTACTTAAGAGCCTGTGCAGCCGGGTGTCTGCCCATTCTGTCTGGTTGCTTGTGGGGCCACCAACATGAAGTGAGGCAAGGCAGGTAGAGGGGGCTGGAGCTGCCCCATGTCTCCATACCGGCTTGCCTCAGGAACCCCGCAGCCGGGCCATCCACACCCCAATAATTGCCTCGTGGTGGCAGCATCAACTATCATGTCCAACAGGAGTTCACGTGGCCACTGACTCACTTTTTCTGCTTGCTCATGGCCACAATAGAGCAGGAGGCTGAACAATGAGCTGGAACTGCTGCCGCAAGGCAAGGCAGGTGTCGGGGCAGGGGTAGCCTGGCTGTAGGCCCCTGAGATAAGCCAATGTGGGTCACGTGGGGCAGCTCCAAACCCCCACCTCGCCTTGTGACTGCAGCACCGATGTGTCGCTTGGCCTCCTGTTCTGTTGCAGCTGCAAGCAAGCAGAAGAAGTGGACCAGCGGCCATATGGGCTCTTGCTGGACATGGTTCCTGGTGCTGCCACCACAAAGCCATTGTTGGGATGTGGATGGCCTGGCTATGAGGGCGCTGAGGTAAGCCAGTGGCTGGTGCAAGGGGCAGCTCTACTCCCCCTGCCTTGCAGTGATGGCACTGGTTCACTGCGTGACCTCCTGCCCAGTTGTGGCCATGAGCAAGCAGAAGAAGTGGGTCTCCCATAAATGGAAAAGAAATAAGACATCCCCCAAAATAGACCCTGGTGTTTATCTTGGTGTTCCCCAAAATATAAGACTGGGTCTTAATTTTGAGGAAACACAGGTAGTAGCATTTGTAATGTTACAGGAACCAAATAATCAGTGAAATGTTTCATCAGCTGAAGAAAAATGAATATGACACTAAATTTCATAATTGGCTTGGTTTTTAAATCTGTCTGGTTTAAAACTATATTATCAGTAATCGTTTTTACATAGATCATACTACACAGCTAAAGCCAGTTGAGTAGCTTTTAGGTGCATACAAGTTATTCAATATTTTAATTATATTTACTGAAGCTATTTGCTAACTCCTGCAATCTTTATCCCAATTTCCAGTGAAAATTAACAAAGCAATAAATAATTAAAGTCAATAAACAAATAATTGGAATAACAAAGCTCGGGGGGGGGGGGGACGACACACACACTCAATTTTCAGTATTTGAAATTAACACTGCCCATACTTAAAATGCTAGAGAATAAATAAAATAAGGTTTACAAGAGAGTCCTATAGTATTTGTTAGCAACTCTGGGTTCAGAACCAGTGTTACAACTCTGGTCCCATAACCAGTGTTAGGAAATAAATGCGGAATAGTGTAATACACCGGACAATAAAGAGATACGTTGCTGTAACCACAAACAAACTCTAAAACAGTGATAGTAAGAAAATAAATAGTCTTTACTTTGTAGCAACTAAAATACTTCTTCCGACCAGAGATTCTAACTTCTCAAACAGTAACAGTCCTTCACCAAACACAGAGTTATCTTACAGTGATGCAAAACAAATACTTCTTCTCTCTTCAGCTTCAACTCCTCCAGCGGCAATTAGTAAACACAGGACTCAGTGGTCAAACAAGGGGATGGACTGTGTTCCTGAGCTTCCTTTATGGTAGAGCTGAGAAGCACAGCCAATCAGAATTTAACACAGTTCTTAAAGCTACATAACTCCTTAAGAACATAGGCTCATATATAGTCAACCCAATATAAGGCTGAATATCCTAACAGTATTACTGACACTCTACAGTAGATAAAGTCTCCTTTGTTACTAGATGTCTGATAGGAAACATCAAACAGACCAAAGGCCTATCTAGACTCATGGAAGTCCACAAGGACATGGAGATGGTAATTCTTATGGTTGTTGAATCTCAGAGGTATTCTTCAGCATCCTGCCTCTAAACTGGGGAATGACATATAAGCATCAAAATGATTCTTAGCCTTACCCTCTGTCAATTTATTCTACTTTCTTTTAAAACTACCTGCATAGGTGGCTGTTCTACATACATGAATGGACTGTTCTGTTCATTTTATGTTTGCCCGCTTTAATATTTTTATTATTATTATCCAATAGTTCTCAATGAAACTTGCATCAATATGAACCTTCTAGATATGTTACCTACTTGTTGGCCAGTATCTCTTCTGCCTGGTCAATCAATCAATCTCTTGTTTGTTTTATTAATTTATTTCCAATATTTATATTCTGCTCCACTCCTCTAGGAAACATACAATTCAAACAAACAAAGAGTAAGACATAAATAATAGTTGGGTAAAATATGCTCAAAGAAGAATGTTTTGCAAAGATACTTGTTAAGGGACATAAGCTGACCAGAACTGTCATCTGGTCTATGCCTTTTCCCAGGAAGAGGGACAATCCTGAACTGCTTTTTTTACAGGCGAAACTCGAAAAATTAGAGTATCGTGCAAAAGTTCATTTATTTCAGTAATGCAACTTAAAAGGTGAAACTAATATATGAGATAAGACTCATTACATGCAAAGCAAGATAGTTCAAGCTGTGATTTGTCATAATTGTGATGATTATGGCATACAGCTTATGAAAACCCCAAATCCACAATCTCAGAAAATTAGAATATTACATGCAATCAATAAAACAAGGATTGTACATAGAACAATATCGGACCTCTGAAAAGTATAAGTATCCATACGTACTCAGTACTTGGTTTGGGTCCCTTTTGCAGCAATTACTGTCTCAATGCAGCATGGCATGGAAGCTATCAGCCTGTGGCACTGCTGAGGTGTTATGGAAGACCAGGATCCTTCAGCTCTTCTGCATTGCTCTGTCTCATGTCTCTCATCTTTCTCTTGGCAATGCCCCATAGATTCTCTATGGGGTTCAGGTCAGGTGAGTTTTCTGGCCAATCAAGCACAGTAATCCCACAGTCATTGAACCAGATTTTGGTGCTTTTGGCACTGTGGGAAGGTGCCAAGTCCTGCTGGAAAATGAAGTCAGCATCCCCATAAAGCTCGTCTGTGGAAGGAAGCATGAAGTGCTCCAAAATTTCCTGGTAGACGGCTGTGTTGACCCTGTACTTAATGAAGCGCAGTGGTCCAAAGTCTTGTTGCTCAGTGGTCCAAAGTCCTCTTTTCTGATGAGAGCAATGTTTGCCTCTCATTTGAAAACCAAGGACCCAGAGTATGGAGGAAGAATGGAGAGGCACAAACTGCAAGATGCTTGAAGTCAAGTGTGACGTTTCCACAGTCTGTGTTGATTTGGGGAACCATGTCATCTGCTGGTGTTGGTCCACTGTGCTTCATTAAGTCCAGGGTCAACGCAGCCGTCTACCAGGAGATTTTGGAGCACTTCATGCTTCCTTCTGCAGACGCGCTTTATGGGGATGCTTGAACTATCTTGCTTTGCATGTAATGAGTCTAATCTCATATATTAGTTTCACCTTTTAAGTTGCATTACTGAAATAAATGAACTTTTGCACGATATTCTAATTTTTTGAGTTTTACTTGTAGATAGATTCTTTGCAATGTTTTCGTAATACTTCTTAAGCTCTTGTCTTGTTCTTGGGCATTTGTTTCTATTGGAAGCAAGAGGAATTTTCAAACATTTGTTCCCCATAAAATCAAAAGCATCTGCAGGAAACAATGCTTTTGTCAGAATGATTAAAGCAGTGTCATGACAGCACAACAGTTGGTCATCATCCTTTCACCAAAACCCACCACAGACATCTCAGGCTGGGACTTTAAAGTAGCAATAGGTAGATGAAATCAAGTAATAATAGATCCTAGAAACAGATACAATAATATCAATAGACCTAATATGCTTGGGTTTTATTCCAACTTTAGAAGTTGCAACCCAATTTTAAAGAAACACACACATCAGAAACTAGTGAGCATTTTTCAGACTAAAAGTGATGAGTGTCAGGCCAATTGTAAATTAAGTTGACCCATTGTTAGGTTTACCTGTTCTGGCCTGCAAGGTTCTCCATGGCTGTAGGTGGCAGTAATGAAACACAGAAACTATACCTTTTGTTGTCATCTAGTGGTCAGTTGTTTTTTTTTTGCAGCCCAGAGTTGGTAACCAAACCACTGGTTTCACTGAAACAGACTGTGCCTTTGATTTTGGACTGATTTTACAAATTACAAATTAATACTGAAATGTTTTATTTTCTATCCACAACACTTAGGCTGCGTTTGTCCTATCTTTCCCTCTAATATATCAGATCTTCCCATTATCAAGTGTCCTGACTCATCAGATCATATTCCATAGGAACTGAAGAAATTAAAACCATTAAGAAGATTTGTCAGATTTGCATAATTTATTTTGAAAGCAGCATTTGAACTTTCAGTAACCTTTTCCATGTTCTTTTATCAGCTTCTGTCTGAATTTTGGCTTGTGGATAATTAACAAGTATGTTAGGACACATGGCTAAACTATCCATGGCTGGCTATTTCTGCAGTTAGGAGCAGTTAAACTAACTCCAGAATCTTCTCTTAACATATGACAATTTAAAACAAAGATTTTTAAGAGGGTTATGGGACCTGCCTTGTGGTGCACAAGTTTTTGATTAGTTTGGCACAGTTTAGAAATAATTGGAAACTTAGTGATTAACTTAGTGCTTTCCAGGATTCCAAATCTTGATAAACCAGGATTCTGTAGAACTTTGATTTGGAATTTTGGGTAAATGCAGTGATGTCACTCTGCAAGGATTTGCAAATCCTTCATTTTCCAACTGCCACTCCGAACAAAGCTGCTTCTAATGGGTGACACGAAAATGTGGTGAACTTTGCTGAACCCCTTCAGGGATTCTTAATTTTTTTTGTAGATTTTTTTGGTATTTGCTTATGTTGTACTCAGTTTTTTACTTTTTCATCAGAATAAAACCAAAACAAAGCCTAGAGGAAAAGTATTCTCCAGCAAGAAATTTCTGTGTGACAATAGGTGGCATACACTTCCTTCTTCTCCAGCAGGAGGTTCAAGGCTCCAATCAAGAAAGGTTAATAACTTGTGGATATTTTCACAAAGCTTTTCTTGATTTGCATGGCAGGTAGAATTCTTGCCATTGGGATTGCTGAACATTTAATGTATATATCATGTAAAGATGCACTTTAATTTAAAAAATCTCCTTTCATGGTACACTTTATATAAAATAGAAAATAAAGAATAAAGTGAAGAAAAAGAAAAAGATATAACTATTACTATAAACTAGGATTTCCCACTTCATAACAAGTCTAACATTTTAGTAACATGTCAACTTTTCTAACATTTTGACCAAAGATCTTTTTTTCCATATATCAACTCTTATCTATGAATAAATCCAAGTCTCATCATTTCAGTCCTGATGTCAGCAAAAACAAGTGGCAAAAGCCATTACCAGAGATAACAACATCCCTACTTTGACATTGATCAAATGAAGCAACTTTATATTCCTGCCTTTTACTTTTAAGAATCTTGATCTTTAATCTCTTCAAATACTGTTGTAGAATTCAAAAACGTTCCATTTTTTTTCTTTGTCCCTTCTCACAAAACCCTTTAAAACTTTAACAAAACTTTTTATAAGTCCAATATAGGAAATTATCCAGGTCCCTCTTTTGATTTATTATTTATATATTTAGTTATTAAGACATCAGCTGGTTTTATTTACATATCCACTATAACATCTTTTTCCATATCACTTTCAAATCTACTTTCAAATCATCCAGGCAGTTACTTTCATGACTAAATTGCAAGTACTGAAGTTTTAATAGTCAACTGGTGCAGTTGAGGAATTCTAACCAAGCTCACAAGATATCTATGGAGATTCTCAGTCATCCAGGTCATGGTTGTCCCAAAGGTGCTTTTTCAAGAGGCAACTGGACTTTCTGATTTTTCTTTGAGAATGTTTTGCTTCTCATCCAAGAAGCTTCTTCAGCTTCTTGGATAAGAAGTGAACATCTTCAAAGAAAAACCAGAAAGTCCAGTTGCCTCTTGAAAAAGCACCTTTGGGATAGGCTCAGAAGACTAATGTAGCCTATATGAACATGTAGCTTGTAGCTATCATGAATCTTTGCAATGGCAACTTTTTAACTACTGGGAGAGACTCCTTTAATCCTTAGCAAAAAAAAAAAAAAGGTTTAAAGGGCTTAAAAAAATATTTTTGATTCAATAGCAAAAGGGCTATTAAAACATTGATTTTGGAAAGTTACAAATGAACTAAGGGTCCAGATGTATTTGAATGAAGATTCTGAAATTAATTATAAAAATCCTTCCTGTTGTTTTGAATTCTTTAAAAAAAAACACCTTGGTTTAAAAAAAAAATAAGATGGGAAATTGAAGACTGGACACTAGAAGGAACTAAAGAAACTCATTTTCCCCGCCTTTGTCAATGGGCCATTAAGGTCTGAGCCAGTCTATTCTACATAGCAAAGATCTACCTCCTTCAGGCAGAGCCGTAATAGGAATCCCAAAACACTTTCATTACATCATCACCAAGCAAGTGTCAACCAAGCTTGGGACTCAGGACCACCTCCAGAGTTGTCCCTGCATGGCCCCATGTAAGTCTGACAACCAATCAGAATACAAGCTCAGATTCAAAAGCCCAGAGAGAACGTAAACCCAGGGCACTCTCAGCATCGCTGCCCTTTTCCCTCAGGACCTCAACCATGTGCCTCTGTTCACCATTAAAAACCATATTTCCAAGCAACTTCCATGAATCCAGTGTCCTTTTCCCACTTGGAACTGAACCCAGATGGACATTTCTTCCAACAAGTGGTTGCCTCTTTTACAATGGACTGTTTTTAAAAGAGGTTATGGAAGAGGAATATGTTTTACCAGACATGAGGAAGGCAGTTTTGACAGAACTGACTAATTGGTGCTTGTAATCACTGATGATACTTTTTAAAATAGCCATGAACCCCCTCAAGAATTTCTCACTGTTTTCTTTTTACTAGTATCTCAGGTTTTAGCTTATGTTATTGTCAGCCTCCTTTACTGAGAAATCTTTCACCGATATCTGTGATTCAATGTTGGAAAAAGCAAAAGAATAGAATGTAGGGTGCCATTAACTTTAGGGCAAAGATTCTGAAAGGATGCCGTGTGAAGTGCAGCTCTCTAAAAGTTAGGCAATTACATGCCTTTTTATTTTTTTTATTTTTATTTTATTTACATTTATATCCCGCTCTTCTCCGCAGAGGACCCAGGGCGGCGCACAGGAAATTTAAAAAACATATAGAATACAAAAATAAATACACAATTTAAAATATAAATTAAACCATCTTATCCTATGCTAAAAACCCAATTTTAAAATATCCGATTTAAAACTATCTAAAAGTCCCCATGGGAGGTTAGGCTAGGCCGGCTTGTTGGAATAGGTATGTCTTTAGACATTGGCGGAAGAAGCAGAGGTCGGTGATGGTGCGTAATTCAGGGGGTAGGTCGTTCCAAAGGGCTGGGCCCGCCACAGAGAAGACTCTTCCCCTGGGTGTTGCCAGTCGGCATTGTCCGACCGACGGCACCCTGAGAAGGCCCTCTCTGTGGGAGCTTATCGGTCTAAGGGATGTATGAGGCAAGAGGCGGTCTCGCAAATAACTAGGCCCCGAGCCATGGAGCGCTTTAAAGATGGTCGTCAAGACCTTGAAGCAGACTTCCGGTTCCGCCTTCCAGCGGCAACGGACGAGTCTTGGACTCGTCCGCCATTTTGTTCTTTTTTCTGCCCCCCATCGGGGGCGAGGCACCCCTTTTTTGGGGTCCTTCCGTAAGGCTGGCTTGCCTGGGTTTGTTTTTCTTAGCGGCAGCGGGAAAATGGCCCTTGTCTTCGGTCTAGGTGAGAGGAGGCATGCTGGGGTTTTTTTTTCCCTTTGCCAATGGAGGACGGTAACGCACGATGAATTTGGAGAGAGCTGAGTGATCGGGTCGGAAGGCTTTCCGGGACTTTGGCTACGAGGTGGAGAGTGAGTGACTTTAAAATGTTTTTTGCTGGTAGCCTGGACTGAAAGAATGTAGAGGGGGGTGTTGGTTTGTTAAACCCCCCCTCGGAATTAAAGCGGCGCTTGGAAATGGCTCCTCGCTGTGAGGAAGCGGACATTTCTTATCTGGACGGCTTTGAAGCAAGCGAAAGTGATTTGCGGCTTGTTTCCTTAAAATGTATCTAAGTCCGGCTGGCTTGAAACAATTTTTCCTTTGTTACTTTCTCCTGCTGGCTTTCAGTTTGGGCGGTGGAAGATGGCTGCCCCTTGTTCTTGAATGACTATTTCACTTATGGAAAATTACCAACATCTCTTTGTGATTGGGACTTCCTCTCTCTATTAATGAAGAAATTTCTGGATTAATTGATTCCACCCCTGGAGTGCCTTCTCTGCTATAACTATTGATTGTGAAAGGTGTTTTTTCTCTGGATATTGAACTTTTTAACCCTGATTTGGACTCTTCTCCTGATTTGCTTCAACGGCCCCACCCAAAAAACGCCATTTTAGTGGCACTGACTTTAACAGTTTACCATGGCACAAAAATTAGAATTGGCAGGTTTGGAACAAAGGATGTCTTCTTTGGAGACAGTGTTGCAAGTTTTGGTGCAAGAAATTAAAGCCTTGAGAGAAGATAACTGCAGCTTCAAGAAGGATATTTTGGAAACACGGAAGCAAGTGCTGGAGAACACACAGAAGACTGAGGAGCTGGAAGGGGGGCTGGCTGGGTCAAAGGGAGAGCTTAAAAATGTTAAGAGTGAGGTGGGAGAACTAACTGGGCATATGTCTAGGATGGATTTTGAAAGGATGTCATATTTTTTAAGATTTCAGAACATTTCGGAAGAGGCTGGTGAATGTCTCCCTGATCTCATGAGTACAATTTTAGCAGACTATTTACATAAACCTAAAGATGAGATCAGGGGGGACATTGACCTAGTATACAGAATAAATTCAGCATATGCCAGGATAAATGAAGTACCCAGAGAGATACACATTAAATTTGTTAGAAGGTCAACCAGAGAGGGAATTTTGAAGGCGCAGAGAGGGGGCCCATTAATTTACCAACAAAAGGAGGTCATCATCTTGAAGCAGATCCCAAAAAAGATTAGAGAGATGAGAAGGAGGTATTCCTTCTTATCCAAAAAATTGTTTGACCACGGGATTTGGTTTAAGTGGGCGATGCCGGAAGGGATGCTGGTGTTCTGGGAAGGAGGGAGAGTTAGGATTAAAACAGTTGTTGAGGCGGAAGCCTTTTTTAAGAAACATTACTCAGTCCTGGGGGAAGATTCAGGGGGGGCAGGGGGGGCCACGGCCCCGCCCGCTGGGGGCCAGGAAGGAGAAAAAGAAGATACAATTGCCAAGAGACTTAGATCAAAAAAATGACTTTGCTTGTTTTTTTATTAATATACTATAACCTTGTTATCTGGATGTTTGTATATGACTGCCAGCATAGAATTGAGAATTTAGGATGTATGCACTTATTTTCATCTCGTAGTACCTTTGAAAAATGTATTTCTTAATGTTTTATTGTGAAGCCCTGGAAGGGCCAATGATCCCGACACAAAAGTTCTCAAAATGTTTCTGTAACCCTTACCTTTCCCTTTCGGAAAAATTGTAAAAATCCAATAAAACTTTTTCAATATAAAAAAAGACCTTGAAGCACACCCGAAAGACCACAGGAAGCCAATGCAGCTCACGCAGGATCGGTGTTATGTGGGAGCATCTAGTGGCTCCCATAATCACCCGCGCGGCTGCGTTTTGGACTAACTGTAGCTTTCGGGTGCACTTCAAGGGAAGCCCCATGTAGAGAGCATTACAGTAGTCGAGTCGGACGTCATGAGAGCTTGAGTGACTGTGCAGAGGGCAGCCCGGTCCAGTAAGGGGCGCAATTGGCTCATCAGGCGTACCTGATGAAACGCCCCCCTGGCCACAGCCACCACATGGTCTTCCATAGACAGCCGAGGATCCAGGAGGACACCCAAATGGCACGCCCTCTCCACGGGGGCCAGTGTTTCGCCCCCAATGGCCAGAGTTGGAGTAATCTGGCTGAACCGGGGTGCCGGAAACCACAGCCACTCAGCCTTGGCAGGGTTGAGCTTGAGTTTGTTACCACCCATCCAGATCCGTACGGCCTCCAAACACCGGGACAGCACTTCGACGGCATCGTTGGGGTGGTCTGGGGTGGATATGTACAACTGAGTATCATCAGCGTACAGATGGTACTCCACCCCAAAGCCACGGATGATCTCACCCAGCGGCTTCATATATGTGTTGAAAAGGAGGGGTGAGAGGACCGACCCCTGAGGAACCCCACATACGAGGGGCCTCGAGGTCGACCTCTGCCCTCCCGTCAACACATATTGCGACCGACCAGAGAGGTAGGACGAGAACCACCGCAGAACGGTGCCTCCCAGCCCCAACCCCCCCAGTCGGCGCAATAGGATACCATGGTCGATGGTATCAAAAGCCGCTGAGAGGTCTAATAGGACTAGGATAGAGGAATACCCTCTATCCCGCACCCTCCAGAGATCATCAACCAACGCGACCAATGCCGTCTCGGTGCTGTGACCGGGTCGGAAGCCGGACTGGCGTGGGTCTAGATAATCAACTTCCTCCAGGTGTCGCGGAAACTGTTGGGCTACCACACTCTCAACAACCTTCACCAAAAAGTGAAGGTTGGAGACCGGACGATAGTTCTTTAATAATGCCGGGTCCAGGGACGGCTTCTTGAGGAGGGGCCTCACTACCGCCTCTTTCAAGACGGCAGGTACGGACCCCTCACTCAAAGATGCGTTGACAATGCCCTGGAGCCAGGCTCGTGTCATCTCCCAGGATGCCAGTACAAGCCAGGAGGGACACGGGTCCAATAAACATGTGGTCGCCCTAAGTTTCCTTGACAACCTGTCCATATCCTCAGTGGTAACAAAGTCAAACTCCTCCCAAGAAGGAACCTCAAGACTAGTCTTGGACAGTCCCACAGGACCACTGGCGATGGAGGGTAGCTCATTCCGAATCCGAGTGATTTTCTCCTGCAGATAAATCCCACATTCCTCTGCTTGCCCTTGTAAAGGGGCTTCCCGCGGCCTCTGATGAAGGAGGGAGCGGGTCACCCCAAACAGGGTGGCAGGGCGGTTATCTGCGGATGCAATAAGAGTGGCAAATTACTCCCGTTTGGCCACCCTAATCGCCACTAAGTAAGCCCTAATATGGGTTCTCACTAGTGTTCGGTCGGCTTCGGAGCGAGAGGATCTCCATCTGCTCTCTAGGCGTCTCTTGTGGCACTTCATCCCCCGAAGCTCCTCAGTAAACCAGGGAGCCTTGAAAGTTTCAATATGACAGGGTTGAAAGTTTTCCTTGTTTCCTGCCTAAGCATAGGGATTTCCAGAGAAGCAAAGCAGTTGTGTCGGAGGAGCACACAATGGTGATAATACAATACAATAGCAGAGTTGGAAGGGAACTTCTAGTCCAACCCCCTGCCTAGGCAGGAAGCCCTATACCATTTCAGACAAATGGCTATCTAACATCTTCTTAAAGACTTGCAGTGTTGGGGCATTCACAACTTCTGAAGGAAAGCTGTTCCAATGATTAATTGTTCTAACTGTCAGGAAATTTCTCCTCAGTTCTAAATTATTTCTCTCCTTGATTAGCTTCCACCCATTGCTTCTTGTTCTACCCTCAGGTAACTTGGAGAATAGATTGACTCCCTCGTCTTTGCAGCAACCCCTGAGATATTGGAACACTGCTATCATGATGATGGAGGAAAGCACTAACTGAACTTTTTGGAGGATGCTGCTCCCTCATCATCTTGAGGAATGTTAATTTTGTGTGCTTTGCACTGCACTGCACTACAAATTCTGGTGAGTCTCCTCTCCAAGTATTTCCTCAGTAATTGCTCTTTTTAAGAAAATCCTTACAGCAGATATACATAAGTCATAGAAACAAGCTATGTATGTGTATATGTGTGTGTGTTTAAATTATAACGGCTCATATTGGAATAGGTAGAAATTGTTGCTATGACTTCATTCATTCATTCATTCTTTCCTTTCAACATTTATAAGGGCATCCAATGAAAGCAATGTAACTCTGGCTAGTGTTACGTAAAGTATAAACATTAACAAAACATTGACAAAATAGAATAACTATACTGTAGTAGGAAATGACCAGGCTGAGCCAATGGGAGAATCAAGTGCATCATCAGTTTGGAGTCTCTTCATTAAAACTTGAATTGGTTGCATTAACTACAACTCAGGATTGAATAGTTTTATAGGTGTTACAAAATACTTTCCATTTTTAAATTAGTTGAGTGTAAAGTTGAGCTACACTCAGTTGAGTGTAAATACCTGTCCTACATTTCTACACCACTGGCAATTGCTATTCTCCAGTTTGCAAGCTTTTGTAAATCTCATGAGCCCAGAGTTTATTCCATCTTCTATTTATCTTTCTCTATCATTTGTATTGCAATTCAGCTTTGAATCAACCCGGCGAGCCTAAAAATTGGCTAGCTACTTCAAACCAATGCATGGAAATCAGTTCCCTGCAGTTACTTGACATACATTGCTTCTTTTTAGTTGTCATGTCATGGAATCACAATGGTAATATAAGCCACAAAAGACAGTCACAGAATTATTAACTAGAGTTTGGGCTATCCTTCCGCAACCGAGCGTGCTCCAGACATTTCCTTGTTTGTTCGATTTGTATGGTTGCCCACTTGTCAAATGGCTCTGGGCTGCTTACAGACTGCTAAAAACATCAAAATATAACAGACAATCAATAAAAATGCCCAGCATCAGAAACAAATAATTTACTTTCCACGTACTAAAATGGGTTCACATAATATTCTGCCTGGGAAAAAGTTAATAGCAATGGCTATAGACTTATATACCGCTTCACAGTGTTAACAGCTCTCTTTAAGTGGTTTGAGTTTTTTTGGATTTTATTCGTATTTATATACCGCCCTATCTCCCTTGCGAGACTCTAATAAAACGGCGAGACAGGCACTAATAAAACGGCAATAAACAACAAATACAATAAAAACGTCTTAAAAATGAATGAAACTAAAATGCCTGTACTAAAATCACAGTAAAAACCCCTATTAAAAGCCAAATTTAAAAACTACGCCAGGCCAGACGCATGGAATAGATGTGTTTTCAATGCCCGGCGGAAGAGGCGCAGGTCCGTGGTTGTACGTAGGTCGGGGGGGGGGGTAAGTCATTCCAGAGGGCGGGGGCAGCCACAGAGATATCAACATACATCAGCATATTGCCCCCAACAATCTGGGTCTTCTTTTTGCTGACTTCAGAAGGATGGAAGGGTGAGTCAAGCTTGAGCTGGTGAAAATTGAACTGCCGGCAGTCAGCAGAGTTCGCCTGTAAAACTGCATTCTAACCACTCTGCCAACAGAATTGGGACCATTTCTTATTATTATATAATCCCCTGGCCAGCTTGGCCAGTGTTTAAAATGAAAGGAATTCTAATCCTCCCAACATGAGGCTCAGCATGTTGGAGAAAAATGCCCCGATTCTACATCTCTTTCTCTTGACCCTTTTCTCTTTAATCAAATTCTTTTACATGTAATTTTCCTCAAATCTGCATTGTCTTGAATTTCCTAGGCCTGGGCTTATCAACTTTGACTTGATTCAAATTGTATCTGATATTATTTCAATTTGTACTTCAGGATTCAAGGGCAAAGTGATTCAATTTGTGCCACTCAGATTTGATTCAAAAATTATTTGACCAAAGGCTATAATAGGGAAGCATCCAAACCCCTGCAGCTGCTTCAGTTTTTAACAGAATGGGATGAAAATTATAAGGATGATAGATTCTTTAGAGAACGTTATAACCCTGCCAAGTTCTACCCAGATACCTTCATGTCTCTCACCGCAATAAATGAAATAGATCCACTGCACCGATTTTAAGGCAGAGATTACAAGGATGAAGAAAGCACATCAATTGTGCCGTACAATAGTTTAACAAGGAGCCAGAATTATTATGCTGATAAGTGCAGAAAGCATTATCATCTCTCATTGGCAAAGCTTGGTCTCGTTCTGGCAGGATTCAGAAGAATGACAATTCACTGGCCCATGTGGTACTATATAAATTTCCACATCCCCAGTGCGCATGTGCATGCCGGGAAGATGATCTTCTGGTTTCCGGCTTGTGCATTCCCAATGGTCAGCTAGTCTTCACATGTGCATGAACACCAGAAGCCTTGGAAGACCAGCTGGCTGGTGTGCATGCATGTGCTGGAAACCGGAAGAGCAGTTGGGCGGCTGCTCTTCTAGTTTCCGGCACTCCTGTGCATGTGAAGACCAGCTGGCTGGTGGGCCAGAACCCGAAAGATCAATGGGCAATGGCTTGCGTGCCTGGAGAGATAGCTCTGGGTGCCACTTCCAGCACACATGCCATAGGTTCACCATCATGGCTATAGAGGAAGAGATGGGCCAGAAAAAGGGTCACTTCCCAATCCTTAAACCATGTTTGAGATAAGTTCTCTAAATAGGTGTTTCTCATCCTTACATTCATTGTTAAGGCATTTTAACATATCTCAAATCAAGTGTAGAAAAATGACTTCACTCAAGACTGCACAATGTTGGTTTGAGTTCATCTTCAATTGAATTGAATCATACTTTTCTTGATAAGATCCAGCAAAAATATACCATTCAGAGAGAGGGGGGGGGAGTAAAGTTTAGACTTCAATGCTAGTCTTCGAGGTGAGAAAGTAAGGTGTTTACAATGTTAGCCTTGCACCCTAAATCAGCTATAATGTGTTGAGGGTTTAAAAGGGCATTTGCTGCTTGGTTGGCTACTTTCAAGAGCCTCCCCACCCCGCACATCTACCCATCATTCTCTATTGTATATTGTTTGCAACAATCTGAAAGTGCAAAAAAGGTATGAAGCCTGAAAATAGCTTTAAAAGCTTATGAAATATTTTTTTGAAACCACTGGATTGATTTCCTGTTTTGAAAGTGGCCCCCCTTTCAACTCAAGAATAGACTTCAATGGGGGAATTTAATTGAACCTTGCTCAACTTACTGTGCTCTGAAGCTTTGAACATCTATAATAAATATTGCTGGATCAGGAATACCCCAGACTTGACAATTACTTAAGTCACTTTCCTTTGGAGGGAAAAAGAAAGTGAAAGGAATGGTGAACTGCAATAGAAAGCGGACATTTTGTATTTTGTCTTATATTGAGCTCTTTTTTATAGCTAGTCTGCAAGATGTCCCTAATGTATGTTGATATTTGTATTCATAATGCCAACTGTTGCTATTTCTTCCTGTTTAGTTATCAGTTGTGCATTATTAATTTGATCTACCTATTTATCCACATATAAGCATCAGTAGGACAAAGCTGTGGTAAATTAGACTGAGATGGTTAAGCCAAGGTAATTTAAATTATATACTCAAGAAATTACTCCATATTTCATAGTTTTTACCATATGTATTCCAAAACTGCCTTCTCTTCTGAGTAACATATTTGCAACTTCTCATAAGAATGTAGACATGGACATCTATGTGTCCCCGGGCATTAAAACAAAACCATAATACAAAATTATTAGAAACAGCCATCACAGTTCTTCCCACATTCGTGCTGGGTGAAAAAAAAACCACAAAATAGTTTACATGTTAAGGTATAAAAGGCTTTTATCTTCCTTTCCAGAGAAGTAATTATGAAATAATCTGTTTTCTCACCAGTTGCAAATATCGACTGTGGTTTACCAGATTAACACATACTGAGATTTGAGGAGCAACTTTGCTGTTTTCCATTCTGGCAAGCATCCTAATAGAAATAAAATCAGGATTCACCTCCAAAAATGCTTGCTGCTTAGTTATCTCCCCATCCTAAGCAAAGTAAGTATGATTCGTTGGTGGAATAAATTTACTTTACTTTTTTACTTTACTTTTTATTTGATTTCTATACCGCCCTTCTCCCTTTCGGGACTCAGGGGCGCCAGAATAAAAATGATAATACAGAATTTAAAAACAGTATTAAAAGAAATATTAAACAATTGGCCGATATTTTAAATCCCAAACTAAAATCACTATTAAAAATCCCTTTAAAATTATGATAGCCCGGCAGCGCAAAATAGGTGCATCTTCAGGGCCCGAAGGAAGAGATGTAGGTCCAAGATTGTCCTTAGTTCAGGGGGTAGGTCATTCCAGAGGGCGGGAGCTGCCACAGAGAAGGCTCTCCCCCTGGGGGTCACCAGCCGGCATTGTTTAGCCGACGGCACCCTGAGGAGGCCCTCTCTGTGGGAGCGAACTGGACGGTGGGAGGTATTTGGTAGCAGGAGGCGGTCTTGCAGGTAACCAGGTCCCTTGCCATGGAGCGCTTTAAAGGTTACTAGTACCTTGAAGCGCACCCGGAAAGCCACTGGCAGCCATAAATATTCCATTTACCTGCAGAGCACTGGAAAAAAGAGAGAAGTGAAGGGGAAATAAGAAGGAAAAGAAAGGAAAGTAATATTAATTTTATTAGGCCTAATATTTGGGGTGTGCTAATTTTTTTAATAACACATGTGAGTCATAATAGAAAATGACGATTCTATTTGGAACCAGAAATTTTCCCATAGAAGACCATTCAACTATTACCTTGTCTATCAACCTTATTAATAGTCTAGCTAAAAATTTTAAATATTTTTCAAATAGTCTAGGAATCAGTTGTCCTAAATTATATGGCCAGGTTGTCTGGGTCACAGAATTAGAGACATTATTTTCCCATCTAGGGTCTCTTTTTTAACCTCCCTCCCTCCTCCTCTCCCTCTCCCTCTCTCTCTCTCTCTCTCTCTCTCTCTCTCTCTCTATGTATGTGTGTTTCCCCTTTCCTTCTCTATTTTTCGATCCTGATCTCTATGCAGAACAATATTAAATGGAAAGTTTTGTGAATCAAGCTATGCTCAGCCTGCCAAATATAACACCTTGTGTAAACCATGGATGAATGCCTGCCTGCCTAGCATCTCTGCTCTTCTAACTACACATGACAACACACAGAGGGATCCTTGTGATTCCTTGGCATTGATAGAAGAGATGAGACATTGGCTTCCTTTGCTGCTTTCTGTTCATTAACACTGATACTGTTAAGTTTTCAAAGGAAGAAGGGTCCAGACCCGGCTGATCCAACGGCTCTTTATTGCAACCAGCAATACAACACAACAGTAAGTACATTCGTACAAAAAGCGCGCGCCTTCGCTCTGACAGCTCCTTTTATACGAGCTGTCAGAACGCCGGCCAATAGGCGCGTCTCCCGCTTCGGCTGCAGCCAGTCGCGTCTTAGCCAATCAGACGCGACTGGCTGTTGCCGGGGAAATCAAGCGGGTGTCAGTACATAACACTCCTTTCCCCCCAGCGAGTACGCATGCGGGCCCATTAGCATACGTACTCGCTGAGGTAGGAGGGGCTACGCCGGCTCCGCCCCGAGCGTCTCAGAACGCCCGCAGGAGTCGATAGAGGAGGACGTGTCCGTGTGAGCTCCTCCCAGCCGGGGGTGTAGCTCCGGACTGCGTCATCGCGGCCTGGCAAAGTCCCGGAAGCCTCCGAATCAGGTAGGAGTGGGCGAGGGGGCGTGCCGGCCGGGTTTGAGGTGGAGTCAAGCCCCTGGCGTGCAGGGGATGGGTAGGCCGGGCCTGATAGGCTGTGGGCGGTGGAAGCCGGAGATGCTGGGGAACGGTTTGAAGCGAGCTTGGCGGGCCTGGGCTCCCCCAGGCAGGGCTGTTCATACGCCGTCAGCCCCGGGGCGAGTCCGGGGGTGGTGCCTTCTGTGTCCCGAGGTTCGGCCGGTCTCATAAGGTCGCTGAGCGGAATGTCGGTTGCCCCTTCCCTCTCGGCCGGCGGCCCGTGCAGTTCGTCCCGTGCTGGGTGGCGGCGCCTTAGTTGATCCACATGGCGCCGCCACTCGGATCCATCGGGTCGGCGAACCCTATAAGAGCACGGGCCGGTTAGTTCAGCAATGGTGGCAGGGACCCATCGGGGGTCGCCGGCAAAGTTCCTGGCATAGACGGCCTCGCCCACAGGGAAAAGACGGGGCAGGGGAACCCCCAGGTTGCACGGCTGCACCTCGTTGTAGAGCGGGTGCAGCCTGTCCAATTCAGTTCTCAGGCGGCGGCCCATCAGCAGTTCCGCGGGGCTTTTCCCTGACGCCGGGCAAGGCGTGGAATGCTGACCGAGGAGGTAAGCATCCACCCTTGCCTGCCAGTCCCCCCCCTCCAACCTGCCGAGGGCCTCCTTGGCCGAGCGAACGGCCCGTTCCGCCCGGCCATTGGCGGCGGGGTGGTCGGGGGCGGTAGGCGCGTGTCGGATCCCCAGGGAGGCCAGGAATTCCTGGAAGGTGGAGGAGTGAAACTGAGGGCCGTTGTCGGAGACGAGGGTGTCCGGCAACCCGTGCGTGGCAAAAAGGCGCCGAAGCGCACGCACGGTGCTCTCCGCAGTGGTAGAGGCCATGAGAATGACCTCTACCCAGCGGGAGTAGGCGTCCACCACCACCAGGAAGGACCGACCGTGAAAGGGGCCCGCGAAGTCGATGTGTATGCGGGCCCACGGTGACTTGGGGGCGTCCCAGGGACGGGAGGGGGTCGCCGGGGGGGCAGGGCGGGAGGCCTGGCATGCTTGGCAAGCGCCAACGAAAGCAGCCACCTCCTCGTCCATGCGTGGCCACCAGACATAGCTCCTGGCAAGTGCCTTCATGCGAGCTATGCCTGGGTGGGTGGCATGGAGGGCATCGAGTACCTGACGGCGCAGGGGCGGGGGAAGGATGACACGGTCCCCCCATAGCAAGCACCCGGAGTGGAGCGACAGCTCCAGCTGGCGGGCCTTGAACGGCCGAAATTCGGCGGGAAGGGCGGCCAGGGGCCACCCCCGCAAGACCCAGGCGGCGACCCGAGAGAGGACGGGGTCGGCTTTGGTGCGGGCGGCCACGTCCGAGGACGTGATGGGGAGTCTGGCGTCGGCCACAGACAGGACAGAGAGGGCCGGAACCGGCTCTCGGTCCGCTTGAGGGAGGGGGCAGCGGCTGAGGGCGTCCGCGTGCCCTAAGTGCTTGCCCGGACGGTAGAGCAGCGAGTACTCGTACGCTGCCAGGAACTCCGTCCAACGTGTCATCCTGGGCGAGAGGATGGGGGGGGTGGGCCGGTCACCGGCCAGAAGCCCAAGGAGCGGCTTGTGGTCAGTGAAAACGGCAAACGAGCGGCCGTACAGGTACTCGTGAAACCTTTTGATCCCGGAAACCACAGCCAGAGCCTCCTTATCGATCTGGCTGTAGTTCCGCTCCGCAGGAGTCAGCGTCCGGGAGTAAAAGGCAATGGGGGCCTCCGAGCCATCGGGCTGGACATGGCTCAGGACTGCCCCCAGGCCGAAAGGGGAGGCATCCGCCGCCAACGTCAGGGGCAGGTTGGCAGAATACTGCACCAGCACAGCCTCTGACGTCAGCAGCTCTTTGACAGCCGCGAACGCATGCGCCTCGCGGCTGCCCCAGCGCCAAACTGCCGAGCGATCGAGTAATCGATGCAGCGGCTCGGCAAGTGATGCCTTGTGGGGAATGAAGGGAGCATAGAAATTGAGCAGGCCGAGGAAAGCCTGCAGCTCCGTTTTGGAGCCGGGCATGGGGGCCTTATGGATGGCCTCGACCTTAGCAGGTGCGGGATGGATGCCCCGGGCATCGACGACGAAGCCCAGGAACTCCACCCGCGGCACAGCAAATTTACACTTGCTGAGCTTTAATTTGAGGCCCGCGCCCCTGAAAATACGGAGGACCTTCCGGAGTACTTCGGCGAGGTCTGACAGGCTGGCCGCAGCTATCAGGACATCGTCGAAGTACGGGACGACGCCCGGGAGCCCGTGGAGCAAACGCTCCATTAGGCTCTGGAAGATCCCCGGGGCCACGGAAACGCCGAATTGAAGGCGGCGACAACGGAAAGCTCCTCGGTGAGTGACGATGGTCTGCGCGTCAGCCGCATCGTCATCCACCGGCAACTGCTGGTAGGCCTGAGCCATATCCAGCTTCGCGAAGATGCAGCCCTGCCCCAAAGAATGGAGCAGGTGCTGCACCACGGGAACTGGATATGGGTTCGCCTGAAGCCCGCGGTTGATCGTCGACTTATAGTCGGCGCAGATGCGAATGGACCCGTCGGGCTTGATGGGGACCACAATGGGGGTCTCCCATTTCGCCTGGTCGACGGGCTCCAGTACGCCCTGCGCCACGAGACGATCAAGCTCCGCGTCAACTTTTGGCTTCAGCGCGAACGGCAGCCTGCGGGCCTTGAGCCGAATCGGGGCAACCTGAGGGTCAAGGTTGAGGGAGACAGGGGTGCCCCGGTAGGTGCCCAGAGACCCATCGAAAACGTCCTTGAACTCGGCCAGGACCGCCTCAACGGGCGGAACGGCGGGCACCTGGTGGACCCGCTGGATGGACAGGCCCAGGGCGGGAAACCAGTCGAGGCCGATGAGCGCGGAAAGTGGGCGCTCGACCACTAGAATGGGCAGGGGGCCAGCAAAACGGCCGTAGCTAACGCGGACCCGGTGCTGGCCCAGCACAGCAATGGGGCCGCCCTGGTAGTCCCGGAGCAAAACGTCCGGCCGAGACAGGTCCTCGGATCTAAGGCCGGGGCAGAGGGTCTTTAACTGCTGCCAGGAGATGAGGGACCGGGACGACCCCGAGTCAACCTCCATGGACAGGGTGTGGCCTTCTAAGGTCAGGGTGGTGGAAATGCGCCTACGGTGGTCCGCGGTGATGGGAACGGTGTCCCGGCCTTCCATCGTGGCGTAGCAGGCCGCTTCGGAGGCCTGGCGGCGGCCCTGGGGACGTCGGCCGTAGGTCGGGGCTGCAGGCGGAGTGGACATCGCAGGGCGAGGGGCTGCCTGGGGCACCTGGCGGGAGAGGTCAGCGCGGCAAGACCGGGCGATGTGGCCCCTCCTGCTGCACCGACGACAGATAGTGTCCTTGAAGGGGCACACGCTCCTAGCATGGGCGCCCCCACACCCCGCGCAGGCAGCCGACCCTTGGCGGGGAGGGGGCCTGGAGGCGCCGCGGCCAGAGGCCTGAAGACGCGCCACCCTGTCATAGATCTGGTCGTCGTCGTAAGGCTCCAGAGGGGCCAACTCGTCTATTAGGCAAGCCCGGGGAGATGGCACAGGGTTAGCATGCTGGCCCAGATATAGGTCAGAAGTGGCTTCCGCCAGCTCCGCGGCTCTGGCCTCTTCAATGGCCTGCTCCAGGGTGATGTCCGAGCGGGCCAGGAGCCTGCGGCGGAGCTTGATGTCTTTCAGGCCGGCGATGAGTTGCTCGAGCAGCGACTCATCCAGGAACGGGGCCGGAAAGTCACAGAGCAAGGCGGCGGCTCGTAGCGATTGGAGAAAGTCCGCAACCGATTGAGTCGGTTGCTGCCGACACTGCCGGAACGCGCAGCGGCGGGAAAATTTGGAGGGCGCCGGGGCGAAATGTGCCTTGAGGCGAGCCTGCAGGACCCCCCAGTCCAAGTCCTGTACCGCGGCAGGGGCGGCAATGTTCCGCGCCACGGCGAACACGGTGCGGCCTCTGCACCCGAGGAACAGGCCGAGGCGGCGGGCGGGGGTAATTTCCCCGTTGACGTCGGTCAGGAGGAAACAGTCGAATCTAGACAGGAAGGCATCCCAGGACTCCGCCGACGGGTCATATGTAGCGAATGGCGGAAGGTTAGCCATGAGGGCGAGCGCAGAGGCGAGCCCAGAGGGTGAGGAGAAACTTTTCTCCTGCACGGAGGGTGAACGTCTCTTCGTTCCCGCAGGGAGAAGAGTCACGGATAGGAGGATCGACGCCGGGCCCCAGTCCTCGTCGCCAGTGTTAAGTTTTCAAAGGAAGAAGGGTCCAGACCCGGCTGATCCAACGGCTCTTTATTGCAACCAGCAATACAACACAACAGTAAGTACATTCGTACAAAAAGCGCGCGCCTTCGCTCTGACAGCTCCTTTTATACGAGCTGTCAGAACGCCGGCCAATAGGCGCGTCTCCCGCTTCGGCTGCAGCCAGTCGCGTCTTAGCCAATCAGACGCGACTGGCTGTTGCCGGGGAAATCAAGCGGGTGTCAGTACATAACAGATACTGCTGAGAGAAGGTTCCTGGGATAAGAAGGTATCATTTCGCTTCCCAAGATGGCGAGACACCATCCAGAAATACATTCTTGACACCGAGAGCAAACCAGCCAAGCAAACAGGTTTCTAGGAGGTTTCTGGTGTAACTTCTTTTCTCAATTAGGCATCCTAATGGGCTAATGTGTGGCCCTCTAGATCAGGGGTGTCCAACTCAAGGCCTGGGGGCTGAATTGGGCCTATGGGATACATAGATCTGACCCACGGGGCTGCCTGGAAACAATGAAGGACCAGCCTGTGGTGCTTCCGCCAATGAAAATGGGTTCCTGAGCTCAGTTTCTGGCTGCCATGGCCTCCTGCAACCCTCTGCCAGTGAAAACGGAGCTCGGGAGGACCACACGTGGCCCTTTCAAGCTCCGTTTTCACTGGCAGAGGGTTGCAGGAGGCCTCAGCAGCCAAAAATGGAGCTTGGGAGTCTGTTTGCTCTGGCAGAGCGCTCGGACCACCAAAGGCACCCCAACAGGAGTGACGTGAAGCTGGCCACACACCCTGGCCACCACTACCCCGGAGGTCAAACACAACTCTGATGCAGGCCTCAATGAAATCGAGTTTGACATCCCTGCTCTAGATGGTCCTCTGGGATTTTGGGCCTATCTTGCATGTGGCTTTTTTCCTTCCATCAACCAAGAGGAAAGAAATTTCAGGATAAAAGGGAGGTGTCCCTTTGGAACATATCTTTGCCGGCATTAGACTGGCCTTCACTTTGAAACTCTTTTGCAGGACCCTGAAGTCCTGGTTTTACCCCAAAGCAGTCGAATGGAGCCCATTGTGTGGCTTATTTGACTATTGTTGATGTGGATGTGGGACGTGTGTTGTTTTTACTCTTTGTTTATTGGGCTTTGATTTTTGTAAGCTGCCTAGAGTCACTGAAAGCCGTATAAATTCTCTAAATAAATAAAAATAAGAGTTGGGAATTGCTGGGGTAAGGCTATGCAAACTGGGAAGTGGTGTACTTTTTCAAGCTGCATCTTAATCCAGTTCTCTGGGTAGGGGGGAGAAAAAATCTTATTGCAATCAAAAGCTATGCTTTTAATGAAATTCTAATTAAGGTTGCAGCTGGAGGATCAGTTCTATTCCTTCTACTCTTCCTTTTACCACAAAACATAACCCAAAAAGCTTTGAATAAGCTATTTGCTTTGCAAGGTAAAGCTGGAGACCAACAAAAAGCATGATCCAAACGTAATCACGCTGAAGTCCAATAGGTTGCATTGAGAAAAACAAGCTAATCTTGCCTAATGAACCATAGAATGTTGTTTTTAAGCAGGGATGTTTTAGGGGGTGGGGGGTTTGGTACTGAGCTCACTTGACTTTGCACAGATATTTTGCAGAATTTTATGCTGCTGAGAAGAATAGTTTACCTAGAATATATGTTGTCCCAGAGTCTTTAGTACTTATTTTAGCATTGTATTTCAAGGATCCATGCTATGGATTTGAGCCCATCTTAGTTAATGTATAAGTTAATCAGAGGTGGTATTCAGCAGGTTCTGACCAGTTCTGGAGAACTGGTAGCGGAACTTATGAGTAGTTCGGAGAACCAGTAAATACCACCTCTGACTGGTCCCGCCTCCATCTATTCTCTGCCTCCTGAGTCCCAACTGATCAGGAGGAAATGAGGATTTGCAGTATCCTTCTCCTGCCATGCTCACCAAGTCATGCCCATCAAGCCACACTCACAGAACCGGTAGTAAAAAATTTTTGAATCCCACTACTGAAGTTAATGTATGAGCTAAAGTAGAACTCAGAAGTATGTATAATTCAAAAGTATGCCTAACAATCAAATGTTTGTTCAACTTAATTTTATACTATGTATAATTAAATGTTGCCCAACGTTGCACTTAAAATTCCAAATATCTGGTATTCCTTTGGCTGTAGTAGGGTTACCATACCTGGGATGCAAAAGAAACCCCCGACAACCACTAGATTGGCAAAAAAGAAACTTTTCAGTATTTATTTCTGATTTTTTTTAGTAGATATCTGGATATCAGTGTATATCTGTTGGCCTTAGGTATATCCTTATATCAGCTTTCTGAAAATAAATTTTAAAAAATTATATTGGCTATCTTACTGGAACTAAATTCAAATAAAACCTATAATACCTGGGTATTTGCGAGACCGCCTCCTACCACTTACCTCCCTCCGTCCTGTCCACTCGCACAGGGAGGGTCTCCTCAGGGTGCCGTCTGCTGGCCAATGCTGGCTGGCAGCCCCCAGGGGAAGGGCCTTCTCTGTGGCGGGGCCGGCTCTCTGGAACGACCTACCCCCCAATATTCGTACCATCATGGACCTGCGCCTCTTCCGCCGGGAGCTTAAAACTTACTTTTTTCATCTGGCTGGCCTGGCTTAGATGTTAATAACGAATTGTAGGGATTTTAGTAAGGGATTTTAGATGGGTTTTAAAGATGTTTTTAGCATGGGTTTTAAATTAATATATTTTTATTGTATTTATATTGTATTTTTGTATTGTTTTTAATATTTACCTGTGCACCGCCCTGAGTTCCTTTGGGGAGATAGGGCGGTATACAAATCCAAGAATAAATAAATAAATAAATAGATAAGTAATATAATAATAATAATAATAACAACAACAACAACAACAACAACAACAACAACAACAATAATAATAATAATAATATCCATTAAAAGAATAGATTAATTAAGAAATTCCATAAACGGATTAAAACTGGGTAAAAAATAGAAATATAATACACTGGAATATTATTGAATATTATGAATTAATCTCAACTTCAATATATTGAAATTAATTAATGGAGAATTAATTAAATTAATGAAATTAATTGCAAATAATATGCAATAAGGAAATTAAGAGACCAGAATTACTTTTACCTTGGCTTTATTAACATTATAAATAGGACCCAAACTATACCAGGTAAGATGGACTTGCCAATTCCAAATTCTTATGGTAAAATCTTGCAGCCATAAAATTGACGATAGAACCAAGATCTATTCATTAATTATATTATCTTTAATTGCCATGTATATATGCACACATCTGTGTACGTTTGTTACTTCTCCAACTTCTGCCTAAGACAAGGATTGGCATTCTACACAATCAAAGACCAATCATAGCCATTATTTCTTGTCTTTATTGTGTCATTGCATTTTTAACACAATATTAATCTTACAGAAACAATTCTGTATGCTTTGAGTGTTGGGCTTTGGGGAACAATTGAAAGGAACACATTATTGTTTATTGTATTATGTAGTAATGCATTTGTATGTGGTGTTAGCCATCCAGAGCAGTGGTGGGATTCAAATTTTTTTACTACTGGTTCTGTGGTTCTGGTTCTGGCTTGGTGGGTGGCTTGGAAGGATACTGTAAAATCTCCATTCCCTCCCCACTCCAGGGAAAGGTTACTGCAAAATCCTCATTTCCTCCTGATCAGCTGGGACTCGGGAGGCAGAGAATAGATGGGGGCTGGGCCAGTCAGAGGTGGTATTTACCAGTTCTCCAAACTACTCAAAATTTCCAATACCGGTTCTCCAGAACTGGTCAGAACCTGCTGAAAACCCTGAGTCAGAGTTGCTTTGGGTTGTCGTATAAATTGAACAAATAAATAAACAGCATTTCAGAAGCCAGCCATGTGCCCACATTTTACTACACTTGTTCAAACTTTCGTAGACATTTCCGCATTCCTTACCTTGGGAAAATAGTCTAGAAAAATCACCCTCCCACATCTTAAAACATTTCTAAATATAAACTGGTATTTATAAGAAGCCTAGCTGATTTGCTTCGAAAGACAAAAGGAAAAATAGGCCTTATAAAGGGTTACCTTTTCTTACTGCTTTTTATATTTGAAGGGAAGTGAAAAGACATCCTGACAGTTATATCCTCGCTAAATACATGGTACTAAATCCAGATTTCTTTTCTCTTTGTACTTTGGCTTGTGGGGTTTGGGGTGTGTGGGTTGTGTTTTTTTTTAATATATGCAAAAGAGTGAGAACACAGCAGCAGGCTTGTCATTCCTGTGGGAGATGGAAAAGGAGCATCTCCTGCCTGGTTGGTGGAGAAGGGGACCTGCTTAAGCAAATGGCACCGAGCCCAGCTTTCTTGGAACTAGCAGACGAACAGCAGGGTTGCCAAAAGGATGCACAATAACAAGCTCCAATCTACACAACACCTGGCCTATACAAACCAGGTCATTATGAACCTGATCCAACCTGTCATTCACCTTGGCGTGCTATTCCCATATTGGTTTGCAAAACTTTTCCATAAAAGATGAGGGTCTCCTTGGCCTTATTCACAGTCCTCACTTTCAAGTTTTTGTCGATTTTTACTTGAGCACCACTTGGGAGGCTCCGCAACGTCCCAGGAGACAATGGGAGCAGGAATGAAGAAATGCAGCATCTGAATGTTAGATGAGGCAGGAGAAGAACCGGAGGCTGCCTGGGAATTGAGAAGCACTCCACTGTCCATACGAGGTTAAGTATTCCATTTTTTTAAACAGATGCTATGCTCTTCCAAATATCTTCAATGAACTTTTAAACAAACAGGCCCCTGCATATGTACTTGAGAACAAGCTCTTGAAATTACAGTTGACCAATGCTCAAGCATTGACAATACAGATAATCCCCTGGTTACAAGTGTTCCCTTAGTAAGCGTTCGAAGTTATGAGATAAGTGCCCCCTAGCATTTGCCAACAATGCCTGAAACTACGAATCTTGTAGCACCATGGCAGTTGTTCACCCTTACGAACAACCACAGAGGCTCTGCAACATTTGTCTTGCACATTGCCAGCTGAAATGGAGCTCCTGAGGGATGGATCCACCCCTCAGAAGCCCCATTCAGCCATCCAGAGGCTTCATTTTGGTCTGCAATGGGCCGTGGGAGGCCTGTGGAGGGCCAAACGGAGTGTCAGAGGGTCAGATCTGGGCCCCAGAGTCTCAATTTCAGCCTGCAATGGGGCTGGGGAAGCCCACAGAGGGTCCAACGGAACTGCAGAGGGGCACACATCACTAAGAGGCTGGAGAGGACACTGCTTGCTTGATCTTCACAAGGTAAGGTTGCGGCAGGTTGGGGGGAAGCAATTGTGTGGAGTATGGGGTGTTTCAATGGGTCGGGGAAACCTAGGGTGTTCTTAGGCAGGTGGCCTGTTCCATAAGTACCATCCCCCCATGGCCTTCCCCACCCTGAAATACCTCAAGTGCACTTAATGAGCATCACATTCAATTAGCAGATGCATGGGCGAAAGGAGGGAGTGATCTCGTTCAAGGTATGAGATTCACTCCCACTCATCTTTGAGTTACGAATGGAATGGGCAGGCTCCATTACATTTGTAACTCAAGGACTACCTGTATAAGAATGGGGAAGGCTTGGCAAGTATATAAGATGACTTGGGGTGCTCCCAAAATTGCATCTGTAACACAGATGTATAACTCTATGGAAAATATGCTAACACCACATTTATGGTCAGATATGGAATATGGATGCATACTGCAGTTTAATTGACCAGGTGATTCTTAGCAGCGGATCTACTAAGCAGCTCTTCCCTGTTTATCTGTTGTTAGTCCATCAACTGAGAGCCATTAGAGATCAGCTGCTTTCTCAGAGAAAAAAATTCTGGACCTTCAAAACTGACATACACTCAATCGGTACAACCTGCGCACTGCATCATTCTATTGCATGAAATCAAAAGAAGTTGCTAGTCTGCTCAGATAATTGGTTAAATGAGATATTGTGGGTAATTTTCTATATTTCATTCATTATAGTAGCATCTCATGGTTTCCCTGTGTTACCGCTACATGAATAAATTATCAATCCATTTCCTTAGAAAAAAAGTGGGCAAAATCTTGATTTGATGGACTAATGGGAGGAGGGATAATTAGACCGGAATATCTTTCCACCTGATGCCTTATTGACATTTCCCAAATCCTGAACTGAGAATTGGGTGTGAATTATTTGAAAGGAATTCCCCGTAGAAAATGTAAAAAATAGTGCCACATAGAAAAATGATTCTCTCTCCCCACAACTTACCTTCCACCTTAACCAATTCTCTCCCCTTTTTTTTTTCCAAACTAAGTTTCTCTTTCTCCTTTGTTCTTTGTGCAAAAGATAAGCTGTGCTCAGTACTTCCTTTTTGCATTTGTGCATATATCTGAAACTGTATCTTTCAACTTCTTGCTTTCTTTGCTCCTGCAAGAAGCTTTGATCATACATTCTCCACTTTTCTTTGAATTCATCCTTTCTCTTGTGGAATATGAATATATTAAGTTCCCCGCAGACTAATAACTGCTGAAGATCTCTGTGGTAGCCTGCAGACAGTTAATAATTACTTTTGAATACCAAGTGATTATTTCATTGTCCTGTATGCCATTAGCCCAAATATTATTGAATAATTTGTACAGCTTGCACATTAATTATAGTTTCATTTTTAGGTTCCTCTAAATGTTCACTATTCTGTACTGGGAGACCATGCTGGACCAGATCAATTTTGTCCAGCATTTTGTGTCACAAGTGGTTAACTGGCTATACGTGGTAAGATCACAAGCCGGGGGCTGGAGGGTGATACATACCCTTGAACCATTGTTTCTAGCATGTCTGTGTGTCAAGAAGAGCCATCACTAATAGCCTAATCATTCATGTACATGTCAGTCTTCTTTTAAAACCATCCAACTAGCTTCTGTGACTATAACTGCTAACAACAAATTCCAGTTTAACTATGCACAGTGATGTGAAAAGGTATTTCCTGTTCTCAATCCTGAATCTCCTTGCATTTTGTCTTAAGAAATAAACTCAATTTTTAACATTGGGAAAGGAGAAATTTTTTTTGGAAACTAGGTGTTTCCATATTAGCTGTCATCCATTATTTTATTATATCTGTCATCTCTCTCCTTGCCCTCTTTTGTCCCAACCTAAAGAGACTCAATTGTCATTCTAGCTTTGTCACAGCCTTCTTTACAGGCACTGATTAGTACACTGATACTGTACCCTATATTTAAATATTCATGAAATTAATATACAGAATGCATTATATCAGATAAAACTGTACAAAAGCTGTATACGTTGGGCCACTCTGTGTAAGTTTGGAGACATCGGCTACTCACCCACTTTAATTAAGATCTTTTGAAAACTATGAGATTTTTTTTAAAAAAATCTATACTTAATTAAAACAGATAACACATTTTGTACAAAAAAATGGAGAAAAACTGAAATGCTTGTTTTTTCATTCCTAAGCCTTCTTCATATTTTAGTAACATCCTTTTAATGCATTATTCACTCATGTTTTTGCTATGCCATAGTAATACTATACAAAAAGAAGAAGCTTGAAGCCAAATATTTGTCATATGAAGTACAGGTAGTTCTCAACTTATAATGCCTCTTTTGGTGACTATTCAAGGCTACAGTGAAAAAAGTGATTTATGACCATTTTTCACACTTACAACCATTGCGGCACCCCCCATGGTCATATGATCAAAATTCAGGCACTTGGCAACTGGCATGTATTTATGACGATTAAAGTATCCCAGGGTCATATTTTGTGACCTTCTGACAAGCAAAAGTCAATGGGGAGGCCAGATTCACTTAACAACTGTGTTACTAACTTAAAAGCTGCAGTGATGAACTGTTGCAAGAAAGTTGTAAAATGGATCAAAATTCACTTAAAGGCAACAGAAATGTTAGGCTTAACTGTGATTGTAAATCAAGGACTACCTGGACATTGCAAATAAAGGTGAAATTCCTTTGGGTTTTCTTGTACCTGCTTTTCTTTTGATTTAATATTTCTGGAACCCCTTCCCAAATCCTCAGCATACTATGCAAAGTACTCTTAGGAAAAGAGTACTTAGAAAGTACTCTATGCATGAATCACAAGCAACATACAATAACTTTCTTCTCATAACCTGGCTGCACCTGTGTGAACTGCTTACTTTGGGCAATTGACAAGTTCAGAAATATTATGAGTCATTCTAGCAGCTCAATCAATCAATTTGGAGATTGCATCACCATGAATACAATACAATAGCTCGCCATGTAATTGCTTTAATTTCCTTTTTCTATCCAGCCACTGCTCACCTACCTGCAGAGACCTGTAATAATGCCTCCAATGTAACATTTTGAATGGAATGTAATGAAAGGATTGGGCCTGGGATTTAGATTGCATTTCTGAAATAATGGGGAAAGATACAAATAACAACATGTGGTTTAATACTCCAGACAGCTTACTTTCCCCCAAGAAAAGCAGCACTTCCGTTCTCTCAGAGCTATCTTGATTAAATCAACCAGTACCTCAAAGTAAGAGAAGGGGTCACACACGCTATGGCAGTGATGGCGAACCTTTTTCGCCTTGGGTGCCAAAACCACACACGCTCACGCTATTGTGTGCGCTCATGTGCCCACACCCACAATGTAATGCCTCCCATGCTGTGTCCCCTGAGAATGCACGCGTGACACCCCCTGCTGCCCTGCGCATGTGCACACGGCTTTTTTGGAGCCTGGGGAGGGCAAAAAAAGGCCCAACACACAAACCGGAAGTTCAGGAATGGACTTCCAGGTTGCCCGTTGGGTCATTTTTCTCCCTCTGGAGGCTTTAGGAGGGCAAAAAATGGCCGAAAATCAAGGCCAAAAATCAGCTGGCCAGCACGCACATGTGCGCTGGAGCTGACAGAGCAACGCCTTGCATGCCCTCAGAAATGGCTTCGCGTGCCACCTGTGGCACCCGTGCCATAGGTTCACCATCACGGTGCTATGGTGCTGGTATGGAGAGCTATTATTTTAAATTTGAATGAAGGTCTTTTCATCAGCCCCCTATATTCTCATGTAGCTCAAGAGTGCCTCCTTGAGGGTTTGGAAAGTTTTAGGAATTATTTTGTTTGGCACCTACAGTGTTCATGATTAAGTCAGGATCTTTTTATTTTTATTTTGTAAGAGGCAGGACCCTTGTAAAAATAAATATCATGGGATTGCTAAGTACTTAACAGTCCCATAAACTGTATATCTTACTACATTGCTCAAATGAAATCATCAAAGCCTTCCATGCAAATATTTATTTATTTGTTTATTTTATTTATTTTGTCAAACATGTACAAGATAACAGGTGTAAGTATAAGCATGGACATGAACACAGGAAATGAGTACAAATAAATGGGTAGGACAGGATACTCATTTGTATCTATTGTTTGCCCGTGTATTATTGATATCTGCAGATTGACTTTCAGGACTGTGCATGTACTGTATTGAATGGCCTCGGTTAATGCATTGGAGTGAGTGCTCATCAAGTGATCCCTTCTGATAGTATGTCTCTGAGAAGGCTGAAGAATTTTATTTGTGCATGTGAGTACTTTTCAGAGTAGGAATCTGACCTGAGCAATAGTTAAGTGAAGCAGGTTGTACAACAGAAAAAACATCAATTGGAAGCTGTCCAGAGTCACTTTGCAAATGAAATGGGTGGCATATAAATTTAACAAACAAATAAATAAATAAAATATTCCATTTACAGGAAGCACATTCCATGGATAAGCAAAGCCTAGCACAATTCTGCATCCTACCATATGGAATGCCAAGAGCATGTATGCCATTCATGTGTCTAGGGAAAAAAAGACAAAGAAAGTGACCTGAGATTAGGAATCTCTGAAACAAAGAACATCTTACTGATGCCTAGACTTCAACTTCTAGAATTCTCCAGCAAGCATGGATGGCTAGGGAATTCTGGGAGTTGAAGTCCAGACTTCTTAAATTTGCCAAGGTTGAGAAACACTGATTCAGTGTGATAAACAAACAGGGAATATAAAATAAATCTTTTCCTACTTACACTGTGCTGCCCCCTTGTGGTCAGGAGGTCATATAAGATGCTGAGAAGCAAGTGCCATTGAATTGGCACCTCTAGCATCCTCACTGGTAAAATTAGTGATGCAATGCATAGTTCTAATGTCAATTTTCATGACCTGATGGGAATAATAGAAGGGGTTTTGCATTCATTCTCTTTTACAAATATAGATCCTAGAGTTTTCAGAGGAAGGTATATTGGAAAGTAAAAACTTCTAGAGCAGTGTTGGCAAACCTTTTCGGCACCAAGTGCCAAAATGGGAGCACTCATGTGCCCAGGGGAGCACTGGAAATTGGAAGAACAGCTCCCTGATGTGCATGCTCATGCCAGGAACCTGGTCTTCTGGTTTCTGGCATGCATGCAAGCGTGAAGACCAGCTGGCTGGTGTGCATGCACGCGCCAGAAATCAAAAGCTCACCTTCCTGGCGCACGCATGCACAACAGGGAGCTGCTCTTCTGCTTTCTGGCACTCCCACACATGCAAAAACCAGCTGGCCAGAACCTGGAAGGCACCAGGCAACAGCTGGCGTGCCCAGAGAGAGGGCTCTGTGTGCCACTTCCGGCACGCGTGCCATAGGTTGCCCATCACGGTTCTAGAGAATGGATCTCTTTGTGAATCCAGTTTAGCTGATCCAGTTAAACAGCTGAGAGATATTTTCAACTATAGGCTGCTTTAGAGAGGCACATATAAATTTTAAAAATCACAATGGAGGGAATGGTAGAAAACTAGGACTAGATCAACAGGATACTGGATGGGGGAATCAGGTAAAGAATTCTTGTAGGTATTAGAAAGCCAAGAGACACAGAGAGGAATCTTGGCTATGGCAATTCTTGTGAAAAAGCTAAACTGCTCTCTCAAAATCCTGCCTGAATTTTACTTTAGTGAATGAAAGCTTGAACAGAGAAGAAACAATTTGCCTTTAAGAATGGAAAATGGTAGAAGACATCAGTCTGTTTTGTTACTGTAACTAGAGTACCATCTGAAAATATTTTATATTTCTGTGTATGTTTATCTACCACCACCACCCCTCGAAAAAGAGGAATGTTTTAAAAAAATCGCTTCTTATAGGGCCATCGTTTGCCTGCATTGCTTTATCAAGGGTTGGAAAATCAAACATGTGCTTTAATTTCTTGAGCAAAAAATAGCGACGGTGAATTGCGGGCTTGAAAATAAGTAGATCCGCCCAGCCATAAGAAGAGAGGAAAAAGGAAATTCTTTGAGAGTCTGAATATGTAGCATACAAGTCAGAGCAGCAGCAAGATGAAAGGAGCATCATGCCAGGCACTGGATAGAAATGTAAGCAAACAAAAATCATATTGAGAAAAGAGGAGGAAAAAACTCTCCATCCACATTTATTCCTGATACATACCCAGAGCAGGAGATGTGTGGGACAACTGCTGTAAATTATAGCTGGCCAGCACTTTTGTATTTTATTTTCTATTTTCAACTCTTTTATATTTTTATAAGCATATGAAGAAGCCGAAAAGCAGTTTTCTGATAGCAGATTTCCTTGATATTTGCAATGCAGCAGACCACATTATTGGGCAAATAGCAGTCAGACTCTGCAAGCAAACAGACTTGGGTAGTCTTGGATTTGTTATACAAATGTGAGACTTACTTCAGAAGCCAATGTAAGAAGTTACCACCCACCCCTCTCCTAGAAGAATGAAATATTTCAGGAAATATTAAAAAGGCAGAATATTATACCTCCCTGGATCAGAAAAGGAGAAACCCGATCTTGGGAAGCAGCCCCCACCTTTGTCAATAGCCCCAGAAAGAGTGGGCCATCCTATCTGCAAAACAAAAGACCTTCAGCCTCAGAGTGATAGGATTAGCTCTTACTCAAGATCTAAACCTGGACGAACCCTTTCAGAACACAAGCCTTTTCATTACATCATCACCCTCCAAGTTTCCACCAAACCTGGGAGCTCAGACAAAGTTAGCTATGACCCTTGCATAGCCTCATGGGAGTCCGACAGAAGCCAAGAGAATACATGCCCTTGCCACAGGAACAGGAAGCTCAAGGGCAAGGCCCAAGAGAGGATATAAATAACACTCACTCTCCACTCCATGTGGTCAGCTGCCCAGGACTTCAAACCCATATGGTCCTGTCCCTCAATAAACCATCTTTCCAATCAGCCTCCATGTTTCCAGTGTTTTTCTCCCCACTTGGAACTGAACCCAGATGGACACTTCTTCCAACACCAAGATTTTAGGTTATGCCCTCTGCAACAAACTCTGCATGCTTTGCAGAGCTGCTTTTAAAATAACTGCTTACGATAATTTATTTGTTTATTTATTTTATTCATTCATTCATTTAATTATTTTATTTTATTTTATTTTATTTATTCATTCATTTATTTAATTTGTTTGCTGCCCATTCTCTGTGAGGAGACTCTGAGTGGCCTTCAACATAATCTTTCCTCCATACATTTCTATGTTATTTTTTATTTTATTTATACCTCACCTTTATTATTTTTACAAATAATTCAAGGCTGGAAACATATCCAATGCATCTTCCTCCTCCTATTTTCCCCACCACAACAACTCTGTGAGGTGGGATATGTTGTGAGAGAGTGACAGGCTCAAGGTGACTCAAGCAAACTTTCCTGGTTTTAGCCTCTTTAACCACTAGATCAGACTGGCTCTATTATTATTCCACATATTAATACATATGTTGTGTATTGATATGTGGATCATTGTGGTTTTGCTAGGTTCTGTGCCTCTGGTTTTAGAAGCATTTAGAAAATGTTTTGTTTTTTTATTTGTTTCTTGGAAATAGACCCAATACAGAGATGACCCTTCCAGGGGTGGGCTGCTGGGGGTTCAGGAGAACTTGTAGCTAAGATTCTGTGCAGTTTGGAGAACCCCCAAATCTCACTCCTGGCTGGCCCCACCTCACCCACCCTACCCTGCCCCTCCAAGGAGTCCCCATGCAGCCCATTTTGAATGCATTTAGGTGTAGGGTGCCCACGGAGGCTTGGGGAGGGTGAAAAATGGCCCTACCGGAAGTTTGGAAAGGCCAGAAACTGGCCTGTTACCAGCCTTCAAAGCCTGGGTAGGCTATTTTCGCCTTCACAAAGGCTGGCGGAAAACCTCCGGAGCCTGGGGAGGGCAAAATTGCCCCACCCCACTGTGGTGCAGGAGGCCGACTAAGCCACACCCACCATGGCAACCCTGACCCAGCAGCCAGGCAGAGAGCCTCTTCCTAAAAAATTTGAAGCCCACCCCTGCCCTTGGCAATAGAGTTTAGGAGTCTTCAAGTCCAACTGTTTCAACTGATGGCCAGCATTTTCTGGAAGTTTGATGGTGGTGGGGATAGGTTGAAGGACAGTACAAAGTCCTTACCAGCTAAGGACGTGGACTTCCAAGAGATTTTAATTAAACTACACATAACTGCAATGGTTAAAAAGCACCAATGAGATTCCAATCATTGGCTCCAGTGTGGAAACAGAAATAAAGGGTTAAAAAAATGACCCTATTCATTTAGATTTGGCTCAGAGAAGTGACAGCTTTTAGAGATTTTTTTTAATGCTACAATTTTTCAGCTGTTTTTGTGTTAATCCCTTCAGAATGCGGCATTTATCAGCTACCACATAGGTGTTAAGTGCTCTGTTCCAAGAGGATTAGTGCTTTCTCCCTCTGCTGCTCTTCTGTTAAAGGAAAAAGATGCCCCCATGAAGGATGGCTACATAACAAACCTTTACCTTCTTGTTTGTAGTTACTGTGGCTAGGAAATGCACTTAATGTGGATTTAATTCTGTTCCTTCTCTATATATCAAACAGAGGAATGCTCTTCATAGGTGCTGCTATGTCTTCTGAAAGAAGAGGATTCCTCTCCTCCCTCTGGGCGAAGAAAGCATTTTCAAGGCACAATACCTTTTACTAGTATTGTTCATAACACACGGCGTTCAATGTGTCTGAAGTGGGTTCAGCGCGCCCCCCAAAAGATCCTGTTTGCACTCAGCGGTGCTTCTAAATCCAGCCTCCTTTGTACGGACTCAAGGAATTGTTGGTAGCGATGAATGCATTATTATAAAAGCCTAGCTATACAGTAATCTTTTAAAGGACAGGAATAATCTGGTTGTCCCTAACAAGAATGCACGTACTGTCTTTGAAGATTTCTTAGAATTCTAATTCTGTAAAATACAGCTGCCTAGTTCCTGACTCAATCTGGCCGAAAGGAACGTGCCTTGTCAGTTTTGAAAGAATTTCATGGGCTTTGATCTGTTTCTGATTACAATTCAAATGTTCCTGGTGCATATCAAGAACTCTTAATTTAAGCTTCATAAAAACCTGACCCTGGCAACTCTGCTCAGAAGTCTTTTCAAAGACATTTGGAAGGCTTCGTATGTTCAGCCCTTGTCTAGGCAACCAGTACATGTAGACCACTTATCAAGTTTCAAGTCATTTTTTTTGATTGCCTCAAAGTCCCTCCAACCATAAATGCTAAAACTGATTGCGCAATTGTCTTGTCTTTTTGAGATTGAAAAACAGGTTAAAATTGCCAGCTCAATAATAAAACATATCAATTAAAATAATTCATAGAAAAACCCAGATCCTCCTCCTGATTTAGGTTATATCTGTTGATACAAACAATGTCATGATTTCCCCCCCATCTTTCTAAAAAAGTGATCGTGGAAGCTCCAGGTGGAAAGAAGACAAGCCCCTTTAAAGTATCTAACTCCTTTGCTTTCAGATCCAATTTTTGGGTTTTCTGAGGAGCTCAGGGTGAAGAAGGATGCCGGGATGCCAGATTGCAAGGACAATAGTAGAGTAAGGAAAATTGAATTGAAATGGAATCTGTTTGGATGCCTACCTCCTGATGGCAGCAGGAGAATCAGTTGGCAGCAATCATAGTTTGCTGTTACCAGTAAAGAATTGGCTGGTTTTCTTTTCGTTACAGAAAGGGTAGACACCTTGAGGTTGTAATAAGTTTGAAAAACATTTTTCCTCATGAAAGCATTATATGAGTTAACTTGTGGTTGCAGCTGGTTTGTGTTTTCTTGAATGAATGAGCTACATTTTGTTTAATTTGAGGTTATGGACAAATCGTTTATATAAGTGAGGCCAGTTGTTCCCTTCTTATCTATCCTGGATAGTAAAAGCTGTTGGGCAGGAAAGTAGATTCAGGTTTGTTTTGATCTCCCTTGGATGATCTGTGCTGGAAACTCTACAAGTGGATTGCATCACTGCTCAACCATTCAACAGCATTTAATATTGATTAATATTCTTCTACATACTGAAATATTAATATTTGAAATATTGGAATATACTGCAATATTTGGGTAATGTAATGTGGAGGCGCGCCATTTCCAATGGATCTCAGTTCTTTCAGGTAGAATATTTTCACAAGTCATGCCAGAGGACTATGGAGTAACATGGGGCTACATTCATCCCTCTTTTTCTTTGACATTTACAGCTAGGAAAGGTAACTGCAATGTATAGGTTGGATGTCTTCATTTTTTTAATGCATTTATCTGACCTACAGATCCAAAGAGGACCATCCTATGATGTTCTCAATTTCAGCTTAGGTATTTTTTCCAGAGTTTAGGGTCCCCCCACCCCATGCATAGACAGGGGGTTTCATCCAGAATATGAAGCAGCACCAAAGTTTATTAACATATATCGCACTGCCCTGTCTCCTGAGCTCCATTCTGCTTCAGCACTATTTTAATATGGGGAATTTTAAAGAAAAATGATTAGTGGAAAGTCTCCTGATGTCACCTTCAGGAAGACAAAAAAGAGGAGCTGCAAACCATTCTCCCTAATAATCAGGCAAGTTTTGAGAGGCTTGGAGGACAATCAGTCAAACCTTGAGAGTGAGCTACTTAATCTATGCTGTGTAGTTCTCCCTAGCAAAATGGTAAATCTATTTTTTTTACTAGTCAGAACTGGCCATTCCAGAGATCAGATGCAGCCCTACCAGGCATAATCTACCATCACTGTGGGTCAGGTGTAGCAATCTTGATTTACAAATATCTATATGCCAGGTAAAAAAAGAGGCCATTACTTGTTTTGTTTTGGAAACACCCAAACCCAATAAGCAGTGTATCGTGGGTGAGGGGAGTTGGCTGAAAAAACCCCTTTCCCAGTGGCTTGTATAGGAGGGAAGAGACGTACGGTAGCTCTTTAGTAAATAGTTCTCTGATATCAAGGGACTTAAGAGCCAACCACTTCTTGTCCCACTTCTACCTCACCTATTTCTTTTGCTCCAGGTTGAAGAACTGTTGCCCAAAGAACTACTTCCTGTTTTTTTCCTCCCACTTCTCTGACCATTCTTCTAAGCCAGAGGTGTCAAACTCTTGTTGTCTTGTTGTGTGATGTATTGGGATTTCCCCCCCCTTTGCTAAACTGGGTGTGGGCCAGGAGTTCGACAGCTCTGTTCTAAGCCCTGGTCGTAGAGAAGGGAAAAGATGGATCAAATTCAGTGGGATAGAAGAAGGGGAAGTTAGAGAGATTTTTTGTGTGCAAGCAGAAGACACAGGGAGAGAAGGGGTCTTTTTTGGCACAAGACAGAGACAATTTTGAAAGAAATTCTTCATTACCAAAAGCAGAATGGTTCTAGAAAAATGGACCAGGAAAGGAAAGTGTGATCAATAGGAGCCAGACAGAATCCCTACCCATCCATCAACAGAATTGGTTCAGGTCAGTGGGAGGATTCAAAAATTTTTACTACCGGTTCTGGGGTATGGCTTGGTGAGTGTGGTGTGACTTGGTGGGTGTGGCTTGGTTGGTGTAGCTTGGTTGGTGTAGCTTGGTGGGCGTGGCAGGGGAAGGATACTGTTAAATCCCCATTCCCTCCCCACTCCTAGGGGAAGGATACTGCAAAATCTTCTACCGGTTCTCCAGAACTGGTCCGAACCTGCTGAATGCCACCTCTGGTTCAGGTGTATTTTACATCATTCATATGTCAAGAAGGAAAATATTAATTTTGGCCTGGAAGAGCAAAATTTGAATGCTGCATTTGTCTCATCCCAGCTGCCTCTGCTGTAGGCTAGGGGGAAGACAAGGGAGAAGTCATTAGGTTACAATCTAATGTGGTGGAATCACTGGCTAAAGAAGAAGGGGAAGTAAAGAGGCAGGGCAGTATATATTTTATATTTTTTATTTATTAAATTTATACCCCGCCCTTCTCCTTGTTAGGACCCAGGGCGGCGCACAGGGATGTTAAAATACATACAAAATATATAAAATATATGAAATTTAAAATACTTATTCTAATAAATAAACCCTGCGCTAAAAACCGAATTAAAATCCCAAGTTTAAAAACTATCTAATAGTCAGTATGGAGGTTACGCTAGGCCGGCTAGATGAAATAGGTGTTCACTTGCGGAAGAGGCGGAGGTCGGAGATGGTGCGGAGTTCAGGGGGTAAGTCGTTCCAGAGGGCTGTATCGTGGGTGAGTATGGAATTGCGCTAGAGTATGGAATCCCTCTGGGGGAGGAAGCGATATAAGAGCAGCAAAACCCTTACCTGCCAACTCACATGGAAATACAGTCAATCTGGTGAGTTTCTTGTAAATAGACGATCTACAATTAAAAAAACAAGCCGGCTTCAACAAACAATTCACAGAATTGTTCTGGTTGCTATTACCTGACACCTACAAAGTAGTTGATGAGGCATTACTGTGCTATGGGTAGCAGGACATGAAGCTGAACCAGTGAAATGTCTGACACGACAGGACAGATTAGCTTCCCCATGACACATTTCAGATGAAATGATTTCTAGTAGATCGCTCAGCTAGGGGCTTAGAAGAAGGAAATGTCACAGCCCCTTTGGAGTAGTCTGCTTAATTAAAAATATGGGAGGACCAACTACTCTTAGCATATTATCCCCAGCTATTACAAGCACCATTAAAGCTATAGTGTAGGTCAGGGCTGAAAAGCTGGTATCCCTCATTCAACATGGGAAGGAGCCAATTGTCACCAATGCCTTTCTTTTTCAACTTCAGCAACTTCTCACTATTTATGGCCGTAATATCCCTGAGCTGCTGCACAGTACTGTCAACAAAGGTTTTTCTTTTACAAACCACAGAATAATCCCTGAAAGATAAACGGGTTCCCGTCTTGGCAAGAGAAAACAACAACAACAATGAACCACATCTTTTATTGTGTAGGCACCAATTATCAAATCTGTAAGATTCAAAAATGGGGAAATGTTTGCTTTGCTTCACTGACTTCAAAAGGAACATTTTTACCCCATCTGGTTCAAACTAAATTATTTCAAATGGAAACCGAAGAAAAATACAATATTTTCAAGACCGGAAAACAACACAATACAAACATAAGGGGGGAAAAAACAAAATAAAAACGAGGAAAGAAAGCCAGTATAATTTTTCAACCACCCAAATGAATATATAAACTTTAAATCATGTACAACTTGATATATTAGTGACACACTCATGCTAATGGGAATTTGAAACATGAAAATCTCTCAAGAAGCATTTCCAGCAAATCAGGAGACGAAATGTGTAGAATTCAAGTAAAATGTGCAGAAATCAGCACCCAAAGGCTAAATTTTATTTATTAATTTAATTTATATACTACACAGTTTGCTCTCCAAATTTAGAATATAATTTCTGATCATGTTAATATTCACTGCTAGTTTTATATTCATAAAGCAGATATTTCCTTATTCAGAAGAATTGTTGCCGTCTTAAGCATGGTGCTGATAGGTCTTTTGTACTTGTTTCTCTGTACATCTTATTTCCTGTAACAGTGTCTTTTTATTTATCCCAATTGGACTGCTCCAGAGTCTATACAGGAGACCCAAGAGTCGGGCTGCCAATGGCTTCTGAGGAGGCAGCAGAGGTCCTAAATAAACACAACACCCAAAATGGTGCTGCTTGGTGCCACAAGACCACTTCTAAACTCCTTATTCTTTGCAATTATCACTATTATCAGCATAATGTTCACATTTGGAGAAGGCCGATATTGGCTGAATTGTAAGAGGTGACTTTGTTTTACAACCAGGTGTAGAAGGCAGAAATCAATCTTCCAGCTGTCTAAAACTCAATTGAAATATCCTGCAATCGTTAGCTCACTCTGTAAGTTCATGCAGGCACCTTCCAACGATGTTAAAATATAGTCCTCAAATAGAACTCCTGCATTCTATCTGCTACAAAGTGGAGACAGAATTGATCTCAGCTCTGGCAACAAACCTCAGTATGATTAATACAAATATCAAAAGTAGCAACTGCTCATCTATAGATAATCCAAATAAGTAAAAAGACATTTGACCCAAGAGGGACCAGTTGAACAGTTGGTCATTGCTAATTGAATCACATTCCTTCAATAAAGAACTCTAAATGCCAGAACAGGGGAATAATTGTATGTGGGCTGAGTGAAAAGTAATGCCTTCAAATACTCCTTGAAATGAACCTTGTCTAATACTCAAAACCTTAAAACAATGATTAAGCTAAAGTTGGAATCCCAAGAAAGAAATTTATATGATATAATAGGACAATTTTGTAGAGAGAGACAACTGCAAAGTTGGATCTTAATCTCTTATTTCTGTATGTAGTCCAGATTTGGCAGCCAAGTAATTTCCACCTTTTCTCAAGATTGAAGGAATGTCTCTGCAAGCATTTGTTTGAATCAAATGAAGTACAGTAAAAAGGACTGAACAGGTTGAAAAGACAACACTTGGCATTCTTTCCTGACAGTTTTAAGAAGCTCCTCAATTGTTGGCAGGATTGTGTAATGAATGGTGGCGATTATGTGGAGAAATAAACACAGGTGACAAATAGCTCATTTCAAGGATTGCTTTCCTATTTTATCTATTAAAGTATCCTTATTTAAAGTTATAGAGGTGGAGGCATTACTTTTCATCTGGAACAGATATTACTGTCAACATAACAAAGAGATTGAAGACTGGATCAAGCCATTTAAGATTTTAGATGAGGGTATAGTACAAACGTTTTGCAACTGAAAACCAGAATAATAGTAGGGAAAAAGATATAACTTTTTTTCCTGATAGACTGCTTTTAAAAATTACATTTATTTGTAAAACAAAATGGAAGGTAATTGAAGGTAACGAATGCAACTTTCTGCCTGCAGTATGTGGTAGTATGGCTGCAATTAACTACCCAGAATTCTGCTACTTTATTCATTTACAGAAGTAGCACAAATCCAATCTGCCTCCAAAGGAGCACAGAGATCCTAATTTATCCTTTTTCACTCCTGAATGGGTGCAGAAATCACATTTGATAATCCAGCATTTCAAGTCTTTAAGACTTACACAGCAAATGCAGCAAATCCTGGAAGATTTGAGTTCTGTTGAGTGAATTAGGACCTCTCCGAGTTTGAGAAGTAAAAAAATGTCAAAAGAACATTAGGATAGTTCATAGAGCATTTAGACCAGGGGTGTCCAACCTCGGCACCTTTAAGACTTGTGGGTTTTAACTCACATAATTCCCCAGCCAGTAAGTAGAGAGCTGCCCATCCATTTTTATAGGGATGAATGCCAGCTGAAGAGCAGAGAAAGGGTTGCATATGCTTTTGATGACTTGCGTAATCTTTCTACGCTTCATCTACCTCAATTTATACAGCAAGAGGCAAAGGATGGGATTTACAGGCCCCCAAATGGAAAACTTATGAAAGCCCTTACCATGTTCTCACGTGATAGCCCTTGTCTTTGGGTGTGTCATCCAGAAGAAGCACATGGAGAATAAGCAAAGTTGACCATGCCAACCTTCCAATGCATTAAGATGGTAAAGGCTGCCAGTAAGAAGGCAAAGACAGTATAGGTAATATCCTTGACCATTTGAACTTAGAACAGCAATGTAAGAGTGACTTATGACTCTTTTTCATACTTATTACCATTGTAGAATCCCCATGGACAATTGATCAAAACTTGGTCACTTGGCAACTTGGACCATTTAAGATAGTTATTGTCCCAGGGCCATGTGATCACCTTTTGTGAACTTCTCATACGCAAGGTAAATGGAGAAGCCAGATTCATTTAACAACCATGTTATTAACTTAACAACTTCAATGATTCACTTAACAACTGTGCCAGGAAAGGTTGTAAAACGGGGCAAAATTCACTTAATAACTGTCTCGCTCAGCAATGGAAATTTTGGGCTGTTATGGTGATAACTTGTGGACTACTTGTAACACAGTTGCTCCCTCCCATTCACACCCTTTCTGCCCACGTGGTTGCCTGCTGTCTTAGTAGCATGGCGGGAAAGACGGATCCATGCCAATTGCTCTGGCAAAATGCTGTTGGAAGAAAAATCTGGTCCGGTTCCAAGGTGGGAGAAAGGTGCTAGAAATAAAATAGAGGCTGATTAGAAAAAAGGACTCTGTTTATTGATGAGCAGAACCAACAACAGCATGTAGTTCTGGGACTGAAATGGGCACAACGCATCCATCTCTAAAGACTTCAGGCGTCTGCTGGAGGCTGTTGAGGCTGCTTTCTGCCTTGGTCAATATTTTTTTCTCCATTTTTCCTTTAGGGAAATATAATCTTGTGCCTCTTTCGATATTCTCCAAAATGTTTCATTCTTTGGGAGGGAAGGTGCATAGTTACTTCTTACATCTGTCAAGGCCAGTTAACTCACTGGAAGCAGACAAACCCAATGCCACAAAATGCGGTAGTTATAAACGATACCGACAACCTCCGTGGGTCAATTTCAGGAGACCAACCACAGTTGCCTTGGCCAGCAACCGCTTTGCTCTTGGCAGAATGTCCCCACAGCCCAAGAGCAGCTTCCCCCCATAAGAATCGCCAAGGGCTCCCAGCTATGCCCAACCCGCATTAGTCGGGGCCTCCTCAAATTCTGGGAGCCATGGAGGTACAGTAGTTAGAATGCAGTACCGCAGGCTACTTCTGCTGCCTGCCACCTGTCTGCAATTTGGCAGTTCAAATCTCACCAGGCTCAAGGTTGACTCAGCCTTCCATACTTCTGAGGGTGTGTGTGTGTAAAATGAGGACTCAGATTGGGGGGGGGCAATAGGTTGACCTATTAAACCACTTAGAGAAGGCTGTGAAGCTGAAGTCTAAGTCAGTGGTTCTCAACCTTCCCAATGCATGACCCTTTCATACAGTTCCTCATGTTGTGGTGACCCCCAAACATAAAATTGGTGTCTTGGTTCCTAAGACCATCGAAAATACGTGTTTTCCGATGGTCTCAGGCGACCCCCTGTGAAAGGGACGTTCGACCCCCAAAGGGGTCCCGACCCACAGGTTGAGAACCGCCCGTCTAAGTGCTGCTACTATTGCTGTGAAGCCCGCCACTCCGTGTGGTATAATGGCAATGTCAAACTCTAGAGTGGTAGCCGGGGATAAGTCAAGACCCAACCGCCTTAAACGGCGACCGGGTGCCCTCAGCCCCCAACCTTCAAGGGGGACGGGGAACGGGAGAGGGCTCGGAGCGCCTTTTCACTCAGCGCCCACTCGGCTTTCCCGGGCGTGGGTCCTTCACGTTTCCCGCTCCGCGGTTCCACGCGCCCGGGAAAGCCCGCCTAGCCGCCGGGCTGCTTCTACTTATCATTCCCGGCGGAGGCGGGTGGGCGGGGCGGCTGGCCGGCGGGAGCCAACCCAGCAGCCAATGGCGTGGCGGCGCCGTGCAGCAGATGGCGTTCGCCGGCGAGGCTGAGCGAACCTTCCCCGCCGGAGGAGCTTGACACCTCGCGGGGGTCTGTGGCATCGGCGCCGGGCTATGGGTGGGCTGCTGCCAGACCTTCACCTTCCACCGCCCGGGGAAGCGCGTCCCCGCCGCTCCCGTCGCCAGACCCAGGCGAGTCCGGTAAGTGCTCGAGCCCGCTTCGCTTCGGTGCAGGAGACACTCAACCTTCGCTCCGTTTGGCGCAGGATGCCAACTTGGGATGGGGAGGGTGGGAGAGATGGTGGGGAGACGGGTCAGGCGAAGGCTCCCGGGCAAAGCCCCGCTTTTCCTCCCCGGGCTTTTCCCGCCCCGCTTTTCCTCCGGAGGTTACGGAGGGATCGGGGCACGGGAAGCGGCAGGCAGGATCGAGGATGCCCGCATCTCCAAGGCTGCCTGCCGCCTTACCGGAGAGTAGCACCCCCCCACCCCTTGAAGTCGGCAGGGACTTACTTCGGAAGAGACGAGAGCCGTCAGACAAGCCGGGGAGAGGATTGCGCGTTGTCGCTGATTCCCGGTCCCCGATCCGACTTTCCTTCGCCTTTCCCTCTTGTTTTGCCTAAAAAAAAATTAAAAATTTAAAAAAAATCCAGCCGTCGTTAACTGAAAATCTAGGGTACGGTCACATTTGACCCGACCCAAATTTCTGACATGTTCAAAGGATCTGCGTGGCTTCCCAAAAGAATTGTATTCTTCGCTCCCTTTAAGAAAAAAAATATATCACGCACACACACAAGAGTCCTTGGGATGGTTGTTAATCTGCATTGCGATTGCTTAATCCTCCCCTCCCGCACCCCCCCCCCTCGGTCCCCTCATTCCTGCCACCGATTCAACCCAGAAGTTTGAAGAGGACCGCAGTATGCTAGTTCCTTAGTGAGGAACGTGAGAGCAGGTTGGAGGCATAACATTTGTAAGGAAATGGGTGTAGAAATCTGTGGTTGGTGCTCCGATTTGCAAAGTGTCCTGATAGGTTTCAGAAAAGGATGGGTGCAACTAGGGGAGACCCTAGGCTGACTTGGGACTGAGCCTTGCAGAAGCTGGAGAAGTGAGCAAATTATTCTAAGGTAGCAAAAGGGAAGAAGGTCCTGTAGTCTGAGTAAGTAGCGCTGATAACCAATGTGACTTGCTTTACAGTAAACATACAGTATGTGGCATTCGGTTGGTAGAGAATTTAGGAGGTTTTAATTCAGTTGGGGTGGGTGGGTTTGGATTTCTCCTTGTTAACATGCTCAAGAATAGGTTGTAATGTGACTTTTAAATGAAACTGTGCAGTTTAGTAGTGTTTCTGGACTACACTATGCCAGTTATCTTAATATAAAGATACAGCTGTCCTGTTTAGGATTAAGCATCTTGCAAGAAATAAAAGCATATATGCACTGATTTTTCTTTTCTTTTCTTTGCTTCAAATACTTTCCTTTCTTATTCCACAGTGTCTTTTTTCCCCAGAGACTGAACACTATATCGGTATCATTTCTTTGGAATAGATTCTTTAAAATCAATGGGGCTATGTGTTTAAAAAAAAAAAAAAAAAAAGCTTCACAGGTTGCTGTTCACATGGAGCTCAGTTTTTATTTTATGGAAAGTAAAGGAAAGAACCAGCCACAGTTCTGGCATTTTAAAATAAATATTAGACACATGTACAATATGCCGCTAGAGGTATAACCCTCACCTTGTTTGTGTGTCAGTTGTTTGTGTTTATAAGTGATGTCTGGTATTGAATATACAACAGAAGCTTTATCTCTGTTTATGATTTGGGGAACGCTTCCCCCCCCCCCCCTTTCCTTAATGTCTCAGCAGGTGGCAGCACCTAACTTTTTCCAGGGCTTGGAAGCTAAGCAAGGGTTAGTATTTGGCTTGGGGAGACCACCATCAAAATATCCAAACTATCCAGGGTGAAGGCTGAGCTAGATTGGGGAGTTAAAAAACAATAATGCAGGTGATGGTAAGTCACTTCTGTGTCTTTGCTCAGAAAACTGCATCAGATGCTGAGCAATACTTGAGTGCGTGTGTGTGTCTTTCTGCTTTTCTTGGTTCAGTCAGTAGTTGAATGTCAAGATGATGAATTTATGTCTCAGGCAGTGGTGTCAAGGATAGTGTAGGTTTGTTGAGTAACTAGAAGGCAGCTAATCTTCAGGGACACTGCTTTTGTGTTCCATGCTCTCTGTTAGCAATAGCTGCTTTGAGGTGTCTTCATGAAAGAGACAAAACTTTTTAGCTTCCTAATAAAATCAAGACATTTCATCATCATCATCATCATCATCATCATCATCATCATCATCATCATCATCATCATAATAATAATAATCTTTATTGTCATTGTAATAAGATTGTAATAAAATTACAATGAGATTGGTTGGGGGCTGTTTTCAACGCAGAATACTTCTGGGCAGAAAGACAAATTTGTATTTGGAAGAGAAGAACACATATTTTGAGTGGCTTTTTGAAAGTTGCAGTGATTGAATGCTTATTCAGCTATCACTTTTCTTTCATATTTTTGAAATTGTGCAGATAGTGCTTAGCCTGTCTATTTAAAAAAAACCCTCTTCTTGCTTTAGAAGTTGTTTCTTCACATACTGATACTGGATTACCTTTGGATTTGTCTTCTTTGTTTTAGTCTTCTAAAGAATCAGTGGATTATACTGTTCTTACTACTTGTTCAATTTATGGTTTAATTAGTAGTTAAAAAGCCATTAATCTGGAGGTCAACTGGATCATCTTCATGTTCTACTTACCTACTGAGCTTTGAAAAAAAAAATCAAATGATGAATGATGCTTTTACTTTGGTAAAAAGCAATTGACAGCAATAGATTTTTGATTTTTGAGTCTCCTTTCCTCCTTTTAATTCTCTACAACTTTTTTCAATCTGTTGCTTTCCAGATGTGACATATCACAGTTCCACAATTCTTGGCCAGCATATGCATTGGTTTAGGAATGATGAGATTTGTGTTTAAAGATTCTTGATGGTACCAATATGAGGTGGGAAGACTTTGATGTTTCTTTTACAATAATTGCATGGAAGATATAGTGCTTCAGAAACTTGATATACTCATGAAAAGTCCTTGTCTCAATGAGTTTAATGATTGACAGCACAAACCGGAGCATGTTTATTTTAAACTCATTACAATCATTCCCAAGTGAAAGTGTGCTAATAGAATTGTTTTTGACAGTTGTGGGGAGAAAACCATTTGAATTCAGTGAAATACAAGGGGTGCTGTGCAAAATTATACATAAGTGTTTAGCTTTGCAGTATAACAATCTCCAAATTTTATACTTAGTTACTGCAAGTTATCTATCTCATAGCTTAGTTCTATGGATCAAGAAGATTTGCTCTCAAGTAAATGAGTTCAAGATTGCATCTTTGTTGGATCTACTAAATAACAATGCATAGGATTGGAGTCTATAGCTATAATTCACAGCATACCAATCTTCTCAGCTCTACAAATGCCTTTTATAATAATTCCCATGGTATTTATTCTTGCCATCTCATTTAGTTTGAGAGTAAGCCCATGTAAACTTGAGACTTCTTTTCTGAGTAGTAAATATACATTGGAGACAGGTGTTGTTATATTTCACAGAGTTCTGTACTTAATTTTAGGTTTTGATGATTCAATGAGATTTCTTTCCATTGCATTACATTTAGGATCAGGGCATGGATTTTTAAAAATAGGATATCCTTTTCTGACCTTAATTAAACTTAAACTTGATAAAAAGAGAGATTCTGTGGGTATGTGGATAAAACAATTTCTTCAAAGTACTCTGGCAAATCTATTCAATAAAAAAGATAGATGGAGGCAAAACCTTTAAAATTCACTGTTGAAGTGCCATCCAAGCAATGCAATAGTATTTAAATCAGTGATGGGAAGGATAGCAGGATAGCAATCATAGATAGTGGCAAGAAGCAATTACAGTCCATGGATATATGCATGCTTATCATAAAAAAATATTTCAATATCAAAGATTCAAATAAGAAGCACAATCATTCATATTATAACTAACTACAATACAAAACAAAGTTAAAAGTTTAATTCTGTGTACCTAACCATATTTGCTTGGAAGGCAGTTTTAAATGGGACAATCTTAAGAATGTATGTATGTATGTATGTATGTATGAGTGTGATTGTACTGGACCACTCTTCCCTTTGATGTTCTCCAATGCAGTGACCACGTTGACTGCAGAAGATGGCAGAATTACAACCGTATGAACATAGAGTAAGAAACTTCCTCTCCCCATAGTGAACACTAATGTTTTTTCTGTAATAATAACCTTTGATCTCATTTTTTTAAACCATCAAATGGTCCTCCTGCCCATCTAGCCCACCCTTTCAAATCCTTTGTGTTCTCATTACTTTTGATTTTCTCTTTATTTATTTATTATTTATTTATTATTCAAATTTATAAGCCGCACCCATCTCACCACATAGGGACTCGGGGCGGCGCACAGGGAATATAAAATATAAATACATAGATATACAAAATAAAACTTTCATTAAAACTCAATTAAATTAACCCACCCTGCGCTAAAAACCCATATTAAAACCCCTGAATTAAAACTTTGGTAACTAAAGGCAGTGCAGTGTCTTGTTTTACACAGGAATCCTTTGATGTACTTTCCTATTTTATAGTAAACATGGATAGAAAAGTCAAGAGTTGCTTCCCTTCTGGTTTTGAAGGCTGCCCCTCCCACCTAATAACAAGGATAGGAGGGCTTAACCTTGTTACCCACTCATAAAACAGGAAGTGTCATCTTCATAAGGGCTGAATCTTGCAAGGAGTTGCCCACAGTTCTGCTCCCAAGGAAGCCTTTTAGAAATCCAGGAGAGCTGTCCAGGGCTGCCAAATGAGCTGTCAATCATTGTTAACTTGGTGAGACAGGGAGAAAAATGACTGGAGTTTAAGCTCTGGAGCTTAGACTTATCTAAAGGCTTTGACTTCTTTGCACCGCAGAGGACAAATTATCTGTACATGGCTTCATTTTTGTCTGCAGTAGAGTCTGACTTAGCCAAGTCCTATCCAACAGCCTTCTGCTGAGTAAGCCTATTCCCTAATAATGGGTTAAGTGTCTGAAGCATCAAGATTTATTGTCAAGCCCTGCTGGGAAGCTTAGACATATTGGATCCAATAATGAAGATGGCTCAATTATGAGGGGAATGTGTAGTCCAACCCTGTGGACTACACATTCCCCTCTGCTGTCTGCTGAAAAGTAAAAGATTAACCTGTGGTAAGATAGGTGGCCAATAAACTTTATAAACAACAAATAACAAATAAAATATATTTTTGACTGAAGTAAGGCTTATTCTCAGAGATGAGTGTGTAGGCCTGAAACCATAGTGGACCATTGGAACTTGCTATAGGAATACTCAGTTCTCAGTTAATGATCCTAATTGTGACTGGAAATTCTGCTGTTAAGCAATGATGACAGTTCCGACTGCTGTGAGGACCACATGGGTCATTAAGCGAGGGCCTTAGATGACTCTCACTTCTGGCCACCTTTCTTGTGGACTTTGCTTGGCGGCAAAGAAGAAGACTGCAAATTGCAATGCTGCATCATAGCTAAAAGTATGAGGTCTGGTCATAACTACCATTCTTTCAGCGCTGTTGTAGGTTTGAATGGTTGCTGAACAAGAGGTCCTTAAATGAACGTTTAAGACACCATGGCTGCTACTCTGTTTGGAAAATATATATTTTTTCTCCTCGAGGAAAAACTCTGAGAACTGCTCACAATCCATAAAGTATCATTGAATTATGACAAATAAATTTAATACGGTGGTATTAATATTGTGCTATATTTGAATGCTTCGTAGATAACTATGATGAAAATGTGAGGTTTAATTCAATGGGGGACACGCCATCATATGTGTATCCATGCAATTTTGTTTCCATTTTGGATATTTCATAAAATAGCCTTTTCTGAATTTCAGCCTATGCCTACAATTGATGTTGCTAAATTTAACAGGCATGCCTGGCTAAGCAGAGATGTGCTGATCTGAATAGAAGCCCCCAATGCATTCAGACGTGAGGCTAATGCTGCTGATTGGATGATTAAACCCCCATTGAAGTTGATCGGATTGAAGGGGCTTAACTGTGCATAGGACTGTAACCTCCATTTGTATTTTTTGGCACACCATTTTAGTACTCATCCCCCCCCCCCCCCCCCCATGCTGTACCTGGAGGACTAGACAGATGCTAGCTGCTGTGCTCCATATGTAAGCATTATGGTAGGCTGCTGACTTGTGCCCTGGAGTCATGTTCCCTCCTCCTTCATTACATTTAGATCAGGAAGAGCGTTCAAACAAGTTTGATGTGCTGTAGTTGTTGCTTGCAAGATACTGTTTGACTGTAATCCCCCCCTTCCTTTACAGTTTTGGCTATGGGCTTGATTCCTTTTCTGGTCTTTTTTTTAAGAGTTAGATAATCTGAGGAAACCTTTTCTATAGTGTCAAGTGCTAAATATATATACCATTGATGGAGAACCTTTTTTTCGGTCCCGTGCCAAAAGCGGGGGGAGCATAGGAGGGTCGTGCATGGGCGTGCCACACCCATAATGCTATGCTCATTACACCCTCCCCCCACTTTTGGCGTGGCTTTTTTGCCCTCCTGGAGGGTGAAAAATGGACCTATGGGGAGCCCAGAAGTTTGGGAATGGTGACTTCTGGTTTCTCTGTAGTGCTGATTTTCGACCTCCGGAGCCTTCAGGGACTTTCAGGAGGCTTCCCTGAAGGCTCCAGAGGACGGAAAATGATCCTACAAACAAAGTTCCCGAATTTCTGGTTTGCACGTAGGGCAGGTTTTTTGCCCTCCGTAGGGTGAAAAACGGCCTCAAAAGAAGGCCGAAGTCAGCTGGCCAGCATGCGCGCTGGTCAGCTGACAGGGCAATGCCTTGTGTGTCCTTAAAATGGCTCCACGTGCCACCTGTGGCACCTGTGCCATAGGTTCGCCATCACGGATATATACAAAAAGCTGCATGCTACTTTATGAAATATTTTTGTGATTTTTAGACTCACGTTGTTGTTGCTTACAGTAGGCATCAGAAGCTGATTTCTTGAACCCCTTCAGGAATTGAGACACTACACAGCTCTCCTTCTCTTTTGGTAGACTCCCAAGCTATAACATTCTCTAACAATTCCCCAAATCCACAGAGAATTTTGAAGTGCTGTGCCATGTCCTAATCGTGCCATAATCTCAATAGTCAGTGAAATAAATACTGATAGCTTGTACTGGGAGCCCATCCACATTCTAAGCTATTGTTTGCTTTAAGTATGTTATACGAAGTAAATAAGGATTCATACTGCAGGCTAAATTGAACTAAGCAAAACATATTAGGAGGTTAGCACAATGTGTGAACCCAGTCATTACCACTTGTGATGGCAAATGACTATCCATGCCAGATGTTCAACAGCAGCTGGCTTAATGGCATTATGCATTCTCTGATGAGTCAACCAGGGTGGTGGAGGGATCTGTCTAACCCCACTTTGCCTTCAGCTGCCCTCTTTCTGAAAAAGGGGAAAAAATGGGCAAATAACCCTGCCCTGCTGTATTTTAAATATACTTAGCTCATTCTCCAGCCTGGCAAATTTCTTCATAGCCTTTGGGGAAGAAGTGGGATAAGTCCCCACGTGACCTTAATTATCAGCAGGAAATAATGTGTGTGATAAATATTTACCTACGTTAATTGTTGCAGTTGTGAAATAGTTGCATACACAGGATGTTATCACAATGCTTTCTATAGGTCTTGTTTTCAGTTTTCTCTTTCCGTTTTCACTTTCATAATTATCATATTCACTCTTATTCAGACATAAGACTACTCAAAGAAATAGATAAAAGGGTAATATAATCACAGTCACAAAAGTATAGAGTTCTTACGAATGGAATCAAAGCCAAATGGGTGAAATAGTTTTTTATGTACAGTACTTGAAAACACTTTGTAAGTGACAGATGGTTTGAGAAGTGAATGGGAAACACAAAAGTTTCCTCATTCATATATAGACTGATAACACAATTAATCATCCCGGGAAATGTTTTTAAGAAGCAGGTTATGAAATCTTCTTGGGTAATTTTTTTTTGTTTAACTCTCCCCGGATATAGTTGTCATCTGGTTTTAAGAGCAGATGACTTTTAAAATGGATTAGTTCAGTGGTGTCAACATAATCTTGCATTGCTTTTTAATTTATATATGAAGTATGTATCAGTACAGGTAGTCCTTGATATACAACCATTTGTTTAGTGACCGTTCAAAATTACAGCAACACTGAAAAAAAGTGACTTATGACCATTTTTCACACTTATGACCATTGCAGCACCCTCATGGTCATGTGATCAACATTCAGATGCTTGGCAACTGACATGTATTTATGACTGTTGCAATGTGCCAGGGTCATGTGATCATCTTTTGTGATCTTTTGACAAGCAAAGTCAATGGGAAGCCATATTCATTTTAGAACCGTGTTAGTAAGTGAACAACTGCAGTGATTCATTTAACAACTGTGAAAAGAAAGGTCATAGCATGGGGCAAAATTCACTTAACAACAGTTTTGCTTAGCAATGGAAATTTGTCTGTAAGTTGAGGATTCCCTGCACCTAGTTTTGGGGGTATCTGCTTTGAGATGGATCTTTCTATCTCATGCTGAATTGGTGGCTTAGGGTCCTCCCTCCAAGAGATGGGAGGGGGAATCTGAAGCAAGAAGGTTGCCCTATTTTTATGGAACTGCTTCCGCTCAGAAGCCTGGATGAGACTCTTCATTGTTGTCCTTTAGGAGGTCACTGAAGACAATTTTGTGTGGATTGAATTGCTCGCACATTGGATGTATTTTATGGATGTGGATGTTGGTTTATTTTTCTTTAATTGATTAGGGTTTAGGGTTAATTGGTTGCTTTATTTGGAACTACATTTTAATGTGTAAAATCTCTTACTCCTGATTAAATCTTATCTTTGAATGGTTTTATACAATTTTATTGCCAAGTTATGGTTTAGATTTGACTTACGTTGTTTCAGTAGGGAGATATATAAATGCTTGAATAAATATAGTGCCAAATAATGCTTATTGAAGATAGATTGGGTAGGTTTAAGACAGCAGATAAGGACATATTCAGTGCCTGGTATAAATCCAGCTGGTAAATTATGTTTGGTATTAAGACAAGCATTAGACCGGCACTAATCTATATTGGAGTTGTCTTATTGAGATACAAACTTAGCTTGCACAATGCTCTACTGTGAATTACTGCATATATCCAAACCAGACCATGTTTCAGACTCTGGTTTAAGGACTCCTTTTAGCCCTCTGTCTACAAACATGGATTTTGACTCGCTTTCTTTAATTACGGTCCAGCATGTCATCTGAGCTTAGACAAATGGCTGGCTTATTGTTAAGAAGCCACTATCTTTCAGGGAATAAGACAATAGAGACATGGAGCTTCTCTAGGACAGCACCTCTCCTACTTCCAAGATTATTTTGCTGTGGACATGTAGCATAGTCCTTTCTAAAAATAAAAAAAAGTCTATAAAAGGTTTGGTCTTCTCCTAGCTCTCAGGGGGTGATGTGTGTCTAATTTTTAACTCAATTTCCCAGCCTCTGTAGATGTGATTGGGAGTCTACCTCTAGGAGAAAGGGATACACTGAGCTCTTACAGTTGTTTCAGATGTTGTCTTTGGCATGCTCTATCTCCAAATCTCTCCCTCCTGGTTAACAGTAGGACATCCTCCTGCATGTGCCCAAGTCAGCCTGGATGTCTTCATGGAGGAAGCAATCATATGAATGGCTGGGGAGACATTTTGGGGACATAGGCAGATTGCAGACATGGCCTCTGCTCTCTTGTGATGATATTAAAAAAATCTTTCCATGTAAAAATGGCTTGAATTATTCTTCAAACACGGTTACATTCACACCTATTTATAAATTTAACAATCTATACATTGTTAATTAGAGATTATGAGCACTATGATATTAATAATGTAAACCTTTAAAGATAAGGAAGAAAAAAGTTTACAATAAGATAACTTTATTTCTGAGATCGCTTCCAGCTCCCGGAAGCAACGGACGGGTCCTTGACTCGTCCGCTGCTTGTCTCTCCAGCGGCACCTTCGGGCTCTTGGGGGCTTTGCAAAAGAGCCCCCTAACCGGACGGACGGCTTGCGGGAGACCCCCCCCACCCCACAGTTGTTGGGGGGGTCGCACCCGCCTCGTCCCAGGAGTTGGAGAGCAAAATGCGGGGGGAAAAGTCCCCTTTGCCAATGGAGTGCCGGAACAACAGACAATGAAGAAGCGGGCTGAAATCCGGGGCTGCAGGAAGCACCGAGGCTTTGTGGTCGGCTGTTTGGTTTGTGAGTTGATTCTGAGATTCTGATGCATTCAGTTCTTTTAAGGAAAGAAGAATGGAGTGGGGGGGTTTGGAAAAAAAAAACCCTCGGAGATCAAGCGGCATCTTAAAACACCCCCTGGGCTCGGGGAGAGAGAGAAAGTAACATCCGATTCTGAATAACTGAGACTGGAAGCCTACTAAATGTGGATTAGCCGTTGTTACTTTGTATCCGAATTTTGTAGCAACAGAAATGACTTTCACTAGTTCCCCTGACCACCAAGGGCGGGGAAACATGGCGCTTCTTTGTTCCCGGTGAGAACTTTCTCTTTTTAACATGTAGACATTCCTTCATTGTTACAAGCTTGGAAAATTTATTGAAAAATCAACGCAAGTGACTTTTGGGGTTTCTCCCAACATGTGCCTTTTTTTATATGAGAATTGATTACAAAAAACTTTTTCTCTCTGGAATTTAAGCGGACTGTTTTTAACTTTGGACATTGACTTTTCCTTTTCTTTGACCTCACGAGCTCCTCGCCCTGAGGGCGCTATATTAGTGTCAAGAACTTAAAACCCTCATTACTGTTTCAAAAAGAAGCCTCCATAATGGGGGGGGGGGGTGAAATTATGGAAATGCTACAATCAATAGAGGAAATTCTCCAAAGCATAATGGAAGAAATAACAGAGATTCGGAAGGACAGGTTAAGATCAAAACTTGAGCTTTTGGAGACGCAAAAGACACTAATGGGAAATAAACAAAAAACGGAAGAGGTGAAGGGGGGGTAGCGGTGATGGGGGAAAAGATAAAGGAGTCACAAAAAGAATCAACAGATTTTGATGGTTGTAGAATTGATCTTGAAAGAATGCCTTACAACTCAGCATATGCTCAGCATATGCCAGAACAAATGATGTATCCAGAGAGACATATATTAAACTTATAAAATAATTTATAATTGGCAAGGGTTTTAATATTGGGTTTTAGCACGGGTTTATTAATTTAATACATTTTAATAGATATTTATTGTATTTTGTGTTCTTAAATAATGCCTGTGCGCCGCCCTGGGTCCTAACAAGGAGAAGGGCGGGGTATAAATTTAATTTAAAAAAAAAAACTTGTAAGAGGGCTGACAAGGGATGAGATCCTGAAAACACAGCATAATAGTTTATTGAAATATGAGCCAAAAGAATTTGCCATTCTGAAACAGGTTCCGGAAACAATACCAGACGTAGGAGGGAATTATTCCCTCTTATTTGAAAAAAAATTATTATATAAAAATGGGATCTGCGACAGATGGTTCATGTCTGAAGGAATGTTAGTGCTCTGGGAGGGGGGGAGAGTAAAAATTAAAACAATGGAAGAGGCGCAAACCCTTTTTTTAAAAAGAAAAATAATATGCCTCAATCCTGGAGGAAGAAAATGGGGGAACGGGAGGGGCCATGGTACCGCCCACTGGTGGGAGGGAGGATGAGGATACAATATCTAAAAGACTCGGTTTACAAAAATGATTTCCTTTTATATACTGTAACTTTTTCTTTTGGATGCTTTGTAGAAACAATGTATTGAATGCATGAACTTTGTGAAATGACATATATGTAATTCCTGCCACCTTAAATGGAAAAATAATTAATCTTTGTATGAAGCCTTGGGGGCGGCCTGCACCCCCGATATGGATGCCTCCTATATACCCTTTCCTTGCTAAAAAAAATGTAAAAACCAATAAAACTTTTTTTTGCACAAAAAAAAAAAGATAACTTTATTTCCCATTTCTAAAAAGGGGAAGCCAAAATATAGATTTGAGTAGAGCCAAAACAGAGGGACAGTTTGGTACAATAGTTAAGGCACCATGCTAGAAACTCGGAGACCATCAATTCTATTCCTGACTTAGGCAGAAAACCAGCTGGTTGACCTTGGGAAGCAAGCAGTGTCAAACCATATCCAGAAATCTTGCTAAGCAAATTGTGGTTACAAGCCCAGGCAGTCACCAGGAATCCACACTGACTCAATGGTATACACACACACACACACACACACACACACACACACACACACACACTCTAAATGGGAAAACATTGGGAAGGCAATGGAAGAAAAATTTGACATACACAGTGTAAGCATTTTCATGCCCTGTATCAAAGGTGGGTTTCTGCCAGTTCAGCCCGGATTGGGCGAACTGGTAGTGGCAGCGGTGGGAGGCTCCGCCCACCCACCTGGAGTGCGCACATAAGCACGCACGAGCGAACTGGTAGTAAAAAAAATGGAAACCCACCACTGTCCTGTATGACTACTTTCTAAGTGGTTTAGATTCTGTAGAAGGTCTCCATTAATTTTGGTTTTGTAGAGCTTAGAGCCACCTGTGCTGATCTGCACTTGGAAGAAGTTGCAGTATGAAGCAGCTGCGAAAGATGAAAATGAAGATAGCAGAAACGGAAAGTTAGGAGCCGACGGAACACAGATTTAGACCTGCTTTAAAAACCCTTTTAATTGGAATGGATGAGAGATCCAAATTCCCTTTTTGACTGTGGCTATAGAAGCTTTTGCTTCTTTATGAAATGCACTGGGTCCTTTTCATCCAGCTATGAGCTTTTCTTTCTCCGTTCCTAAAATAACACAGCAATATTTGGTGGGGTAAATAAAACCAGCAATGCTAGCAATATCTGAGGGGTGGGGGAGGTAAATAAAACATTGGAAGGAAAATGCAGCACTTTTGAGAGGTTGCAACTACCCTCCAGTGGTTGCCTTATATGTTGCTTTGGGAAAGCCATGAATCTTGAGAAACTCTGGGGAGGTTTTCAGAGGGGCTCTGCCCGTTCAGTCAATTGTAGATTGTTCCCCGAAATGCTCGCAAACAGCCACTTCTGAGCCTCCCGGGAACGGCTTTATCTGAGAACTAGAATGGACCTGATCAATGTTCATTTTTAAATAAGAATGTGTATATTTTCTGCCTGGTTTTTTTTTTTTGCTCATCTTGCAATATGAAAAGCAGAAATAGTTCCCTTGAGAAAGGTAGTTTAATGCTAGAAATATAGACTAAGGGAATAATTTCAAAATAGCATTTTTAAAAGGAAAACCTAAGTAAATGATTTAGTTTTATGACTGCAAATCGTTAGAAGGGGGGGAAATAAAAGCAAATGGGGATAAACACCCATATGATCGTACTCATTTTAGGCCAAGGTGAAACAGGAACAGTTCTAATTTTGTAAATGCAGCTCTCAGATTCACCCTTTTTAAATATCTGATCCCAGATGCATTATTTGTATAATGGATTATGCATATAAACTAATAGAGTTGGATTCGAAGGCAAAACGATTCTTTGCAGCACACCTGGGCAGGCCTGACGCATCTGTTTGCAACGCTTAAGCCAAACTCACTTTTTTGGAGGCCACGGTGCAACAGCTGAGGGCGGCCACTTAAACCTGGGAAGAGGTCCAGAGACTTCCAGGAGATGCAGATTGCTGTTCCACTTGGTACCCAGCACACTGTTTTGCCCTTGAATCTAAATTACCTCCCTGTTCTGACCCAGGCCTCCCAAGATCATGAAGCAGACTCCTCCTTCCAATAAAACCTCTTTTATTTAGGTTAAAGGGAATTCCTCTCCTGCTAAGTCCTGGCAAACAGTCTTTCATGAGATTTCACAACTATAGACCTTTATCAGGCCGATATCCTCCAAATGCCATGCTGTAGCAGCAATTACTTGGCAAGAAGTCAGGAACAGATCTTCACCTTAATGAATTGGACTCATTGTCTTCTGCAAATTCCCCTCCACTTTTGCTCCTCATTATTCCCTATGGGAGAGGCCATTCCCTGCCCACCTGTGCCTTTACTCCTGAGTTGGCCCTTGTTCCTTAGCTGTTCTCTTCTCCTGGTAGCTCTGTGCATGCATATATCAGGAACAGGCTCCAGTTGTTCTTCTGCCCCACTGATATCTGACTCCGAAGGCAACTGATAATGATGATGGCCCTGACCCTATCTCTGTCTCTGATGCAGAGCACTCATCAAAGCCCTCCCCAGACTCCAGGGCTGGCCCATCTTCCTCTCCAATCTCCTCATTGTCTGAGTCTGCCACCAGCTCCACTGGCTGCTGGCGGGCCACAATACGCCCAACCTTATGAAAGATTGTTAAGCAACCATTCAGAGTTCTGATGGACCTATCTGGGGGTACTTACAACACAGATTTGAAGTTGTCATGGTTGATTTCCCACAGTCACATGACTGCACTTAAGGTGCTCAACAATCAGACTGACGTTTGCAGCCCCCTGTGGTCATGTGACTGCATTTTATGATGATTTTGCAAAACAAATGGCATTTACTTCTAGTTTTTGGCAAAACCGCGCCCTTAGTGAACTGTTGGTTCGCTTAGTGATTGTGGAGTTCAGTTAAGGACCATGGATTTCCCTGATGGCTACTGCAAAAGTCGTAAAAATCTTATGACCATCATGAGTTACACTTATTCAGGGGTGGGCTTCAAAAATTTTAGCAAGGTGTTCTCTGCCCAGTTGCTGGGTGGGTGTGGCCATGGTGGGCGTGGCCTAGTCAGCTCCTGGCAAGAGGAGTGTTTTTGCCCTCCCCAAGCTCCGGAGGTTTTCCATGAGCCTCTGGGAGGGTGAAAACAGAGGCAGACCCATTTTTCACCCTCCCCGTGCCTCTGCATACACCCTGCGCTTACCTGCATCCAAACGGGCTGCATGGGGATTCCTGGGAGGGCTGGGGTGAGTGGAGCGGGGCCAGCCAGGAGTGGGATTTGGGGTTCCCCGAACTGCACAGAATCTTAGCTAGAGGTTGTCCCAAACCCCTTCGAACCCCCAGCAGCCCACCCCTGCTTATGATGGTGGACAAGCTCCATTACAGTCATAATTCAAGGACTACTTGTATGCTAGTCTTAAAAGTTCTTGTGGCATGTATTTTCACTTTTATTTGCCATTCTAGTTAGTTGAAGGGAAAGCTTTTAAGACTTGCTCTATCATTTTCATTCTGCAAATTATCTCCAGTATGGTTGGCCAACCTTTTGGCTTTCCTGGGCTATATGGAACAAAGAAGAGTTGCCTTGGGCCACATATAAAATATTACATAGTTTTATAATATAAAACCCCATAACAATGTTAAACATTTACAATCTTATGGGGCCATTGCTGTTCAGGACATGCCTGATCTACAATATCACCTTTTGTTCCCAAATAAAGTTTCCAATGCGGTTAATATTCTTAAAATATGGCATCCAATTTTCACATGGTTCTCTTACCTTAGTATGTGCTGTAAAATGCCATTTAGAGCATATGCAGTTTGAGGTTTTTTTCTTGCTTAATTTCAAACTGAGGAATTCATAATTATTAACAATCAATTGTGTGGAAGGCATGCTAAGGGCAAGGAGGAGCAACTAAAATGACACATATATCATAGTTCTCTTTAAGTGATGCGGTGGCATGCTTAAATTAAGCATTTCAAGTGAAACCCTGTAACTATGCAGGTCTATCTTTTCCTGAGATCTTGCACACAATAACAGAAATAACAATTGAGTTGAACAGTTTGAATTGAGTTTTGGATTTACACAATCTAAAGTTACATGCATCTCAGGATAAAAATGTTTTAGGTACTCCAGGCAGCTTTTAGACAATAATACACAAATAGTGCTCCAAAGCTAGTTCTCAACCTACAACCACAATTGGGACTAGAATCTTGGTCGTAAGTTGTGACGGTCAAAGGTTGAAATACCCACATGATCAGATCCAATCTTAAAACCTATTTCCTGTGCTTGTTAAGTGAATAGTGCAGTCATAGGTCTAAATTCATTCTCCCAAATGAGTGCTTTTTTTTGCCAGAAACTGGGGAAAACCCTGAAACTGGTTAAAAAGACACAAATCACAATCACATCACTATGAGACACACAACCAGTCACAAATGCAAGTCACTCGGCAGTTTAAACAAAGTACTACCTACATTCTTCTTCCAATATTTGTTTCCAGTCTAGTCTACAGGCTTGGAGTTTCATGAGAGCTCTCATCCAAAGTAAGCCAAACCCAATGCTGTTTAGATATACAATATTACCTAATAGGTATTGTCAAAAACTCCCCAAATCAAAGGAAGGAACAACATCAGAAGACATGTGCTTTTTTTATGTTGGATTATATATGTGGGTCATGCATGTACACACATACAGATATATCTTAGGAGCGGTAGTGGCACAGTGGTTAAAATGTAGTATTGTATTCTAACCCTGCCTACAATTTGGAGTTCGATTTTGATGAGCCTCGAAGATTGACTCAGTCTTCCATCCTTCCAAGGTGGGTAAAATGACAACCCATTTGATGTAAGGGTATATAAGTGCTATTGAGCTACAGTGGCATGGTGGTTAGAAAGCAGCATGATAGGCTATTTCTGCTGACTGCCGGCTGCCTATAATTTGGCAGTTCAAATCTCACCAGGCTCAAGGTTGACTTAGCTTTCCATCCTTCCAAGGTGGGTAAAATGAGGACCCAAATTTTGGAGGTAATATGCTGAATCTGTAAACTACTTAGAGAGGTCTATAAAGCATTGTGAAGCTGTATATAAATCTAAATGCTATTGCTATGCTATATACATATATCTTACACATATACCTATATATAAAACACCGCATGGATTTTTTTTTCAAAGTTTCCTAGCACATCATTAGCAGGGACCAACAAGCATCCCAGGAGGCAAAAATCAATATATATTTTAATGCTGTGTTCCATTCTTGGCCAATTCTCTTGCAGAATTCAAAAAAAAGCAAACAAAGTTTGGTCTAAGAGCTTTCCTGGATCAGTTTCTGTTTAAAGCTATGATCTCAACATGTGGTATACATTGAGACAAAAAAGAAATCTTAACAATTGAACGTGTAGCACCCTTTGGGTAAATACATTTAGTCTCCAATATTTATTTGCAGAAATGAAACTGTAAATGGCAAGGACCTGAAATTTAGGTACCTTGGCCAAATAAGCTTTATTACACATTGCATCTCATATTTGCTTCTATATAACGTCTGTCATTGCAGTAAAAGAGATTGTGGAACATCGATTATACCACAGACCTGGTTTCTTTTAAAAGCAACATGTGGGTATTTCAACCTTTGATCGTCACAACTTACGACCAAGATTCTAGTCCCAATTGTGGTTGTAGGTTGAGCGCTAGCTTTAACGAACTATTTGTGTATTATTGTCTAAAAGCTACATGGGCATGCCTGGAGTACCTAAAACATTTTATCCTGAGATGCATGTAACTTTAGATTGTGTAAATCCAAAACTCGATTATGTGCAAATTGTTATTTCTCTTATTGTGTGCAAGATCTCAGGAAAAGATAGATTTGCATAGTTACAGGGTTTCACTTGAAATGCTTAATTTTTCTTCTTCTTTGAAGAAGCTATCCAAGTTTCTGCTGCATTATTGTTTCACATAGTTTGTATGTATTTATGTCAAGGCCAATTGTTTTATTATGCCCTACCATTTTATTATCCTTCTTTTTGTATGCTAAAGTACAAAGTGATACTGACATTTAAGAAACTAGAGTGACTGACTTTATTAACAATCTTAGCCCCCATACAGACAAGATCCTTCAGAAGCCATAAATACAAGGGCAACAGAAGATCCCCAAAGCAACATAAATAATCTACAGGAATTAAAAAAATACAGACATTTTTAATAAAACCCAACCATGTTACACAACATGGGGTCTAATTAGGGCTCAAGAATTACAGTTTAGTAGGATTTTTCACATATTCTGTAAAGCTTGTGAATCATCTGGGAAAGAGAGAAAATGGGTAAAATTCAGTTTTTTCCTCCATCTTGTTGGTCAGAAATGCAAAAAACAGGATAACCCTCTGCTCCATTTTTTGCTTTCTGGATATGAAAGCAGTAGCAGGCAGTAAAATGGCAGATTGTGCATAGTTCGCTGGTTCATAGCTCAACTGTTCCACTTGCTACCTCCTTTTGTTCGGGGTGGTGGTGGTGTTGGGTTTATGCTTTTTAAAGTTTTTTTGTTTGTGCTGAAGTCTGGTTTAAAGAAGTACATAACAGGTAAAAAGTAGTCTTTACTGGCCAGGAGATGGATGTCGGTATGCTACCTCTGTCTCCCTTGTCACAGGTTCTTTTAAGTGCACCCAATTCAGTGGGCTCAAAACACAAAAGACCCAACATAAGACAGGTCTTTAGACAACACACACACACGCACACACACACACACACACACACACACACACTCTTCATAGGCTATGACTCATCATTACTCCATTCTTCCTTATTGTGATTCTACCACTACCGGTAGTCCTTGATTTACAACCATTTAGTGATCAAAGTTACATCAGCACTGAAAAAAGTGACTTATGTCTGGTTTTCATACTTAAAAACATTGACGCCTTCCCCTGATCATGTGATCAGAATTTGGGCACTTGGCAACTGGCATGTATTTATGCCAGTTGCATTGTTCTGGGATCATGTCATCACCAGTCATAACCTTCCCAGCTGGCTTCCAACAAACAAAGTCAATGGGAAGGCCATTGTCACTTAATAACCACATGATTCACTTAGTGATTCACTTAACAACCACGGCAAAACTCTCATAAAATGGGGTACAACTCGTGTAACAACTGTTTTGCTTAACAACAGAAATTTTCAGCTCTGTTGTGATCATAAGTCAAAGACTATCTGTACTTCTTGGGAGTACTGCTAGAGATTTTGTTCTCTTTCTATGGTAGATGCTTTAAACCAGGGGTCTCCAACCTTTGCAACTTTAAGTCTGAAGGACTTCAGTTCCCAGAAGTCTGGGAGCTGAAGTCCTTCAGACTTAAAGTTGCAAAGGTTGGAGACCCCTGCTTTAGAGAGTAGGTTGACCTCTTCTTCAGCTGGCTGGAGAATTCTGTGAGCTGAAGTCCTTCAGACTTAAAATTGCAAAGGTTGGAGGCCCCTGCTTTAGAGAGTAGGTTGACCTCTTCTTCAGCTGGCTGGAGAATTCTGGGAGCTGAAGTCCTTCAGACTTAAAGTTGCAAAGGTTGGAGACCCCTGCTTTAGAGAGTAGGTTGACCTCTTCTTCAGCTGGCTGGAGAATTCTGGGAGCTGAAGTCCTTCAGACTTAAAGTTGCAAAGGTTGGGGACCCCTGCTTTAAACCGCTTCAGGTTCTTTTGCAAACACGTACCTTCTTCACTACACACCTGTATCTGAGCCAAGCTTTTATAGTCAGGATTGCCCTGCTTGCTGGGGAGGGGGCTTTTAAGAGACAGGAGCGGATTAACAGGGCACTAAGGACAATCAGTCATACATCTCTTCTAAGGTGGGCATATAGAGCATCTTGCTCTTTGTATGCTTTTTGTGCATGATTTTCTGCAAATTAATATTAAACTATAGCTACATATTAGTAACCAAACAATTCATGTCTGTTCTGTAACACAAATAGAGGATTCTAATGGGGAAAAAACAACATCTGACTGGGGCTATTGGGTACAGCTTAAAAAGGTGAATTGGAAGGCTGGAGTTCATTTTCAGAATGGAAACTTACTGGGTTAGGATGGTCTTGCAGCCAACTGTCCAGAGTTGAGATTGTGGAGAGAAACATGAGGGCATAACCTTGTTCAAACCTTGACTTCTCAGAGGAAAAGCAAAACGTAACTGTAATAATATCAAAACAAAGCATGCTCTTTAAATCTGCTTTTCCCGAGTTCATCAACCATAACATGTTGAAGAGATTGTTTCAGAAGAATCAGCTCTTGGCTTTATTTCTTAGTGTCTCTGAAATAATTTCATGTGGAATTGCACTGGGAGAAATGCTACTCTGCAATGCTCTATCACGGAGGTGTCAAACCTGCGTTGTTGTCATGTGACGTATCACAATTTCTCCCCCTTTCGCTAAACTGGGTGTAGTCATGGCCAGTGCGTGACGCATCTGGCCTATGGGCCGTGAGTTTGACACCCCTGCTCTATCATTTCTCGGTCTTCTTCTGGTTTACTCAATGTCAGTGTAGCCTCTTCTTGTTTTTCTTGTACTGTACATATTACGGTCCTTTCGCCTCTCCTGTTTAATGCATACATGAAGCCGCTGGGTGAGATCATCCGTGGTTTTGGGGTAGAGTATCATCTCTACGCTGATGATACTCAGCTGTATATATCTACCCCAAACCACCCCAACGATGCCGTAGCGGTGATGTGCCAGTGCCTGGAAGCCGTGCGGATCTGGATGGGAAGTAACGGACTTAGGCTCAACCCGACCAAGACCGAGTGGCTGTGGTTTCCGGCTGCCCGATTCAACCACCTTTCTCCAACGTTGGCCATAGGGGGCGAACATCTTGCCCCGTGGATGGGGCGCGCAATTTGGGTGTCCTCCTGGATACCCGGCTGTCTATGGAAGAGCAAGTGACAGCCATGGCCAGGAGGGCGTTTTACCAGGTTCGCCTGGTTCGCCAATTGCGCCCCCTATTGGATCGGGACGCCCTTCGCACAGTCACTCATGCCCTCGTGACATCTCGACTGGACTATTGTAACTCTCTCTACATGGGGCTCCCCTTGAGGTGCACCCGGAGGCTTCAGTTAGTTCAGAATGCAGCCGCGCGAGCAATTATGGGAACCACCAGGTTCACCCACGTTACACCGCTCTTGCGCGAGCTGCACTGGCTACCTGTCGTCTTCCGGGTGCGCTTCAAGGTATTAATCATCATCTTTAAAGCGCTCCATGGCTCGGGACCTAGCTACCTGCGGGATCGGATCCTGCCTCATACATCCTCACGGCCGATTCGCTCCCACAGAGAGGGACTGCTCCGGGTGCCGTCCACTAGACTCTGTCAGCGGGCGACGCCCAGGGGAAGGGCTCTCTCTGTGGCGGGCCCGGCCCTCTGGAACGACCTTCCTCCCGATATTAGAACGACCACGGACCTCCGCTCCTTCCGCCTGAAATTGAAGACTCATCTTTTCCGCCTGGCCGGCCTAGGGTAGTCTCTCTGTCTATGGGTTTTTTAAATGTATACTATATTTATTGGGTATTTTTAGTTAATGGGATTTTAGCACAGGATTGATTGAGTTTAATTCGTTTTAATTTATATGTATTTTGTATATTTTTCGCTTTTAATTTCCCTGTGCACCGCCCCGAGTCCCTGTGGGGAGAGGGTGCGGTCAATAAATTCAACTTATTCTTATTCCTATTATTATTATTATTATTATTATTATTATTATTATTATTATTATTATTATTATTATTATTATTATTATTATTATTATTATTATTATTTTATAGCAGGGGTAGTCAACCTTTTTATACCTAACACCCACTTTTGTATCTCTTCTTAGTAGTAAAATGTTCTAACCGCCCACCGGTTCAACAGTAATGGTGGTTTATAAAATAGGGAACTCAATTAAATTTAAAAAAGGAAAGTGCTTCAGTATCAGACAAAACCCCTACAGCCCACCATGAAAGCTGGAATGCCCACTAGTGGGTGGTAGGGACCACGTTGACTATCACTGTTTTATAGGAAGAGGAAGTTCAGCGAAGCTACTGCAGATATTTTAGTTGGGAGTCAAACATTGGGTTATCAATAATGTGGATAACGTGTATCAAGAATGTGAGCTAGGTCTCTATCACTCATTATTAGCTTTGAAAGATTGGATCCTTAGTTTGCTAGTCTGGCAAAAAATAACTAATAGTTATTCTCTTGCTTGAGCCTTGAAATCAGTTTAGTGGTAGGCTTCCTGGTGCAGCCGAGTTTCACGATTAGAACAACTTTCATCAAAGGTCTTTTGTGGAACCTACTACACAGTAACTGGTCTAAATGGCGTCCAAAGCAGCCTTTTCCAATCGTCCCCATTTTAGATATGTTGAATTGGAACTCCTGGCAATCACAACTTGTGTGGAGAGGAGCTTCAGCCATAAAACCTCTGGATGGTGCCAACCTGGGGAGGAGATTGAACAAATAGATTCCAATGTTATTCATGATTTTTGAACCAACTGCTGCAGCCATTGTTGGAAAGGGGGAGTACAAAAAACATATTTAACTTGAAAGGTTGCACGGAGAAATACTTTGAAATAAAAGTGCCTTTTCTGTTCTTTCTAACCAATAAATGATTATTGGTGGTAGTGCCGTCTTCTGGAAGATGTTGGCTCCACCAGTCTGACCAGGGGATACTTCGGTGGCTTCCACCCTTATTAAATTCTCCACTTGGGATTGTGCTATTTCATTGTTTACCTTTGGTTAAAGAGGTGTCCCCAGGGATGTAATTAACGCGTACAAGTTTGATACAAAACATTTCCTTCTTAAAACAACTAGACATACACACCGTGAAAAGAAAGAAAGAAAGAAAAGAAAGAAAAAAGAAAAGAAAGAGAAGAAAGAAAACTAGCCAAATGAATAAAATGTCAAATACCTCTTTAAATCCAGTGTTGCAATCTTGTGCATTTGGGATCAATCCAACTTTGATTTTGTGTTACGCACAGGTAGGACTGCCCCGTATTTCTAGCTGCATTTGAGTCTTTTCTACCATATTTCATTCCATATGGTTTTCATTTGAGTGAGAATGCATGATATTATTGGAAGTTTAGAAGTGTAATAATAGCAGTGCTAGATTTCTCATCATTCCTTCAATTTTCTCTGTTTTGTAATTTCAGCAAGGAGGAAATATTTTCATCCTGAAATTGTATTTCCAATAAAGCATTAAAGGTCTTATCCTGGAGAAGAAACACTGGTGATTGCCTCCACTTTAAATCCAGAAATTGTGTTAAGTATTTGATTATTTTGGAATGGCTTCTACCCTAGGTAAACATTCTAATTGCAGCTGCTGGCCTGTATTTATGATCAGCTAGGTTGTGCTCCCTTGACAATTGCTATGCCAATTGTTCACCTGTGAATAATAAGCAATCTCAAGTCATTTTGCGCTATCAAATGTAATTGATGGGGTGTAGACTCTTCGGATGTCCTGATTAGGTATACAATTAATATACGAGGAAGGAAAAATATGATGATTATGGTAGATCCTTTATACCTGTTCTTCTGGTTTTAGGTGTCTTGCCTTAATAATCTTTCATATGTAGTTCCACCCTATGCACACACAATGTGAAATCCTTTTCTTGGGATCTGTATATATAGAACACGAAAGAAAATAATTTTTCTTGTAGACCACTGAAGATACAATTTTTATGATTTGCATGTGGTCTCATCACAATGTCATAACTGAAGAAGACACTTTAGATATCTTTGAGTGTCTGTTATTTGCCTTAGATAATCTTCACTTTCTTGGGATTTGAGTTGTTGACAGACTGTTTGAAATTATGTTTATATTCCCTGGATCCATGACAATTACTTTCTCATCTAAATTTGACAGTGAGGGATTTGCTTTGTCCATATTTGGTGGTTGAAAAGATGAAACCTAACCCCCTTATTTTGGTTTTTCTACTGAATGCATTGTCCTCTGTGCCCCCTGTTGGTATACAATGCTTATAATCTCATCTTTTCTTTCAAATAAGATAGCAAAACACACTTTGCCCTTGCCTGTTCTTGCGCTTGCAGAACCTATTTGATTCTTCAGTATTAAGTTGACAGTGATAGTTAACACGACATAGCTGGTAATACCAGGTTGGAGAAGGCTGACAATATTGGCATGCATATAAATTGGCAAGGGATGCATTAGTTGTTTTGTGTGTTGCTTCAGGACAGCAAAGAATTGTGTTCATCCTTCAATCATTTTAGTAAATGGAAGCCTATGCTAGCTGGAGATTGGTTTAATTTTCAGAAGCTTATATTATAGCCATCATAACTTTCTCCAGACCAAAGACTTCCACGATCAGATTCATACATAAAATCATGAGTTGAGCTGTCAGGTTGCTGTGAATCATAGCAGTTTTGCCAAAGAATATGTTAAATAATTTTTTTAACTTTTTTTTTTATTATATCACAGCTGGCTTGATCAAGAAATGTTGACGCACCTGAAATCTTCCTACTCCTTCACCTATTGTACTTTGCATGAAGAAAATTCATTGGAGTTACTGATGCTAGTTGTTAGAGCAGGGGTCTCCAACCTTTGCAACTTTAAGTCTGAAGGACTTCAGCTCCCAGACTTCTCCAGCCAGCAAAGCAAAGCTGGCTGGAGAATTCTGGGAGCTGAAGTCCTTCAGACTTAAAGTTGCAAAGGTGTGTTAGAGAACAGGATTTTTTCCCCTCTTCTCACTGAACACTTAATTCACACACACACACACACACACACACACACACACACACACACACACACTCAGGATTTGGAATAATTGTAATTGACAGTAGTATACATGCATATTTTGTTCCTCTCTTATTTGGAATGCTCTTTTTAAAATTCAGAGGAAAGTTTGATTACTCACTAATTTTTCTAACAGGATCTTAAAATGAAAATGATCTGAAAAGAAGTTAACACAGTTAGTTTGTATATAAAGTTTCCAGAACAGGATTAAAACATGCCTCACAAACTTCAGTAGATATCATTTGGGAATATATTTTTCTTATTGGAAGAAAAATAATGAGAAAAAGGCTAGAACAAGGGTGTTAAACTGGATTTCTTCGAGGGCTGGATCGGCATTGCAGTTCTCTTCTGCGGGCCGGTGGGGGTGAATGGGGAGAGGAGGAAAGATGGGACAGATATCTCCTGCAGCACCCTGCTCGGCAAAACAGGGCGCGGGCCTCTTGAGGAATGTTACCGGCCAAAACGGGGCGCAGGAGGGATGCACATGTCCTGTTTTGGCCGGCAGAGGCACCGTTGGCCAGTCCTTTGATATTTCCAGGCTGGCCCCATGGGTTGGATTTAAGTACCCCATGGGCCATATCCGGCCCGCGGGCCTTAAGTTTGACATCCCTGGGCTAGAGCATTTTGGAAATCAAAATATAGGTTTAAATAAACTTATAAAGGAGGTTTATAGGATGCCTGTTAGAAGGCAACTTTTTAATTAACAGGATGTAATTTAATCGTAGTGCACTTTCCAAGGCATGGCAATACTCGTTAGAGTTGCATTACCCAGTTGAGGTTTCCCTTGGAGGACATAGCTCTTGAGAACTGTAGTGTTTTTGTAATATCCTTCTGTTTAGAGCTATTTAAAAGAAAACATAAGCATGTAACTCTATACAGCAGCAGATGTTCCCGTACGGAATCCAGAGGCACAAGATCACTTTACCCCAACCCTTCCCCTTAATTGTATAAAGCAGATTCACTTTCCTTAAGGTCTGATTGCTGCCTCATTCAGACACTAGGAAAATATTGTTCACTGTGTCAGAACTATTTTCTTCCATCAGGAAATCATTATGCAATTTTGCCGAATGAAAGAATAGTTGATCAGGAGCTGTAATGTAGCCTTTTGTCAATGTGGCATTTGCAGATGTTGCTGGTATACAAGGAGTTATCATAGTTATTATGAGCTATTTATTTTAAAGGATATTGTTGGTCTTGTTTTAAATTAAGATCCAAGTAATGTTAAAATGATATGCACCGTTAGTACAATTTCAGTTGCTTTTAGATGGAGGTGGTTCTTAATGGTCCCTTAATGCTGCCTGAAATTAAAAGTCTTTCATAAATCTTTAAAATTACCATTGAAGTTGCATTTTTAAAATGAGCTTTTTAATGTTTGTATTTATTGTTTTTAAAGATTGATGGTTTTATTTAAGATCATTGGGTTTTGTCGGGATTTTTTGGGTGGATTGCTGACAAAGCAGCATAGAAACATATTACTAAATAATAACAATTGAGAAACCCTTTTCATATTTTCTATGAGGAGGGTTGACTTTAAAAGTCAAGAATTTTGTGCTCTTAATTAAAAACATAACTTTTTAAAAATGTTATAATTGAAATGTGGAATTTGGAAAGTTCTGGTGTGGAACCTGATGCACTGGGATCTTGGATCATTTTTGATGCTTATTGGAATTCTGTTGTTACCTATAGATCCTCTGTCATAATCATTTTTCATGTTATCATTCTGATCCTATAAATGTTGTAATGTGACCCAAATTCCCTTTTGGAAAACTGATTTTACAGTATTTCTGGTACTTTTTAATGACCAGTTTGTAATTTCTGGAGACCTATCCGTTCATGATGTCAATCTGGTTCTGAACAAGTGTTAAGAGTTGTGGAGTATAAATCTTTTAGCTGATGACAGACAATACCACCAGAGTGCTCATTAAATGACTTTTTACACTAAGTTTTGCTATTTTGGTAGACCTCTCTCCAGCATTCTTCCAAAAACCACGAGTGTGAAAAGCAAGTCGCTGCTTATTATAAAAGTATTTTCTCTTTGGCTAATGTGACCTAGAGTTGCTGCAATTTTAGAAACATCTGCTTGTTTATGGAGGCACTTGTTCAGTGCTGAAACTTCAGACACAACTTAATCTTCAGATTCTGTGACCTTTTATTCCAGAGTTCCAGTCAAGATTGTCATTTATTGTTAAGTTGGTTCAGACAGGTTATAAATCATTATTTTGTCCATCAGCTAGGTTCCTCAACATTCATTAATTTTGACTTGATATTATTTTTCTGGACTGGTCACAGCAGAGTGCCTAGTGTGTGATCCAGTTGCACCTTTCTGTGATTTAAAAAAAATCTTATTTACCCCCTTTCCCACTCACTATTCCTCCCATGTTTTCCATGTAAGGTGTGTTAAATGTCATAGAAAGGAAGGACAGGCATGATCAATGTCAGTTGCATTTAATGGTCCCGAGATGTGGGGGTCTTAGACCTTTACCTGCCGGTTTATCTAGCGATGGCACGGAGCAAAATTGTCTATTTAACCTTCTGACTTCTGTTACTAGAGAAAAATAATGGGCACTCTATCCCAGCCCCATCTGGACACCAATGCTGCTCTTTCTCTGTGTGACTATTAAAGGAACTGGAGAGGACGAAGTCTCTGACATCTTCATCTACTTCAAATGCACGAAATATTGAGTGAATACACAGGGGGTACGGAATGCTTATGAGTATCTTAGAGGTGGGAGGCGTAATATGGATTTCATATGTAGCGAAGTTTTCGGCTGATAGACTGAATCCACAAATTTTTGATTTGTTTCAGACTTGTATTTACACTGAATGTTATTGTTACGGCAGTGAGAATATGTGCTTTTGCAATGTCTGCCGTAGTGCATTCTATATATGAATATACGTGCCTGTCTCTAGCGCTCTGTGATCTCTTTCACACTTTTCTTTAGCACTTGCTGAATAGATTTATTAGGTATTTCAAAAGTAATATAAAATAAATAAATAAAAGGCAAATTATTATTATTATTTTTGGGGGCTGAAAGGGAAGAATAGAATCATAGGTTCCTCCTCATGACCAACCTTCTGCCCAAGGCAGGAATCCATATACCATACTAGACAAATGTCTGGCAAGTCTTTTCTAAAAACATCTACTGATGAATTTGGCCACAAATTCAGGAAGCAGGCGTTTCCACTGCCTAACAGCTCACACAGCCAGGAAATTACTTTTTATTTTGAGTATGGATCTCTCTCTCTCTGTATAGGTTCTACCCATTTGGACATATCTGACCCTTGGATCACAGGTGAAATGAACTTACCTTCGTTACCAGTTCGCAAATGTGAGCATGTGCAGAGCATCAAAAATGGGATGTGATGACATCCGGGTGGGTGGGCGGAGCTTCCCACCGCCACCACTAATGGTTCGCCCAAATCAGGTAGAACACTGCCTTGGATGTTGTGAAGAACAAATCCATTCCTTCTGCTGGGATATCCCTTTATGTATTCTAAAACTGATAACATGTTCTCTCCATGCTACCTTTTAGTCTTCTTTAGGCTAGACATAACAAGTTTTCTGTAATAACTTTTTGCTGGGTTAACCCCCAGCTTCTTACTATTAATGTGGTTCTTCTGTTGCACTCTTTCCCAGTCTTCAGCATTCTTTTTATTGCAGATTCAATATGACCAGGTAATATTGCTTCTTGTGATCTTAACACTGTATCTCTATGGGTACAATCCAAAACTGCATTGGCTCTTTGTCAATTTGGACATGTCGCTGGCTTCTGCTTAATCTGTCTACTAATCTAGATCTACCACCTAAATTCTTTTCTTTTCACTGTTAAACCAGGTGCCATCTACCATATATCTGTCCATATCTTTTTTCCCCTCCCTTAGCTCAGAACCATATATTTCTCACTATTGATCAACATTTTGTTGGATAGAGCACAATGTTCAAGCCTATCAAGATGTTTCTGTATTTTGAACAGTTGGAATATTTATAATCCTGTACTGCAAGGAAGAGATTGAGCGTATATACCTTACGATTGACATCACTTGACCAGATGATTGTTGTCATGATACTGTTGATGAATAGAATGCTCATGGTTTACTCTACTAGGATAATAACAGCTTAATTTAAATATTACAGGATGGGCAAGACTAAGAATGATTTTAGACTCTAAAAGAATAAGGTATGCCCTACTCATCGAACACGGTGGCTCAATGACTAAGATGCTGAGCTTGTCAATCAGAAGGTCGGCAGTTCACCGGTTCGAATCCCTAGCGCTGCGTAACAGAGTGAGTTCCCGTTACTTGTCCTAGCTTCTTCCAACCTAGCAGTTCGAAAGCATGTAAAAATGCAAGTAGAAAAATAGGAACCACCTTTGGTGGGAAGGTAACAGCGTTCCATGTGCCTTCAGTGTTTAGTCATGCCAGCCACATGACCACGGACGGCGCTGGCTCTTTGGCTTTGAAACGGAGATGAGCACCACCCCCTAGAGTCGGGAATGACTAGCACATATGTTTACCTTTATCTTTACTCATGGCAAGGCACAAGGCAATGCTAAACATTTGATATTTAGAAATTTAATTCCTCCTTTCTTTCTATGAGTGTTTTTGCTATGCCTGCAAAATGTATTTTAGGAACAGTAATGGAAGCATGCCTCATTTTTGCAAAATGGCCCAGGGGAATATTTCTGCATTTTGGGGAAACAAAATTATAGAATCTTTCTGTGTACTCCCTTTTGGTAGTAGTGGCTGATTATGATTTTCCCCAGAGTGCTCCAGAGCAACATATGTGGAATACATAAAGAAAATTAAATTGTGATAGAAAGCTGTTTTAAAAAAAACCCTTTGCAATCGTAATGAGCGGGGAATCTCTTTGGTTATCTAATATTTCCTTCGATTAGAAATAGCTGCAGGTTCATATTCTGGTATGGCTCACTTATCTGAAATCTCACAGTACCAATTGGTCAGGTGATAGAGAATCTAAGTTGATGTAGTAATAACCCTAATTTAATATTCAAAATATGAGACCAAGCAGGCTTCTAGCACAAAATGGTCATTGCTTGCACAAACAGCTGCTCACATTCCTCCAGAAAGTCAAAAGGATGAAATTGCCCTATTTTGACTTAAAAAGAACATTAGTAAATCCACATTTTTAAAGATTTGCGTGTAAGAAAATGTATGAAGAATAAAGGGATATACACAACTTTTTCCAGTCACAACATGTGTTTAGAACATGTAAAATATTCAATGCACAATTGTGTTTCCAATTTATTGATACTTCTAATATATTTATTTTTTTAACAACCCATAAAAGATCCATCCTCCTATTGATTAACAGCAAATTTCTAATGTAAACCGAGTTTGAAACTAAACGTGTTTTAAATGATTAAAAAAGCTACTTGCTTGAAGTAGACTGCACTGAGAGAGTACTTGTTACTAACCAAGATATGACTTTCATCCCGTCGTTTTGCGTCCTTTTTGATCTCTAGTTAATTGCGAAGAAACGGCTTGTGTTTGAATCATATCTTTTCAATTATAACTCCCATTTAGAAAGAAATGAAAGACTTGGGTGGTGTTTGAGATAATATTTTTTTCCTATAATTTCTATCTCCCAGTAGTATTTCGGAGGAGTTTCAGTAGAAGTAATATAAAATCACTATCAACGGTAATGCAAGACATCAGTGAAAATGTTTATCATTCTCCTTTCCATTATCCCAGCTTTCTGATCTTTTAGTTGGTTTATGCTGCTGTTGAATGCTTTAACAAAAGGGGAGTTGGAGAATCAGACCTAATAACCTTTTATTTCTTTCCTTGCATTAAGTCGGGCTGTATCTTTCGAAGTAATTTTGCAAATGAAATGTCCTATAAAAATTAAATGACTATAAAAATGTATTTAAAAAAAAAATCCTCTGCCCTTTTCCTTTACAGAAAATTCATGTTTTATGAGCCAGTCCTTTAAAGATTTTACAGATAATTCTTTTTTCTTTCTTTTTGCTAAAAATGAAAATGTGAATGTTTTACAAGCATTTTTGCTTGTAATATTCCTTAGGCAGCCGAGGTCCTTTCTTTCAACTTTAAATCAAGATGTGCAAAGAAGAGTCAAGCGTTGAAGCAGCAGTGACTTTTGGAAAAGATTAACTGAATAAAGGAACAGTGGTGGATGACCAGGAGAGAGGACTGATGTGGAATGTCCCTAAATCACTTCTGAGCGTGTATAATAAATCTTGAGTGTCTTCCTAATTGTGTAGTGCTACTCTCCAAAGTACTCATTATTGGCCACAGTGCAAAATTGCCATTGGTTGGATGGACCTTTTGTGTGGCTCAGTGTGATAGTTAGAACCTCCATTTATTAAGTGGCATAACAAGGACCTTTGATTGACAGGAAGTAATGATACCAATGCTCTTAAACAGCATTTTCTCTTCCACTTATTTGTTTGCCAGGAAACAAAAGAACAGCTCTTCTTTGTTCCAAGAAGGCGGTGTTACACCCTGGAGAATAATGTGGTCTGGTGCAAATCTGGAATCTGTTTATCACAGAGCTGGGCAGTGTTTGAGAAATAGAGGCAATAGTTCAGCCTCTCAACCTCTAGAGGGAGTTGGGATGTTGTCTCATGGCGTGACATCATCGGTAGCAATTGGTGTTGAGTGTTTGGGGACCTATTTATCATATGAATTCTGGTAACTATGGAAATAGAACCAGGGAACATCTGGAGAAAAATAATTCTCCTTTCCATTATTTACATCTGAAATTGCTGATTTTGTTCATAGGTTTTGGGCTGTTTGGGGGGGAACTTATTTTAAAGGCAAAGAGGGGAATAAATTGTTTCCGTCTTGGTTCAGAATACAGAAATGATCACCTGGTGTCCTTCTTTCTATTTTCATTCTACTATTGTTATATACCTAAAAGGATTGAATCTGGAATAAACAAGGGCCCACTCCCTTTGGGACCGACCATCCTAATGATCCACAGTATTGTTTCCAGTTGGTCTGCAAAGTTGTTGTCTCTTGATATAAATATACATAAAGTAGGTTATGGAAATTAACTCCAATACCCTTCTATTTTTTATCCTGTTGTTCATCTCTCTCTCTCTCTTTTTCTCTGGCCTGCCTTTTGTTCTATTTTTACCATTTAATCGTTTTTTCTTGTTTGCTGATATCTAGCCAGGGAAGTCTGGAAGATATGGTTAAAAACAACTGTGCAATTGATTGTTAAATGCCCACCACAGGCACCCCTGTTGCTAGTTCTGTTGAGTGGCACACCTCCTTGTTGTGATCTGGAGATTGGGTTTGCCCGAAAGTGTGCGAGTACAGATGAAACCAGAAATTATACACAATATTTTTTCCAGTAATACTAATGTGCGCAAGTAGGGATGCCCAGTAAAATGATTAAAGCTGCAAGTTGGCAACCAATAAAAGCCCTATCTTTTATCTGTGGCATTTCTATTCCTGAGAAAACTTTCATTTCTCTCTCTCTTGAAACTAGGGAAAAAGAACTGATTATGAAAATGAATGTTAATTTTAATTTCTCCAGCTACTTCTGGAGGACTGTAATGTGTACCAGAAATCCTGTTGTTGTTGTTGTTGTTGTTGTTGTTTTTAAAGACCAGAGAGATTATGTATATCGGTTTCATTCTGGAAATGTAGAAAAATCTTTGTTGATTATAAATATGCAGATTTAGTGTCCATAAGCGTATAAGATGAAATTTGGAGGGGAATGACTTGTGGAATGCTTGAGGGTGTCATGCCTATTTTCTGACATACAGTGATTCTGCCACTACGTCTGACTCCTGACATTTAATGTTTTTGGTATTTTGGTTTCCGGCTTCTTAGCTCTGAATGTCAATTAGAGAGGTTGGAACGTTCAGCATATAAAGTAATATTTCGTACTTTTCCTCTGGGTTCTTTTTTTTTAACATATCGCCGTCTCTTGCCTTTATCTTCATCGTACTTAGGCATACTTTGCAGGCTTTTTCTGAACAGTGTCATAATAAGATTTCTGCGTAGCAGAAAATGCTGTGGATTTATGCAGTGATTGAGGACTTCGCAACTTATTCCATGGCATTGTCTTCCAAAGAGATGAAAAACCTGTTCACATGTTGCTGAGTTATGCCTCTCAATATTCCCCACTGTTGGATGAGTTGGCTGTGGCTGCTGGGAATGATAGTATAGCAATTGATCTGCGCATGCGCGACATGGCGGTCGCGCTCTGAGAGCCGGAGAAGCCCCGGGGGTGGTTTTTACCCCAGGAAGATGCCGCCAGCCCTCGCTTACCATCGTGGAGGGCTGGCTTGACAAGCCGATCCTCCCGTCGTTGCGCCGAGCCGCCCGGAGTTGAAGGGCGAGCTGTTTGGGCGACGGGAGAGCAGAGGAGATCGGCTCGGCCTGTTCGCGGCCCAGAGCGTCCCGGCGCAGCCGGAAGAAGAGAGGCAGGCCGCAAGCCGGGATGTGGATTTCACCACGGGCGGCGAGAGGGGCCCAGGGGTCCAGGCCAGGAGAGCTACCATCGGGCCGCACGACTAGTGGCAGGTCGTGCGGTCATACCCTGGTTCTGGGCCCGAAACATCCACCCCCCACTGGCTAGGACTGCTCCTGAGAGAGGAAGGGTGGAAGAAAGTAGAAGGTGGACGAGAGATGGTGTTGAGGTATGGAATGATGGGAATGCTGAGGAGTTGGAGGAAGCAGAAGGGATGGAGGAGGAGAAGGCGAAAGAGAGAGATGGAGAGGAAGAGAGATGGAATGACGGAGTGAGAGAGAGACGGATGTAGATGGATGGTGAGAGATGGACGGAGATGGCGAGGAGCTGGAGGCGATGGAAAGAAAGAGCTGATGATGGAGGACGGAGTTGGCAGAAGAAGGAGAAGGTTGGAGATGGAGTATTGGCTGGTTGAAAGTGGCATGTTTGGCGGAGCAGCCCGGCATGCAACATCTGCAGCCAGTTGGGAAAAGATGGATTTGGCCGAGGACGTTTCAGGACATCTTGGAGTGAGTGCCCGGGACTGGTGGAGGCTGGCTGGCTGATAATATCTGGGCCATTAGAGGGCTGTTACGAACTAAGCCCTTTGGTCGGAAGGACAGATGGATGGGGCCTGTAATGGGATTGGACTTGACCCCCCCATCCATAAGACTCTGGATTCTGACTTTACCCCCCCCCCCCCATCCTGAAGAACATCCTGCACTCAGCCACTTATTTCGGACTTGTGTTTTTGCCTTCCTGGTTTGGAACCACCCTGAGGTTTTATCGTGTACTCTAGGCGTGACCTCCTTGGCCTGCGGGAGTCTCCCCTCTCGCAGGCCTGGCCCCCCTGTCTATCACGGGCCCACCTCGAGGACGGATTGATTATTCCTGAGAGGTGGGCGAAGCGCAGGTTGAGGGGTTTTTTAGGGAGGTTTTTAATGCGGGTTTTAGGGGGTTCCAGGGAGGAGGAGGGAGGGTATGTACAGTTAGAGAGGGAGGGCCAGGCCAACAGGCGACGGAGGGAAGCGGAAGAATCCGTGAGGGGGGGAGAAACACGAGTCGTTCCTGCGGAGGGCATTTCCATTCAGAAGGTCGTGGGGAGAGGCAGGTCCGAGGGGAGGCAAGTTCCATCCTCCCGGTTGGGGACACGTAGCCGTTGGTTGCAAACGGTTAGGTGTCACAACCCCCGCAGGCTAGGTGGTCAGGGAATACAGAGCCAGGGCCTGAGGCTGATGTTTTGTAACGCCAGGTCCATTGTCAACAAAGCCCCCCTCATCCATGACCTTGTGTCAGAGGGGGAGCCGGACCTGGCTGGAATAGCGGAGACCTGGTTGGGCCACGAGGGTGGACTCCCCCTCGTTGAAACGTGCCCACCAGGCTACCGCGCTTTTCATCAGCCCCGGGCCCTAGGTAGGGGTGGTGGAGTGGCGGTCATAATAAAGGAAGATCTTGAGCCGAGAGAGACCATTGTGCCACAGACTACCGGTTGTGAGTCCCTCTGCGTGAAGTGGGGCCTAGGGAGGCAGTTGGGCTTGCTGGTTGTATACCTGGCTCCCCGCTATGTAGCAGCAGCCCTGCCCGAGCTCCTGGAGGTGATCGCTACGGTGGCAGTTGAGACCCCCAGACTTTTGGTCATGGGGGACTTTAATCTGCCATCGGTGGGCGAATCATCCGTGGCAGCTCGGGAGTTCATGGCTTCCATGACGGCCATGGACCTGACCCAATTAATTCAAGGCCCCACCCACGAGGGTGGACATACACCGGATCTCATCTTTGTCTCTGGCCAATGGAAGAGTGATCTGGGTATAGGGGATATAGTCATCACGCCCTTGTCATGGTCAGACCACTCACTTCTCCGGCTCGACTTTCCGACCGCTACTCCCCTCCGCGGGGAGGCGGAACCAGAGCCATCGATCTGGTTTCGCCCCAGGCGCCTTATGGACCCGGATGGGTTCCAGACGGCGCTTGGGCCACTTCCTGTACCCCTGACCCGCGCCCCGATGGAGGACCTCGTGGCCGCATGGAACACTGCGACCACGGAGGCCTTGGATCGGGTCGTGCCCTTGCGGCCTCTCTTGCGGCGGCGAGTCGCCCCGGCTCCTTGGTTTACCGAGGAGCTGAGGGGGATGAAACGCCACAAGAGATGCCTAGAGAGAAGATGGAGGTCTACCCGTTCTGAATCTGACCGGACACAAGTAAGAGCCCAGTTACGGACTTACATTGTGGCGCTGAGAGTGGCCAAACGTCATCATTGTGCCACTCTCATAGCATCCGCAGAAAACCGCCCTGCTGCCCTGTTTAGGGTGACCCGCTCCCTCCTTCAACAGAGGGTGCGGGAAGCCCCGCTACAGGGCAGAGCAGAGGAATTTGTGACTTTTCTGCAGGAGAAAATCGCTCAGATACAGAACGAGCTAGCCCCCATTGATGGCCCAGTGGGATGCCACGAGACAGATCTTGTTTGGGAGGAGTTTGACTCCGTTACTTCCGAGGATATGGACAGGCTACGTGGGCGACTGCGAGCCACCACATGTTTATTGGACCCGTGTCCCTCCTGGCTTGTACTGGCATCCTGGGAGGTGACACGAGGCTGGCTCCAAGAGGTTGTCAACGCATCCTTAAGTGAGGGTTCCTTGCCTGCTTCCCTAAAAGAGGCTATGGTGAGGCCCCTCCTTAAGAAGCCCTCTTTGGACCCAGCTTTATTAAACAACTATCGTCCAGTCTCCAACCTTCCCTTTTTGGCGAGGGTTGTTGAGAGTGTGGTGGCACAACAGTTTCCCCGTCATCTGGAGGAAGTTGATTATCTAGACCCGCGCCAGTCCGGCTTTCGGCCCGGGCATAGCACTGAGACGGCATTGGTCACGTTGGTTGATGATCTCTGGAGGGCTAGAGATGGGGGTTGTTCCTCCATCCTGGTCCTATTAGACCTCTCGGCGGCTTTTGATACCATCGACCATGGTATCCTATTGCATCGGCTGGGGGGGTTGGGGGTGGGAGGCACCGTTTTACGGTGGTTCTCCTCCTACCTCTCTGGCCGATCGCAATTTGTGTTGACAGGAAAGTAGAGGTCGACCTCGAGACCCCTCACATGTGGGGTGCCTCAGGGGTCGGTCCTCTCGCCTCTCCTGTTCAACACATATATGAAGCCGCTGGGTAAGATCATCCGTGGTTTTGGGGTAGAGTACCACCTGTACGCTGATGATACACAGCTGTACATTTCTACCCCAAACCACCCCAACGATGCCGTAGCAGTGATGTGCCAGTGCCTGGAAGCCGTGCGGATCTGGATGGGAAGTAACGGACTCAGGCTCAACCCGACCAAGACCGAGTGGCTGTGGTTTCCGGCTGCCCGATTCAACCAGCTGACTCCATCGCTGGCCATAGGGGGCGAACATCTTGCCCCTGTGGATGGGGCGCGCAACTTGGGTGTCCTCCTGGATGCCCGGCTGTCCATGGAAGATCAAGTGACAGCCGTGGCCAGGAGGGCGTTTTACCAGGTTCGCCTGGTTCGCCAGTTGCGCCCCCTATTGGATCGGGACGCCCTTCGCACAGTCACTCATGCTCTCGTGACATCGCGACTGGACTATTGTAACTCTCTCTACATGGGGCTTCCCTTGAGGTGCACCCGGAGACTTCAGATGGTTCAGAATGCAGCCGCGCGGGCAATCTTGGGTACCTACAGATCTGCCCACATAACTCCACTTCTGCGCGAGTTGCACTGGCTGCCTGTCGTCTTCCGGGTGCGCTTCAAGGTATTAGTCATCATTTTTAAAGCGCTCCATGGCTCAGGACCTAGCTATCTGCGGGATCGGATCCTGCCTCATACATCCTCACGGCCGATTCGCTCCCACAGAGAGGGACTTCTCCGGGTGCCGTCCACTAGACTCTGTCAGCGGGCGACGCCCAGGGGAAGGGCTCTCTCTGTGGCGGGCCCAGCCCTCTGGAACGACCTTCCCCCCGACATCAGAACAACCACGGACCTCCGCTCCTTCCGTCTGAAATTAAAAACTCATCTTTTCCGTTTGGCCGGCCTTGGGTAGCCTCTCTCTACAGGGTCTAGCTGTTTTAATTGGGTATTTTAGCAGGTTAAGGGGATTTTAGCACAGGCCCAGATTTAATTTGTTCTTAATTATATTTGTATATTTATTGTATTGTGGTTTTAGTTTTCCCTGTGCACCGCTCCGAGTCCCTACGGGGAGAGGAGCGGTCTATAAATTAAATTATTCTATTCTATTCTATTCTAATAATCTTTGTAAAAAGTTTGTTTAATAAGTTTTTTTTTTTTTTCATTTTCATAACATAATCGCATGTATACGATTACATAGCCGACATCATATTGTATTATTAAATGTTTACATCGATTCATCTTACCATCAACTCCCGAAAACGATTATTGGCTCTTCTGCTCTCCATACACCATATTTGTGCCTTATCCATCACTTTCTTCTCTCTTTCTCCTCCCTGTCCCTCTCTCCTTTCTTCCCTCTGTCATCCTTCCCTTCTCTACTTCCCCTTCCTCTCTCCTTCTCCTCTCTCCCCTTTCCACTCCTCATTTCTCTCCACCTCTTCCTCCCCTTGCTCTCTCTCCTATCCCTCTCTTCTTCCCTCTCTCTCTTCTATTTCCCACTCTTCATCTCATTTACTTGGTGTATTTCAGCTTCTGAGCAAGCTCCATTTTATGTTGATGGTATTTATAATAGTACACCAATAATCTTAAGTAGCAAGACTCTCAGCCTTAAAATGAAGAGTTAATATAGGTTCCTTTATTTATTTATTTATTTATTTATTTATTTATTTATTTATTTATTTATTTATTTATTTATTTTATTTTATTTTATTTTATTTTATTTTATTATTTTATTTTATTTTATTTTATTTTATTTTAATTATTTTATTTTATTATTTTATTTTATTTATTTTATTTTATTTTATTTTATTTTATTTTATTATTTTATTTTATTATTATTTTATTTTATTTTATTTTATTTTATTTTATTATTTTATTTTATTTTATTTTATTTTATTTTATTTTATTTTATTTTATTTTATTTTATTTATTTTATTTGTATACCGCCCTCTCTCCCGATTTGGGACTCAGGGCGGTGCACAGGGATGATAAAAAGATAAATACATATAAATACAATCAGTTGCATAGATTTAAAATTAAATAAAATAAGTTTAACCCGGGCTAAAATAATTGAAGACCCTATTAAATGGTGAAAAAAAACCTATGCCAGGCCGGCCGCATGAAAAAAATAGGTCTTTAATGCTCGATGGAAGAGGCGAAGATCCGTGATAGTACGAAGGTCGGGGGGCAGGTTGTTCCAGAGGGCTGGACCCGCCACAGAGAAGGCTCTTCCCCTGGGAGTCGCCAGCTGGCATTGTCCAGCGGATGGCACCCTGAGGAGGCCCTCCCTGTGGGAGCTGACAGGTCGGATGGAGGTATGTGGCAGGAGGCGGTTGTGCAAATAACCAGGACCAGGGGTGGGTTTCAAAATTTTTGGAACAGGTTCTGTGGGTGTGGCCTGCTTTGTGGGAGTGGCTCTGCAGTCATGTGACCGGGTGGGCGTGGCCAACTAGGAAAATGTGGTGGAATTCACTTAACAACGGTCTTGCTTAGCAACCAAAATTTTGGCCTTAATTGTGGTCATAACTTCTCTTTCGTCTCTGTCCCACTTTCTTTTTCTTTCTTTTCTTTCTTCCCTTCTTTCTCTTTCTCTCTGTCTCTCTCTCTCTGAGTCTGTCTGTCTCTCACTGTGGCTCTTTATCTCTCCCTCCCTCCCTCTCTGTCTCTTTCTATCATTCTCTGTGTCTGTCTGACTCTCTCTCTCTGTGGCTCTTTATCTCTCTCTCCCTCCCTCCTTCCCTTTCTGTCTCTTTCTGTCATTCTCTGTGTCTGTCTGACTCTCTCTCTCTGTGGCTCTTTCTCTCCCTCCTCCCCTCCCGCCCGCCGTCTCAGGCAGCCCAGCTCCCGCGCCTCCCAGTCCTCCGCCTGCATCGCCCCGCTTCACCGGCTCACCTCGGCCCCCGAGGTTGCCCGGTTTCCGGATGCAGCCGCCCCCTCGGCGCTTCGCTCTGCCGCTCTGCGGCTTCTGCTGCTTCGGCAGGCCGGTAGGTTTGGCCGGCGAGGGCGGGGTGAGCCCCGTAGTCCCCGTTCCCCTCCCCTCCCCGCTTCCAGCGCCGGAAGGCCGCGCCCGGCGGGAACCTGCAGCGGCCGAAGCAGCTCGGGCAGCTGCGCACGCCGGCCAATGGCGAGCCACGGTCCGGGGGCGGGGTTGGCCACCCGCAGGCGGGGCAGGGGGCTGGCCCGCCGGGGAGGGGAGCCCCAGGTCGGCTCCCGGGTCAGCACCTCCACCGGCCGGCGGCGGGGTCGGATGGACAGGTACCGCGAGGGCGGCCCGAGGGAAGGAGGAGTAGGCAGGCAGGCAGGCGCCGAGCCGCCTCCCGCCTGCCCCGTGGCTTCAGGACAGGTCCTGGGCAGGCTGAGTCGGGCCTCACCATCCCCGCCCCAACGGCACACGGAGGGCAGCGGGGAACGGAGGGGAGCGGCGCAGGAGTTTCTGCACGGCCCGATCACTCCAGACGCCATCGGGGAAGACGGGGGGGGGGGGGCGGGGATGGTGCTGGGAGCGGGGGAGGGGAACGGGGACTACTTACTTCCGGGTCCACCGGTCCAAGCGGATCGCTTGGGATCGGGAATTTTCACGAAAGGGTTCGCGCGATCCCACCCGAACCCTGAGAAACCCCCCCCTGACCAGGACCCATGCCATGGAGCGCTTTAAAGATGGTCACCAAAACCTTGAAACACACCCGGAAGGCCACAGGCAGCCAGTGCAGCTCGCGCAGGAGAGGTGTTATATGGGAGCGTCTTGGTGCTCCCAAGAACCCCCGCGCGGCCGCGTTCTGCACTAACTGGAGCCTCCGGGTGCACCTCAAAGGGAGCCCCATGTAGAGTGCATTGCAGTAGTCTATATAGGTTCCTGAGCATATTTAACAAGTTTTTTTTATTAAAAAAAAGTAAGGATGTTGTAACCAGTAAATAGGGTAACTAAATGCTTTCCTTTCCTCTTATGCAAAGCATATTCATCCCTACCTATGTTACCAGTGCCAAACATAGATAAAATAAAACACATATGAAAGTTAGTTACTGAGATGTTTGAGAAAAGCTGCTGGAGTGACCAGAAGAGATAAAATAAAAAATGAGATCATTTGAGAAAGAATTGGCATATATAAAAAGAGCAGATACAATTGTTGCTCATCTGAATAGAATGTCTCAGTGTTCCATACCATACAAAAAGAGAAGAGTGTCAAAGAACATGAGACAGATCTAGAAAATGGGGAGACAACGTCAAACACACTCAACAACATCAAACAAAGGTGGTTGAGGCCACCAGAAGAGCAAGAACAAGAACTTCGTGTCTCCCCTGACACCTGAAGTAGTAAAAGAGGAAGTGAAGAATAAGAAGAAATACTTCCTTTATTCTAGTAAGGTTGTTGAATTCGGCTTCTAAGCCGATGACTTTTACTTGCCTGTGGTTTCATGTGAAGCTGTCTTAAGAGAGGATCCTATTGAAGAGCTCTTTAGCCTGATTTAACTTAGATGCTTTCTCTCAGTGTATGCTATTGGATCAGTGTAGCAAGGATGGGGGGGGGAGGGGTGGTGGTGGAAAGAGACACTCTTTTTAGTGTCTAGCCAGAGGGGCAAAAACTTCCTTCAGTATATGACTTATAAAATAGCTGTGCTAAATAATTGTTTAGCCAGGACAGTCCATCAAGAGGGGCGAGGCTGCGGTCTCTCAAGTAACCAAGCTGACCGCCTTTGCACCTGCCTTTTCTCAGCCCTGTGTGCTCTTGGATGGGGGGGGGGAGGAATCAGGATGGGGGAGGAGACAGTTGCTCCTCATCTCCCCTGGCCAGCTGCAGCTGCATGTCCTCTCTGCCTAAAGCCTCTGGGCTATCCTGCTGCAATGGTGTCTCTCCAGTCCCAAGCTCAGCTGGCTGCTTTAACTCTGTCTCTGCAACCATTTTGCTGTGCTCACCTTCCAGCCACCTCTAGATGTTCCAATACAATAGCAGAGTTGGAAGGGACCTTGGAGGTCATCTAGTCCAACTCCCTGCCCAGGCAAGAAGCCCTATACCATTTCAGACAAATGGCTATCCAACATCTTCTTGAAGACTTGCAGTGTTGGGGCATTCACAACTTCTGGAGGCAAGCTGTTCCACTGATTAATTGTTCTAACTGTCAGGAAATTTCTCCTCAGTTCTAAGTTGCTTCTCTCCTTGATTAGTTTCCACCCATTGCTTCTTGTTCTGCCCTCAGGTGCTTTGGAGAATAGTTTGACTCCCTCTTCTTTGTGGCAACCCCTGAGATACTGGAACACTGCTATCATGTCTCCCCTAATCCTTCTTTTCATTAAACTAGACCTACCCAGTTCCTGCAACCGTTCTTCATATGTTTTAGTCTCCAGTCCCCTAATCATCTTTGTTGCTCTTCTCTGCACTCTTTCTTCCACATCTCTGCACTCTGTTCTTCCACATCCCTCCATGATGTGCCTGGAATCAACTCTTTCTCATTCAAACTGTTGTCTGGAGAGATGTCTGGGGAAACCATCACAAAATGGCAGACTGAGGCCAGCCTCATGAAAAGCCTGGCTAAGAACTGTGTAGAATAAAGAACTGGCAAGTAGACTGGCTCTTCAATAATTCCTCTCTGGAAAAGGAGAGGGCTTGAGATCACCCATAAGTACTTCAGATAGTTGCTCCTCATGAAGAGACCATGAAGACAGCAGTCTCCATTGCGTTTTATGTCTCTGGGAAATGAGGGAATACCCATCTCTTGACCAAAACCATGGGAGGTACCTTTGAAAGAGCATTGGTTAGAATAATTTTCTGAGAAGAGGTTAAAAAAATATTCTAGGAGATCATTTGGAGACATTAAAGATCAAGTTTGTTAAAACTTCCGCCTCAACAACTGTTTTAATCCTTACTCTTCCTCCTTCCCAGAACACCAGCATCCCTTCGGGCATCGCCCACTTGAACCAAATCCCGTGATCAAACAATTTTTTGGATAAGAAGGAATACCTCCTTCTCATCTCCCTAATCTTTTTTGGGATCTGCTTCAAGATGACGACAACCTTTTGTTGGTAAATTAACGGCCCCCCTCTCTGCACCTTCAAAATTTCCTCTCTAGTTGACCTTTTAACAAATTTAACATGTATCTTTCTGGGTACTTCATTTATCCTGGCATATGCGGAATTTATTCTGTAAACTAGGTCAATGTCCCCCCTGACCTCATCCTTAGGTTTATGCAAATAATCTGCTAAAATTGTACTCATGAGTTCAGGGAGACACTCACCCAGTTCCTCAGAAATATTCTGAAATCTTAAAAAATATGTCATCCTTTCCATATCAATCCTAGACACATGCCCATTTATTTCTACAACCTCATTAGTAACATTTTTAAGCTCTCCCTTTGCCCCAGCCAACCCCCCTTCCAACTCTTCAGTCTTCTGTGTGTTCTCCCGCACTTGCTTCCGTGTTTCCAGAAGTTCCTTCTTAAAGTTACTATTTTCTTCTCTCTGAGCCTTGATCTCTTGCACCAAAGTTTGTAATACAGATTCCAGAGAAGACATTCTTTGTTCCAAACCTGCCAGTTCTGATTTTTGTGCCATGGTTAGCTGTTAAAGTCAGTGCCACTAAAATGGCGTTTTTTGGGTGGGGCCGCTGAGGCAAGTCAGGAGATGAAAGTTTCAGGTCAGGGTTGTAGAAAGTTCAAAAACCAGAAGAGAAACACTTTTCCAAATCAATAATTATAGTAGAAAAGGCACTCCAGACAAGGAATCCATTAATCCAAAAAATTCTTCATTAATGGCAAGAGGAAGTCCAAATCACAAGGAAATGCTGGTAATTTTCCATAAATGAAATAGTCATTCAGGAACAAAGAGTAGCCATTTTCCACCGCCCAAACTGAGAGCCAGCCGGAGAAAGTTACAAAAGAAAAGTTGTTGCAAGCCAGTCGAACTTAGAAACATTGTAAAAAAGCAAGCCGCATACCACTTTCACTTGCTTTCATTAAGTTCCAGGCAATCCACATAGAAAAAATCCGGTTCCTCGCAATGAGGAGCCATTTCCGAGCGCCGCTTTAAATCCGAGGGGGGGTTTAATGAGCAAAACACCCCCCTCCAAGCTCTTTAGTCCAGCGCTGCCAGCAAAGACGAAATAAAAAAGAACACTCACTCTTCACCTCGCAGCCGAGCCTCGGGAGAGCCTTCCGACCCGAACGTCCGGCTCTCTCCACATTCACAAAGCTTTACCGTTCTCCATTGGCGAAGGAAGAGACGAGGCGTCTCCCCCCCCCGCAGCCAGCCTCTCTTCACCTAGGTCGAAGACAAGGGTCGCTCCCCCCCCGCCGTAGGGAAAAAAACGGCCCCAGCAAGCCAACCCTACGGAAGACCCCCAAGGTGGAGCGTCTCACCCCCGTCGGGGGGCAGAAAAAAGGACAAAGCGGCGGAGGAGTCCAGGACCCGTCCGTCGCCGCTGGAAGGCGGAAGCGAAAGCCTTTCTTAAAAAACATTCCTCTATCCTGGGGGAAGATCCAGGGGGGACGGAGGGGGCCACGGCCCTGCCCACTGGGGGCCAGGAGGGAGAAAAAGAAGATACAATTGCCAAGAGGCTTAGATCCAAAAAATGACTTTGCTTGCTTTTTTTCTTTTTTTATTAACTTTTTTTAACCTTTTTGTACCAGGATGTTTGTACAAGTCTGCCAGCGTAGAATGGGAAATGTATGATGTATTCACTTATCTTTATCTTGTAGTATTTTTTGATAAATTTTCTTACCAATGTTTTATTATGTAGCCTGGGAAGGACCAAGGACTCCGACGCAAAGGTTCTCAAAATGTTTCTGTAACCCCTACCTTACCCTTTGGAAAATTGTAAAAACCAATAAAACTTTTTCAAAACAAAAAAAAAAAGTTTGTTAAAACTTCAAGATTTTGACGACCATTTTTAAAACGCTCCATGGCTCGGGACCTAGTTATATGCGAGACTGCCTCCTGCCCCATACATCCCTTAGACCAGGGATGTCCAAACTTGGGAACTTTAAGATTTGTGGACTTCAACTCCCAGAATTCCCCAGCCAGCATAGCTGGCTGGGGAATTCTGGGAGTTGAAGTCCACAAGTCTTAAAGTTCCCAAGTTTGGACATCCCTGCCTTAGACCGATACGCTCCCACAGAGATGGCCTTCTCAGGGTGCCGTCGGCCGGACAATGCCGACTGGCGACACCCAGGGGAAGAGCCTTCTCTGTGGCAGGCCCTGCCCTTTGGAACGACCTCTCCCCTGAACTTCGCACCATCTCCGACTTCCGCCTCTTCCGCCAGTGTTTAAAGACACATTTGTTCCATTTAGCCGGCCTAGCGTAACCTCCACAAATGACTATTTTAGACAGTTTTAAATTTGGGGATTTTAATTTGTTTTTAGCAAAGGTAAGAGAGGGGATATGGGAAGAGGGGATATGGGAGGAACATTTGCATTTTAAGAGGTGTTGAGGTACTAAAATTTATTACATTTCTTGTGAAGGAGGAAGTAATTTCTTATATACCGTATTTTTCAGAGTATAAGACGCACCCGTTGGGAATCTGCAAAAATAGTTATTCCCCCCCCCAATACACCATCTCTACTATCAAATAGTTTCTTTCATCATGTGAAATAGAGAGGGATTACCTTGTGCCCTACTTTCCATCTCTATTTTTCTGATATATATATCAGCCCCGGTTCAAATCCCAGTAAGGGTATGGCTAGCTGATGAGAGCTAAATATTTCCTGCCTGGAAGGCTCCTAGGTTGGAGCTGAAAGGCAAAATGTGTAGCAGTACGCTCCCTCTCTCCCATCTTTGGGCATACCAGGTGCTCTGACATAAACACTGACTTATTTCCCTGGCTCAGCTGATAAGGGAGTAGAACTCATGGCTTAATGGTTAAGGCAACGGCCTGACATGTAAACAGCCTGAGTTCGAATCCCAGTAAGGGTATGGCTATCTGATGAGAGCTAAATAGCTTGAAATTGATCTATCATAGTCTCCATTTTCCTCAAAAAAGAGGCTGAAAATCTGGGTGCATCTTATACACTGAATACAGCATTTTTTGCCTTCCGAAGCCCCGCCCCATCACCAGAATGGCCATGCATAGCCTTATGGAGGCTTTCAGAGAGCTCCTAGGGGCTGGGGAAGGCAGAAATGAGCAAAAAATGGCCCATTTTTTGCTCAGTTTTGCCTCCCTCCCCCCAGCCCTCAGGAGCACTCTGTAAGACTCCATAAAGCTATATATGCAATATTTTTGTTAAAAAAGGGCTTGTTTTCATGAAAAATGGGCCGCTTTTTGCTTGTTTTTGGCCCCCTACCCCCCAGGAGGACTCTGTTAGCCTCCTAAGGTATTCATGCCATTTTTTTGGGGGGGGGAACAGACAGTTTTTCAGAGGTTGCAGGGTGCAAACAGTTTCCCCCCACCCCCTTTCGGAAAGCTCTTTAACTGATTGATGAGAATTACATTGATGAAGTGCTGTGCCAGCAGAAACAAAGTCTTAGGTGCTGCAGATTGTCAGTTATTTCCTTCTCCAGCACATGGATAAATACACCTGAAAACATCTATCTATCTACCCTCCCTCTACCTACCTACCTACCTGCTCTCTGTCTCTCCATACCTATCTACTGTGCTTCTCTTTCTCTATCCCTCTACCTACATACACATTCTCTCTCCTTACCTATCTAGTATTTCTCTCTCTCTCTCTGTCTCCCTTTATCTACCTATCTAGCTACCTACCTTCTCTCTCTCTCTCACTACCTCCCTACTGTATTTTTCTCTTGTTCTCTCCCTCTCTATCCTTCTACCTACCTACCTACTTTTTTAAAAAAATTGCCTCTTCAAAACCTTGATGCGTCTTATACGCTGGTGCATCTTATACTCTGAAAAATACAGTATCTCCTTTTGTTTTCTTTGCTATAATCTTATTTATTTATTTCTTCACCATTTCTGTTTTTTTTCTTTTCTGCACTTTCTATTTTTTCTTTCTTTTTTCTTTTCTTCTTTTAGTGTGTATTCATTTTAATTGTTCTATTTGTAATGGTTTAATAAAATTACTATATAAAAACTAATTAGTTTCCTGATTATGCCAATGGAGAAGAATGCAGAACAAAAACAACTGTTGGGAATCTGCAAAAATAGTTATTTTTTCCCCCGATACACCATCTCTACTATCAAATAGTTTCTTTCATCATGTGAAATAGAGAGGCATTACCTTACGCCCTACTTTCCATCTCTATTTTTCTGATATATATATATCAGAAATATGATATATATATCAGCCCCGGTTCAAATCCCAGTAAGGGTATGGCTAGCTGATGAGAGCTAAATATTTCCTGCCTGGAAGGCTCCTAGGTTGGAGCTGAAAGGCAAAATGGGTAGCAGTACGCTCCCTCTCTCCCATCTTTGGGCATACCAGGTGCTCTGACATAAACACTGACTTATTTCCCTGGCTCAGCTGATAAGGGAGTAGAACTCATGGCTTAATGGTTAAGGCAACTGCCTGACATGTAAACAGCCTGAGTTCGAATCCCAGTAAGGGTGGGGCTATCTGATGAGAGCTAAATAGCTCAAAATAGATCTATCATAGTCTCCCTTTATTTATTTATCTATCAGCACAAATGCAACATACATACATACATACATTCATACATACATACCGTATGTGCCGGCGTATAAGACGACTTTTTGGCCCCGAAAAACATGCCTCCAAGTGGGGGGGTCGTCTTATACGCCGGGTCATCCGCGAGGTCCCCAGATGCCGTCCAGAGCCGCGCGGAGCCGCCGCGCGGAGACTGGCCGCTTTTCCACGCATGCCTATCTTTTGCACGTTAACCAGTCGGGGCATCTGAGGTCCATACTCAACTGGAGGGCGCCGCGTTGGGGAAGCGCCCCCCCCCCAGCCCCGGGGCTGCCCCCTCCCTTCTTTCCCTCGCCTCCTTCCGAGCCCTCCTTATTCTCCATGGTGCCGCCGTTCCCTTCTCCGCATGGCCCGAGCGCCTGTTCCTTACTGCGATGATCTCAGCAGCTGCCAGCGCGCCGCCGTCTCGCCCGCTCACGGCTCTTGCCTGCGGCTCTTCTTGCCCGCTGCCCGTCTGGACGGGGCCAGTCAAAAGCCGGGAGGGAGGCGAGCCCCTTCCATGGCATGGAAAAGCGGCAACTCTCCGCGGGCGAAACGGGTGGCGCGCGAAAGCGGAGAGTTGCCGCTTTTCCATGCCATGGAAGGGGCTCGCCTCCCTCCCGGCTTTTGACTGGCCCCGTCCAGACGGGCAGCGGGCAAGAAGAGCCGCAGGCAAGAGCCGTGAGCGGGCGAGACGGCGGCGCGCTGGCAGCTGCTGAGATCATCGCAGTAAGGAACAGGCGCTCGGGCCCCCCACCCATCTGTCACTCTGTGTGTGTGTGTGTGTGTCTGGGTGTGTGTCTGTTTCCCCCTCTCTCTCTTTCTGTCTCTCTAAGTCTGCCTCTCTGTGCGTCTGCCATTCTCTCTCTCTCTCCACCCGGGGAAGCAGCATGTCAGTTGCGGAGGTTATCCCGCAGCGAGCGGACAGAAGACCCAAGCTGCGGCTAGTGCAGGCGAGGAGGAGGGGCCAGCATGTCGACTGGGAAGGTTATCCCGCAGCGGGCGGGCGGGCGAAGGACCCAAGCTGCGTGCTGCCGAAGCCGTCCCGGGCTGGGCGTGCGGCGCCCGGATGGCTTTGGCGGCACGCAGCTTGGGTCCTTCGCCCGCCCGCTGCGGGATAACCTCCCCAGTCGAGATGCTGGCCCCTCCAGGAAGCCCCGGAAGGTGCAGGGCGCTGAGGTGGCCGTCGGAAGGAGGCGTCCTTTCCACGCTGCTCCCTCCTCCTCGCCGGCCCTGCGGCCCGGTTCCTATGAAGCCGCGGACCGGCACCGGAGTCTCCGCGCGGCTGTGGAGGGTTTCCTCCTTTCCCCTCTCTCTTCTCCCTCTGTGTGTCTGTAGAAAGACGGGGGGGGAGGGAATCAGAGTCTAACAGACACACAGAGGGGGAAAGAGGAAACCCTCCACAGCCGCGCGGAGACTTGCCGCTTTTCCATGCATGCCTATCTTTTGCATGTCAACCAGTCGGGGCATCTGAGGTCCATACTCAACTGGAGGGCGCCGCGTTGGGGAAGCGCCCCCCCCCCAGCCCCGGGGCTGTCCCCTCCCTTCTTTCCCTCGCCTCCTTCCGAGCCCTCCTTATTCTCCATGGTGCCGCCGTTCCCTTCTCTCTCGGGAACGGCGGCACTTCTGGCGCCCTCCAGTTGAGTATGGACCTCAGATGCCCCGACTGGTTGACATGCAAAAGATAGGCATGCATGGAAAAGCGGCAAGTCTCCGCGCGGCTGTGGAGGGTTTCCTCTTTCCCCCTCTGTGTGTCTGTTAGACTCTGATTCCCTCCCCCCCCCGTCTTTCTACAGACACACAGAGGGAGAAGAGAGAGGGGAAAGGAGGAAACCCTCCACAGCCGCGCGGAGACTCCGGTGCCGGTCCGCGGCTTCATAGGAACCGGGCCGCAGGGCCGGCGAGGAGGAGGGAGCAGCGTGGAAAGGACGCCTCCTTCCGACGGCCACCTCAGCGCCCTGCACCTTCCGGGGCTTCCTGGAGGGGCCAGCATCTCGACTGGGGAGGTTATCCCGCAGCGGGCGGGCGAAGGACCCAAGCTGCGTGCCGCCAAAGCCATCCGGGCGCCGCACGCCCAGCCCGGGACGGCTTCGGCAGCACGCAGCTTGGGTCCTTCGCCCGCCCGCCCGCTGCGGGATAACCTTCCCAGTCGACATGCTGGCCCCTCCTCCTCGCCTGCACTAGCCGCAGCTTGGGTCTTCTGTCCGCTCGCTGCGGGATAATCTCCGCAACTGACATGCTGCTTCCCCGGGTGGAGAGAGAGAGAGAATGGCAGACGCACAGAGAGGCAGACTTAGAGAGACAGAAAGAGAGAGAGGGGGAAACAGACACACACCCAGACACACACACACACACAGAGTGACAGATGGGTGGGGGGGGAGGAGAGAGAGAGAGAGAAACAGAGAAGGAGAAAGAAAAATAGGAAAAAAGATGAATGGAGGGTGGGAGGGAGGGAGTGAAAGAAAGAAGGGGGAGGGAGGAGGAAGGGAGCAGTGAAAGAAGGAAGGAAAGAAAGAAAGAAAAAGAAAGAGGGATGGAGGGTAAGAGGGAAGGAAGGAAAGAAGGGAGGGAGGGGGAGGGAGGCAATGGAAGGAAGGAAAGGAAAGGAATGGAGAGGAATGGAAAGGACGCCTCCTTCCGACGGCCACCTCAGCGCCCTGCACCTTCCGGGGCTTCCTGGAGGGGCCAGCATCTCAACTGGGGAGGTTATCCCGCAGCGGGCGGGCGGGCGAAGGACCCAAGCTGCGTGCCGCCAAAGCCATCCGGGCGCCGCACGCCCAGCCCCGGATGGCTTCGGCAGCACGCAGCTTGGGTCCTTCGCCCGCCCGCCCGCTGCGGGATAACCTTCCCAGTCGACATGCTGGCCCCTCCTCCTCGCCTGCACTAGCCGCAGCTTGGGTCTTCTGTCCGCTCGCTGCGGGATAATCTCCGCAACTGACATGCTGCTTCCCCGGGTGGAGGGAGGGAGAGAGGCAGACTTAGAGAGACAGAAAGAGAGAGAGGGGGAAACAGACACACACCCAGACACACACACACACACACACACACACACACACAGAGTGACAGATGGGTGGGGGGGGAGGAGAGAGAGAGAGAGAAACAGAGAAGGAGAAAGAAAGAAAAAGAAAGAGGGATGGACTGTAAGAGGGAAGGAAGGAAAGAAGGGAGGGAGGGGGAAGGAGGCAATGGAAGGAAAGGAAAGGAAAGGAATGGAGAGGAATGGAGAGGAATGGAAAGGAAAGGAAGGGAATCCAGAAGTGGAGGGCCTGGTTGCCAAGGGGAACGGGGAAGCATCCCTCCTCCCCCCCCCCCGCCCGGCACCAGCAGCGTGGGAGCTGGACAGTAAGCAGGCAAGCGATCTTGTCGCTGTCCTGCCCAAGCAGGTGCCTCTCTCTCTATATATATAAAAGTGCTGTGTTATGTTCAGATTTCGCTCTACCTTCTGACTGAAAATGTGCACCCCTCTTCTAAAATAGGAATATGGTCCCATCCAGCATCCAGTAAATAATTCTTGACAGTTTAGGAGCTGCAAATAATGGTAAGAAAGACCAAAACTCCAAGTGACAGAATAACAGAGTTGGAAGAGACCTTGGAGGTCTTCTACTCCAACCCCCTGCTAGGCAGGAAACCCTACACCACTTCAGACAAATGGTTATCCAACATCTTCTTAAAAACTTCCAGTGTTGGAGTATCCATAACCTCTGGAGGCAAGTCATTCCACTCATTAATTGTTCTCAGACAATTTATCTTAGTTCTAGGTTGCTTCTCTCCTTGATTAGTTTCCATCCATTGCTTCTTGTCCTGGCTTCAGCTGCTTTAGAGACTACATTGACTCCCTTTTCTCTGTGGCAATCCCTTAGAATATTGGAACATTGTGATCATGTCACTTATAATCCTTCTTTTCATTAAACTAGACATACTCAATTCTTGTAACTGTTCTTTATATATTTTAGCCTACAGTCCCCTAAGGACCTTGCAAGAGTATATAGCCCACATGGTCAGTGTCATCCCAACACAGTTTTCCTCTCTGTCTCTTCCCCTCTTCCTGCAGCATTTATTTTGGAGGCTCAGAGTGCTCATGTGACTTATCAGCCCAGTGATACAAAGGAAAAAATAAGGGGCTGCTATTTTGGCAAACCATCAAGCATTTCCCATGTCTACGCTGTCCTGCCCAAGCAGGTGCCTCTGCTGCTGCTGCTCCCCTCTCCGCCTCACCCCTTGCCAAACCCTGGTAATATGGTGGAAGAGGGGGGGAGGGAAAGGAGGAAGGGTGGGTGAGTTGCTTTCCCGGGAAGCTGGTGGCAGGGGCTTTTCCTATGTGGCCTTGGATCGCTCTTTTCCACCCACCCCCCTCCTCACCGTTTCTCTGCCTGCTCTGCACCTTTTCCCCAAGAAATCGGTAGAATCAGGGTGATGTGGCCTGTGGAGAGATTAATTTGCCGGGAGTTTGAAGTATTGGGTGATGAGGGACGGATTGAAACAAATTTCAGTCATTGTATTGTATTTGTCCAGCAGTCAAACGTTTTATTTGGTGTGTGGAAGGTGTGCAGAAGAGGGGGTAGTCTTATACGGGGAGTATATAACAAACTCTATATTTTGAGTTGAAATGATGGGGGGTCGTCTTATACGCCCAGTCGTCTTATACGCCGGCAAATACGGTACATATATATTAAAGCTCATATTCTGTGACTCCATGATAATGGAGTTTTGTATTCCTATGGCAAAGAGAGAGAAAGGGAGGGAGGGAGGGAGACACAGACAGAGAGTGAGAGTGAGGGCGAGAGAGACAGCTACAATAACTAGATAAATTCTTGCCCTTTGTTTGTGTCACACTTTCTCCATTTTCCCCTGGCCTTTATCTTGTGTTGCCAGTTAATTATTTTGTTGTTTGCTAATGTTTAATAAACAGCTATCAAGCTGTATTATTGCTGGTTGAACTGACTGGCATGTGTTTACTCTCTAATCATGATCACTTTAGTAGCGGTGTCCCCCAAGGTAGCGTTTTAGGAGTCACACTCCACACTTTACATAAATGACCTTTGCAATTATATTATAAGCAGCTGCGTTCTCTTTGCTGATGATGTGAACCTATTCAACACCACCAACAATGCTGCTACCCTACAAAAAGACCTTGACTATGTGTCAGAATGGTCCAAAAGTTGGCAACTCCAAATCTCAACCAACAAATGCTCTGTCTTACACATTAGCAGAAAGAAATCAGAACACAAAATACAAACTGAATGGATATGACCTCGTAGACAACCCTCACTCTGTCAAGGACCTTGGAATACTCATCTCAAATGGTCTAAGTGCCAGAGCTCACTGTAACAGCATTGCCAAAAAGGCATTAAGAGTTGTCAATCTAATCTTGTGTAGCTTCTTCTCCGGTAATATTGAACTGCAAACTAGGGCATACAAAACTTTTGCTAGACCAGTTCTTGAATGCAGCTCATCTGTCTGGGACCCGCACTGCACATCAGACATAAATACAATTGAACAAGTCCAGAGATATTTCACAAGAAGAGTTATCCACTCTCCTCTGCTCGCAACAGAATACCTTATGCCACCAGACTTGAAATTTTGGGCTTAGACCAGGGGTCTCCAACCTTTGCAACTTTAAGTCTGAAGGACTTCAGCTCCCAGAGTTCTCCAGCCAGCAAAGTCTGGCTGGAGAAGTCTGGGAGCTGAAGTCCTTCAGACTTAAAGTTGCAAAGGTTGGGGACCCCTGGCTTAGATAATTTAGAACATTGCTGTCTTCGATCTGACCTAAGCGTAGTACATAAAATTATATGCTACTATGTCTTACCTGTCAATGAATATTTCAGCTTCAACCACAACAACATATGAGCTCACAATAGATACAAACTTACGGTAAACCGCTTCAGACTTGATTGCAGAAAATATGACTTCAATAGTTCATTTAGTGACTGTTCAAAGTTACAATGGCACTGAAAAATGTGACTTATGACTGTTTTTCACAGTTACAACCTTTCCCCAGGGTCACGTGATCAAAATTAGGATGCTGGGCAACTGGTTCATATTTATGCAAGGGGCCATGTGATCCCTTTTTGCGACCTTCTCACAAGCCAAGTCAATGGGGAATCCAGATTCACTTAACAACGAGGTTACTCACTTATCAACTGCAACGATTCACTTAACAACTGTGGCAAGAAAGGTTGTATCATGAGGCAAAACCCACTTAACAAATGTCTCACTTAACAACAGAAATTCTGGGCTCAATTGTCATCGTAAGTCGAGGGCTACCTATATTAGGATTTCCAAGGGAGTGGTAAACTTTTAATTGGAAAGAGAATGACTAATCATCAGAAGAAAGAAAACAGCTATCAATTGTTGTTAATGTTAGGATTCCTGGGATGCCAAAATTTCCTTTTAATTCTCCATCTAAACTCATAATTGATTATTGAATCTGCCCAGAGTAATACAAATGTCATGTTTGAATTGCAGAAATATAGTCTGCATAAAGTGTATTAATGTCATCTGTAGATTTTGTAAAACAAATCTTCTGAATTTTCCAGTGCTTAAGAGTTTATGGAAGGATTCATACTTCCTTAAGCAAGATAAACTGGCTTCTCCAGGCAGAGCAAAAAAAAAAAAAGAGGGATATTTTGGGTTTTGTAATGTGTGTAAAAATTTGAGCAGACTGAAACCAGCTGAACTGCTTACAAACAAACAATGCATTTCATAATAATAATAATAATAATAATAATAATAATAATAATAATAATAATAATAATAATAATAATAATAATAATAATAATAATAATTTTAATTTATAAAACCTCTCTCTCTCCCCGAAGGGACTCGAGGCGGTGCACAGGGAATTTTAAAATACATACATAAAACCAACAAGCATAAATACAGTTAAAATAGATTAAACTAGACCCTGCGCTAAAATCCCAAACTGACTAAAACTAGACCCCAAAAAGTCCCTAATAAAACAGTTCAATTACCCCAAGCCGGCCAGGCAGAAGAAATGAGTTTTTAGTTTTTGACGGAAGGAAAGGAGGTCTGTGGTTGTTCTAATTTTGGGGGAATGTCGTTCCAGAGGGTCGGGCCCGCCATAGAGAAGGCCCTTCCCTGGGCGTCGCCCGCTGGCATAGCCTAGTGGACGGCACCCAGAGAAGTCCCTCTCTGTGGGAGCGAATTGGCCACAGGGATGTATGGGGCAGGATGCAATCTCGCAAATAGCTAGGTCCCGTGCCATGGAGCGCTTTGAAGATGATAACCAACACCTTAAAGCGCACCTGAAAGACGACAGGCAGCCAATGCAGCTCGCACAGAAGCGGTGTTACATGGGAAAACCTGGAGGTTCCCATAACTGCCCGCGCGGCTGCATTCTGGACGAGCTGCAGCCTTCGGGTGCACCTTAAGGGGAGCCCCATGTAGAGAGCATTGCAGTAGTCCAGTCGGGATGCCACGAGTGCATGAGTGACTGTGCAGAGGGCATCCCGGTCCAATAGGGGATGCAACTGGCAGACCAGGCGAACCTGGTAAAACGCTCTCCTGGCTACGGCCGTCACTTGATCTTCCATGGACAGCCGTGCATCAAAGAGGACGCCCAAATTGCGAGCCCCATCCACAGGGGTTAGATGTTCGCCCCCTATGGCCAGTGATGGAGTCAACTGGTTGTACCGGGCTGCCGGAAACCACAGCCACTCGGTCTTGGACGGGTTGAGTCTGAGTCTGTTACTTCCCATCCAGGCCGGCATGGCTTCCAGGCACTGGCACATCACCTCTACGGCATCGTTGGGGTGGTTTGGGGTAGATATATACAGCTGCGTATCATCAGCGTAGTGGTGGTACTCTACCCCAAAACCACGGATGATGTCGCCCAGCGGCTTCACATATGTGTTGAACAGGAGTGGCGAGAGGACCGACCCCTGAGGCAACCCACAAGTGAGGGGTCTCGAGGTCGACCTCTGCCCTCCTGCCAACACAAATTGCGATCGACCGGAGAGGTAGGAGGAGAACCACCGCAACACGGTGCCCCTCACCCCCAACCCCTCCAGCCGATGCAATAGGATACCATGGTCGATGGTATCAAAAGCCGCTGAGAGGTCTAATAGGACCAGGATGGAGGAGCAACCCCCATCTCTGGCCCTCCAGAGATCATCCACCAATGCGACCAATGCCGTTTCGGTGTTGTGCCCGGGCCGGAAGCCGGACTGGCGCAGGTCCAGATAATCAATTTCCTCCAGATGACGGGGGAACTGTTGTGCCACCACACACTCTACAACCTTCGCCAGAAAGTGAAGGTTGGAGACCGGACAGTAATTTACCAACAATGCTGGGTCCAGAGAGGGCTTCTTAAGGAGGGGTCTTATCACTGCCTCTTTCAAGACGGTAGGCAAGATCCCCTCACCCAAGGAAGCATTCACTACCTCCTGGAGCCAGCCGCGTGTAACCTTCCAGGATGCCAGTACAAGCCAGGAGGGACACGGGTCCAATAAACATGTGGTAGCTTGCAGTCGCCCACGTAACCTGTCCATATCTTCGGAAGTAACTGAGTCAAATTCTTCCCACAAAACTGTCTCAAGATCTGCCTCGGGGCATCCCACTGGACCACTTTCGGTGGAGGCCAATTTGAGAATTTTATATGAAAATTGAGTTATCTTTGAATATGTACAGTCCAGTTAAATCATGTAAGTGACCAGGTTTGAAAAATGCCCCTTGGGTCGTGGCGGATTATTTTCTCTGTATGTTTTTGCATATTTTTAGGAATGAACATTGAATAAAATCATCATTAGGTTTTCAATATTGCTTCTTGCCTTTTCTTTCTCTCTTTCTCCCTGCTGGCCTTCTGGAAGGCCCTGAAGACTTGCCTTTTCCAATGGGAATTCGGCCAACATGGCAGATAAGCCCATCTTTAATGGTCGGTGTGAAAAATATTTCCTCAATTATATTTACGTTTGTTGGTGTTTTAATCTTATGTTAGCTGCCAGAGTTGCAGTTTGCAAGTTGGGAAGCCACATACATTAATGAAATAAATAAGTGCTCTGTTTGGAAGACAAATGGCCAATTCTATCTCCAACTGATAACGCACAACAGTACAAATATTTCAAAGTTGGTTTTGTTCTTACTACAGATGCTAACTCACTCTGGGTTCATTTATAACTGCTATCTTTGCTTTCTGTTTGGATTAGATTTCCTTGTGGATTTTTTTTTCTTCATTCACACTTAATAGACTTCCAGAATTTCCCCCACCCATAGAAATAGGTCAGTATTGCCTTATTGGTGAGATGGGTGGCATTTGAATTTAATAAATCTGCTATGGCCTAGAGGTGGAGCTCTTGCCTCCCAATCAGGGAGTTGTGAGTTCAATCCTAGGCAGAGGCAGATGTAGGGTCTCCTGCTTGGGCAGGGGGTTGGACTAGATGATCTGCAAGGTCCCTTCCAACTCTATTAATCTGTTAAGAAATACATGTAATTAATCAAATAAATAAATAGCTTAGACTCTTCTTGTGCTAGAACATAATGCCCCCATCCTTCCTGATCTCTTTCATTATTGATTAACAGAATGTTGAAAGGAACCTTGGAGGTCTTCTAGTCCAACTCCTGCTCAACCAGGAGCCCCTAGTCCTGTGATGGCAAATCTATGGCACATGTGCCAGAGGTGGCATGCAGCTTCCTCTCTGTGGGCATATGAGCCGTCGCCCCAGTTCAGCTCTGCTGCATATGTGTGTGTGCCTTCTGCCAGCCAGCTGATCTTCAGGTCTTTGCTGCACATGCGTGGGGAGTGGGACATGTGCAGGGGTCCCATGCGAAGAGCCATATGCACATGCACAGGTGTGGCGTATGCAGGGGATTGCACACAAATGCGGGGTGCATGCATGCATTGCATTTTGGGGATTCGGGTGCGCGCACACTCATTCACTCGTGCAGCGTGCTTTGGGCACTTCCGGAAAAGGTTAGCCATCGCTGCTCTAGCCTATACCATTGCGGACAAATGGTTGTCCAATCACTTCTTTAGAACCACCAGTGTTTGAGCACCTATGACTAATAATAATAATAACAATAACAATAACAACAACAACTTGCAAATTGGGACTTGCAAATTGAAATTGAGCGACTGGAAAAAGAAATCGTGTGTTGTCCTGATTGTAATTGGAGCTCTTGGAGCAATACCAAAAGGGCTACCTCGCTATTTGGAAATTCTAAATTTACCTGACTTGAACATTCTGACTCTACAAAAAAACAGCCTTGAAACAGCTTTTATCCTCCAACGTTACCTTAACAGTTCCTACGTCCTTGGTTAGGACCCGAGCTGTTGAGCAACCAACCAGCCCCAAAGGCTGTGAATCTCACCAAAGATTAACCACAGAATAATAATAATAATAATCTTTATTGTCATTGTACTTGTTTACAACGAAATTGGTTATTTAGATGTAAGTTGTTTCTTGAGTACCATGCGGATACCTTCTGGACTTCTTCCCTATATGTTGATTCGTCCCCTTCAGTTATGAGACCCAGCACTGCTGTGTCGTCTGCAAACTTTATTATGATGTTGGATGGATCAGAGGATAGGCAATCATATGTATACAGCGATTCATCAATTCATCCCACTGATTAATTGTCCTGTCAGGAAATTTCTCCTTATTTCTAGGTTGGTTCTCCCCTTGACTAATTTGCATCAATTGCTTAGTGATTCCTTATTATAGCATTCCCTTTTTCTGTAATTTTCTTTTGCAGTTATTATTGTGGGGTGTTTTTTTTTATTTTATTTTGGCAACACTGAATTTTGGTAAGCATTTCTTGTAAAACCCCCCCCCCCCCCATTTAATTCGCATTCCTCTACAGCCTATCATCACTACTGATATTAGCCCAAATAGGATTCTTCCATGGGTCTGCCTACATTCCCCTCTAAATCTGAGTTAGGCTGATTTTTCTTTTTTTCCCTTTACATGTTCTTTCCTAAGCTTACTCGCTTGCTGCTCCACAAAATTGTCTCCTGTCTTTAAATCCCAGCCAAACTATCTGCTTTCCTGTCTCCCAAAGAATTGGACTAAGATAATCCTACTGCTGACAGTTTAATTTCCAGAACTGTTGGTTCTTTTGCAGAATATTCCAAGACATCAGTGAGGTTTAGTAAATTGTTGTCAAACAATTATCAAAAAAATTCCTTATTACTGTGCAGGGTAATTTACTGGTGTCTTTCACAGCAAATGCAAATTGGAGAGTTTGAAGTCAGTTGAAAGTGTATGTTTCTTTTAAAATGTCTTTTTGACTATTTTAAAGCCGTAAAGAATTTATGCACCCAAGGAGGAAAGCTTAATAAATGGGAGAAAGACTTGTTTTAGGTTTTCTCATTCATTTGAAGTCTAAAAAGCTCTGTTATTCTCAAATGCAGTGATGCTATGGGGATTGACATCAAGTATGGAAAGAACGACCAGGCATTGGCAAATAGAAACACAGACACAGACACACACACACACACACACAGAGTGAGATAGAGAGAGAGAGATAGAGAGAGAGAGAGAGAGAGGTTTGACATCTAAAGTAAGTATGTGTATAAGTATGTAAAATAAGTATATTGTAAGTCCTCGACTTAGAACCAGCACAGAGTCCTCAACGTACGACTGGCGCTCAGACCTTGACTTAAGACCTGTCAACCTTGGCAACTGGAGGACAGCGCTCATTGGATAAGACGCATCAGACAGAGAGCACTGGAGATTGCTGAGCGCTGATTGGCTGCTCTGCCTGACAGCTAATGTATAAATAGCTGTCCGGTAGAACGTGGTGCTGAAGTTGTTGTGATTGGTTCTGTTGCTTGGTTGAAGTTAATAAAAGGGTTTTGTTACTCCCGAGTTGCCTCAATTCCTCTCATCTGCTCATACAAAGCATTATGAATTTATGGATTAACAAGCAGATATTCTATTCTGTTTTTGATAGGTTGTGATATGTTATAATCATAATAGCCTAAAGTGGCTTCTCTGGATTACAGGTAATTGACCTAGAATCAACTCATATTTGCTGTCATAAAATATTTGGATAATGATATTGACAGCACCGAATATCTTAAGTTCAGGGAGATGCAGGTAATTTTTCAAGGAACAAAACAAGTGAGGATTTGTTAATAAACTCACAAAGCTTTGTCTTAAGAATACATAGCCAAGGACTGGAAGGAAATGCTGGTCTAATTGAGGAACAGTTTGATGGGACAAGGGAGGTCATAGGCATCATGAACCATACAGAAGTCGTGATCATAACAGAAACATTTCCTTAAATAGCTTTTTAAAATAAATTTATTTTGGGACTGTTCCAATCTGCATATCATTTTGGGGTCTAAATGCGATAAATTTAATTTAGTTCCTTAAAATTGATAGTACATAAGAAAAGTACAATCAGATTTTGATTTGCATAGCCCCTCTTTGCTATTCATTAAAATATGCATTTTTTTCATGCATCAATGCAAGCCTGGAAAAATATGCCACTGTCTTAAGCGTAATGATTGATTCATTAAAACGGCAGTATTCTTTTTTTTTCATAAGCCTAAAAAAAGACATAAATGAACAACAGAAAGGAGCTACGCTTGTGCTTACCTGAGGTCCAAAGCAATTCTTCCAAACAATTTTCAAAGATTTTACTATGCTACTAAAGAATCCATTGTAAAAAGTCTTTTCGGGATTACATTGATAGCGGCAATGATTTGATTAAGGAAAGAAAGAGAACTAAATCACAATTTCTGATCATGTTGTGTCCCCAGATAGATTATTTGTAATGGAAGGAGTAATTTTTACTTTTACACATCAGAGATTAACATTATGTATATAATGTTTTCTGTCTGGCCCTATGCCTTCAGTACCAGTTGAGGTTTCTCAATATTCTTCAGGGGCAGCCCTGTGTAAAACATGTTGCAGTGGTTGCAAGAGAGTTCGATATTCAAGTTCAAAGTCTTTATTGTCATTGTACATCATGAATACAATGAAATTGGAAATAGCCTCAATTGGTGCAGTCCATACAAGAATACAAGACAACATGAATAATATAAAGAATAATCCTTATACAAGTAGTTAGGAAAAAAACCTAGTCATACATTTCCATATGTATGTCATATTCTGTGCAACAGGCTTATTACTGTGGTGTATGATCTCATATTATGGTATATACATATTACACACTAGTGCTGGATTTCTATTATTTTTACTACCAGATTGCTTATGAGCGCGACATTTCACCTACCCACCCTGAAATCATCAGGTACCTTTTGTGCATGCCCAGAAGTGCTGCGTGCAAGTAAAGCTAGCATGCATTCATGTTCCTGCTACCAAACTGGTAGTGAAGAAAATAGAATACCACCGCTGATTTATATGTGAGAGAGAGGGAGGGAGGGAGGGAGAGGGACAGAGAGAGATAGAGAGAGACAGAGATAGACAGACAGAAAGACACACACACACACACAGAAACATAAAGCTATTCAGTGAATTTTCAAGGCCAATGGAAGATTTGAAATTGAGTCAACCCAGTCATAACTTAAATGCCGCATCATATTGATTTAAAGTTAGCAGTTCTTCTTTCTTTTTTTTTAAAAAACCATTTTGGCTCAGAATAGATTTTTGTGCATTTTTTTCTCCTGTATTTCTTTGCTGTGCTTATTTAAGATAGCAGAGGTGAAATGAAGATTGATTTATGTATTAAAAAAGGCACTGAGGGAAGGAGCCCTTCCACTTTCTGGCACCACCATGTATGCTCATTTTTTTTCATCTCATTACACATGGTACTTGCCATCTGCTTTATTAAGTTTTTGAAAGTTCTAATATAGTGTCTCCTGTCTTTTTGTCTGATAGCATAAGGTAGTTGGGGAAAATATTTTTTAATATATGAACCTCCCCTTCTGTTTTCCCTGATAAGATATTTCTGTAGAAATGGAAAGGTGATGAGATAAAAATCAGTCATGTTTCATATGCAGAATCAATGCTGTAAAAAGCCTACTAAATCCTGGATGCAGCCTCTCATTAAATTCCTGTACGTTTGGTGATCGGCACATAGACTCTATAAGAGGACAGGTATAAAATATTGAAGATGCTAAACTTCCATTTAGTCAAGCCCTGACATGATGTGGGTGTTGGTATATCTTATAGCTCGTTTTATGTTCGCCTAATTTAAAAATTGCTTCTGTTTAGCTAGATCTTTCATGACGGTAATAGATATGGGGAATTTTACATTTATTTCAGGTGGAGCACTGAAAGCAGTGCCACAAAGAATGCAAGATCAGCTTTTCATCATGCAAATTTGATTATAAGTAGAACGACAGCAAGTTAAAAAGAAGGTGCATGAATGTTTTATGTATATTTCCTCTTTAGCCACAGCCTTTGGAAACAGCTTGCAATTCACAAATGTTATCTTTTTATGTATTCCCTTCCTCAAATGCTTACATTATGTTACATTGGCAGAATTTAAATATATAGAATTTTAATAAAGAAATATCAAGAACGAGAACTCCCCTCCCCCTTTCTTTTTGAAACTGAAACTTAATCATGAACAATTCAAAGTGTTTTGGTCATGCTAGAGTGGATCTGAATTTGTCTGGCATTTGAAATTTCCTGATAGTGAGAAGAAAAAGGTAACGATAAAGATGGAAGAGTAAGAATAGGTAAGCCACAAAATAATGTTGAAAAAAGCATTCTTAGAAGAAAACTTGACACATTTAATTCTCTTGTCTTAGAAAAAAGGTTAGCGCCCCAACATTTTTCAACATCAGTTTAAAAATCTAACATGTCTCTAGGGGAACAGCCTTTACCTTGCTTTCTATGCTTTATGCAACATAAAGCCATTGCTGAGGCTAAGGCTGATAAGTTTTTTGAGTTGTGTTAGAGAATCACAAATTGTAAATTCTAATGAAAGAAGAAGACAAAGGTGGGCAACCTGACACACCTTTGGCTTAATTTTAAAGCTTTTTTTTTGTAAGACTTCTGCTATGAGTGTTCATTTTATCTTCATCCACTGTGGAGACCCAACAGGTTATCCCTAACTTTCCTTGTTTGGACCCAACTTTCAGAAAAGCACTGTTGATTTCAAGACTTCATGCCTAGCTAAGCTCAGAAGAGATGGATGGATTTGTGATGACTTTTACAATAGTTCTGAATCACTTGTATTGGTACCACATAATGGATGTAAGTCAAAAAAAAAAGTGATGAAAGTGTAGCCCACTCAATGGTGCAGAAGAATAATTCTCAACAGTCCCAAGCAAGCACAAACGGTTGAAATGGATGTTGGAACTTAACACACAGGAGTATCTGGAAGTCTGCAGGCTTTTGAATCCTGGACCAAAGAATTAAAGCAAAAGACTCTTGTGCCCATATCTGAGCATTTCCCTTTTAGCCAGTGGATTTTCCTAATAGTTTTTTTTCTTCTACTGCCAGGATACTTGGATTTGGAAGTTGCCTTGTTGTGAATTCCTGGGTTGGTTTTTGGTGTTGAGAAAGTTCAGGATCTACCATGCTGAATGTTTGCCAACTTAAATGGGCAGTCCAGATAACAACAGTTTGCTGGGAAAAGAGAATCAAAGGCTATACCAATGTCAAGTGGTCTCAAGTGTCCACTTGATCACACAAATTACTGTATTTTTTAGTGTGTAAGACGTGCTTCCTCCTTCCCCAAAAGTGGATGGAAATGGCTGTGCATCTTATACAGTGAATGTTGCCAAAGCCCCACCCCACCACTGGCCCCCACCCTCCAGCTTCCGTCTCCCAGCAATTTGCCTCCTTGCAGCAAACAGCAAACAGCCTGATTTAGCACGAGCAACTGATTGGCGGTTGGATCTGCCTCCCAGAATACTGCCTATGAGCTGTTCCAGGCTGCAGGGATCGCCACCTCCCATTGCCACCATCGCCACCCATCGCTGCTGCAGATCATCGCTGCCTTCATGTGCCCCATTTTTGGTCTGTTCCAGGCAGCAGGGATTACCACTGCCTGGAACAGACCGAAAATGGGATACATGGGCAGCGATGGTGGCGATGGGAGGTGGAACAGGTGATAGGTGGTATTCCAGGAGGCAAATTCAACTGCCAATCAGCTGCTCATGCTAAATCAGACTGTGTTGAAGCTGATCAGGCCATTTGCTGTTTACTGTAAGGAGGCAAATTGCTGGGAGGCAGATATTTTTTCTTGTTTTCCTGCCTAAAAGCTTGGTGCATCTTATAATCCATTTTATAGTCCGAAAAATATGGTATCTAGAAGCATTTGGTTCCATTTATTGGAGGCATCCTAACATGTCTTTTGAAGACATATTTGTTTGTCCATTTTTAGAACTGCTGCTTATTCTTTTGGGAATTCTCCAATTGCCAGAATAATGGTATACATGGACTTACAGTATATATTCTGTGGTGTGTTGAAAAATGAGTGAAATGAAGAAAATCATACCGATATCTTTTATTTCTAATCTATTCCGAGTATACATTTTCCCCAAATGCTGCAGTTTTCCAGGCCTTTGTTCAAAAAGCAAAGGGGAGCAGCTTAGCAGTCTTTTCTACTATATTATGTTAATAAACTTGGGAAAAGAGCAACATCTGGTATCTTGCAAAATTGGAAATGAGAAGACATGTGATAAGAGTACAGCTGCTGGTATTTGATGAATTAGATTTGGTATGCAAAATAGTTCTAGATTGAATTAAATGACAGATTCCTGATGCTTTATGGTAAGCTGTGCTCATTCCCTTTTTTTCTTTTCTTTTTGGAAAGAAAATAAGAAACAGCAAGTGAATTCAAGTGAGGGATGAAGTGAATCTTCATCATTAGAGCCTTCCGCTTTGGGTTTTCAAAAGATCATGGGATATAACAGGTGGAAGATCGCAATGCCATCATCCTATGCATTCAACACTACACAAGACTGATGAACATATTAGAACAATGATAGTCAGAACGTATTGTCAATGATTGAAATGAAAACATTTCAAAAATATGTTGGAGGACCCATGGTCTAGCTATAATGGAATGTTATAAGAAAATACTGTATACAGAAACACAGAATTATACGGCTGGAAGGGACCTCAGTGGACTTCTAGTCCAGGGGTAGACAACCTTTTTATACCTACCGCCCACTTTTGTATCTCAGTAGTAAAATTTTCTAACTGCCCACCGGTTCCATAGTAATGGTGATTTATAAAGTAGGGAAGTCAATTAACTGGGTGAGATCATCCGTGGTTTTGGGGTAGAGTACCATCTCTACGCTGATGACACTCAGCTGTATATATCTACCCCAAACCACCCCAACGATGCCGTAGCAGTGATGTGCCAGTGCCTGGAAGCCGTACGGGTCTGGATGGGAAGAAACGGACTCGGGCTCAACCCGACCAAGACCGAGTGGCTGTGGTTTCCGGCTGCCCGATTCAACCAGCTGATTCCATCGCTGGCCATTGGGGGCGAACATCTTGCCCCAGTGGATGGGGCGCGCAACTTGGGTGTCCTCCTTGATGCCCGGCTGTCCATGGAAGATCAAGTGACAGCCGTGGCCAGGAGGGCGTTCTACCAGGTTCGCCTGGTTCGCCAGTTGCGCCCCCTATTGGATCGGGACGCCCTTCGCACAGTCACTCATGCTCTCGTGACATCCCGACTGGACTATTGTAACTCTCTCTACATGGGGCTCCCCTTGAGGTGCACTCAGAGACTTCAGCTAGTCCAGAATGCAGCCGCGCGAGCAATTATGGGAACCTTAAGGTTTACCCATATAACACCGCTCTTGCGCGAGCTGCACTGGCTGCCTGTCGTCTTCCGGGTGCGCTTCAAGGTTTTAGTTATCATCTTTAAAGCGCTCCATGGCTCGGGACCTAGCTATTTGCAGGATCGGATCCTGCCTCATACATCCACACGGCCGATTCGCTCCCACAGAGAGGGACTTCTCCGGGTGCCGTCCACTAGACTTTGTCAGCGGGCGACGCCCAGGGGAAGGGCTCTCTCTGTGGCGGGCCCAGCCCTCTGGAACGACCTTCCCCCCGACATTAGAACAACTACGGACCTCCGCTCCTTCCGTCTAAAACTAAAAACATATTTGTTCTGCTTGGCCGGCCTAGGGTAGTCTCTCGTCTATGGGATTGTTAATAATTTTAGATAGGGATTTTAGTATTTTAATTGGTAATTTTTAGCGCAGGGATATATTTAATTTGTTTTTATCATGTGTGTGTGTATTTATTGTTTTATTCGCCCTGTGCACCGCTCCGAGTCCCTTTGGGGAGAGGGAGCGGTCAACAAATTAAATTATTATTATTGAAATTAAAAAAAGGAAAGTGCTTCAGTATCGGACAAAACCCCTACCGCTCACCATGAAAGCTGGAACGCCCACTAGTGGGCGCTAGGGACCAGGTTGTTCTAGTCCAACCCCCAAGGGAAAGATTTGACAACCATTTGTCCAGGGTAATTGAAAGTTTATCATTTATTACTGAGCAATGCGGTAGCCTAGAGGTGAAGACCTTGGTAGGTTGAGAGTTCAATCCTAGGCAGCGACAGATGTTTTTCTATCAGGGCACAAAGAGAAAATATGTGCTGTAAACTCTGCATAGGTATCAGGAAGGGCATCTGGCCAGTAAATTCTCAGCTCCATTCAGTTGTCTCGACCCCACCCCTAATAAAGGGATTACAAGGTCATAAAAAGAAAAAAAAATGAGGATTTATAATTCTTACCTGAAAACTTGCTCCTGGAAGCACCAAGCCGGAAGCACCAGCCTGAAGATGATGAATGAGACTTCATCGAAACGTCGTGAAGATACTTCCAATTCTACGCGGGAGAAAACCTGAACAACCAAAGACCTACATACAAACACCCGCGAAAACCTCAGAAAACATATATATATATATATATATATATATATATATATATATATATATATATATATATATATATATATATATATATATATATATATATATATATATATATGAAGAATAATTATGTCACACAGCAGTAATCTAATTTGGTTCTCTGTCTGGATGACTCTGGGTTGAGTCGAAGGGCAAAGAGGGATGACGTTGAGTCTCCTCCCCTTAAAGGGACCTCTTCACAGGAGCTGTGATAATTATTCTTCATTTAAGAGTCCTGTAAATTGGCTGATATATCAGGGATACCAGATAGCTCAAGGCATAGAGAGCTTGCCTCAAATGCTGGAAAGCCCTGGTTCAAATCCCAGTAGAAGGAGTATGGCCAGCTGAAGAAGGCTAATAAGCCTGAAATGGATCCATCCTGGTCTCTTTATTTTCAGCCCTTAAAAAATCTAACACACACACACACACACACACACACACACACACATATATATATCTTTTGTAATTTAAATATTCTGTGAGTATTAGCCAGGGATATTGTTAACAAATTGGTATCCATAGATTTCCATAGACACACACACATCCTTTTCTACTGTCAAAGTAGGGTTTATTTCCAGACAAAGTAAGCAAATTAAGACCATTACCTGTGCAATATGAACAGTAAGATAATATAACAGTAAATTTATTCTTAACTATCTGGATGCGGTGGTTTGTAGGTAATAGATTTACACAGCATAGTTTAAGATATGAGTGGTTGTCATCTAAAGACTCTACTGAATGGATAACTTAAAGCATTAAGATAACTTTCCATATTGTATTATTGAATTTATATTGAATATGTATGTGCTTAGCTCTAGGGTATTGATAATATGGTTCATATATTAACCAATATTGTTTTAAAAGCAGTGAAATTGTAGGGTTCTATGTTGGTAAAAAGGGGACGCGGTGGCTCAGCGGCTAAGACACAGCTTGTTGATCAGAAGGTCGACAGTTCAGCGTTTGAATCCCTAGTGCCATGAAACAGAGTGAGCTCCCCTTATTTGTCCCAGCTTCTGTCAACCTAGCAGTTCGAAAGCAGATAAAAATGCAAGTAGAAAAATAGAAATCACTTTGGAGGGAAGGTAACAGCGCTCCGTGCACCTTTAGCGTTTAGTCATGCCGGCCATATGACCACGGAGACGTCTTTGGACAGCGCTGGCTCTTTGGCTTAGAAACAGAGATGAGCACCGCCCCCTAGATTGGGAATGATTAGCACACATGTGCAGGGAAACCTTTTCCTTTTTACCTTTGGTAAAAAAATCATTTACCATATTTGTATCCATTCTTCTTTTTGGAGATTCCTTTTAAGACAATTTCCCATCTATGATGTAGAAAATATTCTGCTTATTTTATTATTATTGGACTTTGAGATTTCCCTACAGAATTTTTCAAACAGAAGCATAACTAGTTTGCTACATTAAATTCAGATAATTTAAACTAATTGCACACCACTTCCTAAAATGTATAATCTAGTCTTCCAATTGTCACAAGTTTATTCTTCCCTTTAAGAAACATGCCAGAAGATGGGCTTCCGGTTCCGGCTCCTGCGGCGACGGGCGAGCCTAGCGCTCGCTCGCCGCTTTGTTTCTCTTTCTGCCCCCCCACGGGGGCGAGACTCCTCTTGTTTGAGGGTCTCCCGTAAAGCCGGCTCGTCGGGGGCGCCCCCCCCCCACGGCGGTGGAGGAAGTGGCCCCCGGCGCGGCTTAGGTGAGGGAGAACATGCTGCGGGGGGTTCTCCCTTCGCCTAAGGAAGACGGCGCCATTTACAACAATGAAGAGGGTTGATCGGCTCAGTCGGAAGGTCTCCCGAGGCTTCAGCTGCGAGGGGAGAGTGAGTTTTTAAAAAAACTTTTTTTTTCTGCTGCCAGCCAGGCTGAACGGACTGGGAGGGGGGTGTTTGTTTTCAAACCCCCCCCCCCTCGGACTTAAGCGGCACTTGGAAATGGCTTCTCTGGAAGAGAAAGCGGAAATCTTAAATCCGGACTGTCTCTAACAAGGGAAAGTGGTATGCGGCTACTTGCAACATTGTGTCTAGGTCTGGCTGGTTAAAAAAATTTATTTTTCTACTCTCTCCTCTGGGCTCTGAGATGGGCGGTGGAAAGTGGCTTTTCTTTGTCCCTGCCTGACTATTTTAACTATGGGAAATTCCCAGCGTCTCTTTACAATTGGGACTCTCTCTGGATATTAATGAAGAATTTTTTTCTTGTTGGATTTGTGGTTCCTTTCTGGATTACCTTCGCTATTATAACTATTGAGTTGGAAAATTGTCTCTCTCTTGGTTCCTGAATTTTACAACGTTTCAACCTTGATCTGAACTTTTGGCTCCCGGTTAGTCTCACCAGCCCCACCCTGAAAACGCCATTTTGGTGGCACTGACTCTAACAGTTAAGATGGCTCAAGAAACAGCACTGACAAGTTTAGAACAACGGATGGCTTCTCTTGAAACTGTTATACAAACTTTGGTTCAAGAAATTCAGGCCCAGAGGGCAGAAAACATCATTTTCAAGAAGGAGCTATTGGACATACGGAACCAAACGCTGGAAATCACACAGAAGACTGAAGAATTGGAAGGGGGGCTGGTGGGGGTTAAGGGAGAGATTAAAAATGTTACTAAAGAGGTTGAGGAAACAAGTGGGCATGTGTCTAGGATTGATATGGAAAGAATGACATATTTTTTGAGATTTCAGAATGTTTTTGAGCAACCTGGTGAATGCCTCCCTGATCTTATGAGCACAATTTTAGCAGACTATTTACAAAAACCTAAGGATGAGATCAGGGGGGACATTGATCTAGCCTATAGAATTAACTCAGCATATGCCAGGATAAATGAAGTGCCTAGAGAGATACATGTGAAATTTGTTAGAAGGTCAACCAGAGAGGAAATCTTGAAGGCGCAGAGAGGGAACCCCTTAATTTACCAACAAAAAACGGTCACTATCTTGAAGCAGATTCCTAGAAAGATTCGAGAAGCAAGGAGGAAATTTTCCTTCTTGTCTAAAATTTTATTTGATCATGGGATTTGGTTCAAGTGGGTGACACCCGAAGGGATGCTGGTGTTCTGGGAAGGAGGAAGAGTGAGGATTAAAACAGTTGCTGAGGCGGAAGCCTTTCTTAAAAAACATTCCTCTGCCCTGGGGGAAGATCCAGGGGGGACGGAGGGGGCCACGGCCCCGCCCGCTGGGGGCCAGGGAGGAGAAAAAGAAGATACAATAGCCAAGAGACTTAGATCGAAAAAATAACTTTGCCTTGATTTTCCTGAACAATTTTGCATAATATTTTCTGGATTTAGTGTAAATGTCTGACAGCATGGAACTGAGAATTTAGGTATATGTACTTGCTTTTACCTTGTAGTGTTATGAAAAATGTTTTTTTTGTTATTTTTTTTATTGTGTATTTTGAGGTCTCGGAAAGGCCGACGACTCTGACGTGAATGCTCTCAAAATTTCTTTGTATCCCTTACCCTACCCTATAGAAAAAATGTAAAACCAATAAAACTTTTTCAATATAAAAAAAAAAGAAACATGCCAGAAAATGGAATGAAATCTTGTTAATAAACTCCTTCAACTGTCATCATCTGCATGGAGCTGACACAGTGGTCAATTTCAAATTCTTTTTAGCTGTCAAGTAAAAACAAAACTTGCTATAAATGGACTAGCATAATATAAATATTAGTGTATTGAGTGATCCAAGTTAACTGTTGAGCTGGCTTGCAATTGCTGTTAAATCATTTCTGCAGTGCCAACATAATTCATAAGCTTTGGTTGGCGTAGCCAGTTTTAGAATTGGGTTATTTATTGTTTAAGTTGGTTCCTTCTGTAAAACCTATGACTTGGTATTCTCTGTAGTGTGAATTATCGAGGTTCAAAGGCAGGTTAAGTAGTTCAAAAAAACTTAACACAGTCTTTGTTCAAAATATCTTACTTCTTATTTTCTACTTCTGTACTCAAAGGTGTATTTTAAAAATTGCAGCCAGATTGGCTGTACAGAAAGATTAATTGTGTTATTGACTTCCAGAAATATATAGAAAGTTTTATACCAAACAACTTCTGCCAGTTACATAAGGACTTCATTTTTTTCTCTTGGAAAACAAAAGACAAGCGATTATTGTAACTGCTTTCTGGGACCATTGAGAGTATTTAGAATTTAACCCTTTGGGATTATGGATTTTATGTGGCAAGTATACACAACACGCATATGACATTAGTAGGTTTATGGGAGGGCTGAATAAATAGCTCCCTGTTTTCCTTTCTATTTCAGCGAGAATGATTTAAAAAAGACAGGCACATTTTGATCTGATACTTTGCAGCTACCTGTACAATTCCCCCCCTCCCCCCTGGGTAATACTGCTAACTAGACTGTTGCAGCAAGAAAGCACAGAGCTGCTGACTTAGCATATGAACTGATGACAAGGGACTTTGATCATCTATTTTCAACCTATTCCTGCTATTTGTTCAGTAGGAAAATGCAGTGAAGTGAGATCATGAGCCTTTAAACATTTTTGCATTTGGTTCAATATGGAAAGTCAGATGGACTCAGACAAACCCTTAGTAGAATTGTTTAATTTACATAATTTCCACAGTGCTGAATAATCAAAGGTTCGTCTAGCCCCAACATCTGGTTCCCAAGTGCAGCCAGTTACATGCCTTCAGAAACAAGGCTGGAAAATAGGTCTTTCCGGTCATTATACCCTGTGAGTTGGCATTCAATGGCTTGTTATCCAGTGTTCTCAACTTGCAATCATTCATTTGGTGACCGAAGTTACAACAGAATGGGGGGGGGGGGGGATGGGATGACTTACAGTTCTTGCATTTACAAGCGTTGCTGTATCTGTATGGAGTGGGCATTGGTAACTGGCACATATTTTTGAGGGGGGGGCAGCATCCTGGGGTTTTGCCATTTGTGACCTTCCCAGCCTTCTTCCTACAAGCTAAGTCAATGGGAGACACTAGATTCACTTAATAATTGTATGATTCATTTAACTGCAGCATGTGGCTTAAAAACTGTGGCAAAAAAGTCTTAAAATTGGGTATGACTCACTTAATTGCCTTGCTTAGCAACAAAATTGTGGATTCAAATTGTGATTATAAACTGAGGACTATCTGTACTTTAGTCAATGTTACCTATAGCCATTACAAAGCTACACAAACGGATTGTTATCACCCTATTCTATACTTACCCCAAAATTTTGTTTTTCCTGAGTGTAATGGCATCACTGAATGACTTGCGTTCTAGAATTGTGAGAGAGGGAACAATTGTTCTTCCTTAGCTACTTTTACCCATAACATTTTATAGGCTTCTTGTCATGTTGCTCTTTCGTCATCTTCTAAACTAGAAAGCCCCAAATATTTGGCTTTTTCCTCACAAAAATCCCGTTGCAATAGCTAATACTTTTAATTTTATTTATTCACAGAGCTGGTGATATTTGCTTTATTAGGGTGAAGGGATGGCCAACAACATGAATGGTTTTACATGATACTGCTCTGGTAGAACTTGGAATACTGCATCCAGTTCTGGTCACCATGATATAAAAAAGATGTTGAGACCCTAAAAAGTATGCAGGGAAGAGCAACACAAATGATAAGGGCCTGGAGGCTAAACCGTAGAATGTAAACTTGTGGGAATTGGGTATCTCTAACGAAGAGAAAGACTAGGGGTGTCATGATAGTATCTTCCAATATTTGAGGTGCTGTGACAGAGAAGAGGGGTCAACCTATTTTCCAAAGCATCTGAGTGTAGAACAAGAAGTAACAGATGGAAGAGATCCAACCTAAAATTCAGGAGAAAATTCCTGATAGAACAGTTAATCAGTGGAACTGCGTGCCTCTAGAAGTTGTGGGTGCTGCATCATTGGAGGTTTTCAAGAAGAGATTGGGTAACCATTTCCAACCATTTTTCCTCCTCAACCAGGGAATGGACTAGAAGACCTCCAAGGTCTCTTCTAACCTCGTTATTCTGTGTCCTACATGATTAGATAAACCATGAGGACATAAATCATTTTGTTTGTCTTTTTAAAAAGTCCTACTTTTTCCTCCATATGGGAAAATTAGTAATAATGAAGCTTGCTATTTAGCTATTTGTCCAAGAATACGGTAGAAGTGTTGTATGGTGATTGATTTTATTGAAAGTTAAATGTGTTCTTATGTCTGTATGTATGTATAATTGAAAAATTGAAATTGGGATTGCCAGATTTGCAAAAGCCTATTCTTTTAAATGAAAAGCTTTTAGAAGAAAAATGCCAGTCTGTGTGATGGAGTTGGTGTACATTAGCAAGTACTAAAACGTGAAAATAAGCATGAACTATACATCCCTTCGACTGATTCGCTCCCATAGAGAGGATCTTCTCCGGGTGCCGTCGGCCGGGCAATGCTGGCTGGCGACCCCCAGGGGAAGGGCCTTCTCTGTGGCGGGCCCAGCCCTCTGGAACGACCTTCCCCCCGAACTCCGGACCATCACGGACCTCCGCCTTTTCCGCCAGTGTCTGAAGATGCACTTTTTCCATCAAGCCGGTCTAGCTTAGGCCCCCGAGACCATCCTATCAGACTGTGTTTTAAATTAACATAACGTTTTAATTAGTGGGATTTTAGTGAATTTTAGCACAGGGTATTCTAAATTTAATCAGTTTTTATTGTTGTAGTATTTATGGTGTTTTTATTTATGTATATGTATATACTTGTTTTAACTTCCTGTGCGCCGCCCTGAGTCCCTTCGGGGAGACAGGTGCGGGATAAAAGTCAAATAAATTCTAATTCTAATTCTATCTCAGTAGGATTACATTACTGCTGATGTCCCCGTCCCCCCCGTATTTCAACAATACTGTAGGACTGAGAAAACAACATAGTAAAAAAAAAAAAAAAGAAATATATGTGGAGGGGGAAAAAAACCCAACTTTTCTCCTGCTTTATATCTCCAGGGAGCAAAAACAACAGCTTCAGTCAGAACACGTTGGATATGAAGTCCAAAAGCCAAGTGTGGCTAACGTGGCTTTTTATTTGTTCTTGTGTGAAACCCTCCAAAATTATTCACCTTGAGCCAGTCAGGATCGAACTGCTGGCAGCCCACAGAAGTTGCCTGCAGTACTGCATTCTAACCACTGTGCCATCACGGCTCATGCTGCTTTAATTAAGTTGCCTCACCTTCCCCTGACCATTGTGTGTGTGCTTTTTGATAACAATCAAATAGATGGATACGTTGAAAACTGATGTCAGAGAGTAAGAAAGAGACAAGAACTTATCCAGATCTTGTCCTCTTTCCAGCTAATGTGTTGCTTATTGTTACAGTGCAAATGTAGTAATTAATCTGGGTTTATATTTCAACATAGAGTGGGTTTATCTCTAATGGGAGTATTCAGGTCTTAATTACAACCAATTTTATTGATTTGTTTGTTTGTTTGTTTATGTGTAGCGATTTCTTGAAGTTCCTTAATTATTTCAATAGCTTCATTATCCACCAGTTGTTAAACTTAATCGCCAGGCTTTGTTATGTTAAACTCCTTCTTTTTGCTTTATTTTTCCTTTCCTTTCCTGTCTCCAGCCCCTTTCTAAGTTGAAGAGAGAGGAAGAGGGAAAAATAATTCCTTTTTGGAGTCTCGCTGGAATGCTAAGCCTTCATCACACTTCTCTGTTTTGCTACTCAGGGGTGGGTTCTGGCTTCTTTTACTGATGGTTCACTGAGGGATGTGCTTTGGGTGCGCATGCGCAAAAGCAAAAAACAAGATGGTGCCACCTATGACGCCGCTGATAGAACCTGTTCGGGCACATATCCGGCTGAGTTACTACATACTTGCCCAAACTGGTCCGAACCGGTAGGAACCCATCTCTGCTGCTACTCCAACCTATGCTGTTTTCCAAGCAGCTCACCTCCTCTGTCCAGTTCTTTGCCATTCTCCATTTAACAGACTTTTTTCCCCCCTGACTCTGTTTGCTTTGCTAGGATCGTCTGACAGAACAGCTTCCTTCCTCTGGCAATCCTCTTTTTTTCTTTCTTCTTTCTTCAGAGGCTCGGATTGCCCTCAACTCCACAGAGAAGCCCAAAACACAAAGACCAACCAGCACTCTTTTGCCTGACCAATTTTCCCATTATGAATCTTGTACTAGAAGGCAGGCGTGCTTGCCTGGAGGTATCATATATAAAGGAAGAATCTTCTAGTGCTATATCTCATATCTTGCATTTGACAAAAAGACAAAAATCTGACCTTGAGACCAAATGCAGACAGTTTCAGTGCCACCACCGTGACAGTAAATCATGTCCTTATCATTAAACCAGTAGAGTACTGCAATTCACTCCACCTGGGCCTGGTTTTGAAGGTAACTCAGAAGTTACACACAGTCCAGAAGATAGTAATCCCAGCTAGGCAGAGAAACTCATTACTGCAGGATTATGCTTATTCTTGGGTCACTGCACTGATTACCAGTAGGCTTCTAATCCAATTCAAAATCCTTCCTTCCTTCCTTCCTTCCTTCCTTCCTTCCTTCCTTCCTTCCTTCCTTCCTTCCTTCCTTCATCTGTCTGTCTAAATTTATGTAGCTGCTCATCTCACAGACATTACTTCAGGTTGTATACAATAAAACAAATCTAAAACAACAGTATGAATAGATATTGAATAGATACCTTGCAAACTCTGTTGTGTGATTCTCAGTTTCCTTGCTGGGAATACTCTCAACAAATATTCTGAGATTGAAGAAGATTGTTCTTTGATGCCTACCTATGGTACAGCTCTTTCAGTTTTTTCCTTAATTTTCTCTCTTTATGTCCTCTCTCCCCTGCAGCTAAAGGCTGTGCTAGTCAGAGATCTTCTCATAGCTGTTAAGATCTACACATGAATCTCAGATGCCATTTAAGTAGGGCCGATGATATCAGGAATATTCTTCTGTTATACTGTTTAGCAACAATATTTTGAAAATTGTGCAAAAAGAGCAATAATTTTAAAGAATTGCTTGAACTATTCTGTATCCCTTGGCCTTTTCCTCTCAGTGGCTTCCATATTTTCAGAATAAGTCTTCCACACATGATGTCGTAATAAAAAAAATCGCCTTGGATTATTTTATGGGTGTCAAATGGTGTAAAAGGTATGTACTTACTATATATTAAATAGAGAGGCAGTTTGTGTGCCTTGTACCTTGTCCAAAAATAATTGACTCATTAATCTTAACCATATCAAACTGGTACCCATTAGAAGGGTCAAACGTAGGTTAATTTTTAGTAGGAAAACATGAATCAGTCTATACAGATATGTTCTTTTCAAGTGATTTCTGTTACATGTAACTTACTGTACATTTTATGAAGGTAGAAAAAAAAAAAGAGGACCACTCAATGGAAGAAATCTTGTTTGCTGGCAACTCTAATCAAGGGCTGGTTGCACGTAAAACTAGACTAGGTTGGATTACTATGTAAGTTATCTTTGTACTCCGTAAAAGCTGTCACCAGGTGTGACCTGGTGTGCTTATAGCAAAATAACCTTCAGAGTACAATGCTATAGAATGGTCAAGTTGTTATCATCTCTTAGCAGATACAGTTTGCACCAATGATAGAATGTGTTGTTTCATCGTGTTATAGTACAGCCTGCCTGATTAAAAAAAAAGTAAGTAATTGAGTGCCCTTTAGGTCTAATAAAATAGGGTGTTATAAGGAGTCCAGAGGTGGTACTCTGCCAGTTTGCCCCAGCTTGGGCGAACTGGTAGTGTGTTAGGAGTAAACTCCTATAGTTGGGTAGACAATATATAGTCATTGTAACTTTAAGGCTGTTGGAATGTGAGAGTGCAATTAGTAAGTGCAATTATCTCTAACTATAAGAGGAAGCCAGGAGAGCGCATCTCTCTCTCTCTCTTCTGGACTTGCTGTTTGATAACTGAATTGTGTTGTGAACTGTGATTACTGAAGAAGAAGACGGAAGATTGTGTAAGCTATTTGATATTGTTGAGACTTTGTTTTTGACTCAATTTAACATCACTGCTTGTTGAGCAGTAGTTTAGTTTAGTAGTTTTTACAACCTCAGTAAAAGCTATTTTATTTAACTTAAACAGTGTCTGGTATACTAATTGTGTGTACATTAGCAACATTCCTCTAGCTGCATACTCTGCTGCACACCCTCTGCTGTCTCCCAACGGAGATATCATCTAACATAGTGGCGGCAGCCGGAGGCTCTGTCCACCTGCCCAGACATCATCACAGATGCCTTGCGCATGCGCAGAAGGTTCTGCATATGTACAGAAGCACCCCGCGCGTGCTCCCGGTTCCAAACCAATAGCGAAGATTAGAGCATTTCATGCCTGAAGGAGTCCCTAGTCAGATGTGAAACTTTGGGAGTATTTAACCCATTTGCCTGTCACTTTCAGCCCAACTTACTGCACAGGTGTAGAGATAATATGAGCTTCATCCCCAAGTAAAACATGGTCAGTCCTTTAGAGTAAAGATAAAATAAAGCAAACCACAACAGCAATTCCAGCTAACATGCGTGATAGCAGAACATTCTCAAAATATGTGGAGGGCTCTGATTTCCTGTCCATCTTAAAGTGTCCTGTCTTGATATCTTAGGGGGCATGAGGATGCATGCAACTCCCAAAAGCTTTTTCTGAATTTCCTATCAAATTGTTTTCTTTAAGATGAAAAGAGAGGCGAATAAACAGATTTTGGTTGATCTTGGAAAATTAAGCAGGATTAGATTTGGTTGGTACTCAAATGGGATACTATTAGGAAATGATAGGACTGTGGGTTGGAATGAGAAGTTGAAAAAAATATGTTGGAAAAAGGCAATAATAAATTGTTTCCCTATTGTTCCCGAATAACTATACGAATGACTCCAGGAGTTGTGCATGTAAAGCAGTCTTTATCTCTTACAGTTGGTCCATGATTTAGAACTGTAATTAATTGGAAGACATTGTGGTCATACATTGAAGCATTATGGATCCGCCATTTTGAGACTTAATAATTTTGGTTTAAACTTAGAGTTTTTTTTTTATTCCAGCTTTTCTTATTGCAGAAGGAAAGTAACCCGCCTCTTACATAAGGCCTGAAAGAAAGTAGGCATCCTGCATTACATAGCCAATATTACCCATACAGGAAAGAAAGATGGCGCCCATTCTCTCAATTGTTTGAAATGTTTCTGATATTAAGATTAATATAATTTGTTTGTTTGGTAGCATGTTTCATAAGAAGCTGCATCGCACCAGAAACTTCCTTTCTTAGAGACAAATAATTGGTGTACTTAAATTGTAAATGAAAAATGGTTAAATAATACGAATTTTATAGCCAGGAACAACCATGTTCTGTTCTTATTTAATTAAAACCGCTAAGTGTATTGCCACTGAGGCAGCTGAAAACTAGCCCAGTCCACTAAAAATTAAAAATGAACCTGGCTTCCATGTATAATTGCTAGACTGAATCCATAGGGAATGGGTTCCATAGAGTTTAAGAATGATTAAACCAATATGTATTTAAAGAAATATTCCAGAGAGTGCTGTAATATTATGGCAATACTATGCCTATACATCTAAAGGGGGTTTTTATCTAGAGAAGGATTATGCTGATATTATAGAAAGAATGATGATAAAAATAATAGAATGGAAAAATGAATTGCCACCATATTTGATCGGATCTGGAAACTAAAAATAGAACTCAGTAGCACTTTTAAGAATGGTTAATATCTGCTGTATATGAAATCTTGTTTTCTACCACTCTTTGGGAACCTTCTGAACAGTAACAGCTGAAGAAATGTCGAACCCAGCCTTTGTGAATTCTTGCCAGTCAGATTATAAAATGGAGGAAACCAAATTAAATCATGCAAAGCAGATTCTAGTCAGGTACTCGGCATGGTCCTGTGCTTTTCAGCTGAACATATGGTTGCATCTGCTGGAGCTAATGTTGCATGACCTTTTGCAAGTTTTCAAGGAGTTCTGTCTTTATACAGACAAGAAAGCTGGCATACCAGTTACTTCCTTGACTTGAAAAGCAGCATGTGACAAAGGGATCGCCTGGAACTTTGCAAAATTTTACCTTGAAGGCAACAGTATACTAAGAAGGATCGTTTCGAGTACCCTTAATTACAATACAATACAATACAACACAACACAACACAACACAATACAATACAATACAATACAATAGCAGAGTTGGAAGGGACCTTGGAGATCATCTAGTCCAACCCCCTGCCTAGACAGGAAACCCTATACCATTTCAGACAGATGGCTATCCAACATCTTCTTAAAAGCTTCCAGTGTTGGGGCATTCACAACTTCTGGAGGTAAGCTGTTCCACCGATTAATTGTTCTAACTGTCAGGCATTTTCTCCTCAGTTCTAAGTTGCTTCTCTCCTTGATTAGTTTCCACCCATTGCTTCTTGTTCCACCCTCAGGTGCCCTGGAGAATAGTTTGACTCCCTCTTCTTTGTGGCAGCCCCTGAGATACTGGAACACTGTTATCATGTCTCCCCTAGTCCTTCTTTTCATTAAACTAGACATACCCAGTTCCTGCAACCGTTCCTCATATGTTTTAGCCTCCAGTCCCCTAATCATCTATGTTGCTCTTCTCTGCACTCTTTCTAGAGTCTCCGCATCTTTTTTACATTGTGGCAACCAAAACTGAATGCAGTAGTCCAGGTATGTCCATACCAAGGCATTATAAAGTGGTAGTAACACTTCACGTTGTAACACTTCATGTAATTAAAAGCAGTGGTTGTGGTATGTAATCTTAAAAACTACAACCGGCTCAGGACACATGGGCAGACTTTGAAATGCTCATGTAACATGTATACAATGTGGGCCATATGGAATACCAATGGGATCCAAGCACCATTGAAGGTAATGGTTGTCATTTATAAAGTCCTACTTGGCAACGGGTCTGGCTATTTCTGGGATTACCCATTAGCCATTTTGTCTGCCTCTCCAATTTATCTGCCTTTTTATTTTCATCACAATGCAACCATTGAGAGAGAGGTCAATGTGACTTAAGAAATAACCTGTTGAAAACTACCAGGTTAGAACATGACGTACAATACGTCCGTCTCCCCTGCAAACTGCTATGTTTTTATCTTAATAAATCTTATTTATATTAATTGCCTATGTTTTAAAAGCTTTTAAAAGTGTTTTTTTTTTTAAAATCGCCCTTTTACTTTACTAAAACATGGCTATTTATTTTTTATTTTAAATGATGTTTGTTACTAAAGCAACTTTGTGAAAATTGGAACTGGAAAGCATCACCTGAAAAGACTCATTGATTGACATTTGTTGGCAGGAACTTGGCATGGTTATCTTCTGCCAGGCTTTTCGGTCTTAATCTGTTGGGGGTGGCTTATTATACTGGCTAGGTTTCTTGATTAATGCTACTCTGTACTGTGTCTTTTGAGTTTTATTTCTTAAGTGTTACAAGTTATCCAGAGTCTTTTGATTGATGAGGCACAGAAATAATGTAAAATATTAGGTTTCATGCAAAAAGGGTTTTATCTAAGAAAGGGGTTTCCAAACTTGGCAACATTATGACTTGTGGTCTTCAATTCCCAGAATTCAACCATGCTGGCTGAGGAATTCTGGGAGCTGAAGTCCAGAAGTCATAATGTAGTGGTGTTTCTGCCCCATTGCTTCAGATGGGCTATGGTTCCCTCTGTGCACATTAAAACTATCAAAGTGGGTAAGGCAAGTGAAAAATGATATGTGGGACAAGAAAGAAAGTAGTATACATTTAAAGCGGGGTGGACTTGATTTAAATCAATTGACTTTGATGACAGGAACTCTTAGCATAATTTTATTTAAATCAAACATTATGCATTAGTCAGAAGGATTGTATAATCACTTTTAGTAAAAGTGTTCTTATTGTTTATTCTCTTCACATTTTTAGAATTTAGAGACACAGATTTCATTCTGAATACCGTAGATACCTTTTCTGTCAGATTATCTTCTGATCAATTTTAATAGCAAATGGAATGATGATTAATGCTAAGCAAGCAGATACAGACTCATGAAATTCATTTAATTACTGGGGATGTTTTGTGGATATTTTTTGCTGTTATCTGCTAGCAAAACCAGCAGCTTTTATACTGTATTAATAAATTTGTTCATTCATTGATCTTCATCTTGGCATTTTAGAGACAGGTCAGTTACTGAGTTTATTATACTGTTTCTCATCTCGGTATTAGCATGTGGGATATCAAACTCTGTAATTGTAAGTTATCTTCATAATTGTGCCTTTGAGCTATGTTCATTTAGTTTAGAAAACATTTTTAAGAAAAGCTTTAAAATCTGATTTAAGTTAAACATACATTTGAGGAAATGAATGTGGAATTTTTTTTGGATTTTGCCTTGAATATCAGTTGCGGTTAATGTTAAGCACATGTACTTCAGGACAAAATGCAGTTACTATGAATTGGGAAGGGATTTAAAAGCTCATGAAACAAGGACAAAAGGAAGGGACACTTTTTGCTATGATCTGGCTGATACTTATCATCTAAAAACCTTATGAAATCTAAAACTAGAAAATAAAATAACTGCTTAAGGTCAGATTTGTTCTGTTTCTGACAGACATGACCTGAAGCTGTGTTGATTGCTTGAGGGAAAGTTCATAGGCTACTCTTTGAAGGATAACTGCCTTAGTTGTTATGATATTTAACTTTTTTATAAATGGAACACTTTGCCTTGACAAACATGGCAAGTTGTTAGATTTTCAGATCAATCAAGGAATAATGTTCTATATCGTTCCTTTCCTTTCATTCCTGGAAGAGATACGTTTTTTTTATATGCACTAGAGTGAGGTTTAATCTTTTCAAAAAGGAACAGAAGAGAGATGTGGTATATGTATATACCTACAGAAATTTTGGGCTGAGTTGTAAATCAAGACTACATGTAATCTTGACTTACAACTCAGCCCAAAATTTCTGTTCGTAAGAGAGACAGTTGTTGTTATGTGAGTTTTGGCCCAATTGTTAAGTGAATTACTGCATTTGTTAGTAACATGATTGTTAGGTGAATCTGACTTCTCTCACTTTGCTTGTCAGAAGGTTGCAAAAGATCATATGATTCTGGGACACTGCAACCGTCATAAATAAATGCCAGTTGCCAAATGTCCAAATTTTGATCGCATGACCATGGGGATATTGCACTCATCTTAAATGTGAAAAATGGTCATAAATAGCTTTTCTCAGTGTTGCTTGTAGCTTTGAATGATCCCTAAACAAATGGTTGTAAATAAAGGACTACCTGTATATGAATGTGTTTTGTCTGTCTGTCTGTCCATCCATCCATCCATCCATCCATCCATCCATCCATCCATCCATCCATCCATCCATCCATCCATCATCTTGTTATAGTCAGTTTACAGACAGGAAAATTTAAATGAACTTTATTCCAGGTTTTGATAGCGTATAACAGCCAGTTTGGTGTAGTGGTTAAAGTTGGATTAAAACAGGAAGACTGAGGTTTCGTTTTTCTTTAGGTCTGAAAGGTGGTTGGGTGACTGGGTAACTCAGTCTAACTAAATAGGTTTCTCTTGTAGAGGAGGAGCAAGTGTTAGCTGTGCCACCTTGTGTTACTCAAAACATCCAATAAATACATATTGAGCAATCTAAACAATTGTGGCACAACTAACTAGTTTTTCTTTTACATGTGATGATATATTTTAAATAGAACACAACCTTTAGGTATTATGCCATTTATGTTTTAATGTTTTTTTCTATAACATATTTTTAATTGTAATACACCATAGGGATACTTGGTAGCATGTATCAAATACATAAATAACTAATAATTTTGCATGCATTCCACCATTCTTTTTTTGTCACTTTAACAGAGATTCAGGATAGCAAGATTCAAAATGAAGGTCATGGAAATGATTATGTTTGTGGGATGGAGCCAATATTCAACAGGAAATGGTTTCTTTAGGTTTGATAATGCACTTCTGGTTTGCCCCAGTATAAGACCACCCATGATTTTGGATGGGCAGAAATAGAGAATATAATCTTCATGCTACTAGGAAGGTGGTCTTCTCCTTTATTTGTTTATCACATATTTGTAATAATTTTTTTCTCCATTTTTTCTCCATTAAAAGCAGTGATTAAAAGCAGTGTCTAAAATGAAGGAATGTTAACTATAACTGAATATATGATGCATAAAGATAGTGATGTATTTATTTATATTGGATCGATATTTAGTGACTGTATAGGTAATTGAAATATTGAAACACAAAAATCTTGTAACCAAACGATATGCTAGACATAACTGATGAGGATATTATAAATTTATATGTTTTGTTTGTTTTTGTATTAAAAAATTAAAAAACTTTTTTTTAAAAAAGCAGTGATTTTGCCTCTCTGGTGATATAGGCAGGACTTCCTTCCGTTTGACCCAATGCTGCCTTCCAATTGGCTGGTGAGGGATATGGAGATTCAGCCCACCTTGCTCTTGGTTTTATGTTTATTTATTTATTTAAAAATGGGACCTTTGATGGGGGATCCAGGAGGATTCATTAGCGAAAGGTGAAATGCCTGTTTCTCTTTTTAACAGGTTCAGGGGGAAAATGATGAAGTTAGTCTTCCTTCCTCTATCTTGAAATTGGCAAGAATTCTAAGCCATCTGATGCCCTAAACATTTTATTACTAAGCACAGTCGTAATAAAAATTCTCACTCCATGAGCTGGAAACAAATAATATTTGACAGTACCTTCAAACCAAGGTACTTTTAAACTTGAGTCATTGACCATGCCAAAGAAAACAGATTTTTAACAATGCAGATTAAAATTGAACAGCGTAGATAAAAAACAAATACAGAAAAAGTTGTCTACAATCAAGTATATATGTCCATGAAAAAATTAACAAAGGGCAGGACAGCTAAAGAAAGAAATCATTGGTGCTTCCCTTCCCTTGGTGCCTTAAGCATCTGCTTATTTTGCTGAATGGTTAATTCAGGACTATCAACTGACTAGAGAAACTATTAAACTGTTGGCCTTTTTTCCTCTCTCAGTCCTCAGAAAATATTCCCACAGAACAAGAAGCAATTGGTACTTGCTTTAATGTCATGGGTAGAAGTTGGATGAGGGGGCAGGAAAACCCATTAATATGGAAAAAGGGTGAGGTCCAAAACAGAGTTTCTTCGTTTTCAGCTAGTTTATCTAGGACAGGGGTCTGCAAAGTCGGCTCTTTGAAGACCGGTGGACTTCAATTCCCAGAATTCCCCAGCCAGCATAGCTGGCTGGGGAATTCTGGGAGTTGAAGTCCACCAGTCTTCAAAGAGCCAACTTTGCAGACCCCTGATCTAGGAAAACAGGCAGTTGAAGGCTGCAGTGAGGAACAGGCCCCAGGGCCGGATTCTGCCCATGGGGTGCTGAGATCTGACTCTCAGAGCCACCCTGGAAACAGCCCATTTTAGCTGGCAGAGCTCTCAGGCCACCACAGGCACCCCTGCCACAAGTGCCCCCCCTCCCGCCTCCTGAGGTCAAACATGACTCTGATCAATGAAATCAAGTTTGACACCCCTGATCTATGGCAGCTGGCAGGTTAGTTACAGATGTTATTGTTAGGTTAAAAATAGTAATAAAACCAAGGTTAACTTTGAGAGTTGGAAATGGGTTTTGTCATTGTTTACTGCCATAAAGGACAAGATTTAGGATATTGTTCCTCAAGATCCCCTAGAAATAGCCAGTGCATTGTAGTTCTTAAGAAGACAGAAGGAGAAATGAGCAATAAGGAAATCAAAATAAACAATTCATTTTATTCTAATTACATTGAAATGAATCTAAATTATTTAGAAATAGTTTTTTCCCTGGGCCTTCCATTACATGCCAGTAGAGCCTTTGATATAGCCTCCAAGGAAAGTTATATTTTTCAATATAATCACTGGGAGTTTTCTTGTGTTATTATTTTTAATTTGTGATTTGTTTGCTTTATAGCTTGTATTATTGTGTGCATGTGCATTTGAAGAGAAGAAAAGCTCTTCCAGTATTCAGAAGTTAGACGGCATGAAATGACAAATTCTATGCTTGGGGATGTCAATAAAATCTCTCCTGCCTCTACTGGATCAATCAAGATCCGATCAGTAGAACTGAAGGAAAGGGTGTGTGGACATAAATTTTATCCTTTCCTTGGGCAAGAGTTTCTGATTGCAGAGATGGAAGTCTGCAGTTAATGGGAAGAACTACAAAAATCGAAAAATGTGCAAAACAGTGGATGACATTGGCATTTCTGATGCATTTCTGCCTAAATCTGGTGCTCCTCTTGCAATCATTCACTGAAGAAGAGACAAGTGAACTGCTGGAAGTCCACCTTCCAGATGTTTGTTTTCTCTTATGTCACCCTAAGGACACTGATTTCTTTAGAAGATTCCTCTTAAAATACAATATGTTGATGAATTTCAACCTGGAAGTTATTCTATAATTATAATGGAACATCTCCATTCTCCTATCCTTCTGCAAGTCCCTGGCCTTACTAGTTGACCTGAGGATCAGATGGGGGACTTCCATGCTGAAGGTGGCTGCTGGATTAATAGAAGACTCCCCCTTACCTTTCTCCCACCTTTGCTTTCTGCTCTCCACTCATCTTTTTGATTATCATATTGATATATTCTCATTGTGTTCCTTTGTCCTTGTTTATTTTATGGTAAAGTATGGTAAAGTAATGGTTCCACTACTTTATTTCTGTTTACACCTGTTTCATTTTTCTTCCTTTTTATTACTGTAAATCGCCCATGATGAGATAGGTGGCAAATAGATTTAACAGATAAAATAAATAAATAAATAATAACCATTTTAAGCATTGCTTAAAATCATTGCTTAAAATCATTGGCGATGTCATGCAGGGGAATTCTTTGAAAAAAACAATTATGTTGGGAAGAGTTAGTGGTAAAAGGAAACTAGGCTATTAAAGAACATGGCTGGACACTATCAAAGCTAACCCGTCAGAGCATAGACATCTCAAAGAAGTAGTGCAAGACTGGAAGATGAGGTGAGACCTGGCCCATAGAATTGCCAAAAGTCAATTGAATGAATGGATGGATGGATGAATAACACCATCATTATCATTAAGTATAGCTTGCCTTGTAAGGAACAGTTGTGCAACTGAGGTATTTAAGATGAAGTGACAAATTACTTGAGTTCCTTAATGTTAAATACATGAAAAAGATGCATATGTACAGTCTTCCAGGAGCTGCAGTACAGAAAAATGATTTATATCCCTCTTGTGTACGCGTGGGAGAATCAACCACTCTGGAATCTTATCATCTGCCCATCATTCCTATTAGAATTCTGTTAAGGTTTAACTTTTCAGAGAACGCACCTGAGAGTCTTAGAAAAAAGTGTTAAGAGCAGTATTTTATGTGAAAAATGCAAATCTTTCTTTTATTCCCTTGCCCCCTTTGAGAACATTTGGGTGAGTGGGTTGGGTGTTATTAGGTAAAATGTGTGATTTCACTCTTGCAGAAGTTTAAATCTCTATTTTTATATCCCTTTAAAGAGATCCTAGATTTATCCATTTCTGGAATTCAGCCCTTGGTGTGTGGTGCAAAGGTTAGCGTTACCAACAAGTCAATGAAGAAAACCGAAAATAAGATGAAAGTATAAAGATGATTAGGATTTAAATTTAAATTTAAGTTTAAACTAAAGAAAATTAGGACCAACTATGAATTAAAGATTAGACCAGTATTTCTCAACCTCTGACGCCTGAAGATGGATGGGCTTCAACTCCCAGAATTCCCAACTCTGCTCGCTTGGGAATTCTGGGAATTGAAGTCCACCCATCTTCAAATGCCTGAGAAACATTGGGTTAGTTTGTAAACTGTCCTTTGTATTGTATTGTATTATTATTATATATGCTATGCTATGCTATGCTATGCTATGCTATGCTATGCTATGCTATGCTATGCTATGCTATGCTATGCTATGCTATGCTATGCTATGCTATGCTATACTGATAGTTACTTGTTAGATGTTACCTAAATAAATAAATGTTAACTTTACCTGGCTTTTTGGGTTTTTTTTTTGCCCTGATCCCATTCTTCCTTGTCCTGATCTGATTCATTTGTTAGAGTGGGTGTGTCAAACTGGAGGCCCATAGGCCGTGTGCGTCATGCATAAGCCACGCCCACCCCAGCTCCACAAAAGGGGAATACATCGCGAAAAGTCACATGATGACAATGTGATGCAGCGAGTTTGACACCCGTGCAGGGAGATTTATATATATTTTTATTGCACCTTATTATTTCTGTAAGTAACTCAAGATGGCAAACTTATAAACAATTTTTCTTCGTCCTATTTTTCTGACAACAACAACTCTGTGAGATAGTTTATGCTGATAGAGAGGAACCGACACAAGCTGATTTTCATGCCTAAGGTGTGACTAGAATTCACTGTCTCCTGACTTCTAGCCTGGAGCCTTAACCACTAGACCAAACTGCCAGCAAAAGTTTAGATTGTTTTCAGAAATATTTTTCAAAGCCTTTTAAAGTCGTTTTTTAGCATTGAATTCTATACTACTTTGAAAACATATCTCTTTGCTATAAGTAGAATAGAAAGCTCTATTAGAAATGTTTGAAGAACAGCTATCAAGTGAAATGGTTTTCTCTAGCTATCTTTCTTGTGCATGCCCCCTCCTCTGTCTGTAAGAGAAAACCCACAGTCTGAACATTAATCTTACAAATAAGGTGCTCACATGAAGCAATTTCTGGTATGGTGACATCCTCATCTTTTAAAGGTGGAGCATGAGAGATTTGCCATTTCTTAAAAATCAATTTCCGTCTTCAACTCTTGAGCAACAGCAGCCCTCTTATAAAATCTTTGAGGTTCATGCATTAAAGAAAAATGGTGTAACAAATACAGGGATAACTCATTCAACAATGGATGATGATTCTGTTCTGGTTTAATGGTTGCAACCAAAACAATGTCTTTTACTGGTGTAAGATCTCTGAAGTTCTTCTTACGCTGGATGTTATGTTATGTTGCGTTGTGTTGTGTTATGTTGTGTTTTAACAGATTAACAGATTAACAGTTGCAAGGGACCTTGCAGGTCATCTAGTCCAACCCCCTGCCCAAGCAGGAGATCCTACATCTGCCTCCACCTAGGATCAAACTCATGTTGTGTTTTAATGTTTTATTGTTTTATTTTATTGTTTTATTTTATTGTTTTATCACCTAATCGCCTTATTGCTTTATTTTATTATTTTTTATTTTATCATTTTATCATTGTTTTATTTTTATTAAGAAAAATTATTTGGCTGCCCAACTCACTCATGGTAACCCTGGGTGGCTAACAGAAATAAGCCTGCATTATTTTCTGGTGAGACAAAATTTCTAAAAACAAATATGTTTTTCATTTTATTGAGAACTACAGTAGAACCTTTGCAGGAGTGTAGATAAATTTCAGAGAATGGAAGTTATGGAATATTCGTAAACATTCAAGTGCTTTGTGACCCTAGAACATTTAAATGTCATTAATTAAAATACAAAGAAAACTTCACATAAATTAAAGATAGGTAGAGATAGATACTGTTCTGCAAACTATATACAGTTTGCAGTTGCAATTCCTCTGTTACAATTCCTGTTTGCATTCCTCTGTGAATATATAGTAGTTTGCAGAATGGCACATGTGAAAGGTTGGCTTTCTTAGCATATTTAATCAAGATTTAAGAGAGGTTCGGAAAGGCCAGAATGACCCCCCACTTTGGTGTACTCTTTGAGGATACTATGAGTTCTAGTTCCACCTTAGGGATAAAGCCAGCTGGATGACTTTGGGCCAGTCACTTTTTCTCAGGCAGAAGAAAGAGGCAAGGAAAAAACACTTATGAAAAACTTTGTGAAGAAAACAGCAAGGAATTGTCCAGGTCATCTCCGAGAATGAGGCACGACTGAATGGAAGTGGGGGGAGAGGGAAGCAAGAATAGAACGGCACAGAAAATTTCAGTGTTGAGAACTCTTTTTGCACTGAATAACAAAATTGCAAACATTTATGACTTCAGTAAAGTTGTTCATATTTTAAACTTCTTCAGATTCCTTTGTGAATTACAGATGTTTTGAAATGAACGATGCTGTATCTGAAAATCATTTAATCATTGCTAATATTTTATTTTAAATTAGAATAAAATCACATGTTTTGAACAAGTGATAGACCAACCTAGCCAAGATTAAATCCAACTGATTTTGAAGTAAGAGTGAACATGCCAATAAATATTATAGTTCAATTATAAAATGGATTTTTTTTAGGGTACATATTAAATCAGATTAAAATGAGGAATGCATTGCTCGTTCTAGTAACTGTAATGGAACATAAGCCTTTATGCCTGTTATTTTACCAGATCATTAAATTATAGCAGCATAATGAATGCTACACACACGCACATACACGTATATAATATTAGCTTTAAGTTTATCACATTAAATTTTCACACCAGAAAGCACTTGCAACTTTGTATGTCAGAGACAATCCTTATCAAACAACTGGCTCCAATTGATTTCTCTTGCTTATCAACTGTTTTATTATTCCTGTCCTCTGTGGGTACACCCTGATATCTAAACCTTTTTTTACCTCTTCTCTTACCAATGTAAAGAATTATGTCTTTTAATATTAATTTTGAATGGAACCAATCTTTTCCTTTAGAGGCAGCAAGATAGCAAAAGTACCTTGAAGGAGTAGTGGACAGGTTTTTCTCTCTGAATACATTTGCTTCCCCCCATCATTAGCACTACGGCAGATCACTCACAGAGATCCTAATCGCTCCTCTTGTATATTATCATAATTGTCAGCGATATTATTGTAGACGTGGTGCTTTAGTAGGTAAGCTTCATTATCAGCATAACTACCTTCGGCTGTATCATCGGCGATTTTTAAAGCTTTAGGAGGTAAGCTTAATTATTTGTGGGGCTCAGATGGTCTATTGATCCGTCCGTGTAATTTTTGGAGGTGGAGTGGAAAAGGTAAAGAACTGGCTCTGATAATTATTAGCTAATTAGAGATAAGTTGCATTTCTAGGAAGGTGATCTCTGTTGTTGTTGTTTTTATTTGGTGAAGGTTCTTTACCTTAAAAATGTACCTTTCACAAAATTGGGAAGATTGTATTTGGTCAAGGCTTTGGTAGCCTGACTGGGATGTCTTTAAACCTTTCGGTGTTAGAAACGGAGGATTTCAGATAAAATTTGTGCAGAAAGGATTGAAACAACATTTAAAAATGTTTTTATTGTGCCAAAATTTCAAAAACCAGGAAACTTTTATTTACAATCCAAGACCAACCATGCAGTAGAATTTCTATGGTTATACTCCAAAAGTAAAAGGATTTGCTTTGGGGATCTGAAATGCTTTGGGATTCAGGCTAAAATAATCATGTAGCATTTTTATACACGTGGAGAGATATCCCTTTTTATTTCCTGTGTTATGACTGCAACATCTTCTGAAAGAAGGATCACTGCTGTCCTTTCTGTGGTGAAACAAGAGTTATAGTTAGAGCTATAGTTCACAAACTGGGATGCTGTTCAAAACTAAACTTGTTTTGATTTCATTTATGCCTACATGAAATTGGTGGGGAACTTAGTTCTGATTGTTCTTCACTGCTTCTTTCCAGCTATGAATTTGGTAATAATTTTTAGAGATTTCTATCACCCATACACCCGTTGTACAGTTGTTATTAATATTTTAATTTGTCCAGTTTTAATATTTTTATGTTTTAAATATTTTGTTTTGCTTGTTTTAAGCCATCCAGAGTCATCATCTAAGGCAGGGGTCCCCAACCTTTGCAACTTTAAGTCTGAAGTACTTTAGCTCCCAGAATTCTGGGAGCTGAGGTCCTTCAGACTTAAAGTTGCAAAGGTTGGGGACCCCTGATCTAGGGGAGATGAGAGGCATAAAAGTTTAATAAATGAATAAAATAAAAATAAAAGGCTTTCAAGTATCCTGAACAACTCTGGCTGTAAGTGAAAGTAGATTGCTAGATCTACTGAGTATCCTAAGCTTGTAGAGGAAAACCTGAATTATCTTTCTGAAGCAAATCCGTAGGGGATCTTACCCTTATGCCTAATTCTGAATTTATGAAGTTCATTCACAAGAATTTGTTCCAATATAGGTAGTCCTCGACTTATGACCACTATTGAGCCCAACATTTTTATTGCTAACCAAGCCAGATGTTCAGTGAATTTTGTCCTTTTTTTACAACCTTTCTTACTGCAATTGTTAAATGAATAACTGCAGGTGTTAAATAAATAACATGGTTGTTAGGTGAATCTGGCTCAGCAGGTTGTAAAAGATGATCACATAACCCTGGGACACTGCAACCATCGTAAATGCATGCCAGTTGCCCAGCATCTGAATTTTGATCATATGACCGTGAAGATGCTGCAACAGTTGTAGGTGTGAAAAATAGTCATAAGTCATTTTTTCAGTGCCATTGTAAATTTAAATTGTCACTGAATGAATGGTTGTAAGTCAAGGACTACTTGAATGTCAATCTCATGAAGGGATTCAGCATGCACAAGGAAGAGTTCAGGGAAGTGCTGGTGGGACACACAATATTACATGGTCAGCCTAAACTCACTCCAACATCTCTAGTATTGATCATGGACACATAGTGAGGAATCCTTTGATCTCCGCAAGGGTTCAAGATCAAGGGATTTTCCATATGTGTTAATATATGAAAAGTTCCCTTATTTTTTAGATAGTTTAGAGCAGGGGTCTCCAACCTTTGCAACTTTAAGTCTGAAGGACTTCAGCTCCCAGACTTCTCCAGCCAGCTTTGCTTTGCTGGCTGGAGAATTCTGGGAGCTGAAGTGCTTCAGACTTAAAGTTGCAAAGGTTGGAGACCCCTGGTTTAGAGCAGGGGTGTCAAACTTTATTTCATTGAGGGCCACATCAGGGGCCAGGGTGGGTGGGGCCTAGGTGGCCAGGGCCAGCTCAATGTCATTCATGTTGGGAGTGCCTACCAGCAAAATTGGGCTCCTGAACTTCGTTTTCGGCTGCAATGGTTTCCTGCAACCTTCTGCCAGCGAAAATGGAGTTTGGGAGGGCCCATGGCTCTTGCAAGCTCCATTTTCAGTTGCAATGGACTCCTACAACTCTCTGCCGCATGACCCTCCCAAGCTCCATTTTCACTGGCAGAGGCACAGCGGGCGGATCCTTTGCTGTTTCCAGGGTGGCCTGGAAACACCCTGCAGACACTCCTGGGTTAGATGAAGTTTTGCAGTTAATTATTTAACTGACAAAATATTTAGGGCATCTTTGTCTCTCTCCCTCTCCCTTTTCCCCTTCCCCCTCTGTCTTCATACATTAACTGCACTTTTAAAGAATTTTTTTGGGAAAGGTGTTTTTCTACATGGGTGGAATAAACAAAAGTGTTCTTGTGTTGAAGAAATAGCAGCGTGTGCAAAATATGAAACGAATGACTAATTTCCTGGAGGTCATGCCCTTTCCCATAATCCAGGCAGCTCTGCATTGTCAATGGGAAAAGGAACAACTGAGTGGAATTCTCATTATTTCTTCCTATGGTGTGTTCTTATTGAATTATTGCCAGGTATTGCCAGCAGATGCTCATCAAGCCACTGCAGGACTCCTCTGTTAATTGAACTATAATGGGAATGACAGCGGGGAAGGTCAAAAATGATAGGACCACGGATGATATAACATGAACTCTGGTGTCTTATAAACTGAGGAGGCAATTGCCCTCCAAAGTTGTCTTTGGAGACTTAGCCGACTTTCTCTTTGGATAATAGAAGCTTTGGTAAGAAAGGAGTTAAGTTCTGCAACTAACTAAATGCTGGATTATAAATCCTGTTGAGGGATTTAACTGAAATAGGAGGTACTGAATTGTACATAATACAATTCATTCTGCCCACCTCCCATCTTACTGCCTATGTAGACTGTACTAAGGCCAGTGTGCTGGAAAGGCAAGAAAAATCGGCGCGGCGCATTTTTTAGCAACCCTACTATATGAACTCTATACTACTTCTACATTTTGAATTCCCACGGCTTGTTAGCCTGCTTTAGGACAGGAGTGTCCAATCTTGGCAATTTTAAGACTTGTGGACTGGCTGGGGCATTCTGGGAGTCTTAAAGTTGTCAAGGTTAGACACCTCTGCTTTGCATTGTTAAGACCGCATAAAATTCTAACATTCAAGAAAGTAGTAGGAGAATCCTGCTTCACATTTGCTGATCAACATACTATGGCTGAAAATTGAGAGGGGGAACTACCTCCTACCTATATGGGTAAGTGCTCTGTTTGGAAACGTGACAAATACTGAACAAAATAGTCAAATCCAGACAAATTGTTAGTCATATGAAGTGGAAAATTGCCTCTCTGGTAACTGGGTAACAAATATATGAGTTCATTTCCAATGTGAAATCTACTACCTGGCTATCACATTAACAGGATCAGTTCTGTATTACTATAAATGAATTGTTGTTGCAGTGGTCATCCTTAGACTTGCCAGGATGGTTTTTCCCTGCATTATTAATCAAACTAATTATGTGTTTGTTTATTTCAAGTGCTTTAATACTGCCACTCAAATGGAACTCCCTCAGACCAATTTGTATGACATTTAAAAATAGTGAAAGCCACCTATATCTAAGGGAAATAGGAGGTGAAATTTAAAATTGCAATCAAGAGTCAAAACTAAAATATACAAAATAAAGATGGGTACCTTTCTATTTAAAGAAAACAGAAACCCCCCCAAATCATTATGAATTGTGACGTAGTATCCCATAAACATTGACGAAAACCCTAATTTTATGTGGCTGCCACCTGAATGCCTCTTACTATCAGGCACATTTTTATTGACTCTTGATTGGCCCTGATCATATTCATAAAGATATAGGCCCATTCGTCAAGTAAGTTGGCTTCAAGGTATTGAGGAACTTGATTGGTCATGTGTCTGTGGCTAGGAGCTAGTGACTAGATCATTGATGATTAACCTTTTTGTCCTTGCATGCTGAAAGCACGCATTTGCCCACACTCATAAGACAATGCACACATGACATCCCCCCTGCGCTTCATTTTGGCCCTAGCAGGCCTCTCTGAAGCCTCCTGGGACCAAAAATGGGGCATGGGAGGCTCCCGAGCTCCCTCTCCATGCATGCCTATGCTGTTACATAGGTGTTATGCCTGCCTTGTTTGCAGCTTTATTCCTCTCTAGCATTCATCTCCATTGTTCAGTGATGCATTTCCTGCCTCTCTAGGATTTACCTCGATCTGCTCCTGTGAGGCACTTCCTGTTCTTGTTGGATGTATATAGTTATATTCTCGATGACTTGTGTAGTGTTTTAAATGCGGTTTGAGTAAACAACACACTCTGCAGAGACCCGAAAATCAGCTAGCCAGTGGGAGGTGTGCACGCATGCGTGGTAGAGAAGTCGCTGTGTGCCACCTGTGGCACGTGTGCCATAGGTTGGCTATCAATGGACTAGATATTACATTAGGAGGGTTTAAAAGAACAAGTTACAAAAGGGATCAAGGCATTTTATAAGGCTAGGTGCTAAGCCTACAATAACAAGAAAATGGTAGGCTGGATTTGTGTGATGGAATGATGAAAACCAAGGTGATTGAAATAATTGATTTAGAATTTTGGTCCCACAAAAAATTCTGTTTCCCACCTATGATTTCTGCTTAGAGAAATCTAAGCACATTTGTGCTGTGAAGAGATGGGCTGCCTATTAAAATCTAAGCTTGCCTACTAAACAATGTCGAATTTCAGACTGAAGACCAATGGATTTATTGTGCTGTAGGTTTTTGTGTATAAAACAGCTTACATGAAAATGAAAGCATAAGCTCATTAAACTTACTATCCTTTAAAGTACAAGACAAAAACAGCAAGCAACCAATACAGATATTAGTCGGAGAATTGTAATTTTTATGAACACCTATGTGGATACACTCTTGTGGAATAATGTGGGATTTAAATTCTGCTTAAGTCCCTCACATGTTGAAAGTCTACCTTCTTTTTAACTTAGGTTTATTGGCAATGGGCAAAATGCTGGTGCTCACTTTGTGATCAGTCCTTATTTTCTGTGGGTCTGTGTAAGAGAACCTTGGCAGCTCCATTTGTGATTTGTGCAGCATAAGGTGCAAACCTTGACTTTTCTTGCCTTAACAATTCACTGACTTCAGTCTTCTACATAAATGGCAGGGTTTATTTTAACTCTGTGGTTTGCTGAACAAGCCACAATAATCTGGCTTGCAAGTAGTACAAAACTGTAACAAGCATATTTAACAAGAATATATGGACAAGCATAAGCAATATTTTCAGAAAGCCAAGTTTTTGTCAAGGTAGTAAAATATATGTTGCATCATCACAGTTCAAACTCTATTCATTTTATACTTGCATGCAGCATTTGTGCAATACAAAAGGAGTGGTGCATAATTTATCATTTACTCCTCTCCTGTCAGGTTAAGATAGGATCCATGAAGCCAGAGTTCATTTATTTATTTTCGTTCATACGATAGACAGAATCTTGCCAGACTAAACCCTTATGACTCTCACCCTGATGGATATATCCTGGGGAATTCTAGGGCTGGGATGGCGAACCCATGGCATGCGTGCCACAGGTGGCACACGGAGCCATTTGTCAGGGCACATGAGGCGTTGCCCTATCAGCTGGTCAGCACGCATGCGCGCACTGGCAAGCTGAGTTCAGCCTTTATTAAAGTGATTTTTCGCTTTCCCCAGGTTCCAGATGCTTAGGAGCCTGGGGAGGGTGAAAAGAGACTCCCCCACTCCCTGGAGGCCCTTCAGAGGCTTCATGAGCTTCCCTGAAACCTCCGGAATGCAAAGAACCACCCCTATGGGCAAACTGGAAATTCAGGAACGAACTTCCGCTTTGCTCGTAGAGTCTTTTTTTTTTTTTTTTTTTTGCCCTTCGGAGGCTTCAGGGAAGCCTCCTGAAGGTCCCTAAAGCCTCTGGAGGGCCTCTGGGGTGGGTGGGGGGGAGGCTGTTTTCGCCCTCCCCAGGCTCCTATAAAGCCTCTGGAGCCTGGGCAGGGCGAAAAAAGCATGCCAAAAATGGGGGGAACCCCTGCCATGCGTGCATGTGCACTGGGGTGTGTGTTGTGCATTACATTATGGGTGTGGCACGCCCTTCGCTTCCCCCTCTTATGGCACATGAGCCAAAAAAGGTTCGCCATCGCTGTTCTAGGGAATGGCTACCCTCACTTTCTTCTTCTCCTATCCAGCTCAGGACTGTGCTGCTCTTGTGACTCTTCTCTTTTTGAAATCTGCTCCCTCCTTCCTAAGAAATTGCAGCTTCATGGTACTCCATCCTACCATCTCCTCCCCTCCCTCCTGTGGGCACCATCTCTCACATCTACCTCCATCCTACTCCCCTGATATCCATGCTTAATAAAGTGCATTGATGAAATCCATTCCAATCATGAGAACACTTGTGAAGAAGTGAACAAACCCCGGGGCCTGATTATGTTTGAGCTTATTTGTGGTGCATTCAGATTTAATTTACATGAAAAGGCTCCTGCTATGGTTTATCTATATTGCTATATATTGTTTTATTTGATCTAAAAAATGTGTAGAAAACTATTGATTTTCCCACAAGAATCCAAATCTCCACCTTTTTTCCTTTATGTAAAGTAGTATCCCAGAACACCCAGTTTTGGCTAAATATACTAGTAGAATAGATTTGGGTGTAAGAATCTTCACATGTTATGTATGCTCAGCATAGATATTATGTGATACGGTAGGTTTGAAGGTCAGGTTTCAGCATGCTATTTAAACATGCTTTGGTGTATGTTGCTCTCAGCTTCATCCTTTTCAGTTTCTTTCAATTATGTGTTGAACTGTCAAGTTTTGATAATGTAAGGAACTTATTATATTCTTTGGATGCTATTTTTATTACATTGTATTCAGGCAATTGGTCACATGTATCATGTCATATTCACACACACACACATGCACACACACATGCACACGCGCACACACACGATTTTACTGGCATCTATTTGTTAATGATCCATAAAAACACCAGAATAAAAAATAAGACTGATTTTTTTAAAGGAAATTATCCAAACTAGGGAGTAATTTCTTTGCCTTTGCTAATAGCGCTGAATGATAACTGGAATGTAAGAGTAATATCATTTCATAGAAGAATTGTGTTCTACGATTCTTTTAATTAAAATCCTTTTTGCTGATTGAAAGTTCATTCTCTGGTGTTTTCCTTAATATATTCGTAACGCATCAGTTTGGACTCCCTTGTTGGCGATATCTTTCATTATAATCCACTTAGCTGAGTTCATAATTAAACTTCTAAATACAAAGCTTTCATCATTATATTTTCTGGTCATATGCTGAAATTCAAAAGTTGAAGCCAAAGAGGACTTTTGTGAGTTTCATATTTCTCTTCCCCCTTTATGGCAATAGAACTGAAGGAATATTTTAGAGCTCATATAGGAAATGGATACAGACTATTAGACAACTATGCCCTGTTGGGTCATCATTTCAGAACTATTTCTTACTGAAAATGAGAAACAAAATGAGCAGAATGCTAGAAAAAAAGTTGTGAGAGCTGAAGCAACCTCTGATTTCCTGCTGGCTTCCCCATTGAATTTGCTTGTGAGAATTTGGCAGGGAGTATCAGTAACCTTCCCTTCCCACTAAATAACTGCTGCTGTGTGGGGGAAGGAGCAGGGGATTGCAAGTGTGGCTGGGAAATTGTCACAGAACATTGAAAAAAGATCCTGTGACCACAGCATCAGCCCGGCAGTAGTCAGCAGCACTGAAGCAGCCACAACTACTCCAAATTTCATTTCCTCAGGAATCATGGATCCAGAGTTTTGGACACATTCTTTATGCTAGCCCATTTGAAGCACTTTGGTTCAAAAAATGTTACCCTATTTTACCCAGTTAAAAGTCACGGCAATGAAAGTTTTAATAGTATATAGATAGATAGTAGTCTCTGCATTATTAAAAGGTGGTAGTATTAGGGGCGGGCGGGCGGGCAGGGGAAGTAGCAAAAAGAAAATGAAAACAAGAAAGTGAAAACCAAGCAATTGCTTCTAGTTGATTTTTGAAGAGTAAAGCTGTAAAGAATATTCCCCTCACCCTTGTTGTATCAATGGGATTCATCATAGAAGAGGTTAGTGCCTTTTCTTTGTGTTCGCATTGATCTTTGAAAGGGCTTGCTTTAAAGATAGTTGATGTTCTTAGGGAGTAGTAACCCTAGAGTCCTAAATGTGCTAGACTTCCTTTCCCAGAATTTGCAGCCTTCCAGATCAATGGCTCATCAGGCTATCGTAGACTATGAAAGAGTATTCATGAGCCTAATCTAGAGGGCTTTCCCTTTTTTTACCAAAAGCAAGTTAGTCCACAAAATTAGAAGCAGGTACTGTATTTCTTCAGGTGTTCTAAAAACCCTCCCACTCCTTATTCAATGACAGTTGCCTTTCTCTCCAAAATTCTGTTCCGGCTTTGTAGTTCACCTTTCAGCTGGTCTCTCTCCAATTACATTTGCTTCTCCTTCCTTCAAGTCTCTCCTCCAGCTTTCTCCCATGGAGTGTTGTTTTCTTAAGTGTATGTGGCCTTACAACTCCTATTGTCTTCCCTGGCGCTTTAATTCTTTGCCTTAGCCAAGCTCCCTGCTTTGCATCTACTTGCTTTCATCCATTTCTGACTTAACTGTGACTTAAAAAGCATCTGTTTTCAAAGCCGGGAATGAAAAGGCAGAGGACAGTTTTCTCTCAAGTTAGTCACTCTACATTTTACTTCACACTCTGTGCTTCATTTTCTCCCCCATTAGACTGTGCAATAGGGATATAGAAGTGTGTGTGCGCGCGCGCACACTTACTCACAGACAGACTGTACAATAAGGATATAGAAGTGTGTGTGACTTCTACAGATTGTGGACAGCTGAATGAGAAATAAACTCCCTTATATCTCTTCTTTTTGTTAGCCAGTATAACTTCTTGAAATGTACAATAGATGAAACAGATGAAGAGGTTTGGTCTTCATAATGCAATTTGTTCATGGTGTGGCAGATCTGGAAATGGTGCCTTGCCGTATGTGTAGTTTTCCTTTTAAAAGCTTCACATGAACTCTTAATATTTGTGACTGTGTTATAAAAACTGAGATTCTGATTTTGCCATTTAACTCTGAGTGAGTCTAGCGAGTCAAAGTAGTTTGCTTGACACCAAGATATGAGGATCTGGCACAGCGTGCTTTAATTTATTACACTTTTTCCTGACTTGACAGAATCTCTATACACATGTCAAGGGGAGCAGCTGATCTGTTTGGTTTTGCAACCATCTCTCCCTTTATCACAAATATGCTGAGACTTTGAAGCAGGGCTCTGGTGCATATAAAAAACTTTATACCAGCCAGTGATACTTTTAATCCTTTGAATTCATTATCTTCAGATATTTCTTTACTTGGCAGGTGCTGTGAATTGCTGAACTTGGAAAGTCTCTTTGCATGTCCAGCCACACATCTCAATTTGACCTGACAAAGCTATGATTTCTTTCTTTGACCTCTTCTATCTTTACTCTGTTTTGTTTTTAGAAAACCACAATCTGGTTGGTTGATTAGGATCTAGACATTCTGCCAGAAAGCATTTCCATGTGATAAACAAACTGCAGTAGAATATTTGCAGAAGAAATCCTGCATTAATCTCTTGGTTAATTCTGATAAAACTGAGCTGAACTCATGCTAGGAATAAAGAACAAGAAACCCATAGAGACAGATTCAAAGTAAAGTTGATTAATAATAGTCAAAATGATAGAGGGAACTGAGAGAGACTGGAGCTATTTTGCTAACTTAGCTTGTTTACTTAAATATGTTCTGCTGTATACCTTATTTCCCTGAAAATAAGATAGGGTCTTATTTTCTTTTGACCCGCAAAATAGGCACTTGGCCTTATTCTCCTGTGCACTGCTTGGAGTGTCCAAGCAAGGGTTAATTTCTGTCCCACTGCCCAAGGACTGGATTGAAGTTTCTTTAGTCACGCCTTCCTTTCCCATAATCCTCAGTTTTTCAATTCAGTCCAAAGCCCATCGGACACATATTTAGCAGCTTAGCTGATCTATTTTATTTCCTTTTTTAAATTGCATGTTATTTTATTTTAAATTTTAGTTTTAGCTCCTTTCCCTTTTTTCTTTTATTATCCTTTGCCTTGGAAGATTCCTGCCTTGCCCTACAGAGCCGGCTTTCCAGAGTGGCGTGCTCCCTGGCCTCCCGGGGGGGGGCTGTTGGCTCTGTGGAAGAATGACATCGCCACCCCCATTTTTCACCTCTCGGCGGTCCGTCCGGCATTGGGAAAATCGTCAGATTCCTTGACTGGTCCAAATGACACCGGCAGAGCAGCCGCTCACGCCACGCGCTTTCTCTTGGGCGCAGTCATTTTGGGTCCACCAGGGTGGCCAATCAGAGTGCTCCAGCTGATCCTGATGATCCCAGTGGGGGACTTTTTGATGAATTTGTTCAGCCCCAGGATTTAGTTCCGGCTCCCAAGTTATTAAAGGATGTTGTGCAACACCAGTGGGTGCAACCAGGCACCTGGGCTACGCCCGGTGCAAATGACAAATGGCTCTATGTAGGAGACCCCAGTATGGAGGAGTTGCTTAAACTCTTCGAGGTCGACCCCCCAGTTGCGGCCTTGACCTCGAATTCCATCCTTCCACCCGATCTGTTAGAAGGTCTCAATGCTAAGGATAAGCGAACTGAGCATTCCTGCCATAAAACCCATCAGGTCACCACTTGGGGCCTCCACCTCGGCCTCCTTTTTTAGCAGGGCCTCCATTGTCTGGCTACTCCAGTTGCTCAAACGGCTTCCTCAGGGCGATTCTAGGCTCCACCAGGACGTTAACAAAATCATGATGGCAGCTGAATATACGGCGGATGCTTCCCTTAATGCTGCGAAGTTTGCCTCCCGCGCAATAGCCTCAAATATTACCTCCCGCCGCCTTTTGTGGCTTCGCCATTGGAATGCGGATATGCGCTCAAAATGGAAGCTTGCTTCTGCTCCCTTTAAGGGAGATAAATTATTTGGGGATGCCTTAGACTCTGTCCTTGTGGAAAACAAGGACAAGAAAAAGGTTATGCCTTCTGTGTCTCGTAAAGCAGACCGGAGGACTCCCTCCTTTCGTAAGCAGAATTTTCGGGCATCAGAAGCGCAATCCAGCTCCAACTCTTCTACCTCCTTTCAATGCAACTATTCCCAGGGTTCTGACCGTACCCAGGACAGACAGTCCTTTCGTGACAGAAACTGTTATCAACCATACTCCAGGCGCCCATTTCGTGGGGAACAGGCCAACAAGCCTTTCCGCTGCAACAAATGACCACCACCCTCAGTTTTCCATAGGGGGTCGACTCCAACTGTTTGCCGATCGTTGGGAGATGATCACATCAGATGCGTGGGTATTGCAAACAGTGCGTCTCAGCCTCACCCTAGAGTTCATTTCGCTTCCCCCATCATTTTATTCGTTGCCCCACCCCCAGGTGTGTCACCAAGAGAGGGCTCATGGAGGCAGAGATCCGCCACCTATTAGACATCAGGGCCATAGAACCAGTTCCCCTGGGCCAGTAAGGGAGGGGTTTTTACTCTATCCTCTTCCTGGTTCCTAAGAGTTTGGGACTACCACTGCCTACAAAAAATTCAAGATGCAGTCCCTGCAATCCATCCTGGGCTGCCTCTGCCCAGGGGACTTGATGACATCCATCGACTTGAAGGAGGCCTACCTCCACATTCCAATAAGAATGGCCCACTGTTGCTTCCTGCAGTTTTACTTTGCCGGCCGGCACTACCAGTATCGAGCTCTACCCTTCAGCCTATCATTCGCCTCAAGGGTCTTCACCAAGATACTGGCCGCAGTGGCGGCGGACCTCAGAAGGTGTCCCATTCATCTCCAATGTTACCTGGATGACATTTTGATATAGTCGTCGTCATGACAGCAGGCGCTGCGGGATTTGTAGGTCACCTTGGACTCGCTACAGTATCACGGGTTCACCGTCAACAGAGAAAAAAGCCACCTGCTCCCATCAATGAAGGTGTTGCATCTGGGGGCGGTGATCGACACCTCATCTTGCCTCATGTACCTATCACCGGATTGCATCGACAGCTTCCGAGCCTTGGTCCACCAGGTCCAGGTATCTCCCACCGTTCCCGTGGTCCTCTTGTCCCAGTTGCTGGGAATGATGATCTCTTGCCTGTCCATCATTTCCTGGGCAAGAGAGTTACAGTGGTTCCTCCTTCCATCACAGAGGGCCAATGCCAGGAATTCCAGGGCCAGAGTATGTCTGCCACCGAAGGTGCTACGTTCTCTGAAGTGGTGGCTGACACGAGCGTTGAGAAAGGGCTCCTTGTTTCGGGAACCCGAGCGGCTGATTCTCACCACCGATGCCAGCCTCTTCGATTGGGGAGCACACCTCAACAACAAGATGGTTCAGGGCAGGTGGTCCACCCGCGACCTGGCTCACAACATCAATTGGTTGGAGTTTGGGATGGTCCATCTCGTTCTGCGCCAACTCCAGATAGAAGTGCAAGGAAGCCATGTCCTAGTCCGAATGGACAACATAGCAGTGAAAGCACATATCAATCGCCAGGGTGGCAACAGGTCCAGTTCTTTGATGGTAGAGGCAGATGCTCTGGGCAGATGGGCTGAATGTCATCTGGGCTCCATACGTGCAGAGCACATCTCCAGGATGGACAATGTTCGGGCGGACTGGTTGAGCAGGGCCACTCTAGATCCATTAGAGTGGCGGCTCCACCCGAATCTCTTCCATCAGACTTGCCTCAGATTCGGCCCTCCTCTCGTCGACCTATTTGCAACCCCGGAGAATGCCCATCTTCCCTGCTTTTTCACCTGGTACCAGTCGCCTCAGGCGGAGGGGATGGATGCTTTCAACTCACCCTGGCCTTTCCGCCAATTCCCCTCCTGCCCTGAGTCATCAGGAAAATCCTAGTAGAGCAGGCAGAGATCCTTTTCGTGGCTCCTTACTTGCCGCGTCGGACTTGGCTCGCCGACCTCTTCAGTCTCTCCATCAGCCAACCTTGGAGAATTCTACCAGACTTGGTCTCTCTCAGCCAGGGGGCCGTTCAACACCCCAAGCCCCAGTGGCTCAATCTAACCGCCTGGCACTTGAGAAGGACATCCTAACTCAAGCTAACTTTTCTAGACCAGTTATTCAAACCATACAAGCGGCCAGGCGCCCCTTCACCACCAGGATCTATGGGGCTACCTGGTCAGCCTTCGCCAATTGGTGCGCCCATCATCACCTCGCACCGCTTTCAGCCTCCTTACCTCACATCTTGGACTTCCTCCAGGAGGGTTTCGATAAGGGTCTCGCTCCGTCTACTCTCCGATGCCAGGTTGCGGCACTGGCCACTGTGCTCTTGGCAGGCTCCTTCCAGCCGCTTAGCCGCCACCCCATCATCCGTGGTTTTGGGGTAGAATACCATCTATACGCTGATGATACTCAGTTGTATATATCTACCCCAAACCACCCCAACGATGCCGTAGCGGTGATGTGCCAGTGCCTGGAAGCCGTGCGGATCTGGATGGGAAGTAACGGACTTAGGCTCAACCCGACCAAGACCGAGTGGCTGTGGTTTCCGGCTGCCCGATTCAACCAGCTCACTCCATCGCTGGCCATAGGGGGCGAACATCTTGCCCCTGTGGATGGGGCGCGCAATTTGGGTGTCCTCCTGGATTCCCGGCTGTCCATGGAAGATCAAGTGACAGCCGTGGCCAGGAGGGCGTTTTACCAGGTTCGCCAATTGCGCCCCGTATTGGATCGGGACGCCCTGCGCACAGTCACTCATGCGCTCGTGACATCCCGACTGGACTATTGTAACTCTCTCTACATGGGGCTCCCCTTGAGGTGCACCCAGAGACTTCAGCTAGTCCAGAATGCAGCCGCACGAGCAATTATGGGAACCGCTAGGTTTACCCATGTAACACCGCTCTTGCGCGAGGTTTACCCATGTAACACCGCTCTGGCTACCTGTCGTCTTCCGGGTGCGCTTCAAGGTGTTAATTATCATCTTTAAAGCGCTCCATGGCTCGGGACCTAGCTATCTGCGGGATCGGATCCTGCCTCATACATCCTCGCGGCCGATTCGCTCCCACAGAGAGGGACTTCTCCGGGTGCCGTCCACTAGACACTGTCAGCGGGCGACACCCAGGGGAAGGGCTATCTCTGTGGCGGGCCCGGCCCTCTGGAACAACCTCCCCCCCGATATCGGGACGACCACGGACCTCCGCTCCTTCCGTCTTAAATTAAAGACTCACTTTTTCTGTCTGGCCGGCCTAGGATGAGTCTCTCTGCCTCTGGGGTTTTATGGGGAATTAGTATTATTTAGTTTTAATGGGAATTTTAGCGCAGGTTATATTTAATTTGTTTTTAGAATTGTTGTATGTATTTGGTTTTTATTCTACCTGTGCACCGCCCCGAGTCCCTGTGGAGAGAGGGTGCGGTTTTACAAATTAAATTATTATTATTATTATTATTATTATTATTATTATTATTATTATTATTATTATTATTATTATTATTATTATTATTATTATTATTATTATTATTATTATTATTATTACCCCAGCATGCGAGCCTTCCTTAAAGGGGCGCCTAACCTTCGCCCGCTGGTCATTCGTCGATATCCTTCCTGGGACCCTCAGGGCCCCATCGGAACCTCTGTTTGAACCTCTGCGTTCTTCTTCCATCAGACACCTTTCGTTCAAGGCGGCCTTTCTTGTCGCCATCACATCGGCTCGGAGGGTATTAGAGCTGGCTGCTCTGTCAGTATGTGAGAACATGCCTTTTCCACAGTGACAGAGTTGTCCTTCGCCTAGATCCATCTTTCTTGCCTAAAGTCAACTCCACCTTCCATAGGGCGCAGAAGATTGTTCTTCCGGACTTTTGCCCGAGGCCTACACATCCTAGAGAGCATCGCTGGCATACCCTCGACGTTCGGAGGGTCCTAAAGCATTATATCAAACGCACTTCCTCCTTCAGATGCTCCAAGACTCTATTTGTATCTTTCCAACCAGCGACCATGAGCCGTAAGGTATCATCTTCTACCATCGCGAGATGGCTCAAGGCCTGTATATCTCTTGCCTATGAACACCAAGGCCGGCCTAAGCCTTCTGGTCTCACAGCTCACTCGACCAGGAGCACAGCGACTATGGTGGCCTGGGCTACCTAGGCCCCCATTGAAGAGATCTGCAGGGCCGCCGTGTGAGTGACATCCTCTTTATTTGTTAGACATTACAAGCTGGACAAGTACATTTCTGCTGACGCTGCCTTCGGCCGCCGCATCTTGCAAAGTGTTGTTCCCAATGACTCTTGACCTGGGTTGACCTCTTTGGGGGTGCCCCCCCTAGTGACATTTTCTTGGGCATGTCCCTTGCTTGGACATTCCAAGCAAGGGACAGGAGAATGACGATTGGCTTACCTAAAGGGTCATTCTCTGTGCCCTGCGAGGAGTGTCCAATCCCTCCCTGAGTATTTCTCGTGTAACTACTGTGTTCACAGGCGATCGCCAAGCGCGGTTCGATGATGCAGATCTTCATTGAAAAACTGAGGATTATGGGAAAGGAAGGCATGACTAAAGAAACTTCAATCCAGTCCTTGAGCAGTGGGACAGAAATTAACCCTTGCTTGCACACTCCTCGCAGTGCACAGAGAATGATCCTTCAGGTAAGCGAATGGTCATTTTCGGGAAGGTCTTATTATTTTTGAGGTACAGGAGGCGATGAGCATGGTCACCTCATAGCTGCTGCTGTATTGCAATATTTTCAGGGAGGGCTTATTTTCAGGGGAGGCCTTATTTTAGTGCATGTGCTCAAAAGCCCAATTGGGATTATTATCCAAGGAGGTCTTATTTTCAGGAAAACAGGGTATATTTAGCTTTCTCGGCCCAATTCACCTCATAGGATAGTTGTAGGGAAAATAGGAAGAAAAAAGTGTGTTGATACATTCCGTGCCCTATTTGTAAAAATTAATAAAGGCAGGGTATAAAACAAAAAAACAAACAAACAACAATACTTCAGTCAATTGAAACTTCATTTATTCTCTAAAATTTCCTTAGCAATACCAATAGCACTTAGTGCTTTACAGCACTCTGGGTGGTTTACAACATCAACCTATTGCCCCCAACAAACTTGGTCCTTATTTGACTAATCTCAGAAGGATGGAAGTCTGGGACAGCCTTGAATCCTATCAGGCTGTGGGCAGAATTAGCATGTAATACCACATGCTAACCTCTGCATCATCAGGGCTTTATTGAATGTTAGATTTGACCAGACCCATTGGCTACCCATCTTTCTATAGGGTAACTCTGAGTGGCTTACAGTCATAAAAATATGTCTACAATTAAAACATAATTAAAATCAAACATTGCTAAGGACACATGGAGAGGGCTGGGACAGAGTGGGAGGAAGGTGTGATCTGTTGTTACATGATCAACCACCTCTACTGTGCTGTTCCCCCAGGCAAAATGGCAGAGGCAGGCCTTTAGGCCGTTATGAAAGGATAGAAAAGTTGGGGGGCCAACATTTTTCTTAAAATATTTGTATTTGGGTATTTGAAGCTCCAAGATTGGTCCTATTCAGAGGTGGTATTCAGCAGGTTCTGACCAGTTCTGGAGAACTGGTAGCGGAATTTTTAAATAGTTTGGAGAACCGGTAAATACCACCTCTGACTGGCCCCGCCCCATCTATTGTTTGCCTCCCGAGTCCCAGCTGAATGGGAGGAAATGGGGATTTTGCAGTAACGTTCCCCTGAAGTGGGGAGGGAATAGATATTTTACAGCATCCTTCCCCTGGAGTGGGGAGGGAATAGAGATTTTACAGTATCCTTCCATTGCCATGCCCACCAAGCCACACCCACCAAGCCATGCCACACCGAACAAGCCACGCTCACAGAACAGGCAGTAAAATTTTTGGAATCCCACCACTGGTCCCTTTATACATCATATTAGAAACTATTAAAAATGTTCTAAGGACAGCTGTATAATATATGCTCAGAGAAAGGCAGGCTTTGAAATTCACCCAGTCCTTGTAGCAGTTCAACAGGAAAAAAAAATGTGCATGATCTTGAACGAGTCCTTGGAGCGTAGCTCAGTGTAGAAGAACTCAAAAATGTACAAACCGACAGGATTTTGATTCTCGTTTCATCATGATAGTTATTAAGCAGGAGAAGACTCCAACCAAATCCCAGAATTTTCTTTTTTTTTATATTGAAAAAGTTTTATTGGTTTTACAATTTTTCATTGGGGTAGGGTAAGAGATACAAAGAAATTTTGAGAGCTTTCGCATCAAAGTTGTCGGCCCTTCCGGAGCTTCATAATAAATCATTAACAAAAAACATTTTTCATAATACTACAAAGTGAAAACAAGTACATGTTTCTAAGTTCTCAGTTCTATGCTGTCAGTCATTTGCAAAAATCCAGATACACATGTTATACTATATTACTCAAAAAATCAAAGCAAAGTTATTTTTTAGATCTAAGTCTCTTGGCTATTGTGTCTTCTATCTCTCCTTCCAGGCCCCCAGTGGGCGGGGCCGTGGCCCCCTCTGCCCCCCCTGGATCTTCCCCCAGGACAGAGGAATGTTTTTTTAAAAAGGCTTCCGCCTCAGCAACTGTCTTAATCCTCACTCTTCCTCCTTCCCAGAACACCAGCATCCCTTTGGGCGTCACCCACCTGAACCAGATCCCGTGGTCAAACAATTTTTTGGACAAGAAGGAAAATTTCCTTCTTGCTTCTCTAATCTTTCTTGGGATCTGCTTCAGGATGGCAACCTCCTTTTGTTGGTAAATTAACGGACCTCCTCTTTGCACTTTCAAGATTTCCTCTCTGGTTGACCTTCTAACAAATTTAACATGTATCTCTCTGGGTACTTCATTTATCCTGGCATATGCAGAGTTTATTCTGTAGGCTAAGTCAATGTCCCCCCTGATCTCATCCTTAGGTTTATGTAAATAGTCTGCTATAATTGTGCTCATGAGTTCAGGGAGACATTCACCAGTTTCCTCAGAAACATTCTGAAATCTCAAAAAATATGTCATCCTTTCCATATCAATCCTAGACACATGCCCATTTATTTCCACAACCTCATTAGTAACATTTTTAATCTCTCCCTTAGCCCCCGCCAGCCCCCCTTCCAGTTCTTCATTCTTCTGTGTGTTCTCCAGCACTTGTTTCCGTGTGTCCAATAATTCCTTTTTAAAGTTGATATTTTCTGCCCTCTGGGCCTTGATTTCTTGTACCAAAGTTTGTATAACAGATTCAAGAGAGGCCATCCTTAGTTCTAAGCTTGCCAGTGCTGATTCTTGTGCCATGATTAGCTGTTGAGATCAGTGCCACTAAAATGGCGTTTTTTGGGTGGGGCTGTTGAGGCAAGTCAGGAGCCAAAAGTTCAGTTCAGGGTTGTAAAGTTCAGGAACCAAGAGAGAAACAGTTTTCCAGATCAATAATTATAATAACGAAGGCACTCCAGAAAAGAAATCACAAATCCAAAAAAAAAATTCTTCTTTAATAACCAGAGGGAGTCCAAATCACAAAGAGACGCTGGGAATTTTCCATAAGTAAAATAGTCATTCAGGGACAAAGAGAAGCCATTTTCCACCGCCCAGACTCAGAGCCAGAAGGAGAGAGTGGTAAAAAAAAATGTTTCAAATCAGCCAGACCTAGATACTTTGTTTCAAAGACAAACCGCAGATCACTTTCCCTTGTTTCAAACAGTCCAGATTAAAGATATCCGCTTCCTCGCAGCGAGGAGCCATTCTTAAGTGCCGCTTTAGTCCGAGGGGGGGTTTAACAAGCAGACACCCCCCTCCAAGTTCTTTCAGCCCAGGCTGACAGCAAAAAAAAATGTTTAAAACCACTCACTTTCACCCTCGCAGCCGAAGCCCCGGGAAGCCTTCCGACTCAGACGGCCAGCTCTCTCCATGTTTTCAGAACGATGCCGCCCGCCATTGGCGAAGGGGAAACCCCCCCGCAGCATGTCTTCCTCCACCTAAGCCGAAGACAAGGGTCGCTTCCCAGCTGCCGCTGGGGGAGGACGACCCAGGCAAGCCGGCTTTACGGAAGACCCCCAAAAACGGGGCGTCTCGCCCCCGTGGGGGGGCAGGAAAAGAAACAAAGCGGCGAGCGAGCCCTAGGCTCGCCCGTCGCCGCTGGAGCCGGAACCGGAAGTCAGTCCCAGAATTTTCTATTCAATCAATAGTGCAATACAACAGGTATAAGCTGCTCCTTTCCAGTTGTGATGAAACCACAACTGTGGGATTCCTGGCATTGCTTCTGCTATCTATCAGTAAAAGAAAGGGAAAGAAAGAGAAGATGGAGCTGAAATAATTTTGAAATTCGCCTGACCTATAGAAAACCTAAATCAAGGAGTTTGTATTTAAAATCCTCAGTGTTACATTAAAGAAATAAACTAAATTAAACATAACAAATAGTCCCAATAATCCTCCTTAATCAGAACAGATGCTGAATTTCAAATTAAGCAAAACCTTTACATGGTTTTACTTTCCCATCAATACAAGCTATAAGCCATTGGTTCTATGATTATCATTAACTATGCTGCTCAAGCATATTAATGAATGAAATCAGACAAAAATGTTATAATTATGCCATGCTCAGTAGACTAATTCTGAAGGGTAGAATTATAAGTTTATCATGACGGAGACCTTAACATTTAATTATATAGCACTGTACTAAAAATCTGTGCAGATATATATGTGAATGAAGTCAGACCTTGCCTAATATATCATAGTTTAGATGTTCAACTATGGAGTAGGGAAACAGATTCTACTTTAGACAACCATGGGAACTTGCTGGGTTACTGTAAGCCTACCACTCTCTCTTACTATAACTTAGCTTACATGGTTGTTGTTGTGGGGAAAAATGATGGAGAGATCATGATGCATATAGCTTTTCGTTCCTGATTAGTAGGTGGGATAAAAAGTGGGTATGCTTGTGTGCTTGTGTATGTATGCATATAGGTTTTCTGTAACATCTTACTTATTTATAATTAATAAAAAAGAAATAAAAAGGAAGACAAGAAAGCAAAACAATATTATCTGTCTGTCTGTCTGTCTACCCATACATGCAAACATTCATATCTGTTTACATCCTCCCCATATATGAGAAGTATGTTTACACACAGACACACACATACATACAGTTTATATACAGTATATGTATATATATGTATTCTTATTTTTATGTACTTGTAAATATGTAAATAATTTATACAGTTATTTCAATAATAGACTGCCATATCTCACTGTAATTGTTCATACATAACCTCTGATGATAAGCAACTGATTAAAACGTTGAAAATAACATCAGATGTTTCATCCACTAAGTAACTCAATATTTTTTCCAATATTGAAGAACTAGTTTCTTTACAATACAAAAGCACTAAGAATTCATTCTATTGTCCAGCCATTTTTCAGATAATATGTAGGTAATTTGTAATATGTACAAATCTTAAATTGTAAGATTTGGACATTCAAGTATAGTAAAAGTCAAATTAGTATATATGATTATTTCTTCCCAAGTAGAATTACAAAGTAATAGCCAAAAGCCAACATGGGTTTGTCAAAAACAGATCATGCCAGACGAATCTAATTGCATTCTTTGACAAAGTAACAAAATCAGTGGACCAGAGGAATGCTGTTGATATAATTTACCTGGACTTCAGTAAGGCATTTGATAAAGTAGACCATAACCTACTATTAGATAAAGTAGAAAATTGTGGGTTAGACAGCACCACCACCAAATGGATTCGTAACTGGCTGACCAACCGCACTCAACGTGTAGTCCTCAATGGAACTGCATCTACATGGAAGGAAGTATGCAGTGGAGTCCCCCAAGGCTCTGTTTTAGGCCCAGTACTCTTTAACATCTTCATCAACGATTTGGATGAGGGGATAAATGGGGAACTCATCAAATTCGCAGACGACACCAAGCTGGCAGGAATAGCCAACACTCCAGAAGATAGGCTTAAGATACAGAAGGATCTAGACAAACTTGAACATTGGGCACTGTCTAATAAAATGAAATTCAATTGTGAAAAAAGTAAGGTCCTACATATAGGCAAGAAAAACCAAATGCACAAGTACAGTATAGGTGGTACCTTGCTCAATAGTAGCAACTGTGAGAGGGATCTCGGAATCCTAGTGGACAACCATTTAAATATGAGCCAGCAGTGTGCAGCAGCTGCCAAAAAAGCCAACACAGTTCTAGGCTGCATCAACAGAGGGATAGAATCTAGATCGCGTGAAGTGTTAATGCCACTGTATAGTGCCTTGGTAAGGCCACACTTGGAATACTGCATACAGTTTTGGTCGCCACGATGTAGAAAAGACGTGGAGACTCTGGAAAGAGTGCAAAGAAGAGCAACCAAGATGATTAGAGGACTGGAGACTAAGACATATGAAGAACGGCTGCAGGAACTGGGTATGTCTAGTTTGATGAAGAGAAGGACCAGGGGAGACATGATAGCAGTGTTCCGATATCTCAGAGGGTGCCACAAAGAAGAGGGAGTCAAACTTTTCTCCAAGACACCTGGGGGCAGGACAAGGAGCAATGGGTGGAAACTAACCAAGGAGAGAAGCAACTTAGAACTAAGGAGAAATTTCCTAACAGTAAGAACAATTAACCTCTGGAACAGCTTGCCTCCAGCAGTTGTGAATGCCCCAACCCTGGAAGTCTTTAAAAAGATGTTAGACAGCCATTTGTCTGAAATGGTATAAGATTCCTGCCCATGCAGGGGGTTGGACTAGAAGACCTACAAGGTCCCTTCCAACTCTGCTATTGTATTGTATTGTATTGTACATCATAAAAATGTATGCTTTAATGATATATTGTTCCCATTTAATTGTTATTTATGTGATAATCTATATAAATAAAAATGTAACAAGAGTTTGTTCAAAACTGCTAATCTCCGAAAGTACTGCACCGATCGCTTCCAAATTTTCACACAAGGTTCCTTTGAAATACAGCACCAATTATATATATATAGATTGTGTAGATGTCACACCTGTGCCAGGTACACTCAACAGAAATGTAAAAAATTGTAAAAAAGGTAGGTAGATGGATACAGAGAGAGCAGTGGGCCACAGGTATTATGTAATCCTTTATGACATAAAATACTCTGAGGGAGAAATACAGTAGGTAGGTAGGTAGGTAGGTAGAAGGATAGGGAGAGGGAAAATACAGTAGGTAGGTAGGTAGGTAGAGGGATAGAGAGGGAGAGGGTGAAATATAGTAGGTAGGTAGGTAGGTGGAGAGAGGGAGAAATACAGTAGGTAGGTAGGTAGAGGGAGAGAGGGATAAAGGGAATAGGTAGGTAGGTTGGGGATTATACGGTGGTTGTGTGTACGTGTTTGTGTATGCAGGTGTAGATCTACACATAGATTGGTTGGTCATTTAAGCAGACTGGGCCACAGCAACGGGTGCCCAGGAACGGCTAGTAAATAAATAAATAAACAAACAGAGAAACAGAATTTTGGATGGGTGATGTTTGCCTTATCAAGAACTGCACACTATATGATAACAATGCTGCATTTTATGTTTAGAAATATCCCAAAGGTTCTTTTTTAAAAGGCAACTGGGCTTTGAAAAGTCCACTTGCTTTTTGAAAAAGCACCTTTGGGACAACCATGACCTGGATGTTTGAGAATCTTCATAAACATGTTTAGAAATAGTTTTGCTTTATATTAAATACAGTCATTAACAATTAGTAAACCTAAAGAAAAACAGTAAAATTATGTGATTAATCTTTTTGGATATGAATCTATTGATGATGTTTCAATAACATTTTAAGAAATGACAAGTTTCCTGTTTAGATAAAATAAGAGAAATAGCCAGTAGCAAATATAAAATGTTAAAAAGAAATAAATCCTTGCAAAATTGTAAAAAAATCCCCATGAAATATAAAATATTGGGAAGTTTGACCTGTGTTCATTTTGCTCTTGGAAAAAAAAGCTTTTTTTTTTGTTCTCCCTTCACAGCACATTTTTTGACATTCAAGATATGACCATTTGCACTTTACCTTTATGAGAAATCTAAAAAGCTAATGGTGATTTTTCTTTGACAAATGTGAGATTCATCACAGAATCAGACAATCCTTTTTTTTTTAAAACAAAGGGAATTAATTCAAGATATAGGTATATGTAGGTCAATGCTACTTTGGGAACTGAGAGTTATAGTCGGATTGATGGGGAGACATCTCGAAACTAACATCAGGAGAAAAAACGAAATTAATTGTGCTTGTGATTTAGATGGTTGTTTTTTTTCTTTCTCAGTGTTGGTGGGCAATCTCTTTATGACCAAAAGAGAGCATATTCAGATGTGCCGGAATCAGCGGTTCTCAACCTGTGGGTCGGGACCCCTTTGGGGGTCGAATGACCCTTTCACAGGGGTCGCAGAAGACCATCGGAAAACACATATTTTCGATGGTCTTAGGAACCGAGACACCAATTTTATAGTTGGGGTTCACCACAACATGAGGAACTGTATTAAAGGGTTGTGGCATTGAGAAGGTTGAGAACCACTGGCCTAGATGATGTGGGTGAGGCCACTTACAGTAGTTGAGAGCAGATCTCGGGGGGAAAATGGAGGTTTTCTTTGTTTTATAAATGCAATATGACTATTTTAAGACTGATATTATACTTTTTAAGGCTGTGTACGATTCAAAAATGATCTGGAAAAAGCAGTTTGGTCCTCTTAGGAGCACAACATGCTGCCTGAGGAATTCTGGGAGTTGAAGTCCAGATACCTTAAAAGATGCCGAGAGGTTTAAAATCTGTGTTAAACTATTGCGACCCCCCCCCACCCCACACCCTTTCCCCAGGCTTCTGCCTGAAAAAGAAGTGGTGCTGCTTTAATAACCATGTTAATTCAATGAACACATTCCTTAAACCATCATCATCATGAAGTCCAAATTGTTTTAATCGGGATTTTAAGGGGAAATAGTTTTAAGATTTTAGCACAGGGCGATAGTTATTTAATTTGGTTTTAAATATTTATAATTGTTATGTTTATATGGTTTTAATTTCCTGTGCACCGCCCCGAGTCCCTTTGGGGAGAGGGTGCAGTTTATAAATTAAAATAATAAATAAATAAATAAATAAAATAAATCTTTTTCTGAGGCTCATATGGAAGTCTGCACAAAGGTGGATTGACACAATGCTTGCAAGGCCTCTGAAGCTCTTCTGCCTAACGGTGTTAGAAATGTAGTCTAATAGTTTTCATCTGTAGCCTACCTCAAAACCCTGGGTGATGGGGGGTGGGGTACTTGCTATCATTGTTCAGTAATCATGGTGTGAAGGAGCTCTTTCCACCAAAAGAGGACTTAGTAATTGTGTGTAGCCTTGGAGCATTCATCCATATCTTGAAATGGAGACACAGGACTTATCCTGAGCATCACAGGTGGCTCTATAAGGACATCTTGACTTATATTTTGAAGTGGCTGGAGCACTAAGTTTTTGTTGGGCAACAACTCTTTCTTTGAATTCCTAAGGGCATTGTTGTTTTTTTTAAAGTAATAAATGACAGCAAGTAGAGACCAAGCACTTTCCTGTATCTAAATTACACAAAAGCCCTTTCTTTCTAGGATATGTTTTATAAACATGAACTGCTGACTACATTTTGTAACAAGCTTTTGTTTCTTTCATTTTTAGGCATAGTGAAGTGAACTGGATTGATCTTCATGAAGTATGTTTCTGAGGGATAGCTGGTTTTGTGCTCGCTGGGCATGGAAAAACATGAAAAAGGGCTTAATAGTCCTTGCTTTCTTCCTCTTGCACGCCTCTGATTTGGAAGGTAGAACATCACCTCCCTTTGTCTGGAAAACAGGTAGGGATAAATGAATCCTTAACTGATATTTACAACTTAGACAATTCTGGATTCTTCAATCATTTACAAGACTGGATCATACAGGTGTTTGGAAAGCAAGGAGACATCACTCTCTGTGTAGCCTGGTGACATGTCAGTCGTCTGCAGCTTGGCTTTTATTGCATCTGGTGATGGATGGTGGAGGTTACCCCTCTTGATTTTTCCTGAGTGCTTTCATAGAATAGGACACAGAATCATAGAGATGGAAGGGACCTTAAAGATCTTCCAGCCCAAGCTGCTGGTCTATGCAAGAATCATTGTGACAACTCTGCCAGATGCCCATCTATCTAGTGTGAAGGCCTCCATTAAAGGAAAATTAATCACTTCAGGTGCCAGCCTGCTCCACTGGCAACAGCTTATATAGTCAAGAAGTTTAGTTTTTCTTGAAGTTTTAATCTATCGCCCCCTCTGGGGCAATAAAGAATCAGTCTACTCCTGCTACTTTATGACAGCCATTGGATATTTGGAGACTGCTATATCTCCCCTCCCCTCAATGATCTCTTCTGTTGCCTAGGTGTGCCCAATTCCTTTACCCATTCCTCACAAAAAAAATAAGTTTTTGACCCACCGCCATCTTAGTTGCCTTCCTTTGAACTCACGTCAGTTTGTCACTGTCCTCTGTGCATCACGATGCCTAGAGCGAGACTCATATTTCAAGAGGAGTCTGACTAGAATTGCGTAAGTTCAAAACAATTCCTTCCTTTAACTCCACGGTAGCATTTAACGTTTTAGCAGCTGCGTCTCACTGCTGGTTCAGGATTAGCTTAAGGTTCCGAAAGGAAGGAACAGCCACCAAACCCAAACCTGACACCAGGATTACCCCGTCTCATATTTGTGTCTTACAGTTTCCCTGTCCAGATGCAGACCTGTATGTTTTTCCCAGTTAAATTCCATTTATTCATTTCAGTTCAACACCCTCTAGATTTTTCTCACTCTTTTCTTTCTTCAGAGGTGATAGTTGCCCCTCCCAGCTATGCTTCAGTTTCAGCTTTGATAAATGTCCCCTTATCCAAGTGCTGATAATAAAAAAAAAAACTTGTGACAGGCCCAGGGCTCAGGACAGAACCTTCACTGCTTCCCTGGAACCAAGCTGAAATGTAAGTGGTGATGGATTCTCTTTTAGGATAAACAGCTACAAATAGGTGGAATAGAAGCAGTGTTATTGTGGTAAGGAAAACTACGATAGTTACATCTATTTGTGTGTGGAACAAGAAGTTAGATGAGGAACAAAAACCTGGAAGAAAAGAAAATCATGCATTAATTTGTCAATTTATATTTTGAATGCAGTACAGGCAGGGAGTTGGGACGAAAGAAAGCCGTATACTTAAGCCATAATTTCACAATTTGGGTTTCAATAGCTAATCAAGTGCATTTTTATGTATAAAGGATTTTTGACAAAGAAAATAAAATGTACTTTTATGAATTCTGGGTTTTTCGTGGTTTTGCTAGGTGTGGAAATAAGAATATAAGAAACCCAACAATCCTCTAGAAAAGCTTTGGGAAAATAAATGTCTTTATTTCATTTTTTTTTTAAAGAAATAGTGGTTCAAATATTGCTGTGTGTTAATTATAGTATTCTGATAAAAAGGGATATAAAATCCATTTATAATAATGGTATGGGGGTTCTTTCCTACAGAGGTTTCTTAATGCAGGGAAATACATCTTTCCAAAGGATGGAATGGGAAACAAGCATTTTGAATTATTTCCCTCTATCTATCTGCCTCTTATGTGTTGTCACTAGGGATGTGCTGTGCTTTGGATCTGTAGTGAAAACTTGCTTCAGGCACACATCTGCACCTGTCAGCACCTCCTTAAAAAACTACATTCTCTTGGTTGGGTATTTCCAGGAAAATATGTGTTGGATTTCAGGATGTCTGATGGTGGTGATTTGTGCCATGTCTTTAACATTTCATGGCTCAGATGTTATTATTTACCCAACAAAATTAAAAAATGTTTTTCCGCATGGAGATCCGATCACATTTCACTCTTGGTTAAAGTATACGTTTTCAGGACTCCAACTAACAGAAACTTTTTAATATTCTCAAATATAACGCAAAGATCATAAATGCTCAAAACAGTTACAAAATGAAAGGGAGAAAAAGAAGAAAGGAAACGTAACTAATTGAAAACGAATACGGAACAGTATCTTTCAGGAGTACCTAGTGATCCCAACCACCTCTATCTTCATCCTAAGCATTGAATATATTAAAAGAAAAATGGATAGGGGAGAAGGAATAATTCAATTCAGTTCATTATTTCTCTATAGACTGTTTTAATGTTGCCACTATTTGAATGTTCATCATTCATTTAAGTTAATTAACATAATTCCACATCAGGGTCAAAGAATTTTCCCATTCCAGTATCCAGGGATGCAAAAAACTTCAGAGTAAAGTGTGAGAGAAAGAGAAATATTCTCCCTTGCCCTCTCTTCCTCGTGCAGGCGGGTGGGCGTGCATACACACACACACACACACACACACACACACACACACACACACACACACAGTCTCTTGTAGACTGGGCCTGCTTGAACTCTTTATACTTCTCAACCATTCTTGAAGGTAAACTTGATTAATATCGTGGGCTCTTATCTCCTAATATTCCAAAGAGAATACACACACACACACACACACACAGCTCCCTTCCATATTTGGGGCTTACCAGGGTGTTGTATACTTATTTCCCTGGCTCAGCTGATCAGGAGGAGAACCTGTGGCTTAGTGGCAATTACAACTGCCTCACACGTAATACTTCCCAGGTTCAAATCCCAGTAAGGGTATGGCTAGCTGATGAGAGCTAAATAGCTTGAAATAGATCTATACTAGTATCCCTTTATTTATTTATCAGCACAATCGTAACACAATATATAATTTGTGCTGATAAATAAATAAAGGGATACTAGTATAGACCTATTTCAAGTATTGAAATAGCTAGCCTCATCAGCTAGCCATACCCTTACTGGGATTTGAACCTGGGCTGTTTTACATTTATTTATTTATCAGCACAAATGCAACACAAAAATGGTTTTCTATCTGGAAGGCTCCTAGGGTGGAGCTGAAAGGCAAAATGGAAGCAGTAGGCGCCCTCCCATATTTGAGCATACCAGGTGCTTTGACATAACACTTAATATATATATTTAGGGGTGTTAAGATACTAAGAAGATAATTAGAATTATGGGAACTTTTAGGAGCAGTTTTGGAGAAAATATGCAAGGTACTGCTTCCAAAAGAAGCTAAGAAAAGTCAGATTTCTATGTTTATAATTGTGAAATTTAAGGGTCTTGGAAATGTGTGTTGTTGTTCATAAAACATGAAGCATTTCTAGATATGTCTTCTACATAGTTATACTGACCTTTGAAGATAAACCTTCAGCGAATCTTGAAATATCTTAGAAGATTTAAGGATTCTTAAAATGTTTTTAAAAATAATTGATTTTTCTTTTCATGGATGGTGTATTCAAGACACTTGTAAAGAGCATATCAATAGCTGATCTGTGGATATATGAAATGTCTGGATCAGAATTAAAAAATCTGGTTTGAAAAAGTAGACCAAAGTATTATTTTGGATTGCTTTCTCTTTCAAATGCAAAATGTTATTGTAATTACACCTGTTTTTCTGCTATTGTTAACCAGATGGACTAAAATTTGGTTTTCTCCCCCCAAAATGTTGAATATGCTGGTAGTCTTTGGATATTTGATGTAAAATTCTGGCAGTTAATACGCTATTTCATCCTTTGTAGTTTTGAATCAGTAGTATGTATTAGGGGCAATTAGGATTACCATATGTGGAATGTGAAAAGCTAGATAAACTCTAGATTCCAGCAATTCCTACTCTATTCTGCCACCTTTTCTGCCAGATTTCATAGTCCATATGTGATAGTCCCAGGAAAACAGTAATAATTGATTTAGTGAATTTACTATTTTATTTTATTTAAATTTACTTTTCTATTGAAGAATGATATTCAAGGCAGCTTATAGTAAGAACGCAATAGCTAAAAACAAAAGGAAAAAGGAAAACATATAGATCTCAAACCCGAACTCTTCCTGCTTGGACTTACTTTAGAAACATTTGACAAAAATTTGAAATACCTAATTGTGAATATTTTGACAGCCGCTAGAATCGTCTTTGCAAAAAATTGGAGAAATGACAAATTACCATCACAGCAAGGAATTATTTATAAAATTATGGAATGTGCAGAGATGAGTAAATTAACGTTTGAAATTAGAGAGCAAGACAGCGAACAATTCTATGAAATTTGGAATAAATTTTATCAATGGCTGGAAACAAGGGGGAACTAAGCAATATAACAGTACACACTATATTATTACATAACTTGAAGAAATTCTTGTCTTTAGAAAGATAAAATAATTTATTTTAGTACGATAAAACTACCTCTAGAAAACAATGGTATAACATGTGAAGATTATCTGTTCTTATTCTGTTGGTCTTTTTTTTCTTTCTTTTTTTTCTTTTCTATTTAATATCTTGTTTATATATTCAAGAGTTAGGGGATAAAGATTTATTTTATAAATGGAAATGTTAATATATGATGCAAAAGTGATATATATACAGATTAATATCTTTGTGAGATTAAGCACTGGCGTACAGAGCGTTTGTCTGAACGACATGTTGTATAAAACACGAAAAAGGAAAGTTCAATTAAAAAAAAATCTAAAAGCGCAATTTAAAAAGAGCAAACCGACAGGTTGAAGCCTTGTCTCCATTAAAAAAAAATGCCAAGAAAAAATTCTGCTAGATTACAACTAGCTGCAGTTCAAACATTAAGAAAATGTGATTATATTTACCTCAAATTTTTGATTCGCCTCATTCATTCACTTCAAATCTCAGACCAAAGTGTTGCAGGAAAAAGAGCACGAGACTTGGACTTCTCAAAATCAGGAAAAGTTTATTATGGCTGCCATGGTTCAGAAAGCTAGTCAAAGGCTAGCATGCAATATATTCTGAACTCCTGTCCAAAAGGATAATATCATATTTATAGTTTAGTTTTATCATGGAGATTCTTACTCTTTCTCTGATTGGTTACATGATTGTCATCAAAAAAGAAAACCATAAACACATCCTGTTATTTTCTAAGATGAACTTCTAACCTTTGTGGTTAAGCCCCTTGTCTGCCTGTAAGGGGCCTTCCAATCTAACTCGACCTATTTACAAGCAGGTGTTTGCGGTTTGGCGCATCCTGTTGCAGCTCAGAAAATTCAGAAATATTGTTACAATGCAGAGCTAAATAGGGACCCCCCTGGGTCATCCAGTCCAACCCCACATCATTTCACTCTTAACAGCCCAATTAATTGTGCATCTATCCTAGATGAATCTACTGTTTTCATTTGTGTCTCCAAGCTGTAAACCAATTGTATGTGTGAGGTTGGCTTGTTTTAGGCTTTGATGGCAAGGATATGGCCTACCAGGATTTCTTATCATATCACTAATGCTCTTCAAGTATAGAATGGTATATTATTCTTGTAATGACTATAGGTAAAGATAAGGTAAAGGTTCCCCTGCACATGCGTGCTAATCATTTCCAGCTCTAAAGGAAGGTGCTCGTCTCCATTTCAAAGCCAAAGAGCCAGCGCTGTCCGAAGATGTCTCTGTGGTCATGTGACTGGCATGACTCAACGCCGAAGGCGCATGGAGCACTGTTACATTCCCACCAAAGGAGTCCCTATTTTTCTACTTACATTTTTACATGCTTTTGAATGCTACATTTGCAGAAGCTGGAACAAGTAACAGGAGCTCACTCTGTTATGCAGAGCTAGGGATTCGAACTGCTGAACTACCGGCCTTCTGATTGACAAGATTAGCCATTGCGCCACTCCATCCCATGTAATGACTCAGGTGGATTTCTGCTGGTTTCGCCTGGATTGGGCGAACCGGTAGTGGTGGTGGCAGGACGCTCTGCCCACACACCCAGACGCTTCTGCGTATGCGCAGAAACTTCTCCGAGCATGCATGAGCACACACGAGTGAACTGGTAGTAAAAAAAAATGGAAACCCACCACTATAATGATTATACAAAAAATTATTTTGTGTTGATAAGAACTTAGTTTAGACTAGTGTAAATATAAATATATTGAAATACAAATTTTATACAAATCCATTACTCTCGTTGGGTATATCTGATTGTGTTTACACAGATGGACAATTGCCCTCTTTCAGATTAACTTTTCATTTTAACTGTGCCTCATGTAGCTTTATTTATATTACTCATTGCTGTCTCATCCAAAAGAACTTTAAATTACATGCAACAAAAAAATTCTATCCTTCCTAAAATATTCCAATATATAAAGTCATACCTTGATGTGGTACTCAACTTATCGTTCATTTTCTCCTTCCTACTGAATTGCACATATTTTATATGTGTAGATCAACATAGCCATTGACAAATGATCTCAACCTTTGACAGACACCTCTATCAAACATTTTCCAGCAGAATGTAATTGGGAAGCCTGCTGCTGCTAAAGGGCATAAAATAAAGATTTCAATTACCCTGGCTGAAAATGCTTAAAATTGCAACTTTTATTTCTGGAAATATTTTGTGTGGTCATCATATTCCTATGCTTTATCTTCCTATTTGTGTTTTAGATGAGTTAATCTTAGTTAAAGGCCAGCAAGAGAGTATTTTGGAAGTCTCTGTACTGTTTCCTTAAATGAGTTTTTAAAAAAAGTCTCAAAGGGAGGTGTTTATCTGCATCCTTAAAGGCTAACTCCTTTCCAGCATGTTTCAGTTGGTGCACAAAATAATGCAATTAAAAGGAAGTGTGGATGCAGAGATTCATGTTTAGCTAGTGAGCATGTTAGCTTTTACAAAAGATGAGGATTAAACAATAAAATAGCATATTTGCATGTGTTAAGACAAATTCCTTTCCACAGTTCATTTTCAGTAATGATCTAAAAGCAACTCTGTCCTTTTTCCTCCAGGTTTTACAGGGAATATTAATTTGATTGTTGTTAAAAACAGAACGAAACATAAAGGACGTTGAAAGGTCACGCGGCTGGTGCTAATAGTTTGCCCTTTCTTTCCATACTGCAAAAGTCACCCTGATTAAAGCATTTCTGCTATCATATAGGTATTTTAATGTAGACAAATTTATCACAGTTTTGTTAACAGGAAAGGCCAGGGATTCCATCCAATTAAGTGAAACTCTTGTCCCTACTGTAGGTGTTTTCATTCACTTATTTAAATTCAATATATAGCCTTGAGAAGATTTGAAACCTGTACAGTTCAATTAGTTAACCAATTAGTACATTAATTAATACAATTATAATGCCTCATGGTTGTATTTTAAAATCGGAATCCTATGCAATAGGAAGCCAAAACAATCCATTGCTGTGTTTGCTCATTGTGACAAATGCATCTTCCTGAGACCTGTTGATTTTCCCATCTATTGAACCTGAATGTGATTTATATGTAGCCTAATTACTGAGGAAGCTGCACAATGGGCAGCCCAATCCATAAAATGGGCATTCTGAGCCAGTTTCCTTCTGACTCATAACAGCCCAGTCTTGGGAGAAGGGTGCTAATTTGAGGGCTAAATTATCTGGTCCGAGTAGTGACTGCCAGCTGTGAAAACAGTGAAACGTTGGTATAGGAAAATACTTTTAACTTCCATTCAGTGGTGAAATCTAAATTTTTTTGCTACTGGTTCTGTGGGCATGGCTTGGTGGGGTCATGTGACTGGGTGGGCGTGGTTATATAGTCATGTAACTGGGGGGGTGTCAAAAGACAGAAACTCACTTTAGCAATATCCTGCTGAAGACGGGTTGGACTAGATGACCTCAAGGTCCCTTCCAGCCCTGGATAATTCTCTGAAGTTCTTTCTTTCTTTCTTTCTTTCTTTCTTTCTTTCTTTCTTTCTTTCTTTCTTTCTTTCTTTCTTTCTTTCTTTCTTTCTTTCTTTCTTTCTTTCTTTCTTTCTTTCTTTCTTTCTTTCTTTTTCTTCCTTCCTTCCTTCCTTCCTTCCTTCCTTCCTTCTTCTTTCTTTCTCAGCAAACCCCCCCCCCCCCCATTTTTGGCCTAGCAGATCTCAGGGAGCTGGGAGCAAAAACGGACCACCACCTGCGCGTTTCTAGAGAACCTGCAGTAAAAAAAAATGCTTAAAAAGTTAAAAAAAAAATTCTGGAGATCAGCTGTGTGATGTGTGATCCTCGGAACTTTTTTTTACCTTTTTAAACTTTTCTTAGTATTTTTTTATTACCGGTTCTGGGAATTAGTAGCATTTTTTACTACTGGTATGGGTAAACTGGCCCGAACCGGTAGCATGTCACCCCTGCTTCCATTGCTAGCTCAGGATCTGGGTTGGTATGAAGGAAGCTTGATAGACCAGTTTGAAGGGGGAAATACATCTCAAGCTTCTTCCCTTTAAGACTCAACATAAAACAGTCACGCAGGCGCAAAAGGATGGAGGAACATTTGATATGTATATGCCATAGATCTTATGAAGGAAAAACGTAAGAAGCCATTGTGCAAGAATCCCAGCAACTTCTGGGTCAAGTGTGAATTCAATTTATAATCAACGTCCTTACACATTTTTTTTAATGTCAATTCCACATAAAGGGCTAGAGTTGATTTGTTTTGTGTGTGTGTGAGGGGAGGGGAATTTGGTAATAGAAAAAGACTGAATTCTAGAATAGGGGAAGTTGAAGGTGGAGGGGAAAAAATGGAAATCACTCTCTTTCTCTTCCTGGGGTCACTGAGGAAAGAGGTGGGAAAAGGTCTGCGAATTCAGAGGTCTCATGCTGAAGAAGAATTGGAAATTTTTCCCTTCCTTTATTTCAGTTGCCGTCGCTCTCTTTGGTTTCTGTGTTCCATAGCAGGCACATCTTCCCTGTCTCTGGTTTCATTTGAGGCAAGTTGTATCAGAAAGCTGTCTTCTAAATACAGTTCGTCCTCGACTTATAACAGTTTGTTTAGTGATCGTTTGAAGCTAAAATGGCACTGGAAAAAGTGACCAGTGACCGTTTTTCATACTTAGATTAGATTAGATTTTTTTTAGATTAGATTTTTATTTTTCTATACCGCGTCCTCTCCCCAGGGGGACTCGGAGCGGTGCACAGGGAAAATTAAAACAACATAAAATATATAAATGAATAAATACAATAAAAACAAATTAAATCAACTGTCCCTGCACTAAAATCCCCATTTTAAAATTAACATTCCCTAACCCCTGAGGTAGAGACTAACCTAGGCCGGCCAAGCAGAAAAAGTGAGTTTTTAATTTCTGACGGAAGGAGCGGAGGTCCGTAGTTGTTCTAATGTCGGGGGGAAGGTCGTTCCAGAGGGCTGGGCCCGCCACAGAGAAGGCCCTTCCCCTGGGCGTCGCCCGCTGACAAAGTCTAGTGGACGGCACCCGGAGCAGTCCCTCTCTGTGGGAGCGAATCGGCCGGGAGGATGTATGGGGCAGAATCCGATCCCGCAGATAGCTAGGTCCCGAGCCATGGAGCGCTTTAAAGATGAGAACTAACACCTTGAAGCGCACCCGAAAGACGACAGGTAGCCAGTGCAGCTCGCGCAGGAGCGGTGTTACATGGGTATACCTTGCGGTACCCATTATTGCTCGCGCGGCTGCATTCTGGACCAGCTGAAGTCTTCGGGTGCACCTCAAGGGGAGCCCCATGTAGAGAGAGTTACAATAGTCCAGTCGGGATGTCACGAGAGCATGGGTGACTGTGCGAAGGGCGTCCCGATCCAATAGGGGGCGCAACTGGCGAACCAGGCGAACCTGGTAAAACGCCCTCCTGGCCACGGCTGTCACTTGATCTTCCATGGACAGCCGGGCATCCAGGAGGACACCCAAGTTGCGCGCCCCATCCACTGGGGCAAGATGTTTGCCCCCAATGGCCAGCGATGGAGTCAACTGGTTGAATCGGGCAGCCGGAAACCACAGCCACTCGGTCTTGGTCGGGTTGAGCTTGAGTCCGTTTCTTCCCATCCAGATCCGTACAGCTTCCAGGCACTGGCACATCACCGCTACGGCATCGTTGGGGTGGTTTGGGGTAGATATATACAGCTGAGTATCATCAGCGTAGAGATGGTACTCTACCCCAAAACCACGGATGATCTCACCCAGCGGCTTCATATATGTGTTAAACAGGAGAGGCGAGAGGACCGACCCCTGAGGCACCCCACATGTGAGGGGTCTCGGGGTCGACCTCTGCTCTCCTGTCAACACAAATTGCGATCGGCCAGAGAGGTAGGAGGAGAACCACCGTAAAACGGTGCCTCCCACCCCCAACCCCCCCAGCCGATGCAATAGGATACCATGTTCGATGGTATCGAAAGCCGCCGAGAGGTCTAATAGGACCAGGATGGAGGAACAACCCCCATCTCTGGCCCTCCAGAGATCATCGACCAACGCGACCAATGCCGTCTCGGTGCTATGCCCGGGCCGAAAGCCGGACTGGCGCGGGTCTAGATAATCAACTTCCTCCAGGTGACGGGGAAACTGTTGTGCCACCACACTCTCAACAACCTTCGCCAAGAAGGGAAGGTTGGAGACTGGACGATAGTTGGTTAAAAGAGCTGGATCCAAAGAGGGCTTCTTAAGTTCGTCCTCGACTTGCAACCATGGCAGCATCTTGATGGACAGGTGATCAAAATTCAGAACCTTGGCAACTTGGTTCATATTTGTGATGGTTGCAGTATCCCGGGATCATGCGATTACCGTATTTTTCGGACAATAAGACACACTGGTGTATAAGACGCACCAAGATTTTGAAGAGATAAGTAAGAAAAAAAAGTTTTTGCCTTCCCTCAGCCCCCAGCAGCACTCTGCAGCTTAGCAGGGCTGGGTCAAGGCAAAAACGCCCCAGTTTCTGCCTTGCCCCAGCCTGGCTGAAGCATGCAGAGAGCTGCTGGAGGCTGAGGGAAGGCAAAAAAGCCTCAGTTTTTGTGAAAAACGGCCCATCTTTTGTCTGTTTTTCACAAAACTGGGGGCATTTTTGCCTTGTTCCAGTCCTGCTGAAGCCTGCAGAGTGCTGCTGGGGGCTGAGGGAAGGCAAAAAAGTCTCTGTTTTTGTGAAAAACTGCCCATTTTCTGCCCATTTTTTACAAAACTGGGGGCATTTTTGCCTTGCCCCAGCCCTGCTGAAGCCCGCAGAGAGCTGCTGGGGATTGAGAGAAGGAAAAAAAGCCTCAGGTTTTGCGAAAACGACCCATTTGTCACAAAAATTGGATGCGGGGTGGGGCTTCAGGAAGCTAAAAATGGCTGCATTCGATGTATAAGACGCACCAACATTTCCACGCTTTTTTGGGGGGGGGGGAAAGGTGTTTCTTATACGCCGAAAAAGGTATACAGTACCTTTGACGACCTTCTGACAAGCAAAGTCAATGGGGAAGGCCGATTCAGTCAACAACTACATTACTAATTTAACAAGTGTAATGATTCACTTAACAACCGTAGCAAGAAAGGTCGTAAAATGGGGCAAAATTCACTTGATAAATGTCATCACTCAGCAACAAAAATGTTGGGCTCATTTGTGGTCGCAAGTCAACGATTACCCATAATATGCTTTCTGAATAGGGAATGGAGAGCTGAGAATGCTTGAAATATCTATAGATCTTTTAAAATAGCTTCTCTCTACTTTCTTGTTTACATATAAAATCCTTGATTATTTTTTTACCAGCTTTTTTTAAAAAACGATTTTGCTTGACATGGAAATGGAAATAACCTGAAATAGGAAGCTTGCTCTGTGGTTTATTATCACTGAGTGCAGCAATCTTCACAAGCCATGGCCTATGGATATTTCCATAAAAGCGTATAAGACACAATTATTTTTAAACGGGTCTTTATTGTTTGCTATGATAATGATGTTTAAATTTTCCCTATTCTAATTATTCAAATATATTGGGATACTGTACTAATATGGTTTTGTGTTTGGGGAACTCTATATATTTTCTCCTCCTCCTTGTGTTTGGAAGCCAATATATTGATTAAATTAAGACTATGAATGTGAATAAGAAACAGACTTTTTTTTAACAAGATGATGAATATGTATGCTAATACTTGATTTGCATAGGAGGAAAATTGCCAGAAAACCTTTATATAATTCTTCTGTATTTATAGACTATTACAACTCTCATGTCTGTCTCATTGTTTATAATGTTCAGTTTATACAATACAATAGCAGAGTTGGAAGGGACCTTGGAGGTCATCTAGTCCAACTCCCGGCCTAGGCAGGAAACCCTATACCATTTCAGACAAATGACTAGCCAACATTTTCTTGAAGACTTGCAGTGTTGGGGCATTCACAACTTCTGGAGTTTGCTGAACTAGTGCACCACGGGGTATGGGTAGACCTCGATTTACAGCCATTCATTTAGTGACCATTCAAAGTGACCACAGCACTGAAAAAAGTGATCCATTTTTCATATTTATAAGCACTGCAGCCTTTCTGTGGTCACATGATCAAAATACAGATGCTTGACAACTGGCACACATTTATTTTCAAGATGGCGGCACGCTTAGGCGCAGCGGCTTTGAGCTCCTGGTGTCACAGCAGAGTTAGACAAAAACTAGTCTATACCCACAGGTAGTTTATTAAGTCATTATTAACTTATTATTAAAGATAAAGATCTTCTAATCGACTTGATATTATCAGCGACTTCCAGCAGTCTCATAATATACCGAGTGACACAGTAAGACTGCCAGGCTCTCCATGGATCATTGTTTGGCCTAGGAGGCAGCGAAGGGAGCTGGAGCGGAGGCGGGGATGCAGAGCAGGTTTGCTAGTTCGATTATGGAAGGAGCCTCACAGACCAGCATTGCCAAGCATTTCTTAACCAACTCTGGATCCTTTGTCCACAAAACCGATGAACTGGAGCTATGGATGGCAGCGAATGGGCTCATTGGTGACTGCTGTGTGATGATCATCACAGAGACCTGGCTTCATCCACTTGTACCGGATGCGTCTGTGGAGCTAACTAGCCGCACACACACGGCTTTGACAGAGACAACAACTCTGGTGGAAGCAAGGGTGGAGGACTGTGTATTTACACCCATGATAACTGGTGTACTAGCGGTGGAGTTGCTTGTGCGCACTGTTCTGCAGACGTGGAATTCCCAACTGTCATTTGTCGGCCATTTTAACTGCCTGGAGAGATTTCTGTTATGGTTGTCACTGCTGTCTGTATTCCACCTGATGCAAATGTTAGCACAACGCTCAAACCAATTTCATTGTAATGTTATTTTATTTTATTACAATGACAATAAAGATGATGATGATGATGATGATGATGATGATGATGATGATGATGATGATGATGATGATGATGATGATGATGATGATGATGATGATGATGATGGTTGCCATGTCCTGGAGTCATGTGATCACTTTTTACAACCTTCTGACAAGCCAAAATCAACGGGAAAATCCAGATTCGCTTAACTACTGTATTACTAACTTAATAACTTCACTAGAGAAGAAAGGGTGTTAAATAGGGCAAAACTCACCTAACAACTTTCTTGCATACTGCGTTTTCCCGAAAAAAAAGACAAGGTCTTATTTTCTTTTGACCTCAGAAATAAGCACTTGGCCTTATTTTGGGGGAGGTCTTATTATTTTTGAGGTGCAGGAGGTGGCGAGCATGGTCACCTCATGGCTGCTGCTGTGTTGCAATATTTTTGGGGAGGGCTTATTTTGGGGAGAGGGCTTATTTTAGCACATGCGCTCAAACGTCCAATTGGGCTTATTATCTGGGGAGGTCTTATTTTCAGGGAAACAAAGTAGTAGCGGAAATTTTGGCCTCAATTGTGGTCATAAGTCAAGGACTACCTATAATATTTTTTGAATCAATGTACTTCAAATGGGGTAACTTAAAGAAGGCGTCCCAAATCCAAGACCCATGAACTTGTGAGATTGAAATTGTGGCTGCTGCGCTATCACGTCACTACACTGCTGTAGTCAGTCACAGTCACGAGATCGTCATTTCCAATGCTCCCTGCCAGCTTCCTTCAAGGAAAGTCAATGAGGAAGCCGGCAGGAAGTCAAGTCACTCCCACTGCTTTCTTTTACCCCTGTGGTCATTCTGTTTCTCCATTTAAGTAAGCCTGATACAAAGATCCAATAGGTCACGGGTTGTCTAGTTTTCAGTGAAAGCTCAGTACTTTTCAAAGCCCATTAACTTAAGGGATGAATCCTTCTCTTAAAAATCAGAGAATTGTAACAATGTTTTTGTCCGGATTGTAACGTGTGATTGTTGTACATGAAAGAAAGGTTATGGTTAAGTTTGATTAAAAGCAGTCAATTTCGTGGGATACTGGGGGAAAAAAATGTAATGGGAAGCCACTCACTGCTTCTGGGCAAGTGTGACTTGAAAGGTTGCTTATGAAAAATAACTTTACAAATTAGAACTTAATAAAAACTTTGCTGCTCCGAATGGTAAGCCATACTCCCTATGCGATTAGTGGTTTCATTTCTTTCTCAGCAGTTGGGTAATGATTATGGCTCCAGATGCTGCAGGACTGATAAAGAGATTGATTAATTTCACTCGAAAGGGCATATGTTCAAAGAGAATCCAATTGGAACACCACGAAAGGAGGGGTCTGGCATCCTTGCAGCAAAAGAGTTTAACATAACATGGTCCCCAACTGTTCCTGGAAAAAGATTGCACGCTATTATTCATCTATCTACTCAATATATAAAATGCTCCATTTTATGCCAACCCAAGCTAGACCTATCATTCTGAGTTGTTTATGCTGACTTAATCATCAAAACCCCATGGCCATACTGACATGTGCCAACAGAGACATAATCAGTGCTTCTGACTTGGCCTAAATATGCAAATACACTTGCTTAGCTATGTTAATTAATATTAATTATATTTGCACATTTATCTTTCTTCACCAGAATGATAAACTACAGGAACTACAACTACAGTTCCTGTGAATTGGTGCACTTTAGGTATTCTTTTGAAACTGACCTTGTGTCTGGTTTATTGCCTCTATTTATTGAGTGCCCATGTGCCAACTGAAAGTCAATGCAGAATGACAAGGTTTTTTCCCCTCGGTTGCATATCCTTTGTTCCCCTCCAAACGCATTCTCAAAATGTTGGTGGGATTTTCAGAACCAGAGGTAAGATAAATGTAGGATTTAGGGAGTAGTACCACAGAAAATCGTGATTGAATGGAAATTTGTTTGAGTAGGTGACCATTTGTGTGAAGTCCATATCTACTTCTGACTGTTGGGCTATTAATAAAATAGACTGGAGTATTAATCCAAAAATTAATCCAAAAGTATTAATCCAAAAAGTCCAATCTAAGGGGTCTTGTGGCTAAATCTGCTAATGCTAAAGTTATAAATATAGATGGGGTTTATGAATTAAGGGAAAACAGCCACACACATAGTTTGCAGAGCTTTGCTAAATATTATTGGATCGCAGGTCCATGAGCACTATTTAGATTTATTACAGGAACATTAAAATCCATCCAATGCATAGGATATACAATAGTACTATGAGCAGAGAGAGAACAGCTATCTTCAGCTCCCTGTAAGCCATACGCTCAAGAAAGTAATTTATTTACAAGATGAAGGGATATGTGCAAATCTGAATCAGATTACTGACATACATATCCCCATATAAATATATTTATGAAATCAAGTATACTCAAGCATAGATGCATGCACAGTGCAGCTTAATATATTTAGCAAGGCCTGACATTGATATAACTTTGGCTCATTATTTATCATTATTATATGAAGGGTACATCCGACTATACAAATGAATGAAGGAATAAATTACGCACATTCCTAGTATAAACAAATAATTGCAAAAGGGTAAAAAGGCATCTGTAATAGTAAGCAAGTACTCATGTTATGGACAGGTGCCTCTCAAAACCTTAAATTTAGCCATAAATCAGAAGTGACAAAGTTTGATTCTTCTAATGTTGTTGCATTTTATTGTCATCATGTGCATAGTTTGCTTTGTTGACTTGGAACCATGGAGACAGAATAAGACCTGACGTTGCCTAACATCAATATTGATGGTAGAGAGATGGATGGTAGAGATAATGTGCATACCAGAGAGACGCTGGTATAATGCAAAAGTAATAATAAAACTACAATAGCTGGTCACTTTTAGATTTTGCATGTAGAGTATTATAGGTTAAAGTAAAGGTTTCCCTTTCTAGTCATTTCCGACTCTATAGGGCGATGCCCACTTCTGTTCCTTAGCCGAGGAGCCAGCGTTGTCCAAAATACTTACGTGGTCATGTGGCTGACATGACTATATGTTGAGGCTATTATCTTCCCATCAAAGTGGCACCTACTTACATTTGCATGCTTTTGAACTACTAGGTGGGCAGAAACTGGGGCAAGTAATGGGATTCACTCACTCTGTTGTGCAGCACTCAGGTCTTGAACCTGGGCTCTCTGCTTCCCAGCTCACAAGCTCAGCTTCTTTAATCACTGAGCCATTATGCTCTTGTAAAGTATTAACAAACTCTATGGGAATCAAGGAAGTTTACCTTTCCAAAATAGAAACAGAACCTGCATAGTTGTGTCCGTTTGTTAGAATTACTTTTTTTTTTAAAAACTATTTTGAATTAGTGAAATAAAGTAAAATTGCATTTTCCTTGCATATGCTATTCTTGTAGTCATAAGAAACCCAAAAGCATTCACTAGGTGAAGCCTAGGAAATAAGGAAATCTCTCTTGCAAATGTCCAACTATTCACCTGATCACTAATCTAATATAAATTACTCTTCTTGGAGACTTCTAACAATTTAAGGATTTGACTTAACAACTTAATATCATGTTTTCCAGAATATTGATAAAGCTGTATCAGACTAAAGCGGAGTGATCCAATAGTTGCTAATAATCCATAGCTTAGCTACAAGCTTGATGCGATAGTTAAGGGCTTTGATATATTGCTAGGAATCTTAATCTATATTTTATCTGTCAGTGTGATTTTTTTTACAATTTAATTTGGAATCCTAATGCTGAAATAAATGTCAGAACTCAGTTTTTGTTTTCTCCTTAAAGTGTCATCTGTTTTGACTTTCTTTAATATAGCAACATTTTCTTTATTCAAACTAGGAAAAGGCATTAAATTCCATGCCAGGTATATGATTAAAGTCCATTTCCTCAGCCCTGGCGCTATGTGTCATTTTCAATGCTTTCTTAATAGACAACTAATTTGCTTGTAACCTCTAGAAGCCTTGAAAGGTCTTTAGTTATGATATTTTATGCATCTGGAAGATTTCATCATTAAATTAGTAATGAGTATTAATTAAACATTTCTTTCCCTGGTAACTGTCTCTGTGAAAGGAAGGCAGAATATGTGATCACTGGAATTTTAAAGTATGCAGGAATAATTAGAACCATTCTAAACCATTGTATCAAGTCCCTTTCTACCCAACATTACAGTCTCTAGGCTTAATTTAATAAGGGTCCTATTACAAGGAATATTGTTCTGTTTCCAGTGGCATGTCCTTGGCTGGAGAAATATCAACCAACAGAACAAAAGTGTCAGTCCTCTCTCCCTTGTGCAGAAAATCATCTTCCTTTTGATGATTATGAATAGATGCACTTCTGGTGATATTTTCCTTTCTCCTATATCCTTACCAAAATACAACTGTTGTCTGCTCAGTATGGTCAATTTTCAAGCTAATCTTCACAGTTTTGTTCCAACTCTAATAAATTGTTTGAGGACAGTAGGACTGCTGTGGGTTGAATAGATATGTTTTTTCGGATCTGTATATTCTCCACAGTTTCTTAGCAACACCTGATGGAGTGTAAATTGATTTTTACTGGAACTGATTAAGGCTTTCTTTTATCAATTAACAGTCTTTCTTTTAACAAAATACTCAGTCAAAGTTAATAATATATTATCTTATTAATAGGGACATTTTGGGATGTTGAATTCTAGATTTCTGTTAATGAAAAACACAATGCAATTATTTAGGTGTAGTTCTGCTCAGTGTTATATTGGTATACAGTATATCCTATTGAGACAGTAAGATTACAGTATTTTCATCTTTAAATGTCTTAGTTTGAAAACATAAAATTATGGACAATTTTATTGCCTGGAACTCAGGAACGTTTTTATTTTTTAAATTACTTTTCGTTATAAAAGAATAATCCATTGTTAGTTTTAAAATACAGATTACATGAAATATTTTACTTCAATGCATATTCTAGTACATAATTAAACCATCTGAATTTAATGTTCTGTTGTGGACATTGTGTTTTATTTACTATGGGTAAAGTCTGTTAATGTATCAATTTCTGCATCATTAAAACATTTTAATGAATATTTCTAAAGTAGTGGACCCTGATAATGTTTACAGAATTTTAATAACAATTTTTTTTAAAAAACTATTTTTGAATGCTCGGAATGTTATCTTGAATTTATATTTGCCAGTTAAAATATAAAATATAAAATATAAAATTAGCTTTCAATTCTGAATGAATTTGGAGGACCATCACACATAAAGCAAATCTACTGAGGAAAGCTAAGGCTCGCAATGAAGAAAGGCTTGCCAAAAAAGTAAAAAATAACAAAAAAAGCTTCTTCCAACATGTTAAAAACAAGAAAAAAGTTAAGGAAACAATTGGTCCACTGCTGGGAGAAAATGGCAAGAAGATGATAAGCAACAGGGAGAAAGCAGAACTATTTAACTCTTTTTTTGCATCTGTCTTTACACAAAGGGATAAAACAGTCCAACCAATCAAAAACAGCACCACAAAAATCAGATTAGGAACACAAGTTGAAATAGGGAAAAAAATGGTAAGTGAGCATCTGTCTGGACGAGTTCAAATCACCAGGGCCAGATGGATTACACCCCAGGGTTCTGAAGGAACTGGCAGACGAGATCTCAGAACCACTGAACTATATCTTTCAGAGATCCTGGAGCACCAGGGAACTGCCAGAAGACTGGAAAAGAGCTGATGTGGTTCCCATCTTCAAAAAAGGGAAAAAAATAGATCCAGGAAACTATAGACCCATCAGCCTGATCTCAATACCAGGAAAGATTCTGGAAAAGATAATTAAGCAACAAATAAGTGAACACCTAGAAGCAAACAAAATAATAGCCAAAAGCCAACATGGGCTTGTCAAAAACAGATCATGCCAGACTAATCTAATTGCATTCTTTGACAAAGTGACAAAATTAGTGGACCAGAGGAATGCTGTCGATATAATTTACTTGGACTTCAGTAAGGCATTTGATAAAGTAGACCATAACCTACTATTAGATAAAGTAGAAAAATGTGGGTTAGACAGCATCACCACCAAATGGATTTGCAACTGGCTGACCAACCGCACTCAACGTGTAGTCCTCAATGGAACTGCATCTACATGGAAGGAAGTATGCAGTGGAGTCCCCCAAGGCTCTGTTTTAGGCCCAGTACTCTTCAACATCTTCATCAATGATTTGGATGAGGGGATAAATGGGGAAGTAATCAAATTTGCAGATGACACCAAGCTGGCAGGAATAGCCAACACTCCAGAAGATAGGCTTAAGATACAGAAGGATCTTGACAAACTTGAGCAATGGGCACTATCTAATAAAATGAAATTCAATTGTGAAAAAGTAAGGTTCTACATTTAGGCAAGAAAAACAAAATGCACAGGTACAGTATAGGTGGTATCTTGCTCAATAGTAGCAACTGTGAGAGGGATCTTGGAATCCTAGTGGACAACCATTTAAATATGAGCCAGTATGTGATAAATGGCATACATTATTAATTCTTTCAGTGCTGGGTAGGGAAGTAGAATGTATCATGTGTTTAAAGATGTATCCATTGCTTGATAACACTGCTTTAATGGTTTCTTATGGGAACCCAAACAAGCTTTTTCCAACTGATGTTGGAAAATCACCTGTAGATGTATCAGAATTCATCATTAGCATTAACACTACTGGGAAACATTATATACACCACTTTGAGTTGTACAGAATAAAGGTGTGCTATAAATTCAAATAACAACAACCAGTACAACTGTACTTTTGGAACTCTAGGTAGTTCCATAATGTTTATATGTTTCAGTGATTTTTAATTGACTTTTTATCAGAAAATATTTTGGACTGTACTTTTAACTTTTATTATCAAGTCAAGATATCTGATTTCGGTTAATTTACATTTACATTTTACATTTTATTACATTTATATCCCGCCCTTCTCCACAGAGGACCCAGGGTGGCGCACAGGAAATTTAAAAAACATACACAATAGAAGATAGACAAATAATTTAAAATATATATTAAATAATCCCCAATCCTGTGCTAAAAACCAATTATTAAAAACCCAATTTAAACTTTTCTAAAAGTCCCCATGGGAGGTTAGGCTAGGCCGGCTTGATGGAAAAAATATGTCTTTAAACATTTGCGGAAGAGGCGGAGGTCAGTGATGGTCCGGAGTTCAGGGGGTAGGTCGTTCCAAAGGGTAGGGCCCGCCACAGAGAAGGCTCTTCCCCTGGGTGTCGCCAGTCGGCATTGTCCGGCCGACGGCACCCTGAGAAGGCCCTCTCTGTGGGAGCGGATCGGTCTAAGGGATGTATGGGGCAGGAGACGGTCTCGCATATAACTAGGCCCCGAGCCATGGAGCGCTTTAAAGATGGTCGTCAGAACCTTGAAGCGCACCCGAAAGACCACAGGAAGCCAATGCAGCTCGCGCAGGATTGGTGTTATATGGGAGCTTCTGGTGGCTCCCGTAATTACCCGCGCTTCTGCGTTTTGGACTAGCTGTAGCTTTCGAGTGCACCTCAAGGGAAGCCCCATGTAGAGAGCATTACAGTAGTCGAGACGGGACGTCACGAGAGCTTGAGTGACTGTGCAAAGGGCAGCCCGGTCCAGTAAGGGGCGCAATTGGCGCATCAGGCGTACCTGATGAAACGCCCCCCTGGCCACGGCCGTCACATGGTCCTCCAAGGACAGCCGGGAATCCAGGAGGACACCCAAATTGCGCGCCCTCTCCACGGGGGCCAGTGTTTCGCCCCCAATGGCCAGAGTAACACATTTGATTCAAAAAATATCTTCTAAATCTCACGAACAGCTTTTGTGGGGGGTAGAGTGCAAAGGAAATCTAAATAGTAAGATGCGAAATGAAAGTTTACTGCTTAAACCTAGGCCACATAAAAATGTTTCCTATTAAAATAAATGGTTGTTGGATGCAATTCAATATATTAATGTCTGTAGTGCATACAATATATATTTTAAGATTCTGAGTCAATCACTTATCTTTAAGAGATTGGATCTTTTCCAGACTTGAAAATGTAGCTCTTGTCAAAGGAAACACTGAACAAAGCAACTTCTTTTATGCAAAACCCATGTTAAGGTGTAGGTGCTTGTATCACACCAGAGAACTGTGATAAGCATGACAGAAGGTAATTGATAGACACGAGTGATACTGAACCATTAGGTTCATGCCATCAAGATGAAAAAGTAGGATATTGCTGCAGAAATTCTTGGAAGACAGCCATTGTGGGACTCAAAAGCTTATATTTATTCAAGACAGAATTGAAAAGTGACATGAAAAAAAGTCACCTAAAACCAGAAAAGTGACGCAAACAGACTGTGAAAAGGGAAATTGGTTAAAGTTGAGCAAAAAGGGAATTTGACTATGGCATGTTAATGGAAAATACAGTCTGTTTGGATTTTAGCTATTCAAATTCTATAAGTGCCTATGCATGTCTGGATATTTATGAGATATTGAGTAGAAGATACTCTCTTATGTATGGAAGTTGTAAAGGTCTCAGTCTCTCTCTGTCTCCTCTTTTTTTTAACTTACCTAATTTGGGAGGCAAGAATGGATAGTTGTTTTCTAATTAGTCTAATGGCCACAAGCTGTAGTCCATTTTTGTTCCTAATATTCTTTTATAAATATTTTATAATCCTAAGAATGCACTTTCCAAAGTATAAAAATGGTATAATAAGACTGCTCCAGTGCTTAACATTTTCACCTGTTTAGTGTTTAGCTGATGGATGTTTGATTGTTAACCTTTTCTAGAATATGTGATTATCTAGTTGATAAGGCATGGGCTAGAGGTGAATGACATTTGAGGGTAGCAAGCTGAACGTTATCAGAAAAGAAGGCTTTTATAGAACATGACAGATGAAAAGTTCTGGTTGGAAATAGATATTTCTCAAACCCAGCATTTTTTTGAGATATGTATGTGTTCTACTTAAAGTCTTGGAGGATGGCTTTAATATTGGCTGCATTATTAATAATCAGCACTTTTGGAATTTATATAATTTAAATCCCAGGTCTACAAGTCTTAAATTTTAACTTTGATATGGAAAAGTTTTTCACAGATGCTTTGGAAACTAAAATATGTCATACTTTCTTTGCCTTTGTTGATATTCTCATTAGTTTGACCTTGATTGATTCTAGAGGAGATGAACCAGCTATAGAGCTCTCACAATGACTTAATTATTACTGCGAACAAAATCCCAAATCAGGTTTGTGGTACACTGATAAGTGTGCAAGGGTATACTTTTGGAGGAAGGGAAGAAAGTGAACAGCTGCAAAGGATATGAGGTAACCGGTAATGATGTTACCCAGTTGGCCTATCAGTAACAGATGCCCTCAGGGCCCATTTTAAAAGGTCACAAGGCTGAATGTGATAATGTCATTTAATCTCCTGAAATATGGGCTTATTGCTCCATATGTGATGGTTTCCCAAGTATAAAACCATAATGGGTATCACCTTAAGAACAAACCATTTATTGTTGCATGAGATTTATGCAATTACAGTATTATAGATATACGAATTGGAAGGGATCTGTTTAATCCAACTCTCTCTTCAGTGCAGAAGTCCATTAATGTCAGGTGGTTATCCTTTTTAGGGATCTATGAAGAGGGAATATATCATTGCTTTGGGAATACTGTTCTGTTGCTTAATTCAGTCTGAGTCTCTTTTTAATTTCAATTATTCTTAATCCTGCTTTCATTTCAACAGAGAACAAGTCCAGTAAATCTTGCACGATGCAGTTTCTTATACTTGTAGACCACTATTATATCATACTTTTAGTCTTTTCTTTTATAAACCTAATATCTCTAGCTGTTTCTTCAATATAGGATTGGGTTTATTACCCTGAAACATCTCCTATGAAACTCCTCCAATTTCTTCATGTCCTTTTTAAAATGCGTGGTCCTTAATTAAACAGAATACTCTTTGTGTAATCTAAACATGGATTTAAACATGGATGGGATGTTCATAAGTGCACCAAAATGCCTATCGTCCCTGTACTAATGTCCCCATTTATTCATATTAATTTCATGTATTCATAATCAAGTTTATACTTATATCTGTTATCTTATACATGCTTGACAAATAAATAAATAAATAAAATAAAATATATTCCCCTGTATTAGTTATACAGAGCATTGTCTTGGAAAAATCTAGCAATCATGGGCAGAATGACTATGTGCATTGAATATCTATTTAGACTATTTCCATAAACAGTTTAGGTCATTTGAATATGATTCTACAGAGATCTGTGGATGGTCAAATCTTATTTTATTGGACACCTATAAACTATACAGATTACAAAGGTTTTTGTTGTCAGCCTCACTATCTAAACCTGGATAGTTACAATCTCATGGTAAAATTATCTCTTTTGTGTTTATGTACAAGTGGAAAAGCTATTGTGGTGTAGGAGAGCCATTATATTATAGTGACTGGAGATGTAGAAGTCGATCCAAAAATTAGCCATTCAATGACTTTGGACAAGTCATTTTATTCATTTAGTGTTCATTCCCTTACAGGATTGCTTGATGTGAGGGGAAAAATGGAAGTAACAATGTTATATAAGCCACTCTCAGCTTGTAGAGGAAATGTAGATAAAAATCTTAGTGATTTTTTTAAAAAAAATCTGTATTTTATACTTATATAAAACCAACTAAAATCCTATTTATACATATTATGCATTCTGTGTGTGGAATAGACAAACACAGACAACAACCTATGGGCTATGCAGATAGTCCTTGACTTACAACCATTCGGTTAGTGATCATTCAAAGTTATAACGGCACTAAAAATGATGTATTACCATTTTTCACACATAAGGCCATAGCAGCATCCCTGGGATCATGTGATAAAAATTTGGATGCTTGGTTGGCAACCAGCATGCATTTATGACAGTTGCAGTGCTCCGGGATCACGTGATCAACGTTTGTGACCAACAAGCAAAGTCAATGGGGAAGGACAAATTCACTCAACAGCTGCTAAAGTCTCTTAGCAACTGGCTTGCTTAGCAATGGAAAGTCAATGGGCTGAATTGTGATTGTAAGTCAAGGACTATCTGTATATCCAATCTCAAATTAGCCCTGTACTGCTTTTCGATTTCCCATTCATGTCTCCTTTGTTTTTCCTGTGGCAATATGTCCCAAAGCAGCTTCAGAGGCAATTTGGAGAGGGAACAGACTGGATTTGAAAATTATTAAAAAGCTATTCTGTTGACAGAAGAATGGAATACCCCTGGCATCTACCTAATGCCTTTAAAATAATGTATACTGACTGGGAGATTCCACTGAGCCTAAAGAAGATTTGCTTCTGATTTAACTTTAGATATTCTATGACTTGCTCATTTTGCAAACTGCCATTGTTAGTTGTAAAAAACGCTATAAGTTGCCGTTTCACCTTCGTCACGTTTCATTCCAAATTGCTCAAAGGGATTGCTAAATAATGTAGCGATGTGCTTGAAAATAATATCCCCCCTCCAAATGACTAACCACCATGTATCGTTCCTTTGTAAATCGAAAATATTTTGCGACGCTTTCTTTTGTATTTTTGAACTGCATGATAGGTATATTCTGACAAATGAGGGTTGTTGATCTTTTGTATTCCTAACCCAACAATTCAGTCAGAAAGGGTTGACAGGGCAGGTAGACAATACGCTACAGTGTTCTGCTTTTTTCCCTGGTGTTTTTATATATTAACGTCATTGATGTATACCTGGCCCTGACTCTCTCATCAAATCCATGTGTATGTGCAGGAGGTTGTGTAGAAATATGACTTGGATTAATCCTTGATTGTATTATGATGCTTGAAGTTTCAAGTGCCCTTTCATATGTTTCTAATACAAAAAGAAAAACTGCTATCCCACCCCCCCGAGACCCTTTGTTGGTGTGCTTTTGTTTAAAGCATACATACATTGCAAATTAAATGTGAGAACCTACAGTTAAAAGAAATTGGCCCAAGGCAATGATTTGCAGAAATAAAAAATCAATAATGGTTTCATTAAAGGAAGAAATGTAAAAAGTTTAGGGATTCTCTCTGAGGAGGGTGGGGAGGAGGGTGGAAGGAAGGAAGGAAAGGATAACCATCGATTATTTTGCTTTGCTGAATCCTGATAAATTAGTCACAACACTGCGCTGTTTTGATAGATTTCAGTTTGAAGCACAGTCCTCGTAAACCAATCAGAATCCTTAATCTATTTTTTCTTCTTTCATTTTTAATCACCCCGCAGAAGAAAATGACTTTCCAGGTGCAATGTTTCTTGTGTCTTCAGTAGTGTGTCTCGATATTGACAATCCTCTCCTTCTCAATGGAATTACTATAGAAGACATCTCTGCTATATTTGCTCATGCTGCTTATCAAACCCTTGGGGGTTAATCTACATTTTATCCTTGTTGTCTATCATGTTTTCCAAACCTAAGATATAGTGATTTGTGTAAAATGCTGAACATTTTGAAAGACTGTGAACCCCTGTCCTCCGTTTTGAAAAACCATGGTTCACATGAAGTAATAAGGATTCAGCTTCTTGCATTCCCTTTTGCATTTACCTTGCCATCCAAATTTATTTTATTTATTAGATTTATTTGCCACCCATCTCGCCACGAGGTAACTATACTTATTTATTTAAAGGAGAATTAACTGTGAAGAAACTGCAGATGACTAAAATCTGTTGGGAGTCTTAAACAAACTTCTGCAGAGCTTACAAAAAGCTTCAAAGATTTGAAATGAATGCATACCTGTAATGTTTACACACGATAACATTAACGCTAGTTAGAAGTATAAGCCCAACTAGTCATTTGTAGATTTTAAGCTTTAAATCAAAGGATGTTTAAATATCATTTCAACAAAATTATCTTATATACTCTTTCTTTCTGGCTGCTGATAATTATAGCTTCCCATTATATTTTAGATGGGGCAATCATTCTCTTATTTAGCTTCAAACTAGTTCCTGATTGAAAGAAAATTATGGCTCACGTTTAACTAGGTATTAACTTGATTGCTTAACATTATGTATTTCATATCAGTGTAAGAGAAATAATTGGAATCAGTATGAAGAAACTGGAGCACATTGGTCAAAGTAATTTTTTATACCATGCTTTTTTCCTCCTTGGCCAGGTAATATGAATTACTTTACCATTGGGATAAGGGTGGCACATTGGCAACTTGTATGTCAAGTGACATACAAGTTGATTTTCTTCTACTTTCCCACTTAAGTGGGAAAGTAGAGGAAAATCAACTTGTATGTCATTTGAAAAGCAAATCATTGATTCAGTCTATGTTGGGTGGATATATAGTCCTGTGATTCAATTTCACAGTCTAGATGTAACACCACCACCAACAATAACAGAGTTGGAAGGGACATTGGAGGTCTTCTAGTGCAGGGGTCCCCAACCTTTTTTGCACCAGGGACCGGTTTCATTTTAAAGAAAATTCTGCGGACCGGCCGGCGTAGAGGGGGAGCGGGGGGGAGGGGCAACAGGCGGTGCATGCACACGCGGGTGTGTGTGTGTGGGTGTGAGTCGGCTCACTCACCCCTCTAGGGCCCCCAATGGTGTGAGCAGCCGCACCTGCGCTCTCCTGCCCCCGGTGCACGTTCTGCTCCGTCCTCCCTCCTCCTCCTCTCTGGCCCTGCGGCCCGGTTCCTATCAAGCCACGGACCGGCACCGGGCCACGGACCGGGGGTTGGGGACCCCTGTTCTAGTGCAACCCTCTGCTCAGGCAGGATACATATACCATTTCAGATGAATGGCTATATAATCTCTTCTTAAAAACTTCCAATGTTGGAGCAGCCACAACTTCTGGAAGAAAATTGTTTCACATTAATTTTTCTATACTTTACATTCAGGTTTTAATAGTGGGCAAGACTGAATTTTGATAGTTAAGGCTAGCGCATTGTGTGTAACTGTTCTTAGAGGTATCAGATTTGGCCACAGTAATATATGCCTTAATTGTAAGCGGCCTAGATTGCTATAAATGGCTTACAATGGGTTGCCCTTTAAAATGACACACAAATGGATCCCCAAGCTATAGCTAAACAGCTTCTTGGAGTGAGAATGGCACTCTTGGCTGTTTCGGTGCATGATATTCCTTACATCTTGTTGGGATGACACATTTGAAAGACTGTTCACTATACAATTCCTAAATCTTTTTTCTCTAGCCTAGTTGGAGGGACTGTTGATGAGAATGGAAAAGGTGTCTTAGTGCTCTTTGACCAAGGTCTTTAATTCCTTGTCAGTGGAAGTCTGGCCACCTTCCCCTATCACAGGGGTCTGCAAAGTCGGCTCTTTTAAGACTGGTGGACTTCAACTCCCAGAGTTTCCCAGCCAGCTAGGCTGGCTGGGGAACTCTGGGAGTTGAAGTCCACCAGTCTTAAAAGAGCCGACTTTGCAGACCCCTGCCCTATCATATGCAAAAAAAAATGGTTTATTTTGGCAACTTTATGCTAGATAAGCTGCTGTGGCTGCTGTGGCATGTTTAGTTGATGAACTCTTTGTGGTTTTTTATGTTTTATTTTATTAATTTCCATGATTTGTAATTATTATTATTGACTTGGGCACTGTTATTTAAATTAGGTAATTCAGGAAGTGATTAAAGACTGCAAACACAGTGCAGATACTCTGTAGCAGGGCTGTCAAACTCCTGGTCCGCGGGCCTGATGCATTACATGCTGGCCATACCCATGCCCGGTTTAGCGAAAGGAAAAAAAGTCCCGATACATCATGTGCGTGACGCCACCATATGGATGCGAGTTTGACACCCCTGCTCTGTAATGTTTATTGGATGAAATCTTCCAAAGGATATGGTGAAGTTATTGGTTTAGAGAAGACATTTTATCTTTTTGAGACCGAAGATTTGGTCACTGCCGTAGCTGTCACAACATCTGGGAGTTTTATAGTGAAGATTTATCTGCACATATTTGGCCTGGAAGGACATCTTGTTTTGTATGCAGTGAACAAAAAGCCCTATCATGTATGGCATAATAATCCCAGGTCTTGTTCAGATGTCACAAAAGCAGATGGTGTGAGATACCCAATGCTATTTGAAGAACTTTACTAGCAGGAGAGAAGAAATGCTTGCCTCTAATTCCCTAAGGCTTTTCCTACCTCTTGTTGACATCCATATCAATCATTGAAAGATGGAAGTAATGAAAATAGAACCTCTGGCAACGACTTTTGAGAACAAAAAGGAAAAGGCTTTATAAAGACATTAATGTTGCCTGTATCAGCAAAGCAAAACAAAGGAACCTCCAAACATAATTGCAAATTGTTTAAGCCTTAATTATCTTCATAGGCCACTGTCAATTGGTAGTATATTGCTATTATTTCTATTAGTATTACCTGTTGAAATATCCAGATGTCAAAACCCACATTTATTTCTCTCTCTGTGTGTGTGTGCCTACTACAACATGAAAACATTCTTGTTTTAATTTCCTTTTTACACATACTCCAAATGCTATTATTAAAATGTCTGAGGTAAATAAAGGGAAGATAAACACATGCTGTGTGTGTGTGTGTGTGTGTTTTAAGCATTTAGGTTGCAGACAGGCTTTTCAGAGGGAAGCATAGAGGAATTGTGTTAAATTGAGATTGGGTTCATTTTTCCTATGTGTGGAGGATGAAATTCTTGTTGATTATCCAAACTAAGAGAGGATAATGTAAACAATAAACCTGTTAAGTTGATATTTAGTTGTATTATATATGCCTCTAGTATTATACAATAGATTTTTAACCATTTATATTTCTCTTAAAAAAACACCTAATAAGACAAAGTGAACAAGATAAAGTTATGAACTATGTAAAAGTTTGATGTCTGTTGTTCAGAACAAGGCAGTTTTATCATCTAAGAACTACCATTTATTTATATTTTGGCTTATAAGGGGTATAGAGGGATATCAATCTGATGGGATCCATTTGGCTTTTCCTTTGCTCATCGGCCCCCCAAAAATGCACAGTTTGTTTTAATGGAGATGCTCTGAAAGCCACAAAATGGAACTGGAGGCTAATTTGGGTCTGCAGGTTGCCCATATGGGTCTGTATAATCATATTACAGTATTAAGTTTAGTGTGATAAGTATATTTAATTTAATTAATTTAATTTATTAAATTTCCTTCTGGGACTCAGGGCGGTGTACAGGCAGCAATAAAATCAGTGATATAAAATATAAAAATACATGAAATATATATTTAAAAATATATTAAATAATACGCCTGTTCTAAAACCATTAATAAAACCTACTAAAACCATTAAAAAAATTACGCCACACAAAATAGATAGGTCTTCAAAGCCTGATGGACGAGGCACAGGTCCGTGGTCGTGCGTAGGTCGGTGGGTAGGTCATTCCAGAGGGCAGGAGCTGCCACAGAGAAGGCTCTCCCCTAGGGGTCGCCAGCCGACATTGCCTGGCTGGCGACACCCTGAGGAGGCCCACTCTGTAGGAGCACACTGGTCGGTGGGAGGTATTTGATGGCAGGAGGCGGTCTTGCAGGTAGCCAGGTCCCTTGCCATGTAGTGATTTAAAGGTAGTTACTAATACCTTGAAGCGCACCTGGAAAGCCACAGGCAGCCAGTGCAGCTCGCGCAGGAGAGGTGTCACATGGGAGCATCTAGGAGATCCCAGGATCCCCCGCGCGGCCGCATTCTGAACTAACTGGAGCCTCTGGGTGCACTTCAAGGGAAGCCCCATGTAGAGAGCGTTGCAGTAGTCCAGGCAGGAGATGACGAGGGCTTGAGTGACTGTGCGTAAAGCGTCAATTCAATTCAATTCAATTTATTCAATTTATATCCCGCCCTTCTCCGAGAGGACCCAGGGCGGCGCACAGGAATTTAAAACAATATACAAATAATACCAAATATAATTTAAAAACCTATTAAATGACAGAAACCTGCGCTAAAACCAAATTAAAATCCCCCATTTAAAACTGTAGACTATCCCTCCCCTCCTCCCTGGAACCCCCTAAAAGCCGAATTAAGAATTTTGTTAAAAAAACCCTAAGACTGCGTCTCGCCCACCTCTCTTGATTACAGAATCCCTCATCAAGGTGGGCCCTCGTTAACGCGGAGGGCCATACCTGCGAGTAGGGGGACTCCCGCATTAGAATAGGTCTGCCTTAGAGTACTTCATGGTGAATGTCATAAATATAATATATATAAATATGTATAAATATATATAAAATATAAGGTCAGAGGAGTTGTCACGATCCAGAAAGGGACGCAACTGGCGTATCAGGCGAACCTGATAAAAGCACCCCCCCTGGCCACAGCTGGCATATGATCTTCTAGCAACAGCCGAGAGTCTAGGAGGATGCCCAAGTTGTGAGCCCTCTCTGTGGGGGTCAAAGACTCGCCCCCAACAGCCAGAGCTGGCACCAACTAGCTATATCGTGCCGCCGGAAGCCACAGCCACTTGATCTTGGATGGGTTAAGTCGGAGCCTGTTTCTCCCCATCCAGACTCGCACAGCCTCCAGACACCGGAACATCACTTCCACGGCATCGTTGGGGTGGTCCGGGGTAGAGATGTACAGCTGAGTATTGTCAGTGTACTGGTGGAATTCTACCCCGAAAACACGGATGATCTCACCCAACGGCTTCATATAAATATTGAACAGGAGAGGCAACAGGACCGACCCCTGTGGTACCCCGCAGGTGAGGCACCTTGATGTCGACCTCTGCCCTCCTGCCAACACAAATTGCGACCGGTCGGAGAGGTAGGAGGAGAACCACCGTAAAACGGTGCCCCCACCCCCAGCCCCACCAGCCGGCGCAACATGATACCATGGTCGATGGTATCGAAAGCCGCTGAGAGGTCTAACAGGACCAGGATAGAGGAACAACCCCTATCCCGAGCCCTCCAGAGATCATCCATCAACACAACCAATGCCGTCTCTGTGCTGTGCCCAGGCTGGAAGCTGGACTGGCGCGAGTCCAGATAGACAGTTTCCTCCATGTGCTGAGGCAGTTGTCACGCCACCACACTCTCAACAACCTTCGCGAGGAATCAGAGGTTGGAGACTGGACGATAGTTGGCCAACACAGCCAGGTCCAGGGAGGGCTTCTTGAGGAGGGGCCTCACCACCGCCTTTCAAGGCAGCAGGCAAAAACCCCTCACTCAAAGAAGCATTGACAACTCCCTGGAGCCAGCCTCGTGTAACCTCCCGGGAGGCCAGTACCAACCAGGAGGGACACGGGTCCAGTAAACATATGGTGGCATTCAGCCGCCCCATCATCCTGTCCATGTCCTCAGGAATCACAGGATCGAACTCTTCCCAGATAATAGTCTCAAGGCCTGCCACCGTTGGCCCATCTGAACGAGTCCAATTGGAGGCCAACCTGTCCCGGATCTGAGCGATTTTATCATGCAGATAACACCCAAATTCCTCCGCACGACCCTGCAAGGGGGCATCCCACGCCCTCTGGTGAAGAAGGGAGCGGGTGACCCCAAACAGGGCGGCGGGCCTGTTATCTGCAGACGTGATAAGAGCGGAGAAATAATCACGTTTCGCCGTTTTTATCGCCACTAGGTAGGTCTTCAAATGCGACCTTACCAGTGTCCGGTCAGACTTGGAGTGGGTCACCCTCCAACCGCTCTCTAGGCATATCTTCCGATGCTTCATCACTCTTAGCTCCTCAGAGAACCAGGGAGCCAAGGTGGTTCGGCGCCGGGTGAGAGGCCGCAAAGGCATGACCTGATCCAGGGCCCCCATGGCCGCACTATTCCAAGCGGCCACTAGGTCCTCAGTCGAGTCGCGGGTCAGGTTCTCAGGTATTGGCCCAAGCTCCAAGTGGAACCTCTCAGGGTTCATCAGATGCCTGGGGCGGAACCATCTCACCTCTTCCAGTTCCGCCTCCCTGCGGTGGGATGTAGTGGTTGGAAAGCCCAGCCAAAGGAGAGAGTGATCTGACCATGACAGCTGTTTCCCCTAAACCAAGATCACTCAACCACTGGCCGGAGGCAAAAACTAAGTCCAGCATGTGTCCCCCAGAATGGGTGGGGTCATGAATTAATTGGGTCGGGTCCATGGCCGTCATGGAGGCCATGAACTCCCGTGCCGTCTCAGATGCCTCGCCTATCAATGGCAGGTTGAAATCCCCCATGACCAACAGCCTGGGGGTGTCAACCGCCATCTCAGCTATCACATTGAGAAGCTCGGGTAGGGCTGCTGATACGTAGCGGGGAGCCAGGTACACTATCAACAAGCCCAACTGCCTCCCATGACCCCACTTCACACATAGAGACTCACAGCCAGCTGTCTGCGGCACAGTGGTCTCCCTCGGGTCCAGACCCTCCTTTATAACAACCGCCAACCCCCCACCCCAACCCTGGGCTTGCAGCTGGTGAAATGCATGGTAACCCGATGGGCACATCTCAATGAGGGGCACCCCCCCTCTTGGCCCAGCCAGGTCTCCGTGATACCCGCCAGGTCCGCCCCTCCTTCCAAAACCAGATCATGAATGAGGGGGGCTTTATTAGCCACGAACCTGGCATTACACAACATCAGCCGAAGGCCCAGGCCCTGAGATCCAGAACCCCCTGGGTCGCAAGAGGAGCCATGAGGGCCGGAGCATGCCACCGCTCACAAACAGCGGGTGCGCCCTCCCCTTATATGATATGGCCCTTGGCTCTCACCATACCTGCCCCTCCCACACACAGTCTTGATAGAGTAGCCCTCTGTTAAGCAGACCCACACCCCCTCCCCACTTTTAGGCACTACGCCCTCCCCGTCAGGACCGCCAGCCGGCCTGGAAATATTCCCCAGTGGGTTTTCCCCCTCATCCACCACCCTAATTTTAGTTTGACCTCCCCCCTCCCTGGAGCCCCTTAAGACCCAGATTAAAAATTTGGTTAAAAATCCCCTTAACTTCCGCTTTGACCACCTCTCTTGGTTAATGAACCCATCATCGAGGTGGGCCCTCGTTAAAGCTGAGGGCCAAACCTGCGAGAGGGGGGACTCCCGCAGGGCACGGAGGTCAGCCGCTGAGTACAGTTGTGCTTTTGAAGTGCTTCTTCCAAGGTCCACAATGGCAAAGTCTCCCATTTTCCAAACACCGCCAAGTCAAAATCGCTAATGGGTAAATATAAACCAGTCTTAAAACTTTCGAATATCTGCACATCCGCATTGGGCCAGAATTCCTTTATTACGTATTCAATTCTGTTCACCACCTCCACCCGCATACTTTCCTCTTCGGGTCAAAAAGACATGTCCTTATAAAAGTCATAGATTTCTTCGTGAAGGCCCACCACATAAGTACCATATGTATGAGTTTGATTTTTGTAACTGCCCATCCCAACAAGTGACTCTTGTTACATTTTCTAGACAATACATTTTCAAGAGAACATCTAGAGTTTGGGGATGATTTTATATACTTTTCATTTTATCTTAACCTGGAAACCAATTGAGAAATTCTGAAATTTAATATCCTATCTATTCAATAAATATGGCAAATTTCTTGTTGGTTGAATAAATGGTACCCAGCCTAAGAAGGATGTTTCTCACTTACTCCCTTTTCTAGGGATAATTTCCTGAATTGAATTGTACATTAAAATATATTAGAAAGTTACATTTTAAAGATACTATTAGTAGTTAGAGAGCCTTCCATTTTTGAAAAATTTCTGTTAGCTTGTGGTAAATTCAGTTATATCAAGTTGCTCTCTGTGTAATTATATTATAAACTTATGAATAGGTCTTTGTATGCTTCCATGCAATCAATATTTATTTGCATTTCAAAAATATGTTAGTTTTTCATTATTATGGAGGACCTCGTGGCCGCATGGAATATTGCGACCACGGGAGCCTTGGATCGGGTCGCGCCCTTGCGGCCTCTCTCGCGGCGGCGAGCCACCCTGGCTCCTTGGTTTACCGAGGAGCTGAGGGTGATGAAACGCCACAAGAGACGCCTAGAGAGAAGATGGAGGTCTAGCCGATCTGAATCTGACCGGACACAGGTAAGAGCCCATTTACGGACTTACATTGTGGCGCTGAAAGTGGCCAAACGCCATCATTGTGCCACTCTCATAGCATCCGCAGATAACCGCCCTGCTGCCCTGTTTAGGGTGACCCGCTCCCTCCTTCAACAGAGGGTGCGGGAAGCCCCGCTACAGGGTAGAGCAGAGGAATTTGTGATTTATCTGCAGGAGAAAATCGCTCAGATACAGAACGAGCTAGCCCCCATTCATGGCCCAGTGGAATGCCACGAGGCGGATCTTGTTTGGGAGGAGTTTGACTCCGTTACTTCCGAGGATATGGACAGGCTACGTGGGCGACTGCGAGCCACCACATGTTTATTGGACCCGTGTCCCTCCTGGCTTGTACTGGCATCCTGGGAGGTGACACGAGGCTGGCTCCAAGAGGTTGTCAACACATCCTTAAGTGAGGGTTCCTTGCCTGCTTTCCTAAAAGAAGCTATGGTGAGGCCCCTCCTTAAGAAGCCCTCTTTGGATCCAGCTCTTCTGAACAACTATCGTCCAGTCTCCAACCTTCCCTTTTTGGCGAAGGTTGTTGAGAGTGTGGTGGCACAACAGTTTCCCCGTCACCTGGAGGAAGTTGATTATCTAGATCCGCGCCAGTCCGGCTTTCGGCCCGGGCATAGCACCGAGACGGCATTGGTCGCGTTGGTTGATGATCTCTGGAGGGCCAGAGATGGGGGTTGTTCCTCCATCCTGGTCCTATTAGACCTCTCGGCGGCTTTCGATACCATCGACCATGGTATGCTATTGCATCGGCTGGGGGGGTTGGGGGTGGGAGGCACCGTTTTACGGTGGTTCTCCTCCTACCTCTCTGGCCGATCGCAATTTGTGTTGGCAGGGGGGCAGAGGTCGACCGCGAGACCCCTCGCATGTGGGGTGCCTCAGGGGTCGATCCTCTCGCCCCTCCTGTTCAACACATACATGAAGCCGCTGGGTGAGATCATCCGTGGTTTTGGGGTAGAGTACCACCTGTACGCTGATGATACACAGCTGTACATTTCTACCCCAAACCACCCCAACGATGCCGTAGCGGTGATGTGCCAGTGCCTGGAAGCCGTACGGATCTGGATGGGAAGTAACGGACTCAGGCTCAACCCGACCAAGAGCGAGTGGCTGTGGTTTCCGGCTGCCCGATTCAACCAGCTCATTCCATCGCTGGCCATAGGGGGCGAACATCTTGCCCCTGTGAATGGGGTGCGCAATTTGGGCGTCCTCCTGGATGCCCGGCTGTCCATGGAAGATCATGTGACAGCCGTGGCCAGGAGGGCGTTTTACCAGGTTCGCCTGGTTCGCCAATTGCGCCCCCTATTGGATCGGGACGCCCTTCGCACAGTCACTCATGCGCTCGTGACATCCCGACTGGACTATTGTAACTCTCTCTACATGGGGCTCCCCTTGAGGTGCACCCGGAGGCTTCAGTTGGTCCAGAACGCAGCCGCGCGAGCAATAATGGGGACCTCTAGGTTCACCCACGTAACACCGCTCTTGCGCGAGCTGCACTGGCTACCTGTCGTCTTCCGGGTGCGCTTCAAGGTGTTAGTTATCATCTTCAAAGCGCTCCATGGCTCGGGACCTAGTTACCTGCGGGATCGGATCCTGCCCCATACCTCCTCACGGCCAATTCGCTCCCACAGAGAGGGACTTCTCCGGGTGCCGTCCACTAGACTCTGTCAGCGGGCGACGCCCAGGGGAAGGGCCTTCTCTGTGGCGGGCCCAGCCCTCTGGAACGATCTTCCCCCCGATATTAGGACAACTACGGACCTCCGCTCCTTCCGTTTAAAATTAAAGACACATCTTTTTCGCCTGGCCGGCCTTGGGTAGTCTCTTTTAAAGTAAGGGGTTTTAGGGGCTGTTTTAATTTAATTTATGGGTTTTTAGCGCAGGAACAATTTAATTTATTTTTAACCTTGTATTTTGTTGTGGTCTTATTTGTGTTTTAATTTGCCTGTGCCCCGCCTCGAGTCCCTTTGGGGAGAGAGAGCGGGATATAAAATTAAATTATTATTATTTTATTATTATTATGCCTTGGTGATAACACATTGAGACAAATGCTGTCATTCTGTGTGACAGTTATGGGTCTAGTGCTCCTACTACACATGCCTAATTTGGAAAATATAATGACCAACTCATTAAAATGTAGTTAGCATCGTTTGGTTTGGCCAGTGCCTTGATTTATTTGCAAAAGCTTGCTTGTTGGGTGTCTTTACTTTAAATGTTAGAATAAAAACAGAGAGGGAAATAATATCTAGATGTAATTATGTCTTTAGATGTGCAAAATTCAGGGTTATGATCTAGTAAAGCAAATTGAGTTATATCTCTAGCTAGTATCCCATAAGAGTAGTAATAGATGTTCCCTAATTTTTTCTGAGACTGATTGGTTTTAATTTCACATCTGTTTAGATTTATAGACCAAGAATTGCACAATCGGTCCCATGAATCTTAACATACTACTCATTTTATTTTTCTTAGACAATATTCTTCTTTCTATAGGTTTTAAAACTTGGAAGAAATTCTAGAATACTTTGTGATATTGAGCACACTTAAAACAAATCTTTCAGTTCTAGCCACAGTATTATCAACGTACTTTTTTTTGCTGAGCAAAGACCTCTTACATACACATCTGATTTCTGTTGGAAGCTTTGTTCATCATTGGATCTCAAGATAATCAACAAAATTTTATTTACTATGAATAAGTTATGGACTACCTTCCAATCATATTCATTGTTTGGTTTTGCAAATAATAATAAAAGTAGGTTACAACATCTAGCAGCCCTTAGTGATAATGGGAAAGAAATCTCAGCCCTTAGTGTTAGTGAGAAAGAAAAGTGATTTTAGCACATATGGAATACACTTTTTCTTTCATTAGATAATGAAGCCTGATGAACCTATCAGAGGTGCTCATATATATTAGTCAGAGGGTTTAAAAGAAAACAATCTTGCATGAAAATCCAGATTTGGGAAAAACAGAAATACTTCTATGCCTTAGGAGGCAAACTCTCAAAATGAATTTAACTTACGAATTGTCAGTGTTGTATGCAATACTTCCAATGCTTTCATATATATCAAATTGACTCAGTCTATCAGTTAACCAATTTACTTTGCATGGGTTATATATTTCTCTTTTTAAAAAAAAATCAAGTCAATTAGCTGAACAGATCTTTAAACTTCCTTTTATAAACTTACCCTTTCTTTTATAAGATTTTTTTTTGCTTAAATGGGGACAAACATCTGTGCACTACTTAAGTTTCAGGTCCTTAGGAGACCTATCCCTGCTTAATGGATCTGGCCCACCTTTTCTAGTCTTAGAATACCAATTAGTGTACAAAGGAAGACATATCTGATTTCAGTACCATCTGTTGTTTAAGCGGAAATATTTCATAACATATTCAGTACCAGAGATACAAGATATGTGTAATTATAGTGGCAGGTATTTGGGTCCCCTGCTTGGCCTCTAGAAACTGTCCGTTAATGGAAAAACCAGCTTACCATTTTATTTTACAAAAATTCCTCTGGGATATTTTTGGTCTGGCACTTAGCATCCTATAAGTAGTTTTCACTTCCGGAGGAATATAGTTCGATACTGTATGATATAGAGTTAAGAATCAGTTACAAACCATGTATTGAAAATTGTAAGGCAAGATCCACATATTTCAGCCGATGTATTAGCACTTTAAATTAATTCAAACATTTGTGGGATTTGTATTCTGTCTTTTGGAGTCATAGGTCATACATTTAAATTAATCACTATTAATTTAAGAGCAAGTTAAAGTTGATTTCATAAACACAGAACACTAAAGAAAGATTTTAAGACTGAAGAATAGAAAATAAGCCAAAAGGCCGGGTAAAACATTTAATTCAGTTCAGTCCAGGTTTATTCAGGGCATTACATAAAGTTTACATAGAACATGATTCAAAATGATTCTTCACTGAATTAATAGAAAACATTTACTAAATTAAATAAGCCATGGATTGCTTTTCAGCATTAGTTATGATGATATTTTATCTATTTAATTCGATGTTGGCACTACCTGTCTCCAGACCAACTCTGGGCAGTTCATATAGTAAGAAACAAAACGCAAATACAATAAGACTTTCACATAGGTGGGCTACAATGTTAAGGTTTCTATGACAAAAAGAGGCAAACAGAGTCTTCTGATTCAGCTCTCCAAAAATGACAAATCCTCTGAAATTAACTCAAAGATTCCTGTATTAGAAGTGCCAACAGTCCTGGCAAAAGTTTCTCTCTCAATGCAGGCTAACAAGTCCGTCCATCCGGAAGATAAATAGTTGTCTGCCACATCTATTCATCTCCGCCCCTGCCTTTTAACACCACAGCTAGAGTGGAGCTTCTAGAGTGGCTCTTCCCTCCCCAGGATCAGGCCATAGATTTCCCCTGCTCTCCTCTTCTCTGCCTTCTGCACATCTGCGTATCAGGCACTGGACCTCTTCTTCTACATCAATCATCTCCAGACCAGTTGATTCTCCATCTGAGGGCTGACAGATGGCCGAGGCTCCACTTCTCCCTCTCCCTCTCTTTCTCTCTCTCTCTCTTTCTTTCTTCCAGCACCATTCCCTCTTCCCCCTCGGAGCTCTCAAGTTGCCTTGATGCTGACCTTGACTCCCAACGCCTCCTCCGATTCAGCTGCTGGAAGGGTCGGCGGCCAACAGGCCACAACACACAGGATGTGAACAGCATGGTCTGGTGGAAGACAATGAACATCCTAGATAGGAACGCACCATTCTTCAGACAAGGGTACGGATAGTCCTTGAATTATAATCATTCATTTAGTGACCGTTCGAAGATACAATGGCACTGGAAAAAAGTGACTTATGGCTGTTTTTCACTTTTACAACTGTTGCAGCATCCCCATGGTCATGTTATCAAAATTTGGATGCTTCACAACTGACTTATACTTACTATAGTTTCAACATGCCTGGGGTCATCTGATCAGCTTTTGCGACCTTCTGACAAGCGAAGTTAATGGGGACGCCAGATTCCCTTAACAGTCATGTTACTAATTTAACAACTGCAATGATTCATTTAACAACTGTGGTAAGAAAGGTCATAAAATGGGGGCGGGGGAACCTGTCTTAACACCTGTGAGGAAAAGAACCTATAAGCCTTCTCCCTTATAATTAAACCAAAATGGAAAATGAAGTGAGGAACTTCTGAGATTGGCAGAATTGAGTAGGATTGTTTTAAATGGATTCTTTGGAAGACATGCATGACCCCATGCCTTTTTGAAGTCTTCAAGCAGATGAATTTGGAGATAGTAGGGATAGTTTCCAAAGCAACCCATGAAAAAGACACAATGATTTTAACACTTTGAAAAGAGATCTTTGCTACAGTTTCCCTTGCATTGCCAAGCACGTTTCCAGAAACATATGCATAGTCTAATATTACAGAATCTTTGCATCAGTGGGGCGTATGGTGACTCCCAGAACTGCTACCATTGTCATAATCTGAACAGTTCAGAGCCTGTTGAAAGTCTGGCATATTGTATACAAGGTGTGTAACTGGATATCTGGGGATCTGTTTTCTGATTGCCGTGGAACAAATCTAGGGGCTATGGTGGCTCTTCTTTCAGTCACAACTTGCCAAACAACAACAAGTTTTAGGAGTCTTGGATGTAGAGAATGTAATTGGAGTAAACCACTAAATGAAATATTTAATTGGTAGTATTTATTAGAATAAGTATTTTAAATTTCATATATTTTATATATTTTGTATGTATTTTAACATCCCTGTGCGCCGCCCTGGGTCCTAACAAGGAGAAGGGCGGGGTATAAATTTAATAAAATAAAAATAAATAAATAAATAAATAAAATAGTAGCAAGAGAAAAACAAACCTTCTAGAGCAGTTTCCCAACTAGAACTTATGTTATAATCAAGGAGACTATGTATGGAAAGAATCAACAGAGAACTAAGGAGAAATTTCCTGACAGTGAGAACAATTAATCAGTGGAATGGATTGCCTTCAGAGGTTGTGGGTGCTCCATCACTGGAGGTTTTTAAGAAGAGACCGGACAGTCATTAATCTGGAATGGTATCAGGTCTCCTGCTTGGGCAAAGGATTGAACTAGAAGACCTCCAAGGTCCCTTACAATGTATTATTTTGTTATTCATTTATTTCTTAAACCCAGGAAATATATTCATATGTATAATGTGATTCTGATCAGGAAGTATCTTAGACTTTTAGAAATATCTTTAAAATGCTTTAACATTACCTGATAATCCTTGGAAATATAGCATTATAAATAGAATGGGAGTTCCTCTGAATTATGAAAGGATTGATGCTATATCATGCAATGTTAAATGAATCTGTACTAATGTCAAACTGTCATGGGAAAGTCTGAATTTTGCCTAAGAATTGGGTGTAAATAATAGCAATTACCACTATTAATCATTATTTTTCTATTATTTTTAATGTACTAAAGTTGTTGATTGCACTAACACAATAGACAATAAAAAAATAAAAATTCTCAATAAATGAGAAGAATTATTATTTTTATTTTCTCTGTATACTGTTTTGGTGATTTATAAGACAAGTTGTAATTCTAATCTTAGGACAGGTAGTCTGTTTGCTAGTGTACATACACACACACACATAGACACAAATATGTTTGTGTGTTATTGTTGCACACTAATACCAATGTGTCTTGCTGAGAATTTTATCTTTCTGGTAGAAAGTTCATTAAAAAAAATAGAGTCCATCATATTTACGTCCTTCTTCATAGCACAGAATTGATGCTTCTTCTTTTATGTTGGTAACTAATGAGAGAATCAAAGGGCTGTCACTGAAATCATAAATACACACTTGTTTTGAAATGAAAATGGAAAAAAATTGTTCTGACAGATTTGGAATTTTGATAGGTATTTATTTTGCTTTCATGTCAAATTGCATGCCTGTGTCCATTCTTAGTCAGCCAGTTAAAGAGTTGTTATGCTGAAAGTGCAAAGAGGAGGTCCGTTAATTTAGAGGAGGTTGCTATCCTAAAGCAGATCCCAAGAAAGATTAGAGAAGCAAGAAGGAAATTTTCCTTCTTGTCCAAAAAATTGTTTGACCACGGGATCTGGTTTAGGTGGGTGATGCCCGAAGGGATGCTGGTGTTCTGGGAAGGAGGAAGAGTGAGGATTAAAACAGTTGCTGAGGCGGAAGCCTTTTTTAAAAAACATTCCTCTGTCCTGGGGAAAGATCCAGGGGGGGCAGGGGGGGCCACGGCCCCGCCCGCTGGGGGCCTGGAAGGAGAGATAGAAGATACAATTGCCAAGAGACTTAGATCTAAAAAATAACTTTGCCTTGACTTTTTGAATAATATTGTATAATATAACATGTGCATCTGGATTTTTGTAAATGACTGACAGCATACAGAGAACTTAGAAATATGTACTTGCTTTTACTTTGTAGTGTATGGAAAATGTTTTTTATTAATGATCTATTTTGATGTCCCGGTAGGGCCGACGACTTTGACTTGAATGCTCTCAAAATCTCTTTGTATCCCTTACCCTATCCTATTGAAAAACTGTAAAACCAATAAAACTTTTTCAATATAAAAAAAAAAGAGTTGTTATGCTGACCGCTTATCTATGATTGTTCTTCAGCAATGTATACAGATAATCAATTAGTAACTACAATTCGATGCCGAATTTTGGTCATAAGTCATTGAGGTCATTATGTGAATCACCACATGATCTGGCTAATTTTGACAACCATTTTTTATAAAGGTCATAAAGTAAATCACTATGGTTGTTAAGCCAATCATGTGGTTGTTAAGCAAATCCAGCATATCCAATAGGTGCTTTTAGCTATTTTCTGCTGCAAAATGGTTAAAAAAAAACCATTGGAAATTGTGGTCACATGATGCTGCAACCAGTCAAAAATGTGAGCCAGTTGCCAAGTCCCCCTTATGTGATTACATGATATGTGTGTGTCTCTGTGTGTTTTGCAGCAATGATAACTTCAAGGGTAGTTCATAGCTAATTTTTGAATCTGTTGTAACTACAAATGGTCATTAAGCAACTGGTTGTTAAGTGAGGAAAACCTGTAATGTCGCAGGGGAAGAATATCAAAACAACCATTATTGTTTGAAGAAATCATTCTTATTTGGCGTCACTGTTGATTTTTCCAGTGTCATTCATAATTCTTTCTAGTCTGTGTGAAGAACATTGTTCCTTTAAAGACACTCTAGATCAGGCTGTCAAACTCCTGACCCATGGGCCAGATACCTTGGGCCAGATACCTTTGTTAAACCAGGCGTGGGCGTTGGCCACGCCCACGCCTGGTTTAAGAAAGGGGGGGGGGAAGTCCCGATATGTCACATGATGCCGCCATGATGAAGTGAGTTTGACATCCCTGCTCTAGATTCTTTATTGAAGTTAATGGACACTTCCAAGTGACTCACATTTTCAGCTTTTCTTTATTACACAACTGAATTTCAAAGTCTCGCTCTCTGTCCCTCTCTTCCTCCCCCTCCCCACTTTCTCTCCTTTCTTTCTTCTCTCCCTCTCTCTCCCTCTCCCCCCCCCCTCTCTCCTGCTGTCTTTGTAGGCAATTTTAAAACGAACCCTAGCATTTAAAAATATAATACAGCACTATGCAGGCAGGAACTTTTAACAGCACAATATGTAAAAATGATGCTTCCTGCAGCAAAGATGAACCTCAGAAATGGACTAGCCATTTGTCAGAGAAACATATTGAGCTTTATGGAAGGACAACACAGAGAAAACATGTCTGGGGAAAATAACACTGAAGGGGAATGGAGCTGCCAGTGAGGAAACAACATTCTGTGGGAAATAGCTTTTAAAGCAATAAAAAGTGCTAAGGGACTAGCAATGAAAACGTGGTGGGGGGGGGGGGGGAAATACAAAGCACTCAGAGTGAGGGAAATAACAATTTGGCAATGAAGGGGAAGGCCGCATTCATGGGAGAAATGGCGTTCAATAGGGGAATAGCATTTGAGACAATACTGAAAGAGCAGTGATGAACAATCTCTAGGGACTCATGATTGGGAAGCATGTAGGCTGAAGCTTTCGGGGAAGAAAGCAAGCATGCTTTAGACAAGTATTTCTCAACAATGCTGGCTGGGGAATTCTGGAAGTTGAGGTTCACCTATCTTAAAATTGGGAAACACTGCTCTAGAGAAAGCCGCCTTCTTTGCCTTAGAGAGTTTGGCATAAACAGGGGAGGAGAATTTGCTTCATTTGGGAGTCAGAAGGTAAATGTGCAAAGAAGGGGGCCTGAAAAAGCAATCTGATCATATGGGTAGGAAAGAATAAGAAAAATGGAAAGGAAGTCTTCCTCATTCTCTAATTGTTATGGGTGCCTTTAACACCCCCCTCCCCTTTTGTGGTAAATCACACAATTACACCATGATTTGATGTAAGACAGGCTGGCTGAGGAATAATGGGAGTTGAAGTCTACAAGTCGTAAAGTTGCCAAGTTTGGAGACTACTGATCTAAGAGATCTCTAAGGATTTTGCTGCTCCTCCTAAACATATTTTTACATGTGATTGTGAAACATGGGGAAGAACTAAAACAATACAGATGCATGTTTAAAAGAATGGCATTACCTTTGGTATTAAAAGGATTGTAAAAAGGCTTCTTTAAGTTCAGTGTACACCAACCTCTTCAGAATATTTTCACAGCTCTCAAAGCAAGGTGCCTGCTAGAACTTTACACCATATAAAGGATCTGTAGGGTACTAGCCTTTGCTTTCCCTGTGGAATAAGCAGCTATTTCATAATCTGTCATGTTGATGGATGATTTCCTTGGGATACGTCTCTGAGCTTTCTTCCTCAAATTAGGTGGACATAGATGGATTGGATCCACAACATATGGATAGACTTAACCTCAGTTTTATCTAAGAAACTATGAACTTCCTAGACCAATTCCAAAAACACTAGATAATTCCTGGAAGACTTGCACTCAAATAAATCAGCCGTCAACGGACATGTAGATATGAGTTATCTGCATACCATTCAAAAGAGACAATCAAAAAGCCAAAAGGGAAACAAAAAGACCAAAATACCTCCTTACTCCCAATCAATATCCAGATGAGTAGAGATTAACACCAAGATTAACACTAGTTCAACAATCAAGAAGGAAACAATATCCCAATCCAAGAACTACCAATTCAAATGAACAAGCTAACAGTAAAACAACAGTCTAATCAAGGAACCACTAAGCCTAACCACAAACCCCTCTTCCTTTTACCACTGATGATGTTACCTAATTTGCAAGCAAACAACCAAGTTGAGAGAAGTACCAAGATTCAACTCTGAGCTATAAATATTCTCCTCTCAGTATGAAATTCCTCTGAAGAATTAACACTGGAAGCTGGTACCTATATTACTGTTCTTTGAATGGCAGTTCGAATGGCCAGTCATCCCAAGGTTTAAAGATCAACTTACATAAAGACAGATAATTCATCAGGAGCAAGAGGGAAAACAAACAATTGTTCTTCTTTGTTGTATGACCCTGTATCTTAAGGACTGGTGTTTAAAGCCTTGAGTAGTTTACAGAATGAATGAAGGAAAGTGTACATCAATAGCTGTTAATCAATGCTTTTTGACTAGGCATTTTTTGGCTCTCTGAAGTCATATTTCTCCAGGAGCTGTGGGCTCTGGCCAGTTTAGAGTAGCACCTTTTAGACCCAGGTTAAACTAGTTGGCACTTTCAAGTTATGAAAGCCACCCAGCAGCCTAGTCTAGTCCATTGAGAAGATCATGTTTCAGATGGTTCAAAGACGTTTTTCCCTAAGATAAACTAAGATTTGTGAATGAAGCAGAAAGAGAGCTCACAACTAATGGCCAAGGCTGCAGTTTCCCTTGAGAGACACCAGCATTGATGGAGAAGGGAGCTTAAAATGAATTTCTTGTTCTTGGTGACCCAATTCTTGGTTTTAGGCCATGTATACTTAGTGTGAATTCATTCATTCATTCATTCATTCATTCATTCATTCATTCATTCATTCATTCATTCATTCATTCATTCATTCAGTTTTTTGTATTTTGTATTTCATATCTGCCCATCTCCCTCAAAGTTATTTGGTGGGGTTCCTGAGTTGAGATAAAATCACATAAGATTGATATTATCTGAAAATCCTCTCTTCCTTTTGCATTCAAAGTGATCCCCCATTGACCTTTCCACAGAATATCCATGTGCTTGCTCCATCTTCTTGGAATTGAAGTGTTATGCCTGTAGGCAGTATTGGCATTAAACCTGAGCAAAAGGTCACATTAGCAAAGAGCCAGGGAATAAAGAAAATAGAATGTCTAATAAGCACAGTCTTGTAGTAAGCCTGGGTCCCTCTAATACATGCCATGATAAAAAAGCTTTTCCCCTATAGAAAAAAACTTAGATTTTAGGGGACAGATTGTCTCAGGACAAGCTGAAGAGGAGGGAGATTTCTTATCAAATTATGAACATGACAATATATTACAATAGATATACAATATGCCCTGTTTCCCTGAAAATAAGTCCTGCCCGGATAATAAACCTAATCGGGCTTTTGAGTGCATGCGCTAAAATAAGCCCTCCCTGAAAATATTGCAACACAGCAGCAGCCATGAGGTGACCATGCTCTCCACCTCCTTTACCTCAAAAATAATAAGACCTCCCCAAAAATAAGACCAAGTGCTTATTTTGGGGAGGTCAAAAGAAAATTAGACACGGGGAAACACAGTAGTTAAATTACTGCATTCAGTTTTATGGACCACCTAGAGGAAGGGTGTCAAATTCACGACGATGCGTTGTCATCATGTGATGTATCACAACTTTTTTCCTTTCGCTAAACTGGGGGTGGGCGTGGATAGTGTGATGCATCTGACCTGCGGGCTGCAAGTTTGACACCCTGAACTAGAGGAAAGAATTTTGTGTTAACTCTATAGTTACATACTTGATTCGGCTTACCTAATTTATGTAACATGTGTAAATTGACATCCTTTGGATAAATTTTACAAATAGAATTGAAATTTTGTCAATGACTAGTATTGTTTCAGAAAACAATAGATTTTGCTCCTTCTCTGGAGTCCAAACTAAAAATTTGTCTGCTGCATCCAAAGCCCTCAAAATGCTGAATTATGTATTGCATAGTATTAATCTACTTACTTCAGCTCAAGATAAATAAGCTTGAATATCTATATTCATCTCATCCATGCTGAGGTAACACCGTGTATGCTGTTAGTTCTATGGGCTCCAAGCCCTCAATTGCTTCGGAACAACCCCTATATGGCTGTTCTGAGTTATTTTCGGTATCTCTTTGCTGCTATCTAGTGGTCATTTGTATCTTCCCCCCACCAAACCTAGCTAAAGTAGTTCTTGCTACTGCCACTGTCTCTCTAGTAATGTGTACATAAAAATGTGTTTCACCCTTCCACACAGCTTCTGGCAATTTCAAATAATAGTTGTGAGCTTATTGTACACTCCTGGGGAGCAGAGAACAAAATAGTTCAGAATCTGATCATTAAGGGACAATTTGATATCTATCTTCTCAGAAATAAAATTTGTTTGTTTATTTAGAGCTCTTTTCCCCCTATTTTATCAACTTTCTGTATTTTAATTTGAAATGGATTTTTTAGGAATAATTGGAATGAGATAGATAGATAGATAGATAGATAGATAGATAGATAGATAGATAGATAGATAGATAGATAGATAGATAGATAGATAGATACATTTAGCCAATGAGATACAGTGCCTTTTTGATTGAATCCTCAATAACTCTTTAATATAATAGCATAGGCTTTGACAAGTTGAAAGTGAGTTAAGAATATCTTCCGCACCTAGAATGGAATTGCTCCATTGATGCATGTTGTAGATGAAAGGGCTTACTTTGTCTTAAAAGCATGCTCGAATTATAAAATAAGTTGCATCATGCAACTTGGATTCTGGGGGTAGTTTTTCAATTAAATGTCTGGATCCCAATGTATTATTCAAGACCTGTTGATGTATGGTGCTTGCATTTAATAATAAAGGTTGCGCTCAAGATATTTTATAACTCAGTTTATCAATTTAAGTGGTTTCTGTATATTAATGTGCAATCATTGTGCTTCATATTAGAAGCCACTGTTCTTGTAAACAAGCTCAGGGCAGATCCTTTGTCTTCTGTATTGAACAAATACCATGGTCACTGGGTTTTTCAAAGAGTAAGCCTTCCTCATCCCACAACTCTCAAGCAGGATTAGGTAGTGTGTGTGTGGGGCGTGTGTGTGTGTGTTGCCGAAACAGGATCTTGCTGAATAGCATTAATTGTAGTAGTAATAAATCAGGCTGAAACTGAAAGTCAGAATACTTTGGGCACCAAAGGTGCAGAGAGGAAACATTGGAAAAGACCTTGATGCAAAGAGAGAAGAGACTAGCAGAGGATGAGATGGTTAGGTGCTGTCATCAGTGCAGTGGGCATGAGTTAGGGCAGACTCCTAAAGACAGTGGGAACAGGCCTGGTATGCTGTGGTTCATGGAGTTGCAATGAGTCAGACATGACTTAGCAATTGAACAGCAACAAAATAAATCAATAGCTACAGGGTAAGGAAGATACTCTTAGTTTGCAGTAAACTCAGTAACTGATTTGAAATTGTGGGATGGAGTCTAAGGTGTACTTGTGTGTATACGACTTTTATGACTTCAGGCTTCAGACTTCATTTGTGAAATGAATAATTTTGTGAAAGAAATAAAAAAAGCAAAAAATATGGCTGTCTGTAAAGTATCCTAATGATGCCTAATTCATAATAAGCAACCAGATATTGTAATACAAAAAGCACTAACAGCTTCATTAGACATTCTTCATTAGGCATTTCTTATTTGCAGCCATCTTTTTTGCTTTCTTTATCTGCTTCTGAACTTTGCCCGTGTTCCTTTCCTCCATTCAGTCTGTGTCATAAATCACATTACCCAATAGTTTCATCCATCTCAACCCAGCTACTGTAATCTGAGATCCGGCTCCGCCTATGGTCTGCATGAAATGTCAACACAGAGAGTTGACATTAGGAAGTTGCCTCATCATTGAGGTGTGATCTGAGCCAACTGTGTACAAAAAAAAAGAAATATCATTTTTGATATGTCAAGAGAATATGTCATGTTGGAGAAAAAAGAAATAGAGCCTTATCCAAGCAGATGGGCTACAATTCCCATAATTCTTAGCATATATAGCTTTTGATTGTGTTTAGGAGTAATGGCTGGTCTACATTAAAGGTCATGGCTGATTTTTCACCCTTTTTGGATTTTAATAATATTTGATCAGACAGTGCTGAAACAGGAGTGTTGTTATTCTTTCTTCTGGAGTAGTTATGCGAATTGCCTTTGCTCTTTCTTTCAAAGATTCCCACATGGATTTGGCTCTGTATGATCACCAGTGTCTGCTTATGGCCCTGTGATCTCCAAGTGATTGCCTGCCTATGTAAAGAGTAAGAAAGATGACCTTGAACAAGATATGCAGGAACAGTTACCTAAGCAAAAAGGGCTGCAACATTTTTTTAGATCCAATACAATGGAATTAATAATTCATAAAACAATAATTCATAACATAATCCAGAAAACAATACTATCAACTATTATTATAGTATTATAATAAATATTATTATGATATGTATTCTTCTTAGAACACCATCAGATTTGCAAGTTTCTGTTATTATAGCCAGTCTCAAAAAATAGTTTTAGCCTTCATGTGGAGTTGATTTCCTGGTTTGATCTAGTTAGTGGCCCTGGCAATTTGTTAGAACAGGATCTTCAATTCTGACTCAGAGAAGACCCCGAAGATATATAACTCTCAGGTGATACAGACAAATCAGTGGTGGGATTCAAATTTTCTTTACTACCGGTTCTGTGGGCATTGCTTGGCTTCGCAGGGGAAGGATATCCTAAAATCTCCATTCCTTCCCCACTCCAGGGGAAGGTTACTGCAAAATCCTCATTCCCTCCTGGGACTTGGGAGGCAGAGAATAGATGGGGGCGGGGCCAGTCAGAGGTGGTATTGACTGGTTCTCTGAACTACTCAAAATTTCCACTACCAGTTCTCCAGAACTGGTCAAAACCTGCTGAATACCACCTCTGAGACAAATGTCACATTCCTGTGCCAGGTAAAACACATTTTGCCGATAAAATCCAGAGCTTTGTAGAGGCCTAATGCTTAATATGGATGTAATAAGTAGATACCTTTAAGAACTTTTGTAATTCTCAAATACAGTAATTTTAAGAGTGGAAATCATCAGTTGCATACGTTGAAATTATGTAGCTGTGTTACTCTGGACAAGTACAGTTATTCTAGCATGTCAGCTGAGAATAGTTTGAAATAGTGCTTACTTCATCTAAAGTAAATGAAAATCACCATGTCATGCTGTCCTGACTTCCATATCAGTTTTATTTTCTTCATTTTTCTTCATTTGGGAATAGCTGTGGAAGTGTTCTTTTTAATCATAATAGTGAGAATCTCAAGATTAGCTCTGTTTATAATGCCTTGGGGGTGGGGGGAATATCTGAGTTAATGGTATTTTGAAAAAGACTTAATATAAATGCTATTTCTAAAAGAAACTTAAGAATGCATAGACAACAACCATAAGTGGGACAGCTTTTGTACTTCAGCAGAAGTTGTTCTTATTTAATCAAAGAATCCCCAGATGGATTGTGTGTAACCCAGATAATATATTTCCAGTGCATAGCCTTCTGACAATTTTAAGGCATTATATAACTAAAGTGCAAAATAAGTTGAGTTGCTATGAACTCCTCTAATTTGTTTTATGTAAAACATACAATGAAAACAATGGAGACAGGTTAGGTTCCATCACATAATCCATAATAAAGTAAAGAAACCAGATTTGTGTTGCCAGAATTCAGATGATTACTAAAAGGATTAGGATATTCTTATCGCTCTGCTGCCACCAAATGTGTTTTTGGATTTTTGCAGATCAGTTCTGGTAGGATAGGTTCAAAATTCTGAAATTAATTACTATTGGGCCTTAATCCAATCTTTATTTTCTTAAGATTGGAATATTGGCATTAGTGTTGTCTTTTAAAACAGCTGTCACCAACCTTTTGGACACCAGGGATCGGTTTCATGGAAAATAATTTTTCCATGGACCTGGGGGAGGACGGAGGATGAGTGCACAGCTTACCATATTTTTTGGAATATAAGACACACCTTTTTCCCTCAAAAAAGAGACTAAACCTCTGGGTGCATCTTATACACTGAATACAGCATTTTTTGCCTTCCAAAACCTGGCCCCTTCACCAAAATGGCCATGCAGCGTCTTTTAAGAGGCTTTCAGAGAGCTTCTGGTGGCCGGGGAAGGCAGAAATGAGTGAAAAATTGGCCTTTTTTGCTCAATTTTGCCCCCCCCCCAGCCCCCAGGAATACTCTATAAGCCTCCTAAAGGCTGTGCATGCAATTTGTTTGACAAAAAATGAGTCCGTTTTCACAAACAATGCACCATTTTTTGCTCATTGGGGGAGGGGCACTTCCTAGGAGCACTCTGCAAGTCTCCTAAAGGCTATTCATGCCTTTTGGGGGGGGGGGAATGGGCCCATTTTTGTGGAAAACGGGTCATTTTGGGGAGGTTTGCAGAGTGCAAAACCTTTTTTAAAAATTTGCCTCTTCAAAACCTGGCCACAGAAGATGAGGCTATACCAGGACTGGAAACCAGAGAACAGAGAGAAATAAGAACAACTAGAGCTATAAATCCTCAATACAAAACATAAGATATGGAACAAAATTCAATTTTCTCAATTAATATAAATGGACTTAACTCCCCAGTTAAAAGAAAAAAAATATTCCAGAAACTAGGAAAAATAAAAACACAAATTATTTGTTTACAAGAGACACATATTCGAAAGAAAGATGCGTATTTATTAATACAACCCAAACTTGGGAAATTTTTTTCCTCATTGGCAGACTTTAAAAAAAGAGGTGTGGTCATTTACGTTAAAGATAGCATACCAACCAAGCAAATCTATGCAGATGAAGATGGAAGGATCTTGATGATTGAAATCACGGACAACAACAAAAAAATACTCTTAATAGCAATCTATGCACCAAATGAGAAACAGGATGAATTCTTTAAGAAACTACATGAAAAGACTTTGGAGTTAGAATATGCGGACATTTGTATGATAGGAGATTTTAATGGAATTCCAAACCAAAGTAGAGATTATAAAGCAACTAGGACGTCTAAAATAAAAAGAAAAATATTACCGAAGTCCTTTTTCAAGATGGCAGATGAAATGAATTTAAAAGACATATGGAGAGAAAGAAATCCAAATAAAGAACAATACACGTACTATTCTTATAGACACCTATCATTTTCAAGGATAGACATGATTTGGCTCTCTTCAGAGTTAAGTGACCTAGTTCAAGAAGTGGAAATAGAAGCCAGTACCTGGGCAGACCACAATCCAATGATAATCAAGTGGAAAGGGTCAAAGATTAGATCCAGATGGACATTAAATAATGTAATATTGAAAGAGAAAAACTTTACAAGTAAAATGGAAAAAGAACTGAGGTGTTACTTTAAAGAAAACAAAAAAGAAGATACATCTATTCAGAATACATGGGATGCAATGAAAGCAGTTACTAGAGGTTTAATAATAGATTATACAAGAAGAAGAAATAAAGAGAAAAGAGGGCTACAGAAAAGATTAGAGAATGAATATAAAACACTGGAAAAAGAACTACAGAAACTACCACAGAGAAAAGATATTAGAATGAAGATGGATCTGATTAAACGTAAAATAGATATTTCAGAAAAAGAAGAATTGGCTCAGAAGATAAGATCTGCAAAACAGAATTATTTTGAAAACGCAAATAAACCTGGAAGATGGTTGGCATACAAACTAAAGAAAGAGAGAGAGACAAGGAAGATTCAACAATTAAAAAATGAACAAGGACAAATACATTACTCAAATGAGGAGAAAAAAAAAATTGCTCAGGAATATTATATGAAACTATACGAAAAAGAAAATACACTAGAACAGAATGTTAAAAACTACTTACAAGAGGCAAATCTCCCGGTTATAGCGGATGATAGCAGAAATATACTAAATGCAAAGATAACGATGATGGAACTAACTGAAGCTATTAAAAGACAAAAAAATGGGAAAGCCCCGGGACCGGATGGCCTCCCAGGAGAGTTTTACAAAACCTTGGAGGAAGTACTATCCTTTCCTTTATTAGAATTGATGAATGAAATTATGTCTGGTAGCAAAGCCTATATTTCACTGATACCAAAGGAAGGAACAGATCTCCTGCAGGTAAAGAATTACCGACCAATTTCATTGTTAAACTCGGATTATAAATTATTTGCATCAATACTAGCAGAAAGGCTCAAAAAATACTTAAACAATTTTATACATCCAGATCAAAATGGATTTTTACCAAAGAGACAAATTAAAGACAACATGAGAATAATTTTGAATACGTTGGAATATTATGAAGCACATTCTGAAAAACAAATGGCTTTGATATTTCTCGATGCACAAAAAGCCTTTGATAACGTGAATTGGAAGTTTATGTTGCAGCAGCTAGAACAAATGGAATTTGGTCAAAACTTTATACATGTTATAAGCACTATATATCACAACCAAACAGCCAAGATAATAATAAATGGAGAGCTTTCAGATAACATCCAGATAAAAAGAGGCACAAGACAAGGTTGCCCACTATCACCTTTACTTTTCGTATTAACGCTAGAAGTGTTAAATAGAAAGATAAGAGAAGACAAAGAAATAAAGGGAATGACAATTAGGAAAGAACAATATAAATTACAAGCTTTTGCAGACGACCTAGTTTTTATCCTCGAAGAACCACTTACAACCGCGTCCAAACTGATAGGGAAAATTGAGGAATATGGGAAAATAACAGGTCTGAAAATAAATAAAGACAAGACACAAATCTTAACAAAGAATATGACAAGAAGACAGAAAGAAGAATTAACAGAAATCTTGAAAATTCAAATCACAAACAAGCTTAAATATCTAGGAATCCTTTTGACATCGAGATGCAGCACCCTTAAAAAGGAGAATTACTCTAAGCTCATGCAACAAATAGAAGTAGATCTTACGAGATGGCAGAATTTACAACTATCATTACTAGGGAGAATAGCCACGATAAAAATGAATATTTTGCCTAAGGTACTATACTTATTCCAGACAATCCCAATTAGATTGGGCAAGGACTTTTTCGAAAAATTAAGGAAAATGGTCTTAAAGTTCATATGGCAAGGGAAAAAAGCTAGAATAAAATTAAAAATTTTACAAGATACCAAAATAAGGGGAGGTATGGGATTGCCTGATTGGGAACTATATCATCAAGCTGCGAATCTGATGTGGATTAAAGACTGGATTACACTAAGAAATACAAGATTATTAGAATTAGAGGGACATGATTTGCCATCAGGATGGCACGCAGCTCTATGGTACTGAACCACCAGGAAACATGGCATTTTCAGAAGGCACTACGTAAGGGAATTTCTGATTGTAAATTGAGAGAAGATCAAGAAATTGCATTATCTCAAAATACCAGTCTGGGTATCAATTACGGAAGCATTTACATACGCAATAATACACAAAAAGGAACGAACAATCAGATATTCGGATTTATTAAACTCAAGGGGTGATCTTAAGACTATTCAGGAACTAAAACAAGAAGGAATGGATATTAATTGGTACACATACACACAAATACACTCAAGATATAAGGAAGACCAAAAAAAAGGAGGGGTTTATGACAAAATGACAGAATTAGACAAAATATTAACAGGCGTCGATGAAAAAACAATTAAAAAACTCTATGCCTACTTATTAGAGTTTAAACTCCAGGAAGAGCAAGTGAAAGAAACAATGATAATATGGGGGGAAAACTTCGGGCATGGGATCGACCTAGATAAGTGGCAAAAATTGTGGACACAGAATTACAAAATGACGATGTCAACAGCCTATAAAGAGAACCTATACAAGATGTTCTACAGGTGGCACCTATCACCCTCAAGAATCTCAAAAATGAGCAAGAACAAATCTCAAAAATGCTGGAAATGCCATCAGACGCCTGGTACTTACTACCATATGTGGTGGACTTGCTCGGAGGCCCAAAATTATTGGAATATGATCCACACATGGTTGGACAAAATAACAGGAAAACAAATAGATTTCAAACCCGAACTCTTCCTGCTTGGACTCAATTTAGAAACATTCGACAAAAATTTGAGATACCTAATTGTGAATATTTTGACAGCCGCTAGAATCGTCTTTGCTAAAAATTGGAGAAATGACAAATTACCATCAGAGCAAGAAATTATTTATAAAATTATGGAATGTGCAGAGATGAATAAATTAACATTTGAAATTAGAGAACAAGACAATGAACAATTTTATGAAATTTGGAATAAATTTTATCAATGGCTGGAAACAAGATAGTCAAATGAAGGTTGAGGTATAATAATTGTAATATATATAAATATATTTGAACTAAAATATGTGATTTGATATGATTATGACTATGGAAGAGATGTACAGTATGTAACCAACTGACACATTTTCTACAATTTGTTATGGAAGATGGACTTTATGTTTTTTGTTTTTTGTTATACTTGTTTGTGTTTGTTTAAAAATAAAAACAAAAATTGTTAAAAAAAACAAAACAGCTGTCACCAACCTTTTGGACACCAGGGATCGGTTTCATGGAAAATAATTTTTCCATGGACCTGGGGGAGGACGGAGGATGAGTGCACAGCTTACCATATTTTTTGGAATATAAGACACACCTTTTTCCCTCAAAAAAGAGACTAAACCTCTGGGTGCATCTTATACACTGAATACAGCATTTTTTGCCTTCCAAAACCTGGCCCCTTCACCAAAATGGCCATGCAGCGTCTTTTAAGAGGCTTTCAGAGAGCTTCTGGTGGCCGGGGAAGGCAGAAATGAGTGAAAAATTGGCATTTTTTGCTCAATTTTGCCCCCCCCCCAGCCCCCAGGAGTACTCTATAAGCCTCCTAAAGGCTGTGCATGCAATTTGACAAAAAACGAGTCCGTTTTCACAAACAATGCACCATTTTTTGCTCATTGGGGGAGGGGCACTTCCTAGGAGCACTCTGCAAGTCTCCTAAAGGCTATTCATTCCTTTTGGGGGGGGGAAATGGGCCCATTTTTGTGGAAAACGGGTCATTTTGGGGAGGTTTGCAGAGTGCAAAACCTTTTTTAAAAATTTGCCTCTTCAAAACCTTTGTGCATCTTATACTACGGTGCGTCTTATACTCTGAAAAACACTATAGATTCCTAGCAATAAGGTTTGCACTCCTATGAGAACCTAATGCCTGATGATCTGAGGTAGAGCTGAGGTGGTGATGCTAGCGCTGAGGAGCAGCTGCAAATACAGATCAAAATTTGCTTGCTCACTTGCTGTTCACCTCCAGCTGTGTGGCCAGGTTCTTAACAGGTCATGATTCGGTACTGGTCCATGGACTGAGTGCTGGGGACCCCTCTTTTAACAGAGGAAGAATATTTAGTGTTTCAATCTAGTGAGAAATTCATGGAAGACCATTTGAGAAAATGACTTTAGAATCTTCTGAAATTATGTTAAGTGTTGATGGCTGAGGGGATTAAAAATCTTTTGAGATTTCACTTTATTTTTCATTGGCCTGTGATTGGTCAATTTGCCCTTTTCACTCTACTACCCCAGAGACAACATCTCTACTCTCTGATCAGAAGAAGTTAAGGGACACCACAAAGATCTTCAGAGTGATGGTTGAGAATTGGGTCTATACGTGTGGAACTGAAGGATATTATGGCATTATGACACATAAACTATTAAAAGTCAGATCAACCGAATGGGATCTGAAAGCATAGTTATGAACAGGAAACCAGTGGGAACATGATGAGCTGGCTAAGGCAAAAGGTCAGTGAGGCAGGAAAGAAAAATGAATGCAGAAATCATGAGCCAGGAAATAAAGTTTTGTAATTCTATAGTGATCTTGCCCCAAAGCAGATTTGCTTGACTAAGAATCTTAATGTGGATCCAAACTTCACTGGGATTGTTAGTACAAACTGGGGTGGAGATTAGAGTAAAAGAAACATTGGCATTGGGGGGAAAGAATATGTGGAAAACTCAATACAATCGGGAGGAAGGGAAATCTGGTCTGAATTTCAATTAGGTATATTTCCAATCTGTGATTTGGAGGATGGTGGTCTCCTCTACAGTATTTGCAACTAATTAATTAAGCATACACAAACACTGCTTCTGCTGAATTCTCACTAGGCTCTTTTTTGTTATTTATTAAAAAAAAAACCATTTAAATCTTATTAATTCTGTCTGATTGTGTCTTCCTTGTGCCATACAGCAAGATGCTGCTAAGGCTCAACTAGTGAAATGTTGGTGTGTTTTCTCTGAGAAAAGTTAGTGATGTATTTTAAAGCCAAAGAATCCCAAATAATTTTTAAAAAATGCTCCAAAGTATCCAAGAGTTGGATTTAAGATAAATTGGAAACAAGAGGTGGGCCCCACCCTCCAGACAAGTGGTTTACAGTAGGGTTGGATTAACTTTGCACAGGGACCCAAAAGAAAGGATGAAAACTCTGTCATGACAACATTCGGAGTGGGACTATGTTAAAGATTGTATTTCAAAAGCCTCTTGTGCTATTGGTAATTACATGAATGCTACCTTGTCTGCTTGGCCCTTAGTAGTATATCTTTCAGATGGCACACAAATAATGTAATGTATCAATTATTACAGTGATGCGATGAGGATATTGTTTGGGATTTCCTGTGCGTACGTTCTCTCTCTCTCTCTCTCTCTCTCTCTCTCTCTCTCTCTCTCTCTCTCTCTCTCTCTCTCTCTCTCTCTCTCCCTCCCTCCCTCCCTCCCTCCCTCCCTCCCTCTCTCTCTCTCTCTCGATATCTTTTTCCATTTTTTTAACAGGAGTCTTTCTCCTTATGTAAAGCAAACAAATCGTTTACATTCTTATATGTAAGGTCAGAAAAGTCTTCAATTAGTGAATAGAAACTAATTTGGCGGGAACAGGACCACATCTGACCCAGACTAATTTGCACCTGGGACAGGATTGATTGAACAGAAGAAGAAAATTTTTTGTTTGTTTGCTCTAAATTTATCTTCTATCTCTGAGTTAATTTTAAAAAATCTGGACATGAATATTTGCTTACATTTTTGTGCACACATCTTTGTATTGTTTATTTCTTAATATATATAAATACATTGTATGTAACTTTTTGCAGTTTTTAAGAGACCTATATCACAGAATTTAGAGTTATATACACTGCTAGGGATAATTATATTCTCAGCTACATATTAGTTCTCAAAATCCCAAATAAATTGATCGGCTTTTACTGGGACTTAGTTTGTCCTACATATATTCATTGAAATTGATAAATAATAATTATTTATTATTAAAATTATTGGGGGAAAGTATTAAATTAAAGATCAGACAGAACATTAGTCAGGAAAAACCACTTGATAGTTTCTGACATTTTTTTTACACATTAAGCCTATGCAGTAATCACAGTACTTCTAGGTGGATGGGGAATGTCACATTTGGTGTTAGAAATTGCTGACAGATGCTATTTATTTGTTCTCAAGTGCTCCAAAATGTCCTTTTTAGGGGTATCTGTACAATTCTAGTACAGCTGTTTTATAAGAGCCATGGTAGGGCAGTGGCTAGAATGCAGTATTTCAGCCTAACTCTGCCAACTGCCAGAAGCTTGATCCTAATCAGCTCAAGGTCGAATCAGCCTTCTATTCTTCTGAGGTCGATAAAATGAGGATCCAGATTATCGGGGGCAATATGCTGATTCTATAAATTTAGAGAGAGGACTGTAAAGCCCTATGGAGCGGTATATATGTCTCAGTGCTATTGCTGTTGCTATTATAGTTTAAAAAATTATGGTATTTTCTTAAACAGTTTTTCATTTACACAAAGCAGTGCCTTAAGCAATTATATCGCTGGAAGGCGATTCATTGTAGGAGCAAAGGTTGACTCAGCAGGCAGCATTATTGTATAACTTTGCAGAACATATAAGAATGTGTAAATCTGGGAGATCGTTTCTGGTTTTGGACGCAACGGGCGTGTTTCCTACACATCCGCCGCTGTTTCCTCAGCGAGCGCCTTCGGGTGCAGGGGGAGACATGAAGAGTCCCCCCCCGTACGGGCGGCTTGCGGTGAGGCCCCCACCTTGACGGTGTTTGGGGGGGCTATTCCCGCTCCGCCCCAGGAGCCGAGGAACGGAGTCCGGGGGGAGTGCTTCCCTTTCGCCGAAGGAGCCGGAACCATGGAGGATTTTTATAAAGAGCAGAAACGCCGGGGCTGAATGGCTGCGCCGAGGCTCTGGATTAGAAGAAACGGTAATGTGAGTGACTTATTTGAAATTCCTGCATTCAACTTTTTGAAAGAGAGAAATAGGGGGGAGTTGGGAGAAACAACCTCCCTGGAAATAAAAGCGGCATTAGAGAATTAGTCCCGCAATGCGGAGAGAGTGAAAGTGACATCCAATGGATTTATTGAAAAAGGAAGTGTATTGCCAAATAAGGAATTGCTGTTAAACAATGTATTCTGAGCCTTGCTACATTTAAAATAGACTGTTTCCAAACTTTTACTTTCTTCATCGCTGCCAGCAAGGCGGAAAGATGGCGTTTCTTTGTTCCCAGAATGGAATTTTACCTTTTGAAAATAAGCATTCCTCCATTTTAACAAACTAAATGAGACTAAATTTAAAATATATATAAAAAGGCTAGCTTTAGTGACTTTCAGTGTTCTCTTCCTTTGTGAAGCCTTCTGCTTTTGTTTGGAAAATCATATCTTACTTTTCTCTCTGGAAGTTGTGAATTTAATTTGAACTACTACAGCTCTTGTCTTGGACTTCACGGACTGCCCGCCCAACAGTGCCATTTCCTTTCTTCTTTTTTTATACCAACATCTAAAACTTTAATTATGGCAACGAGAAAGCCTCCATCTGGGAAATCAATCTCTGCCCCAGCATCTACAAAGCCCAGTCCAACCTCACAACCAAAGATCACAGCTTTACTACAGAGGGAAACAGAAGCAGAGGATCCCAAGCCAACAACTACAGAGGAGATGTTTCAAAAAATAATGAATGAAATACAACAAATCCGGAAAGACAATTTAAGTACAAGACTGGAACTATTGGAGGTGCAAAGAGAAATAACAAATAACAAGCAAAAAATTGAGGGGCTGGAAGGGGGGCAGTTGGGATGAAGGAAGAGATAAAAGATTTTAAGAAGGAAATTACAGATATTGCTGGTCAGATGTCTAGAATTGATTTTGAACGTATGTCTTTTTTTTTAAGATTTCAGAATGTCACAGAATCGGATAATGAGAATTTAAAAGAGTTAATGGCTACAATGTTAGCGGATTATACTAAGAAAAATAAGGAACTTATTTGGGGGGACATTGATTTGATTTATAGAATTAATTCAGCATATGCCAGAATAAATGATATACCCAGAGAGATACATATTAAATTCATAAGAAGGTCAACAAGGGATGAGATACTGAGAGTGCAAAGAGGAGGACCTTTGATATATCAGCAAAACGAGGTGGCCATATTGAAGCAGATCCCTAAAAAAATACGAGATATAAGAAGGAAATATTCCTTCTTATCAAAAAAATTACATAAACAGGGGGTGTGGTTCAAGTGGTTGATGCCCGAAGGGATGCTGGTATTCTGGGAGGGAGGAAGAGTTAGAATGAAAACAGTAGAAGAGGTGGAGAATTTTCTTAAAAAAACATTCCTCCATCCTGGATGATGACGATATGGGAACGGGAGGGGCCACGGCTCCGCCTACTGGTGGGGTGGAGGAGAAAGAAACAATAGCAAAGAGGCTCAGATCACAAAAATAACTTTTTTTTCTTTTTTTTATGTATGGTAATTCCTGTATGGATGTTAATAGAAACAAAGTAATTGAATATATGAAATTTTACTCCTGATTATGAAATCTATGATCTAAAATGTATGTACCCCTTCTTATTATTATTATTATTTCCTAATGGAACTTATTTAAGAAGACTTGGAGGCGGTCACCAACTCCGATGTGGAAGCTCTAAAATATTGTTAAAATACCTTACCTACCCTTTCCTTTTTTTAAATGTTAAAACTAATAAAAATTATTAAAAAAAAAAAAAGAATGTGTAAATCTGAATCTAACCCCAGATGAATGAGGTGTTCTGTTTCCTTTTCAGAATGAATTTAGAACAGTAAATAAACTATCCAAATATCCAGGTGTGATTTTTAGATCTCTGCCTCTGTATTTGTTTATATATACATTATTGTACACATAATGCTTATTTGCAAAATTGGATATGTAACTCCTCTAGAAATACTGGCATTCTCCAGATGAATCATTTTGAGTTATGTCTGCAAACTAAACAGAAAAAGAAGTTTTTGTAATTTTCCAGTGCGAATCTTCATTACACAGAATTTTCCTTTATTATCTGCCATTTTCAAATGACCAAGAAAATTATAATAACAGTTTTAAAAAAATATGATCAATAAATCTGATCGATTAGGCTGAAGAACAGAATCTTGGTCATTTGGTGTTTTTTAAAGCACATTCTTTTATATTAGGTACATTTTTAGAAGAAAAGTTGAGAGATTACCTTATTGCAGTTGGGAACAATTTCTAACATCAAAAATGTAGAACTAATTGATGGTTAGAAACAGGAAGCTACCTTAATACAAAAACAGACTATTAGTTTGGTTTACCCTTTGTCTGTATAGTCAAATAGCAATTCTTCCCAGATTGGACAAAAATATTTTCCCTCGCTACCTGTTTAGGATTGAGTTGCATCTTTTGCATATACTGTAATTCACATGGTCTATCACTGCTGTTGTCCTTTCTTAAAATTATACAAACAAATTATCATATACATAATACATCCCAATTTTCTTGCCATCAAGTCATCTTATAGAGCTTCTTTTGCTCTATGTGTGTTTTGGGATACTTCATGGATTTTTCATTCTACTGTATAATCTAGTGTTCTGATTTTGGAAATGGCTTGGAATCAAGCTATTAACCCACTTTTTCTCAGAATTTTAGGAAAGCAAGCAATGATTGTTTTAAACCATTTACCGTATTTTTCGAAGTATAAGACATACCTTTTTTCCCTCTAAAAAGAGTCTGAAAATCTGGGTGTGTCTTATACATTGAATACAGCATTTTTTGCCTCCAGAAACCCCACCCCCTTCATCAAAATGGCTGTGCATAGCCTTATAGAGGCTTCCACAGAGCTCCTGGGGGCTGGGGAGCGCAGAAATGAGCCTAAAATGGGCCGTTTTTTGCCCCCGCCCCCAACAGCACTCTATAAGCCTCCATAAGGCTATGCATGCAATTTTTTTGACATAAAAATGGCCCGTTTTTGTGGAAAACAGGCTGTTTCTTTTGCTAATTTTTGCCCCCCCCCCCGAGCACTCTGCAAGCCCCCTCAAGGCTATTCATGCCTTTTATTTGGAAAAAAACAGGCCCATTTTCGCAAAAAACGGGCCATTTTGGGGAGGTTTGCAGAGTGCAAAAAACTTTCCCCCCCCTTTCGTAAGGCTGTTTAGTTACTTGGCAACTTTAAGACTTGTGGACTTCAACTCCCAGAATTCTACAGCCAGCATAGCTTGTGGACATAGCTGACTGGAGAATTCTGGGAATTGAAGTCTACAAGTTTTAAAGTTGCCAAGTTTGGGAACCCCTGAGTTAAAGGGATTTTTTTTTTTAATTGCAAAAGTTTTATTGATTTTTACAAATTTTTTCAGGTAGGGTAGGGTAAGGTGGAGTACAAAGATATTTTAAGAACTTTCACGTCGAGATCGTTGGCCCCTCCAGGGCTTCTTAATAAAACATTGGTGATACATTTTGCAATAATACTACAAATAAATGCATACATCATAAATTCTAAATTCCATGCTGGCAGTCGTGTACAAACATCCAGATAAAAATTATACTATGTTAATAAAGATAATAAAGGTAAAAGTCATTTTTTTGATCTAAGTCTCTTAGCAATTGTGTCTTCTTGTTCTCCTTCCTGGCCCCCAGTGGGCGGGGCCGTGGCCCCCTCTGCCCCTCCTGGATCTTTCCCCAGGATAGAGGAATGTTTTTTAAGAAAGACTTCCGCCTCAGCCACTGTTTTAATCCTTACTCTTCCTCCTTCCCAGAACACCAACATCCCTTCTGGCATCGCCCACTTAAACCAAATCCCGTGTTCAAACATTTTTTTAGATAAGAAGGAGTACTTCCTCCTCACCTCTCTAATCTTTTTTGGGATCTGTTTCAAGATAGCGATTTCCTTTTGTAGATGAATTAACGGACCCTCTCTCTGCACCTTCAAGATTCCCTCCCTAGTCGACCTTCTAACAAATTTAATATGTATCTCTCTGGGTACTTCATTTATCCTGGCATATGCTGAATTTATTCTGTAGACTAGGTCAATGTCCCCCCTGATCTCATCTTTAGGTTTGTGTAAATAGTCTGCTAAAATTGTACTCATGAGATCAGGAAGGCATTCACCAGGTTCCTCAGAGATATTCTGAAATCTTAAAAAATATGACATCCTCTCAAAATCCATCCTAGACATATGACCAGACAAATCTCCAATTTCAGTATTAATATTTTTAAGTTCCCCCTTTGCCCCAGCCAGCCCCACTTCCAACTCCTCGGTCTTCTGTGTATTCTGCATCAATTTTCTCTGTGTTTCCAAACGTTCAAGTTTAGAGCTGCAATGATCTTTTCTCAATTCTTTAATTTCCAACACCAAGGAGTGTAACACTGCTTCCATAGCTGTCATTCTTTCTTCCAATCCTGGATTTCCTGGTTGTTTTTTTGAAGCCATGGTGAGCTGTTAAAGTCAGTGCCACTAAGATGGCGTTTTTTGGGTGCGGCCGCTGTAGCAAGTCCAGGGAAAAAAGTTCAGGAAAGTTGTAGAAAGTTATAATATCCAGAGAGAAAAACACTTTCCACTATCAATTATTAAGACAAAGAAGGCACTCCAGGGAAGGAATCAATTAATCCAGAAAATCCTCCTTTAGTAGAGAGAGGCAGTCCAGGTCACAAAGAGATGTTGGTAATTTTTCCATAAAGAATAGTCGTTTAGGAACAAAGGGCAGCCATCTTCCACTGTCCAGTCTGGCAGCCAGCCGGAGAAAGTAGCAAAAGAAATTGTTTCAATAAAGCCGGACTTAGATACATTGTATAGAAACAAGCCGCAAAAGACTTTCACTTGTTCCGCAAAAGTCCAGATGCGAAATATCCGCTCCCTCGCGTTCGAGGAGCCATTTCTGTGCGCCGCTGTTATAAATCCGAGGGGGGGTTTAACAAACACCCCCCTCCACGTTTCTCTCGTTCAAAGCCGCCAGCAAAAAAGTTAAAGTCACTTACTCTCCACCTCGCCGTCAAGCCCCGGCACAGCCATCCGGCCCGAACGCTCCCGTTCTTCTCCAAATCGGTTATTTGTTGCCGCCCTCCGTTGGCGAAGGGAACCAAGCCCCCCGCAGCATGTCTTCTTCCACCTAGACCGAAGACAAGGACCTTTTCCCGGCCGCCACCAGGCTGAACAGGTCCAGGCAAGCCAGTCCTACGGAGGGTCCCCCAAAAAAAGGGGCACCCCGCCCCGTTAGGGGCAGAAAAAAGAACAAAATGCCTCTTCAAAACCTGGGTGCGTCTTATACTCCAAAAATATGGTAGTTTTCTTAATAATACAGTATGCTTTTTTCTCCCAATTAGAGTATCAACAGAGATGACAATGACACAGATTCTGAACCTCAAGTTAATTTAAGCAGTGACTTCTTAAGAACTTCCTAGTTTTGTCATTAAACGTTTTACTGTTTTCTCTGATCACCTTCTTTCACAAGCTATTATACATTAAGGTCCTATTAAGTATTTAGGCACTAATACTGATGTCTGCATAATTATGCAATCAGATATTTAATAAACTACAAAGACCTCATTTTCAAAAGAACCAAAGCACAAATTGCAAATGATATTTGCTGTCCTCTGTGCCGCATTTTTGAAAACAAGGTCTTAATTTTTATCTCTTTTGAAAAAAAGAAAGAACATTTGATTCACAGTTATATTATAATTTGACTGAAGTTGGAGAGGTTTAATTTTTGGGGATACACAGTATTTTTGTAATACATATGTTCTAGCTTTTGTGCTTGCTTGCCTTAACACAAATAATTAAAAGATAGTTTAAGAACATAACCATCTAATGCTAACATTGTAGTTAAGGTGAACATTAAAAGACAAGGAATCTGGGCAAAGAGCGCTACATAGAAGAGGGAGAATTACTGACAATTATTTCCCAGGAAAAGATTGAATTTTACAGAAATATTACAATAGTTTATTTATTTATTAATTAAATTTTTATACCACCCTTCTCCCTTCCGGGACTCAGTAGTGTTGTAGAAGGGGATGACAGAGAATGAAGTGGCTGGATGGAGTCACCGAAGCAGTAGGCGTAAGCTTAAATGGACCCTAGGGGATGGTAGAGGACAGGAAGGCCTGAAGAAATGTTGTCAATGGGGTTGCGATGGGTCGGACATGACTTCGCAACTAACAACAACAATGGATTTGTCACCTTCATTATATATGAGTAATAAGTCAATCAATAAATTCAAGTAGACACTTGTTGGTAAGCGACTCTAAAGTGAGATTTTTATTTATTTTAATAATTACACTTTTTTGTAGTTTCTACTTCAAAATATATAGACTCTGGCCAGCATACAAGAAAGTAAACATAATACTAGTAATGAAAAGGGAAAGGAAAAGCAACAAAGTAAAATCATAATAGGAAAAAAAACTTCTCCCCAACATGGATATCATAAAATACTATCTTTGACTGATAGCATGGTAGAAGAAGCTATGGATTGATACCCAAAAACTTAGTGTCTTGTCATATTCCATGATGCTCTTGGAAACTTGGAAAAAACTCTTTTGGGATGTTTTTACCAGATAGATTCAATTTTATCAAGGGATTGCTACACCATAAAAAAAAAAACTTTGTACGGAACTTGTTGGTAATCAGTGTAGTGTTTTCAATAATGGTCTTCATGATTGTTAAGATCTCTTCCTAGTTTTTTTAACTTTTGGGTACTCGAGGCATCTAGTTAGGATAAAGAGAGAAAACAAAAATTTTTGGACAAAGGTAGTGTATCCAAATTTTGGACAGGAATTGGGGCAGGAATTTCCATCGTTAAATGAGGTGGTTCTAAAGCACAATGTTATGTGCCCATGTTGCTTAGCAACAACAACAACAACCACACTTCTGCTTGCTATTGTTTAAGTGAATTCCAACCTTCATTAAATTCAATTTTATGGACACCTTTGTGGCCTCCTGTTGTTTACCCAATTGATAGATAGATTCCCTATTGCAATCTATACTGGCGGCTTGCTGGAAACCAGCAGTATAGACTGCAGATGGCAACCACATGACTGAAAGCTGGCCACCAAGTTCCCAAATCATGATCACATGACCATGGGCACTATAATAGCCATGCAGGACCAGTTGTATGGACCACTCATTACAGTCATAACTTTAAGTGGTCACTAAATGAGGATAATCTACATTTGATCATACAACTCTGTTATTGTGGAAAATGTTGAAATTTCAAAAACAAAAAGGTAGCATTATTTCTGTAAACCGAATTCAGCTATTTCAGCTTGAGTTGAATAATTTAACTTTGGGATCAATATGTTCATATTACTTCTCCAGATGTTTCAGATGGAAACTAGAGTTTTATTACTGAAACTAACCAGCACAAGTGAAGTCAGTGTGTTGTTAATTGCATGTCCATGGGGCCGCGATTAACAATGTGTTGTTAATCGCGGCCCCATGGACAAAGTTCCTCCAGGCCTTCCTGTTTTCCAGACCCATCCTCTGGAGTCCATTTAAGTTCACACAAACTGCTTCGGTGATTCCATCCAGCCACCTTATTCTCTGTCGTCCCATTCTTTTTTTGCCCTCAATCTATCCCAGCATTAGGATCTTCTCCAGTGAGTCCTTCCTTCTCATTAGGTGGCCAAAGTCTTTGAGTTTCATCTTCAGGATCTGGCCTTCTAAAGGGTAGTCAGAGTTGATCTCCTCTAGGACTGATCGGTTTGATCACCTTGCAGTCCAAGGGACTCTTCTCCAGCACCATAGTTTAAAGACCTCAATTCTTTGGCACTCAGTCTTTCTTATGGTTCAACTTTCACAGCCATATATTGTAACTGGGAAAACCATAGCCTTGACTATACAAACTTATGCTATCTAGATTTGCCATAGCTTTCCCCCCAGGAGCAAGCATCTTTTAATTTCTTGTCTGCAGTCCCCATCTTGGAGCCCGGGAAAATCAAATCTGTCACTACCTCCATTTCTTCCCCATCTATTTGCCAGGAGTTGAGAGGGCCAGATGCCATGATCTTAGTTTTCCTAATGTTGAGTTTCAAGCCAACTTTTTCACTCTCCTTCTTCACCCGCATCAAGAGACTCTTTAGTTCCTCGTCACTTTCTGCCATCTAATGGCAGAAGTCAATGTACAAATATCCAAAGCTGAATTTGCAATACCAGAATAATTAGAAGAAGAAAGAATTATGACTAAAAAGTGTATTAAAAACAGGGAAGACAATGTGTTATTGCTCAGTCAATATACATGCAACAAAAGAGAAAATAGATTAAAATTACCACTCAGGGTAGTATAAACTTTAAAATAGTAGCTTAAAATTCAAGTAAATATCAATAAATAAAGCCATAATGTTATCCAGAAGGAATTTTAAGATTATAAATTTATAGTCACCTGTCAAACATAAGAAGAATGTTGTCTAATAACTGACATTATCTCTACAGTTTTATTACTGGATGTGAATTTCAAAGCAATTCATGTGAGTCATGCCAAAAGCGTTTATATAGTTTCTTTATTTTCACTTAGTCTAAACTCTGCAGATTATTAATTAGCGTTCCATTTGGACTTCACAATTGCTTAGATTTCAGACTGCAAATATTTTATTTACAACGAATGATCTGATTTTTTAATCGTATTAATGTGTAATGTACTTATATGTTTTCTCATTTGGTTTATTTGTGTTCTTATAACTACAAATAATGCTTTGTCTTATTGTTCTGCTGACTTAATATTCGAGTAGAAGAAAACATGAAGCAGAATGACAAAATTACATTCAATTAATTTTTTGGCATGTCTCCAATGACTGGGTTGTCAAAGACAGCCATTGCAAATAAAATTATGAAGAACTCTAATCAAACCATTTTAGTGTGTTTTGTTTTAACACTAAAAATCAGGAATGCTGCTTTACTAATATAAAGAGTGTAAATTGGAAAAGACACCAAAATATAATGGTAGAAGTTGGTTTATCATTGTATTTCTTTTAATTTGTAGTTCTGCTGTACTACAAATGTAATGAACATCAAAATGAAAAATGCAACAGATTGATAATACCATTGAGTTTTAATTAAACTGCTGAATTGAAAAAGGTCCAGATGGATAACAGGATAATATAGTTATAACCCTGTTATGAGAAATGCTGGGCTGCCAGTTATAGCATCTTATAAATAAATGTTATGCCAAAATAACATGAATTTTGGAAGATCATCCAGAAAACTAATCATTTATGTCTGTAAAACAGATGGTTTCTTATTTTATTTCATTTGGTTGCACAGCAGTGGTCTCCTTAAATCAGTAAGCGTTCCTTTCCTATCTACTGTCCAATACCCTACTTATATATAGTCTATTTTTCTATTCCGTAGAGTGGGAAAATCTTTGGGATTTATATTCTAAAATATTGGTGGAATAGGGGGACTTAAATAAAATCAAGCTTCAGCACAATAGGAATTTTTTTCTGTACCCCCCTAACCACATGCAAAATTATTTTTGGAGTTTACTACTGAAGACAAATTGTGCAAATTAAACACAATGAAATCTTTAGAAGTAAGCCCAGTCATGCGAACATAACTGATTGGTTGATTGATTATGTGCCATCAAGTTGGTGTTGACTGATAGTGAGGACTCAGATCCATTACATTTCCTCATTATTATCAAGTTGGGCATTATTATCAAGTTGGGCTCTTTGTAAAAGCCTCCTAGTTTGCTTGCATACTGACCAATTTCAGTTTGAATTTCTCTATGAGCCTATTTTTCTACATCATAAACCAGAACAATTGTTACATCAAAGTCTAACTGATATTATTCAACCATTGATTGTATTACGACATATACAAGTGATGGCGAACCTTTTTAGGCTTGCGTGCCATAAGGGGAGTGGGGAGCGCAGGGGCTTGTGCGCGGGTGTGCCACACCCATAATGCAATGTGCACCCCCCAGTGTGCATGCGCGCATGACAGGTGCTCCTTCCATTTTTTTTGCATGCTTTTTTTTGCCCTTCCCAGGCTTTATAGGAGCCTGGGGAGGGTGAAAACAGCACCCCCCCCCGGAGGCCCTCTGGAGTCTTCAGGAGCTTCCCAGTTTGCTCATAGGGCCGTTTTTAGTCCTCCAGAGTCTTCAGATCCCTGAAGCCTCCGGAGGACTAAAAATGGCCCTGGGCAGCTTTCAAAGTGATAAAAAAAATAATATAGAATGATTATTATCTATTATTTATTAACTTTGTTTGCCAACCATCTACTTGTAAATCCTTAATCTCTCTTAATTTTAATCTAATATTAAAAATCAGATTAAAATTAAAAGATATTAAATAAGGATTAAAAACCATATAAATTAGCAGACATTAAATAAATTTATAGTTGATTTGTTTAATCTTTCAGTGTTTTGAGTTTCCATATTGAGGCTTCTTACAGTCAATGCTCCTACTGAAATTATATCTGTAGTTCTTGATTTTCTTTTCTCACATGGAAATAACAGTAGCTAAATGTCCCAAAGGTTTTAATTTAGCCATATAATAAACACAATTAGTATTCTGAAAAATCCTTAGCTCTTTCCAATGCTGTGTTGAGTACCATCAGACCTGAGAGGCCCATCATCCAGCACAATTACGCTATATTTGTCTGTCTGTTTAGGGTGGGTGGGTTTGGTGGGGGGGGGGGGCGGAAATACATAAGTGGTTGACTTTTGCTTTTTCCAGTGCAAAATGTATTGATTTCTTTGTGGTTGTCACTAAAATTATCTTGCCGCTCTAGCATCTTCTATATTGCTCCTGTCAAATATGCCATATATATATATATATATATATATATTCGTACACATAGAAGCAGTCAAATTTTTAACCAAAAAAATTAGTTAAAAGTGTGGCATGAAAAATGTGCCAGATCTAGATTAGCTGCCCCTCAAAATTTTTGTCTTTTGATTTTCACAGTTGACTTATCAGTTGAAGGCACATTTCTTTCATGGTGTTTCGGTTAAAATTTGATGGCCGGTTTATCCATATGTAGCAGTATATTAACAATGTATTACCATATATATATATATTTGTGGATAAGCCCATACATAGCTAAGCTATTATTTGGAGGGTGTGTGTGTCTTTGTTAACACCTACAATTGTCAGCTTATCTGCAAGTATATGTACACGTGCCTTCCTACTTTAGTTATGCTACTGGGATAACATATTCTTGGCTTAGACTCCTGGTGTTTTTCACATATCCTTCTCAGCAACAACCATTGCCACGTTGAGGAAACATAGCCACCATAGTCAACCGGACTTACGAGGGCATATTATACCTATTAACATTTGTGTCCATTGCTTTATACAAAATTCAGCAATGGAATAAAAAATAGTAAGAAGTTAAAGTTATGCAAAAATATTTATTTTTGCTATACCTAGGTTCAGTCTCAAAGAATTGGGACTATCTGTTAGTTTGCAGCATACAAGATATATTTGTGCCTACACAGGTAGTCTGTGACTTACAATCATCCCTTTAGCTACTATTCAAAGCTACAACAGCAATGAAAAAGTGACTTATGTCTGTTTTTCACACTTATGATTGTTGCATCATCCCTATAGTGATATGATCAAAATGCATAGTTCATATTTAATGATGGTTGCAATGTCCTGGGGTCATCTGATCCAACCTTTGTGACCAAAAGCAAAATCAATAGGGAAGCCAGATTTACTTACTACCCATATTACTAATTTAACAACTGCAGTTATTCACTTAACAACTGTGGGAAGAAAGGGCCTAAAATGGGGCAAAACTCACTTAACAACTGTCTTGCTTAGCAACAAAAAGTTTGAGCTCAGTTGTGGGTCTAAGTCAAGGACTACCTGTACACAAGGATCTAATCAATTCCCATTCAAGACTAAATTGGTGCCAGATAAGGATCAGCCGGATTCATGAGGGGTCGAACTTGGATTATTTGTGGCAACATAAGGACTCTAAGATCATGATATATCTAACTTCACCTCCCCAGCTCTGTCTGCTTTTCTCCTCCAGTTATGCCAGCATCATTTACTATACTTCATATCTTTCTATCCCTGCAAGACATCTTTGCCTTCAGCACTAGATAACATTTTATACTTTTTTTCCGTTCTGTAAAGTTGCCATTTATCTCTTTTCCTGGATCCCATCAACTCCATCCAACCCTAACTTTCTAATCTTTTCCTTCCTCTTGGCTCATTCACTCTTCCTTTCTGTACCTGGGAATTTAATCCCCATTCATTCAATAAACAACTTCAACACATTTCTTTTATTTGCTCCCTTCTTTTTGCACTTAATCCACATTCATTAATCACTTATTGATTCTTTGCCCTAACTGTCTTGTCTTATTACACACAGTGCTTATGTAATCTCTTTCACTGCAGTCAAATTTTATATGATTGTTTTATGTGATTGGAAATATATCATGTTGCATACTGAGTTATAATGCTGTGTAATTTTCACTTTCACAAGTTTATTTGTAGTTGGACATAATCTGATGGAGGGCACTTTAAAAATATTTGTTTTTCTGAGTGTAAGACAGGCACATTCTTATACAGAGTATTTTTACTTAAAAAAAACAAACAAACATTAATTTCTTACAGTAGACCACATGCCATCCCTATCATTCTACCAATATTTGCATGTCTTTCCATCCATTTTTCAATCTTCAGTAAACTTTCTAATCAGCCCTACAAATTAATGTATTGTTATTAAATATTATGGATGACTTACCTTAGATCATTCTATTTCCTCTAAAATACAACTTCCTTGATCATTGATACATTTGTTTTCAAAGATCATTCAATTTATTTTTCACTACAAATTATTTGTTCTCAGAAACAATACAACATTGTTTGTGTACAAAAGTGCGTACATTATATATGTACAACCTCAACCTACTTAGCTATAATACTGAATTTCTTATATATTTATCTATAAATACAGTCAAAGCTAAAGAGGTAAGATGAGCGTCAATAGAATCTTGGCTAGAGAAGAGTTTTACATCAACATATCTGAGCTATCTGAATGCTTCAAAGCAATCAAGTATCCTTTAAATTAGAAATGTGTGAGAAAAAGGTTGAGATTTAAATCCTGATATATACACATACTAGTGGTCTGTGATATCATGATAGCCACATGATTATGTAAATGGCTTTGGACATTAGCAATAGCACTTAGACTTATATACCACTTTATAGTGCTTTACAACCGTCTCTAAGCGGTTTACCGAGTCAACATTGTTAAGGATATCTCTGTTAGGAGACCGAAAATGTGCAACGAAATGTAGCAAGAGATATGTTGCTAGGTATCCACACTATCAGTCACAGACACTGAAGGTAAAACAAGTAGACTTTTACTTGTGGTGGAAAAATAAAGTAAGAGACACTTCTTCACAAACAAGTGATAAGTAGTCTTGAATCATATACACAGTCTATTATTCAAACAGTAGCTTATAGTTGCTCAACTCGCGATTCACCTCGCTGATCAATAACAGATATACAGAGCAGCCATCATTCAAGGGATCAACATCTAACAGTGATTCTGGCTTCCTCTTATGGCTGATTGAGGAAACAGCAGCCAATCGCATCTCACTGTAGCAGTTAAAGTTACAGATACAATATTCCAATCATGACTTATATATATTGCCAACCCAACACTAGGATTACATTCCTAACAAACATATTGACCCCCACAAGCTGGGTCCTCATTTTACCCACCTCAGAAGGATGGAAGGCTGAATCTGTCTCAATGGCCTTGAAATGGCAATTGCCTGCTATAGTCGGCAATAAACTAGTGGAGTAATGTACACAGAGTCTCTTTTACCTTTACCTTTATATACAAATAAACCTTGGAATCCTCTGATAAGCAGAGAATAGTCATTTATGTTTCAGTTAAAAAAACCAATTAAATCAATTTGTGTCTGAGAAACATCAGTCTAGTCAAGCCAAATGCCCGGATAAAAGGATTAAGAGCATGAGTGCTCAACCTTTTAGCTTGCCTAGGCCTTATTAAATGAAAATGAATTGTCTTGGGCAGCATTTAAAATATATAATGTATGTATATAAATAACAAACATCCTTAATTTTTTTTTAAAACTTTTTATACAATCTTGGGCCACATGCGGGCTGTAGCCTGTACACTGCCTGGCCTAGTGTGTTGCGATTTATTGCTAAACCTAAGATAAATCTCACAAATACATTAAACAACTAAAGGGACATCAAACTTCCTTCATTTCTTCCTTGCTTAATATTTATTTGCTAAATATTTTGTTTTCACCCCTTCTCTACTTTTGCCTTAAGCCATGCCACAGTACAACCATTGTTTTAGCCTAGACCAGGGTTGACTAACCTTTTCCAAAGCGAGTGCCCAAAGCGTGCACAGGTGAGAATGTGTGCTCTTATGTGCCCGAACACCCAAAATGCAATGCACACACAGCCCTCATACCTGTTCCCTGCCACTACACATGCATGCGCACCCCCACGTGCTTCCCTCTTCACACATGTATATGCACCCCCCACATGCCCCCGCCCCCAAGCATGCGCTACAGAGACCCGACAACCAACTGGCAGCCAGGAGGTGCACGCGCATGCATGGTGGAGCTGAACTAGGGCGATGGCTCACGTGCCCACAGAGAGGGTCCTGCGTGCGCCACAGGTTCGCCATTACAAGCTTAGACTTTCTCGAAATCAGAAACATGCAAAAAAAAGTAATATTCATATTTCTGAATGTCATGCTGAAGGTCAAAAATCTAGTCTGCATATTCGTGGTCCTGCATAAAACCATGTTCACAACTTTGTTGATTGTTAGTTCTTGTAGCCTTTTAATCAAAATTCTATTCAATACCTTCCCAGGCATATTTAAATTAATTTGAATGTAATGTCTTTTTCTTTATATGGAAAATGACCAAAATATGTTTTCAATTGTCCAACGCAGATATGGTCTTCATACCAAGCACAGCCACTCCATAAGCAAACTGAACCCACTTTTGAATATTTCCCCGAGAACACAATCTACACCTGATGTCTTTTAGTTTTTCAAAGCTCTTGAACCATGTATGACGTGCTTTTTTGTCCATTTATTTTTCTTGGACACTAACGTCTGTAGCATTCATGCCAGTTATACTCTCGGACATTCCTCTATAACTTCCCATACACATCTCTAAAACATGCCTTCCCGTAGTCTCTCACTTCAGTTTCATCCCAAATCACATCAGCACTTTTATTTATAATTTCATTCACTTGGCTGAAGGTCTTTGTTAACCTTCTTCATTTCTAAAACAATTTTGTATTTCCATCAAAATCACTTTGCATTTTCTCTGCCTTTGCAATCTTAACTGTTCCTTGCTCTCTTTGACTACATTCTTTGCAACTTATCTTTTTCTCTCAGTGCACATTACAGAATATATTTCTTTAATCCTCGGGGCTTTTTTGTAGCAATCATTCTCTTATATACATTTCCCCCCCTCATCCACAGGCTCTTTAATTTTATCATTCCACCAAGCTTCCTTTTTCATATTTCCCATTAGAATAACTGCTTGCAGTTCTGTGGCTCTCTGTAATATATTTTTATTCTATTCCAAGCAGCTTCCACTTCCTCCTTTCTCAAGGTCCACCGTCCATCCTATCTATTTGGAGATTAAACTATTTTCTAATAATTTCCCTTAGAAGACGGATACTTTTTCTTCCTGCAGTTCTCTAATTTCACTTTAATTTATTTCACGATGTTGATATTTTCCCCCAAGGCTTACCCTTGACGCTAGCAAATAACACTCTGTTCAACATTCAGAACTTTCATCAGATTTGTAGCCTTCACTAATTCAATTTTTCATCACAAACAATCAAATCTGTAATGCTTTTAGATTCACCCTGGGTACGCAGTAGGTACACACACAAAGACTTATGCTGAAACTACATATTCAAAACAGAAATGTGCCTTTTTCTAAGTAATTGCTCACAAACATTTACCATTTACCAACTAGGAACCACAGAACATAAATGGCTGGTTGCATTGTCTTCTATTAATTTAATTTGCCCTAGCTGGGAAATGAACCCAAAGGCCCATGCATTCTATTTGAAGACCACAAAAAAGTGATCCGTAGTCAGAATGAATGGTGAGATGTTTCCACTGGATGTAGCTGTTTTTGTAAGGTTTTCTAAGATGAGGTTCTAACCAGCCTTGTATGACAATAGGTGTATTGCAGATAAATTAGAAATTCCATCTGAAAATGATCCTTGTGGAATATTTTCTCATAGGATCCGTCCAGCATGGCAATTTTGTCTCCTTAGAGCTCAGTGGATAGACTTGCCTGATCTTCTATATTGAGAAACATAAAGACAGGAGGGGAAAAAACCTGGGATATGATATTCTTTATCAGAATCATCCTGTGATCAAATTGTTATCAAGAGAGATTGAGAAATGTATTATTAAACAGGGGGAAATAATTTTATGATATTGCACCATGAAAATGTTTTGTTTGTGTCAACACTTGAACAGATGTACGTATATTACATGTCCTGTATGTTAATATGGGCAATGACGTACAAGTCAGGAACAAGTTAAATTGGCCCATGCAAGCCATGGGCACTGTGAACTACTACAAAACTACTACTCAGCTGCATAAAAAACAGAATAAACAGAGTTTATGGAAGGTACCTTAGATGTCTTCTAGTCCAATACCTTGGTCAAGTAGTTGACCCTATAACATTACAGACAAATGGTTGTCCAACCTCTCCCCACAAACAAACAAACAAACAAACCAAACCAAGATTAGTTCAGCATGGACTTTCTTATTTTGGAAATAGATAACCAAAGGAAAGAGATCTGCCTTATTGTTATAGAAAGTTTTAAACGCTGCAGAAATGTCATGGGAAATCCCCCTCCCTTCTGTGGTACACTCTTAGTTCGATATTGTTAAGGGGATTTACTTCCATAGGTTTAACATTTTCTGTCAGTAACAGGAGCTGCACTTAGTGCATAAAGTATATCATACCTGTTTACAACTGTACGTATTATGATGCTACCAGGCAGAGCTCAGGGAGGGAAGGTAAAAGGCTATTGATTTGTATTTCTACACATTTTCACTACATATCAGGAGAACATGAAAGAAAAATTGGGAGAAGCCAATAGGTTAGCCATTGCACTCAATAAGAAACAAAGAACTAAGAAGGGGACACAGTTCTGTTGCGAAACTAGAGATTTTAAGCAGACATAAAATCATTCACATCAAAAAAATAAAAGAATAGCCTGAGATGATAAGATAGATCTACTAAAATTGTAGAAAGAAACCTTTTGCTGTTCATATTTTTTCTCCCATAGCTCACTTGTAGATAGATATAGGAAGTTGGACAGCAGCTCATTCATGAGAGATGTCAACCATGTAGGCTTATCACTCATATCGAGCTAAATGGACGTTCATCTACCCGGTGACTAGAAGGAATGGTAACATATGCAACAAGAGAGCTAGAAACAGAACTTAATAGTGAGGACTCGGGAAACAAACATGGAGGAAGAAAACTAATATTTGACACAAGACCAGATGGGAAGGAGGGTATTTCAGTCACACCCACTTATGTAGCAAAAAGTGATCAAACCAATCCAGTGGTGGGATTCAAATAATTTAACAACTGATTCTTCCAACAACCAGTTCACCAAACTGCTCAGAAAGTTAACAACCGGTTCTCCCAAAGTGGTGCGAACTGGCTGAATCCCACCACTGAACCAATCCTAGAAATAAAGATGTTCAGACTGCCTCCCACTCTCGGAGAACACAAAGTGTAGACTTAGGGGCAGATATAGCACTTAGCAATAGCACTTAGACTTGTATACCATTTTACAGTGCTTTATAGCTGTCTCAAAGTGGTTTATAGCATATTGCCGCCAACAATTTGGGTCCTCATTTTACCCACCTTGGAAGAATGGGAAGGCTGAGTCAAGCTTGCCTCCAGAAGTTGTGAATGCCCCAACCCTGGAAGTCTTTAAAAAGATGTTAGATAGCCAATTGTCTGAAATGGTATAAGGTTCCTGCCCATGCAGGGCGTTGGACTAGAAGACCTACAAGGTCCCTTCCAACTCTGCTATTGTATTATTGTACGCCTGATGAGATTTGAACTACCAAATTGCTCTCAGCTGGCAGTCAGCAGAAATAGCCTGAAGTACTGCACTCTAACCACTGCACCGCCGTGGCTCTTATGGGAAGAGAGTTGAATATAGAAAAAGAGTTGGATCAATAAGGTACTGTTTGCTTTAGATGGCTTAGATCTCTGAAGCGTTGTCTTGCCTTTTTGCATCCTAATTACAGATTTGTGTCTTGTGTTTGTGCACCTTAAGGTGGAAAAAATCCTACATTAATTCATGCCACACTGCAGGGGTGTCAAACCTGATTTCATTGAAGGCCGCATCAGGATTGTGTTTGACCTTGGGTCTCTCTGGTGTGTGTGGCCAGGTTGGGTATGCCAGGGTGGGCATGGGCAGCTTGACATTACTCTTGTTAGGGGCACCTGTGATGGCTCGAGAGCTCTGTCAGCAAAAACAGGCCCCCAAGCTCCACTTTGGGCTGCAACAGCCTCCTACAATCCTCTGCCAGCGAAAACGAGCTCCATTTTCACTGGCAGAGGCACCATGGGCCAGTCTTTCGCTATTTCCAGGGTATCCCGCGGGCCAGATCTAAGCACCCCACAGGCTGGATCTGGCCCCCAGGCCTTGAGTTTGATACTGCATCCTGATCCACAAAACTAATCTTAGCCCATGTCATGTACTAATTCTTATATTGCTGTATTTAATATGACTAGAAAGTAAAAATGAACCCAGTGCAGAGTTATATAAATTGCAATACACAGGTACAAAACACTTGGAAAAATGTGATCAGGAATTGCTACTTTACTGCTCATAAATTCATTAACTTGTATTCTTGCATCATTAGCACATATTCTTATCGAAAGCTATTTTACCCCATGTTATTCTTGGCTCAAAGATGCAATAGCTATAAAAATTCATAGAATGAGACTCAAGACATTATCAAGGCTTTATTTTGGTGTACCATTTAATGGATTGTGCAGTGAAATGGGCCAAATTCTCAGTGTTGGTAGGAATCCAATTCTTGGTTCACAATGTTTCATATTTAAACATGTATACGTTTACATGTTTGTCACTGCACAACCAAATCATTTCAATTATGGCTGGATATGTATAAATATCTGTTTCTATGGCAAGGCTTAAGTAAAAAGATTTTATTAGCTTATTCAGAAGTCGGATGACTCAGTGCAACTCACAAAGCTGCTAAAGAACCAACAGACACATATACACACTGTAGCTCAGCAGTTGGTTATTTAATAGAACCCAGAGCAAAAATCTCAACAGGATTCCTGTTTAGATAACAATACGGTGAAAATCTGGCAAGCAGCTTGCACTTCAGATGCTGCTGGGACCTCCAGCGACACCCCGTGATTTCCATGCATTTGGTTCAACCCGAAGGAAGCTTTATGTATATTTATATGAATGCTCTGCTTTTGTGTTTCTGTTCACCCATTCTAGCAACAGATATTTTAAGGGATACTCAACGCCTGACTAAAAGTAGATAGTACAGGTAATCCTTGACTTACGACCACAATTGAGCCCCAAATTTCCATTGCTAAGCAAGACAGTTGTTAAGTGAGTTTTGCCCCATTTTACGACCTGTCTTGCCACAGCTGCTAAGTGAATCACTGCAAATGTTAAGTGAATCTGGTTTCCCCATTGACTTCGCTTGTTGCAAAAGGTGATCAAATGTCCCCGAGACACTGCAAGCATCATAAATAGTTGTCAAGCATCTGAATTTTGATCTCATGACCATGGGGATGCTGCAAGTTGTAAGTGTGAAAAACAGTCATAAGTCACATTGTACGTTTGAATAGTCATTAAACAAATCATTGTAAGTTGAGGATTGTCTGTATAGGTTGATGCAGTCCTCTAAAAATATACTATTTCGGAAGAAATGATACCATATTTGGATGTTATGTTGTCAGATGAAATATAGATATAAAAATAACAAATTGGAGAATTTTAGTCCAAACTAAGCTTCCCAATCACCTTTCATGAAGATATTAAATGATTTGGGCATATGCTTTATCATTATGAAAAAAATAGCACTAATGCATCTGCAGCATTTATGCCTACATGCAAATTTCAGAGCTGATGTTACGTTCTCATTTTATGGATCTGTACTGTGCATATAGGGTAAAACATTTAAATTTAGTTTTATTATTTATAATTGTTATATATGTATATGCTCTTAAATTCTTGTACACCGCTCCGAGTCTCTTCGGAGAGAGGGGGCGGTCAATAAATCCAAATAAATGACTTCCTGTTCCTGTTCCCGACGGCGACGGACGAACCTTGGGGTTCGTCCGCCATTTTGTTCTTTTTTCTGCCCCTAACGGGGCGGGGCACCCCCTTTTTTGGGGGGTCCCTCCGTAAAACTGGCTTGCCTGGGCTGGTTTATCCTGGCAGCGGCTGGGAAACGGCCCTTGTCTTCGGTTTAGGCGAAGGAAGACATGCTGCGGGGGGAGTTTCCCTTCGCCAATGGAGGACAGTTACGATCAGCAAAAATTTAAAAAGAACTGAGCGTCGGGTCGGAAGGCTCCCTGGGGCTTTGGCAGCGAGGTGAAGAGTGAGTGATTTACAACATTATTTATGCTGGCAGCCTGGAGTGAAAGAACGTAGAGGGGGGTGTTTGTTGGTTAAACCTCCCCTCGGATTTAAAGCGGCGTTCTGAAATGGCTTCTTGTTGCAAGGAAGCGGATACTTTGTTTCCGGACTGCATTGAAAGAAGCAAAAGTGATCTGCGGCTGACTTTCTTATAATGTATCTAAGTCTGGTTGGCTAGATACAATTTTTCTCGGGTTATTTTCTCCTCCTGGCTCTCAGATGGGGCGGTGGAGGAAGGTTCCCTTTGTTCCTGAATGACTATTTTTACCTTTGGAAAATTACCAACATCTTTTCGTGAAATGGACTCTCTCTCTCTACTAATGAAGAAATTTCTGGACTAATTGATTCCTTCCCTGAGTGCCTTCTCTGTTAAAGTTTTTGATTGTGAAAAGTGTTTCTCTGCTGGGTCTTGAATTCTTTTACAACTTTCACCTGAACTGTTTTGCTCCTGATTTGCCTCAATGGCCCCACCCCAAAAACGCCATCTTAGTGATACTGACTTTAACAGCTTACCATGGCATCAAAATCAGAATTGGCAGGATTGGAACAAAGAATGTCATCTTTGGAATCGGTGTTACAAGTTTTGGTGCAGGAAATTAAAGCTTTGAGAGCTGATAATAAAAGTTTTAAGGAGGACCTTCTGGAAACACGGAAACAAGTGTTGGAGAATTCACAGAAGACTGAGGAGCTGGAAGGGGGGCTGGCTGGGGCAAAGGGAGAACTTAAAAATGTCAACATTGAAATTGCAGATTTGTCTGGTCATATGTCTAGGATGGATTTTGAAAGGATGTCATATTTTTTAAGATTTCAGAATGTTTCTGAAGAATCTGGTGAATACCTTCCTGATCTCATGAGCACAATTTTAGCAGAATATTTACAGAAACCTAAAGATGAGATCAGGGGGGATATTGACCTAGTCTACAGAATAAATTCAGCATATGCCAGGATAAATGAAGTACCCAGAGAGATACATATTAAATTTGTTAGAAGGTCAACTAGAGAGGGAATTTTGAAGGCGCAGAGAGGGGGGGCGTTGATTTACCAACAAAAGGAAGTCACCATCTTGAGGCAGATCCCAAAAAAGATTAGGGAGGTGAGAAGGAAATTTTCCTTCTTATCCAAAAAATTGTATGACCCCGGGATTTGGTTCAAGTGGGTGATGCCGGAAGGGATGTTGGTCTTCTGGGATGAAGGAAGAGTGAGGATTAAAACAGTTGCTGAGGCGGAAGCCTTTCTTAAAAAACATTCCGCTATCCTGGGGGAAGATCCAGGGGGGACGGAGGGGGCCACGGCCCCGCCCGCTGGGGGCCAGGGAGGAGAAAAAGAAGATACAATTGCCAAGAGACTTAGATCGAAAAAATGACTTTGCTTTTTTTTTAAATTATTATTAATATTGCTTAACCTTATGTCTGGATGTTTGTACGTGACTGCTAGCATAGAATGGAGAATTTAGGAATTTTGTACTTATTTTCACCTTGTAGTACTTTTGGAAAAATGTTTTTTTTTAATGTTTTATTATGAAGCCCTAGAAGGGCCAATGATCCCGACGCGAAAGTTCTTAATATGTTTCTATATCCCCTACCCTACCCTTTTCGAAAATTGTAAAAACCAATAAAACTTTTTCAATATAAAAATAAATCCAAATAAATAAATAAATAAATAAATAAATAAATAAATAAATAAATCATGTGTGTGTGTGTGTGTAGAGAGTGGGGGGAGGTGCTATATTTTTAAAAGTACAAACTTTTCTTTTGTGTTCCAACATTGTGTGCAAATCTGAAAAGGTCTTATATCATGATGCACATTTTATCACTTTGACAAAACCTCATTCTGCTACATGAAACTTCTTATGTGATTATCATATGTACGTATACATCTGTGATTATGTGCTATGCATATATTCCTACAAACCCACATTACAATTTAAGGTATGTAATTCTACAAATATAATGTTCAAATATTAGTTTAATGCTAGTTCTTTGGATTCAAACTCGGAGACTACTTTTGAGGCAACTTTTAGAATGATTTCACGATATTATTCTGCTTGTATATAAATATAGGAGTTGAAAGAGAAGATACATTTATAGATGATAACTGTAATCCACCAGCAGAGAAAGATGTAATTTAGCTTGTATGGTTTATTTTATTCCAATTATTATAATTGGTGTGTCATTTTTTTTCTAAGTTTGATCTCTACATTTGTTCAATATTTGGAATAATCTTTTATTTTTCCCTTTAAAAAAAAAAATCTTCAGTTTAATATCACTTCAGTATTGTCCCACATGATTGCTGGGTGAAATATTTTCTGCGGCGACAGATCAAAATTTCAGCAGTTGTTTGGCTTGTAGAAAAATGAAAAATAATACGCATCACAGTAAACTACACTTTGGCTTAAATGCAGAAGAGTCAGATAACAAATAGGAGATTTTGCAGTGACTTCTGAAAGCAGCCCATGGTTAAGCTTTGCTTTTTAACTTTATTTGCACATCATTATTATCTAAAGTATCTTAGCAGCAATACACTATTCAGTGGGTTTGAGTATTTTCATCATCCAGTTGCTTGTTCAGTACCAGCTCACAATTTCATTGCAGGGTTACAAGCAGGATGAATTTTACCTTGTAAAGAAAATGTTGCATATCAGTTCTTTTTACTAGTATTATATTCTGCCAGGTGCTTGGTTTCCCCAGGGGAGAAAAAACAGCTGTCCGAAAAAAAAGTTGATTTAAATTCTGATTCACCCATTTTCACCAACATTCGGCCTTGAGACAATATTTTCCTTCCACTGAATCATATTGCCCATATCAAGCTATTTTTTCCAAGAGTATTGCTTGTTTGTTTGGTTGCAATGTAATTAGGAGACATTGCAGAAACAAATGGAAATCCTCATTGTTTTGCTAGTGAGCATGTCTGCAAAGTGTGTCTTAAGTATGTCTTAATGTACTGCTTCTCTTTCCCATCTGTTCATTCTCTTGAGTCATCCAAGAACTACTTTTGAAGCTTTCTAGCTTTGTTGTTGTTATTTTTTTTAAGGTAACCTGATTAGGATGTAGAAATAGGGTAGAAAATGTGGATCTGTATGGGTGCAGAAGGCAAAGATGCATCATAGTATTTAACACCAAGAATTATAATTTCATATTTTAGCTTAGGTATGAACTCAGGGTGCTTAGGCAAATCAATATGACTGGATATACACTTTGTCCTGACCTGGAGTTTATTTTAATAGTGATTTGTTGAATAAATCAGAATGGCCAGGTTCACATATAATGTCTGTTGGGGATATCTCCTTTAGGAGACAGAGAGTTGTGCAACGGAATTGCAGCTAGAGAAACGTTGCTAGAAGACACACTAATAGAGTCTCAGACACTGATAGTAAAAAATAAGTAGCTTTACTTGTGATGGAAAAATAAACTTCTTCTTCACAAGCAGTGATAGTAATTCCTGAAACAAATACAGTCTTTAACTCAAAAACAGTTTGCTTACAGTTGCAATCCACGATTCTTCCTTATTCTGTTGACCTAATCCGACACCACAGTATCTCCAGTTCAAAGGCAGCAAGCCAACAGTGCTCCTGGCTTCCTCTTATTGCTGAGTTAATTACAGCAGTCAGTTACATTCCACTGTAGCACTTAAAGTAACAGAGACCATTTGTAATCATGGCTTATATATATATATATATTGCCAACCCAACACTAGGATTACAGTCCTAACAATGTCTGTCTGATGTTGGATTGGGTGAGCTTGCTTTTATATTACAATAATACTACCAGCCCCATTCCTCCATTTTTATTCCATCCTTTTATGGGGATATTTCTTATTTCCAATCTTTTGAAAGCATGTTTCACAGAAGAAAAATTACCATTCCCCTACTTAAATGCCATAGGGTAATTTGAACCACCTTTGTTGTTTACTTCCTCTATTTTTGGAAAGGTGGCCGCTAGACTGGAAGGAGGGGTCAACCTAGCTTGAGTCATTGCATAGCTACAAGCACTATAAATTGGATCTCCCCCAAGATCCATGAAGTTGATTGTTCCCAGGAGAAGGTGAATGATTGGGTGAGATTCTTGTAACATAGGTGGTAGATAATAAAGTATACGAGTGACTCTGGTTGCTTATGCCTGACATCTATTTAGGCTTCCTGGTATTCTATCTCTGGTTGTAGCATTGCTGCTGCCAAGCCACATGTGGAGAAATAAAAGAGAAGTGATTTTCCCACTTTAAGAAGCCTAGCTTTTATATGGATTTATAGCTGGTCAGGTCACTAAGAACAATGTTAGTACCCCTTGGGAAAAACCACATTTCCCAGCATGCACTTATGGCATGCATAGCTTCTAAGTTGCTAAAGATAGGAGGGAGCTCTCTGTTCCTTTTCATGGTTGTTTTCTCCAAAACCAGAGCAGGCATTAGGAGGAGGATTGAATGCAAGAAGATAGGTGAACAATGAAAGACGCACGGAGGAGGGAGGAAGAAAACAAAATAAAATTTATCTTATCTAGCTTGTTTTTATCACTACCTAATTGGCAAATACTTCGAGCTAGCATCCCATCTGTGTCAAACAGTTGTAAATATTGATCCATCTGCTCAAAACTTGTAGTTTTGTTAGCAAATTCATGAATTAACTTATTTGTATAATTGTGTTTATAAGACAAAAGCATCCAAGTTACCAAATTTAAACTCTTTTTTTCTGAACTACAACATTTTAGTGAACCTCCCTTAGTTTGTACTGCTGAGAAGAGGATGGGGTTTTTTGTGTCATTTGTTAACAGATTAACAGAGTTGGAAGGGACCTTTTAGGTCATCTAGTCCAACTCCCCACCCAAGTAGGAGACCCTATACCATTTATTAACAGATTAACAGAGTTGGAAAAGAACTTGTAGGTCATCGAGTCCAACCCCCTGCCCAAGCAGGAGACCCTATGCCAGGGGTCAGCAACCTTAAACAATCTAAGAGCCACAAAAGTCCTAATCAAAAGCCCCCCGTTCAATTCTGGAGCTGACTGGAAGTCTGGTTCCCCCACCATAGATCTCCTTCTACCATGGCATCCTTTTTCCTCTACCTATCCTAACTGAAAGTCCTATCAATTGTGGTGCCAACCAACGACAGGGAGCCACCGCAGAGGGATGAAGAAGCCACATGTGGCTCCAGAGTGTGGGTTGCTGACCCCTGCCCTACACCATTTCAGACAGATGGAAGTCCAGTCTTTTCTTCAAAGCTTCCAGTGATGAAGCTCCCACAACTTTGTGCATCTCAGATAAATAAAGGGGTGGGGGGAGAGAGAGGCTGGCCCATGACAGAGAACCGGGACCCAAGGTGAAGCCCTAGAGTTGGCATCTTCGCTAGGCCCCTTTCTTCCACCCTATAATCCCCCTCTAAGATTCCGCAGCCCCCATGGAAGGGAAGGCAGGCAGCCCTTCCTCAGGGCTGAGGATGGCATCAGAGCAGAATGGATTGAAAGAACCTTTCAGTCCCACACCAGCAATCACCGTGTTGGTGGCCTCCCTCTCAGCCCCAGAGAGAGAGAGAGAGATAAAAGCTAAGCATGATCCATTTTTCAGGCTAAAGTTTGGAATTCGCAGTCACTTCATAAAATAACAATCTGATAGCATTTCCATTTGCTATTGATGGTTTCAAACTATTTATTGCAAATGCCACTGTGCAAGATTGAAGTCGAAGGGAGAAGAGTGCCCACCATTTGGGAATACTAGATTGTAAGAATTGGGCAAAACTGACTATTAGGGACGAGTAATTTGAAATGACCCTTCATTTGCTGTTTATTTTATCTGTTGTTCACAAACCTCAATTAAATATGACTGAGCAATCAGATATTTGGAGGTGGGGAACACTAGTCAGATTTCAGGGCAGAGAAGCAATCTATACAACTGAATAGTTTTACTGCAAGCTATAAATCATTACTCAGATCTTTTCTCCAGGAGGATGTGTGTATCTTTTGCTGTCTTACATTTCTTCATTTTTTCCTAGTTTATCTTATCCGGTGCTGTCTTTTTTCCTTCCCTTAAACAAATTGTGGCTTGAGAATATTGCCTTGCTTCGCTTTCCCCATCTTTTCCCCTAATGCTTATAAAGAGTGTAGGTTGCAGCCCTTTTATATTCATCTAGGATTAGCTGCCATTAAATTCAGTTTGGATTTACTTCTGAAAGGACACAAATAGGTTTTCTTTTTCCTGAGGCTAACATATTTGTTTCTTTGTAGCTTGCTTTTATTATTTTTATTTTATTTTTATAGGGGCCAAGGTTTCTCATGTGATAAGTTGTTGGGTCTGTGCATCGCTAAGGTCAACAGCTCAGTGGCTCAATTCCCATGAGTGAATAAAACGTGGAAGGGACCAGAAAGGAGCCTTCCTGATTGTCTACTGGCATTAAGGCGTCCCATGGGTAAAAATAACACCTCCAGCAAAAATTCCTTTCACAGAGGCAGCCAGCCACCCCAGTGATCCCTGTGTTCTGGCCTAGGCTTCCCCAAAAAGTATGAAGCAGATTCCTGGTCCCGACAAAACCCCTTTTATTAAACGAATGCAAATTCCTCTCATTCACATTCAGCCAAAGCCTGGTAAACAATCTTTCAAAGGTGAAGTTGTGACCACAGATCTTATCTCGCTTGGAAATCTGCCATGTAAATATTTTCCAAATGAATGCTGTGCAAGGAAAGACTTGGCATAGAGTCTCTGAGATTCACAGGCAGATCTTCACACTCCTGAAACGACCGACCGACCGACTGACCAAACGAACGAATTGTTTCCTGCAAAAGCCCACTCTCCTTTTCCTCCTCTTTTATTTCCTATGGAAGGGGCCAATCACCCCTTCGTCCACCTATGGCTTTATTCCCAAGTTGACTTAGATTTCTTAGGTGTTCTTTTCTTCTGGCAGCTCTGCGCATGCGCACACTGGGAACAGGTTCCAGCTGTTGCTCTGCCTCTGTTAAACTCCGAAGGCAGCTGAGAATTGCCAGACAGCCTTGGCCCCCACCTCTGCCTCCACCACAGAGCCCTCATCCAAGCCTTCCCCAGCCTCCAGGACTGGCCCATGGTCCTCCCCAACCTCCTCTGTCCGACCCTACTGCCAGCTCTGCTGGTTGCTGGCAGGCCACAACACTCCAGCTAACATGTGCGATACACTAATTCAATAAATTATTTTTATAAATAACTCAGGGCAGTGAATATATGCAACATACCTTGTTCCTCCTCTTTTCCCCAAACAACTAGATAAGTTGGCTGAGAGAGAATGACTGGCACAAGGTCATCCATCAGGCTTTCATGGTTAAGGTGGGATTAGAACTCATGTTCTTCTGCTTTCTACCATGGCTGACTTAACCGCTAGTTCTCTATGCATACAGTGGAATATATTCGGTGTTTAATTCATTTTGCTGTATGTAGTGAAATATTTTAAATATACTTTTTCATTTATTGAGACAACCTTCAATCTTCAATGTGTATTGTAGCATAAATAGAGTATGAGAAGGATTTAAAATTTGATATTTTCTTCTTAGAGAGGTCAATTTTTGAAAAAAGAAAATATTATGTAACATGCAAGTCTATCAAAATAAAACCAGTCCATCGAAAGACATATATTATATCAAATGAAAATTCTTTAAGCAATTAATTGTCCTAATTTTCAGCCATATATTTTAATGCAGATGGAACAAACTCATCTCTTTAAAATCTTAATTACCATAAAATGGATTGCCATTGGCCTAAAAGTTTGTAATCTAAATCTGAAATGTTTTCAGTGTTGTTAATCCATGTTTCATTCTGCCTTGTGGTAGGAAATTAAAACATTTTCCTCAATGCAATCCTTCTATGGTCAAGAATTTAACATGTTACCTATTATCTCTTTTATTTGCATGCCAGTGAGCGGTTGTGACATCATCTAACACTTATTTAGCTGATTGATATATCAGTAAAAAGACATTTACAAACAAACCAGAAAGAAACAAAAGCTCTACTTTAATCTTTATCAAAGCAGAGTATTTTTCACACCATTTCCCTTACAAGTTCACATACAAGGAGTGATTGTTTTCAGCACAAGGATATCAATTCATGGAATGCCATGTTGTGGGAGAAGCAGAAAGAAGTTGACATGTGTAGACAAGGTATGGTTCAGGGAGAGGGGGGGAAGGGAGGGAGGGGGAGAGGGAGAGGAGAATGTGAGTCTTTGTGTGTTTGGCTAGAAATTATACCTATAGTTCATCTGAACAATGCATTAATACTTCGTGAAATAGTAATATCTATATCTTTGTTAAGGGAGCCTTTTGATGTAGTGGTTAAGGTATCAGACTAGAACCTGGGAGACCATGAGTTACACGAGGGATGCCAAACTCAATTTAACTGAGGGCCGCATCAGGTTTGTGTCTGACCTTGGAAGGCCAGGGTGGGCGTGGCCAGCTTGACATTACTCATGTTGGGGCACCTGTGGTGGCCGGAGCGCTCTGCCAGTCAGAACAAGCTCCTGAGCTTCGTTTTTGGCTACAATGGCCTCTTGCAAACCTCCGCCAGTGAAAATGGAGCTTCCGAGCTCCATTTTCGCTTGGAGAGACACCGTGGGCCAGTCCTCTGCTATTTCCAGGGCAGCCCTGCGGGGCAGATCTAAGCACCCTATGGGCCAGATCCAACTTCCAGGCCTTGAGCTTTGCACCCCTGAGTTACATTAAACTCATGGTCTCCCAGGTTCTAGTCCTGCTTTAGACACAAATTCACTTGTAATATAATCAGAACAGAATAAAACAAAAACGAAAGCCCAGTCTAGTTAAAACATTCTTTGGAATTGTTCTATTTTCAGTATCCTTTTGAGAACCATTATAAGGGGAGCAGGTCTGTTCTCTACAGAGATATTGTTCCAGTGGGGCTCCCAAGAAGTAGCTTCAGTTTCCTTTACCTCCAAAAAGTCAAGAACTAGGAACAGTTTTTCTCTAAATAACCAATACAGTACATTGGGCCATTTCTGGAGTAAGGGATAACAGTGATCCTTCCTTCCTTCCTTCCTTCCTTCCTTCCTTCCTTCCTTCCTTCCTTCCTTCCTTCCTTCCTTCCTTCCTTCCTTCCTTCCTAAGAAATAAGGTAAAGAAAGCTGTAGTAAGTGGGAGGATTTAGCTACACTGTTCCAAGCTGCTCAAGTGGATAAATATATTTCTTTTCGAAGAGCCAAAGAGATTGCCTATGGGCTGTACAGTACTTTTGAACACGGGTTGTTAGACTGCATATGTTCCACTGAATGTTTGATTTCTTTTCCAGACTTTCTACTGTCAAAGAAATGTGGCCAGTTTAACCTACTTACCAGGCTGGTGCTTTAGATTTCATGACTACAGTTTGGGCAATTGTGTCCTTGCTGTGGGTGTATCTAAATTCACTTTAAGAGTAGACAGTTACACTGATTCTTAAGGTCTTTTTCTGCTCCTATTTATATTTCTGGGTGGAGAGATTGTGTGTATAGTGCAAAAAGCAGTATACTGGTTATGAGTGCTATAGATTTGGTCTGTAGATTATGAGATTTGGAGCCATGGCAACCTGTTTGGGCCATGTTTATATTGCCATCGCTCATATTTGGGCAAAGTCTTTGGAGCGGTAAAATGAGTTAATTACAGCGAAGATGGTGTTGCACTGCGGTTGAGACAGATTTAAACGTAACACATTTGAGGTATCCATATGCATATATGTATCTATAAACATACAACAGTGACCTATGCAGAAGGGCACATATCCTATCCCCTTGATGGTGAACCTATGGCATGTGTGCGTGAGGCGGCATGTAGAGCCATGTCGCCTGGCACGTGCGGTGTTGCCCATTCCTCTTCTAGGTTTCTGGTGTGCATGCACACGCGACCATCAGCTGGCCATTGTGTGTGCAGCAGTGCTGGAAACTGGAAGAACTGGTCTTCTGTTTTCCAGCATTAGCATGTGCGCCGGCCAGCAGGTTGACACCTGCACATGTGCAGCAGTAACTGGAAGACTTGCTGGCCGGTGCTTGCGTGTGCCAGAAACTGCAAGTTCTTTTTCTGGCATGCACATGCCCCTTGGGCAGCTGAGCAGCTCCTCTTCCTGGTCGCGGCTCAGAAGTGCTCCCTTTTTGGCACTCAGTGCCGAAAAGGTTCGCCATCACTGTCCTATCCATATAACTGAGTGTCTTTCAGAAAGATAACGCTAAGTTTCCTCTGTTAAACATTCAGAGAACTGAGAAGACAGTTGTGGAATTTCCCTTTTTCCTTGAAAAGAAAATAGTATGGTTGAAGCCAACTCAACTTCGATGATACCATGCTGTCTATGAGACATAGTTGGAGCCTAGCAATTTGAAGGAGGAAGATGTTACGGAAGACCAATCTTTCCGCCCACCATGAATCACCCGTGATTCATTCATTTCCACTATATCTTCAGTGTCGCGGATGAGTCTTGTGACTCCCTTGGGTTGATGCCTCTGAAGAGGTGTAGTTTTACTGCTTTTTATAAGAATCTGAATCACTTTGCTCATTTTTTGCTGTATTCAAGTGTGAATGACTTTCCCCTGTTTATCGATACATTTTTACCACATTTAAAAGCCACCCACAATCTGACTGATTCAGTGTGGTGGGAGCAATTTTTTTTAAAAAAAATACTTAATTATAATCAAATCAAACTGATAGTAAAATGGATTAATAAATAATGGATGTGGAGATAGGGTGAGAAAAAATTCAATGGACAAACTATCCTTCCCAAACCATGGGGGAAAAAATAGGTTCCAGCTATTATAAATTCTAGTTGTAGCCTCCTACGGCATCATTGGCAAATTAAAAACAAAACAAAACCCAGTCATCACAGGGTTTGGTAATGTAAGATTGAGGTGTGATTAATCAGACCATTCATTGTTTTTAAAATAGAATCCAATAATTTCAGATTTTAAGCATTATGGAAAATGCTTTAGTTTGTCCATTCCCAATTCTGACAGGCATTCTTCATTCCAAATCTAAATATCCATTAATGCATTTGGGTTCACAAGTATCACATAGAATGAGCCCTGCTTAGCTTGTAGGATTATCTTGTTCTTTGTCTTGCACAGTTCTTGTTATAGCACCAGATTCTAATCTAATAAAGTCTGCCCAATTCCTTTTGCACTTCACCTTAAGCCTGTGATGGCTACATACGATGTAATAGCTTTATCATCTTTATCTTTCTTTGCTAATGTCTTTTGCTTAATATCTACTCTAATCAAAAGGTCTGAAGAATCTCAATGCTTGTGCAGTATTACTCTTGGATTTTTTAATGTATTGGTTCATCCTGATAAAGTGATGTCTGCCAAGAGGGTAATTTTGATAGATTTAATCCATCATTGGTTAACACTCGCCTGTATAATGCGATTTTCAAGCAGAAATTCAGTACAGGGTAATCCTTGATTTACAAACATTCTTTTAGTGGCCACTCAATTACAAGGACACAGGAAAAGTGACTTAAGACCAGTCCTCACATGACCAATGCAGCATCCCCCCCTAGTCATGTGATCAAAACTCCGTCACTTGGCAACTGGCATGTATTGATGATAGTTGCAGTATCCTGGGATCATCTCATTACCATTTGTGACTTTCCCAGCTGACTCCTGACAAGCAAAGTTAATGGGAGGAGTTGTATCGGCTTAATGACTGGGATTCACTTTACAACCATAGCAAAAAAAATCATAAAATCAGGCACAATTCATTTAACAACTGCCTTGCTTAGTAGTGTTGTCTAATGGTTAAGGCATCGGGCTAGAAAACAGGAGACTGTGAATTCAAGTCTTGTCTTAGCATGAAAGCCATCTGGGTGACTCTCAGCCCAACGCATCTCATAGGGTTATTGTTTGTAGGGAAAATAGGAAGAGGAAGGTATGGTGGATATGTTTGCCGCTTGAATTATTTGTAAAAATAATAAATGGAGGATACAAATCAATATAATAATAATAATGAAACATCAGACGAGGAATCTTCCGAGGACACTCACTTTCGCCACTACTGTTCAACATCATATTAATTCCACTGACAATAATCCTACGAAACACAAAACTGAGCTATCAAATCTCAAGCCAACATGGCAAGATAAACCATCATACATGGATGAATTAAAACTATGCGAGAAGCTCCACTGAAGTTGAATCAATACTCAACACAGTTCAACTGTTCAGCAGCACCATCAGAATGAACTTGGATTTGAAAAATGTGCTATACCCATGATGGTGAACCTATGACACACGTGCCAGAGGTGGCACCCACAGCCCTCTCTTTGGTCATGCTCACTGTCAACAGCTGTTCCTCTGGTTTCCATGCTGGCCAGCTGTTTTTCACGGGTGCCGGAGTGCCAGAAAATGGTCTGAAAATGGCCAACTTCCAGAGTGTGTTACAGGCCATTTTCCAAGCTTTTTCCAGGCCGTTTCCCATGCTGTTTTTCAGGCCAAAACCAGCCGGAAAAAAACAGCCCCCCAAATGGTCGAAAAACTGGCATGCAAAGGTCGGCCAGCTGATCTTCAAGTTTCCGGTGCTGGTGTGCATGCACGTGCTGGAAGACTAGCTAGCTGCTGCACGCATGCTCACCGGTTAGCTGGCCTTTGATGCTCCGACATACGCACATGCAAGCACATGCATGGGCATTCTGGTTTGGGCACTTGGTGTAGAAAAGGTTCGCTGTCACTGTGCTATACTATCCATTCAGTGAGGAAAAATGGAAAAAAATAGAAGGAATAGAACTGGGAAATGGAAGCATCGTGAAAGCATTAGCAAAGGACGATGGAATTACCTTTAATGAGTACATTTCTAAAAAAAAAATAAACATGTTGGATTTCTTTAGTGAATAACAAATAAGTGCCTAGCTCACCTGAAGTACGAAGCAACTCTTTTTAATCATTTTCAAAGAAGTAGAGTCCTCATATAAATCCAATAAATAAATAAACCAAGAAGACATAGAAAAATGTACCCAGAGACCTTGAAAACAGATGAGTGGCATCTCTCTGTCTTTCTCTGAAACTGAAAGGGAAGATTTCATCCCCTTGAAGTCATGACACAATATTGGTATTTTAGAGCAGCGTTTTTCAACCACTGTGCCATGGCACACTAGTGTGCTGTGAGATATTGTCTGGTGTGCCGTGGGAAAAAAGCTATTTTGACATTGCTCCCATTTTCCACTACATATCTGTGTGAGATGAGCTTTTCAAGCCTGATTGCTATAAAAACTAAAGACAGAGAGAGACTGAGAGCTGTTGACGAAGGGCTACGTGTGTGTCTTTCTTCGATTCCTGCCAGAATATCAGCTTTGTGTTCAGCCAAACAGGCCCAGGTTTCGCACTGAGTAAGTAAACAGAAATATGAACAATTATAAAATACTTTCTAACATTTTCTAATGGTGGTGGTGTGCCTCGTGATTTTTTTCATGAAAAAAGTGTGCCTTTGCACAAAAAAGGTTGAAAAACACTGTTTTAGAGTTTCTGAAGATTGTGACAAAATTTCAAGTATAAAAAAGATTATTTGTTCACAAAATTCTCCCCCCCCCCCCTTTTACTGCTTTGCCGGAATCTACTTTACTCTAATCTTCTCCAGGTGTGATAGATGCAATTGCCACCATTCTCAGCCAGCAGCTATAATGTTTAGGGTTTCTGAACAAGATGAAACCAATATATTAACTCCCTATAAGATAATTTTTATAGTTGTAGCACTTACCCTCGTCTGGGTTCTTCTGGCCCCCCCTTTTTTTGTGTGTGGCTGCCAGTCCCACCTGGTCCTTCTCTGATGCACCTCTACTTGCCAGGGTCACCTGATGGGGTGGTGGTCAGCCTCCTCTCCGCAGGCAAGTCACAGATGGGATGGTATTCAGGTGACTAGTTGGAGCGTCTTCTTCTTTCTCTATCATCACTCTCTCTATTGGACTGTCTGCTGGGCTCTTCTTCCACCGCCTCTGCTTCCTCATTGTTTCCTCTGCTTTCCTTCAGGTTTGCCTCACAGAAGTCTCTGCTATAATATTCCATCTTTCCCTTCAGGCTTGGCCTACGGAAGCCTCTTGTATACTATTCCCTTCCCCCATCCCACTCACCATTTATTCCCTCCCCCCTGCTACATAGTTTTATGCTTACTCACGGAAGATGGCCAGGCTCATGTGGTACCAATTATTTGATCTCAGGCTTGTTCACAAAACAGTTCCTAGGTAACAAGGATTAGTAAAACATGTTATCAGAAGGACTTCTTCAGCAGATGCACACACAGGCTTTCTTGTCATCTTTGCCGAAGAATGATTTTTATCAATATAGCACAGTGGTAGTCAACCTGATCCCTACTAGTGGGCGTTCCAGCTTTCATGGTGGGAGGTAGGGGTTTTGTCTGATACTGAAGCACTTTCCTTTTTTAAATTTAATTGACTTCCCTACTTTATAAATCACCATTACTTTGGAACCGGTGGGCAGTTAGAAAATTTTACTACTGACAGAGATACAAAAGTAGGCGGTAGGTGTAAAAATGTTGACTACCCCTGATAATATAGCTTATTGTTATCATTCAAGTAGGATGCGGCTAAGACCCTGATCTTGTTGATCAGAAAGGTTGGCAGTTCAGTGGTTCGAATCCCTAATGTCACATAACAGAGTGAGCTCCCATTACTTCTCCTAGCTTCTGCCAACCTAGCAGTTCGAAAGCATGTAAAAATACAAGTAGAAAAATACCATCTTTGGTGGGAAAGGTAACAGCATTCTGTGCACCTTTGGCGTTTAGTCATGCTGGCCACATGACCATGGAGACATCTTTGGACAGCGCTGGCTCTTCAGCTTAGAAACAGAGATGAGCACCGTCCCCTAGAGCCGGAAACCACTAGCACTTATGTACGAAGGGAACCTTTACTGTTACCTTATTGTCCAAGTGAAAAGCAAACATTTACATGTTACCTTTACCTCTGCACCTGTCTGACTGCTGAAGTTTTAACCTGCCAAAAGGTATAGAGAGACATGTCAGCTTCATAAACCAACAAGGGCCAGCAAAGCTCAGAAAGTTTCCCCATCTTTCTTTTTGCTGGATAGTTAAAGTTTTAAACCTGTCAGGGGCAGACAACTTTCTGGAATGGGGAATGTATGTCCCACTCTTTAGTTCATCTTGATCAGTTGAACACATTGAGCAAATTTGCTATTTAGCTTAAAGTAAAATTCTACGTATATTTCTAGGTAACATACTTAGGTGTTAAGTAGATATATCTATTTCAAATTAGCATTCCTTTGCTTATTTTGAAGAAGGATATTTTCTATTACATTTTTTGGGGGACAGGCAAGATAACATTATTCCTCAGGGATTTAAAACGCATTAATTAAATACCGGCTTTAATTCATTTTGCAGCCTATGAAAATTCTCAAAGAAGAATTACATAGAAACGAACAAATGTTTCATTATTAATTAGTAAGTCATCAAAAGCAATCCTACATATATTAGTGATTTTATATAATAGGAATAACTATGGCCACAGTAGAGTCATATATTTAAATAGCTACCCTGATAGTAATAATGATTTTGAAATACATTATGTAGAATTTTTGGTTGCTATCTATGTTTTCACTATATGTATATGTATACATATACATATATATATCTGCATATGTGCATGTATCTGGATGAATTCTAAAGACACATGTATTAGGCGAAGAGTAGGATCATCCAGGATACATGTAAAGAGCTGTCTCCTATGAGTTGAGCTTTGATCTGGTTGATTTCATGGAAACATCTATATAACTTTCTTGGCAACCTTAAGGAAGTAGTTTGCAACTGGCTTCTGACATATACAGCATAAATATTGCCCTAAGAAAATGAAACATCACCTATGTATACCTAGGTATGCTTATAATTTTCTTTATATTGGCGTTCAGAGATCCATGCCACTCTCTCTTTGACATCATCTCTACAGAAGAGATCAATATGTTTGGGATAAACTCGAAACATTTCACTGGGGATAGAACATGTTAATTAAGGTAAAATTTATTATCAGCCTGAATCAGTCCACCGAAGCCTTCTTCATTGAAGGTTATAGATTGTAATCTATCATGCTGGTGAAGTATTTTCCAACTTTCCAGCCTAGGGCTGAGAGACATTGACCAGCTCAAAGTCATTTTACTGGCTTGTGTGTCCAAGGGAGATCTTGAACTTGAGTCTGTCCTCTCGTAGTCCAGCTCCTTAACCATAAACTGCATACGCAAGTAGCCCAGGTTCAAATCCCAGAAAGGTTGTGACTAAGGGATGAGAACTAAATAGCTTGAAATAGATCTACACTAGTCTCCCTCGGTGGGTAAGACGCTGAGCTTGTCGATCAGAAAGGTTGGCAGTTCAGCGGTTGAAATCCCTAGTGCTGCGTAACAGAGTGAGCTTCAGTTATTTGTCCCAGCTTCTGCCAACCTGTCCCAGTTTGAAAGCATGCAAAAATGAAAGTAGAAAAATAGGCACCACTTTGGTTGGAAGGTAACAGCTTTCCGTGCACCTTTGGCCACCAGAGTAAATTAGATCCAATCAGGGGTGAAATTCAGCAGGTTCTGACAGATTCTGGAGAGCCGGTAGCAGAAATTTTGAGGAGTTCGGAGAACCAGAAAATATCACCTCTGGCTGGCCCCAGAGTGTGGTGGGAATGGAGATTTTGTAATATTCTTTCCCCAGGAGTGGGGAGAGAGTGGGGATTTTGCAGTATCCTTCCCCTGCCATGCCCACCAAACCACACCCAGCAAGCCACACTCACAGACCTGATAGTAAAAAATTTGAATTTCACCACGGGTTCTAGTTTTATACTTAGGGGAAGTAAAGATTATCTAGTCAATATTTATTGCTCAAGCAATAATAACTGGAGATGTTTGAAATGTGCATCTGCTACATTATGGAAAAATTGCAATTGTATAGGGAAAGTAAGATTTACTCCTGCCTTTTTTTGTTGAAGTCATAGAAAGCCTACGAAGATATGTAGTGTTTGAAAAGTTTCCGGTCAAATTCTTGTCTAAGCCAGTAGGACTAAAATATTGTTTTACTCAGTGAAGCCATTTGTGCTGTTATGAGCACTTTATGAATCTATATAAGGGCTTTTGTTTTTTTAATTAAACCGAACCCTCATTTTTCCTATGTTTTCAGTTCATCTGCAGTGATGCCCTTGCAGTTATTACTTAGATTTCTATTCTGACCTTTTATACTTATCCTCCTAATTGCTTTTTTTCTGTTCTCTCTCTCTCTCTCTCTCTCTCTCTCTCTCTCTCTCTCTCTCTCTCTCTCTCTCTCTCTCTCTCTCTCTCTCTCTCTCTCTCTCTCTCTCTCTCTCCCTCCCTCCCTCCCTCCCTCCCTGTCCCTCTCTCCTTCTATCACTCTCTCCCTCCCCGCCTCTCTCCTTCCCCACATTTTTTTGTTCCATAACTCTTGACTGTGTCTGTGTTACTAAGATTCAGGCCTTCTACACTTTTATTTTACCTTTAAAGCAAAATTATAAAAATTATTGGAAGGACTCTGAGGCTATTGGAAGGGTATCCCTGATAGGAAGGCTTTAATTCTATTAAATTAAATTCTATTAAATTTTGTTCCAACATAAATAGTGTTTACAGTTTGCATTGTGCAATACTAAGTTGAACAAAGTTGATATTTCTAAAGGGCTATAAAATTAATGGCTGTATGGGCTCAAAATGGATTGAAATAATAAAGGATTATATTCCCACTAACCTCCATGCCAGCTACCAAATTGGAAGTGGGACCCATAATACTAATAAATATTGGTAATGTAAATTACATTGATTTCAATGGATTTATTTCAAGCATGACTAATTCTGGATCAATGTTTTTCTTCTTTATTGTTGTTCTAATATGATCTGCTTGGAAGGTCCTAGAAAGCATTAAAATGTCCCAGATCTATTAGGCAATTTTGTCTCTCTTTTTTTAAATGATTTTTTTTTAATTATAATATTTTTTAAACGCTACAACAGAAATTACATATACAATACAGTACAATATTTCACCCTGTGCTATACATAAGAAAGGAAGATTTGGTTCTTCGGATATATCTTCACGATCTCCAAAATCCGCGTTCTCTGGGTACAGGTATCGAAGCATCCAAATTTCCAAGCACATAGTCCACAAATGGCTCCCAAGTTTTCCAGAAAATGTCTCTTTTATAAACACCCTCTCTAAATTTAATATCACATGTCATTTTATCATTTAAAGCTAATTTCCACATTTCACAGTACCACTCTTCTATTTTAAAATTCACCTCTAATTTCCAATATCTAGCTATTATAATTCTACCCATTATAATCATAATTCTAATCAATTCTTTCTCATATTTTGTTAATTCTGATTCCTTAATTATCAACAGTAATATAGTTTCTGATCTCAATATTATTCTTTTCTTCATCATTTCAAATATCGTTTTCTCCAGTTGTTGCCAAAACTTTTTAACTTTATCACATTTATACCACATATGTTCATAAGTTCCCAATTCCGTATTACATCTCCAACATTTATTACTGATTTTTTTATCCATCAATGATAATCTTAATGGAGTCAAATACCATTTCCAAACAACCTTAAACTTATGCTCTTTAATCCTTATAGATAAAATCTTCATAATTCGACTCTTCCAATTCACATTCCAATCCAAATCTAATATTTTAATCTTGAGTTCTTCCTCCCAATTCATCTTCATTGCCATTTGTGGTTTTCCATCAAAATTTATAATCCTATATATCTTACTAACGAGTCCCTTTAACCCAATTTCGTCTTTGATAATTTGAGATACTAGGTTTTCAAATTCAGTTTTATTTCTACTTATCTTACATTTTCCCCTTACTTTCATAGTCCATTTTTCTATCTGTATTTTTTCAAACCAATTTAACCCCAATTTTTCAATTATTTCTTTTTTTCTACTTTCATTTCCTAAAGCTTTTAACCAATCTATTATAATTTCTATGTTTTCATCTTCAATTACTTTATCACGCCTTATATTGGTTTTGATCGGCCAATTTCCAATTGTCTTCCCCAAAAAGGTTATATCCGGAATTAAAATTTTAACAAATTTATTCCAAATTTTACTCAATCCCTTTAACCAATAGCTGTTAATTACCTTTTTTGATTTTGCTTTATCTAAAAACCATGTAGGGCCAAATCTCTTAATATCCTTTAACTCTAAATCTCCCCAATGACCATCTCCGCCTTTGAGTATTTTTACCACAGTTCGAATACCATAGGCCCGATGATAATTAATGGCAATTTTGTCTCATCATACCAAGCAAATAAATTTGACGGCACCTACAATGTAAGTGCTTCTGAACAATTTATGAAGAGAAAACATGAATTAGGAAAAAAAAGAGATTTATTTTTAATGTATTAACAATTCCACATGATCCTGATAAAAGGAGGGTGGAGCGCGCTTGATTTAAATAAGAGATTTTATATTTTAATAAGATGAATATCACAGATTTTAAACCCTTTTTCTTGCTTATTTATTTTCAGTACATTACTTGACCACAGAAAACAAGCACTTTACACCAAAATAGATTTTATTTGACAGGAATATATTCTACATATTCTATCTTGAGACAAGAAGTGTATTTTTCACTATGAAAACTTTTTTGCTTAGAAATACTATAAGTAATGCAGCTTAACCTTAATATTTATTTATTTAGTGCTTTTTCTGTTCAATAAAGAACTCAAGTCAAGATCTCTCACTTGACAATAAATAGAGCAATCTAGTTTCACAATTTTTGTGACTGGCTTGGGAAATTATCATTATGCAGATAAAATATTCAACATTCAACTCTCTAAATGGTGTAAAATATAGGTAGTCCTCGAATTACAACAGTTTGTTTAGTGACTGGTCAAAGTTACAACGGCACTGAAAAAAGTGAGTTATGACTGTTTTTCACACTTATGACTGTTTCGGCATTCCATGGTCACGTGATCAAAATTTGGATGCTTGACAGCTGATCCATGTTTATGATGGTTTCAGTGTCCCAGAGTCATGTGATCCCCTTTTGCAACTTTCTGACAAGCAAAATCAGTGGAGAAGCCAGATTCACTTAACAACAAACTTAACAACTGCAGTGATTCATTTAACAGCTGTGGCAAGAAAAGTCGTAAAATGGGGCAAAACTCACTTAACAAATGTCTCACTTAGTAACAGAAATTTGGGGCTCAATTGTTGTCATAAGTGAAGGACTCTTGGTACTAGCTTCTCAGATATGTGTGCCACTTTCTCTTCTCTAATGCTAATTTGTCACTTGAGTAATAGTACCAAATAGTATTATTATTTGTCACTTTAAGTTTTCAATTAATTGGCATCTTATCATCCAATCTTGCTGAAGAGAAGATAGATGAATATCTCTTTCATTTTTGGGGCTGACAAGCATTTGGTCTTGTTTCTTTTTATCATCCATCCTGTTGAATCTCTGACGATCTTTAGTGCTATCTGGTCATCTGTACCCATATTATCAGCCTCTATTTTCCTTGCTTGCTATCGGCTGCCATAGACACGGGGAGGGAGGGGGCTTGAGTTATTTGGCAGGGGGAATTACTGGTGCTGGAGGAGTATGAAGAAAGGACTTTTGTTCTCACCATCTTCTGCACATGCTGGTGGCCTGTGTTTGGACTTGGTCAAGGCCAACCGTCTGGCATACCAACTTGATGAGGCTTTTTGAAGATGCACCCCACAAGACACCTTAGGGAGTTGCAGATTGGACCCTGGGTTGGGGAATTGGGGGGAGGGTGCTGGTTAAACATTTGATATGTACATGTTTGCGCCTTTCTGGTTCAGATCTTGCTTTCTTTTTCGCTGCTTTCAATTCATCTATATAAATAAAAATGTAAAATAGTTTGTACGAATCAACTAATCTCAAAAACTACTGGACCGATTTACCTCAATTTTTCACACAATGTTCACAAGGTCTTCCGATAATAGAATACCAACTCATTTTGTGCCTAGCACACGTGTGTCATGTGCAAGGTACACAAATGTAAAATGTACCCACTGAAAATGTTTTCACCTCCCTGTAACTCCTCCCACCTGGCATTTCCAACAGTCAGTTCCTCAAAAAGACTGTACGGAGGCCTCTTAGGGCCAAAAAGGCACTGAGATAGCAAACTCCTAGGTGGCCCATAGAGAGAGAGAGAGGAAGAAATACAGTTTAATAAAAGAGGGACTAGGGGAGACAGGATAGCAGCCTTCCAATATCTCAGAGGCTGCCACAAAGAAGAGGAAGTCAAGCTATTCTCCAAAGCACATGAGGGCAGAACAAGAAGCAATGGGTGGAAACTAATCAAGGAGAGAAGCAACTTAGAGCTGAGGAGAAATTTCCTGACAGTTAGGACAATTAATCAGTGGAACAGAAGTTGCCTCCAGAAGTTGTGAATGCCCCAACACTGCAAGTCTTTAAGAAGATGTTGGATAGCCATTTGTCTGAAATGGTATAGGGCTTCCTGCCTAGGCAGGAAGTCCTAGTTGGACTAGATGACCTCCAAGGTCCCTTCCAACTCTGCTATTGTATTATTGTATTACAGTAGGTAGGTAGGTAGAGGGATAGACAGAGAGGGAGAAATACAGTAGGTAGGCAGGTAGGTAGAGAGATAAAGCAAGAAATACAATAGGTAGGTAAGTAGAGGGATAGACAGAGAGGGAGAAATACTGTTGGTAGGTAGGTAGGTGTATAGATAGATATCGAGAAATACGGTAGGTAGGTAGGTACGTAGGTAAGTAGGTAGAGGGAGAAAGGAAGAAATATAGTAGGTAGGTAGGTAGGTAGGTGGATAGATAGGGAGAAATACAGTAAGTAGGTAGGTAGGTAGGTAAGGGGATAGATAGATAGATAGATAGATAGATAGATAGATAGATAGATAGATAGATAGATAGGGAGAAATACGGTAGGTAGGTAGGTAGGTAGGTAGGTGGAGAGATAGATAGAGAGGGAGAAATACAGTAGGTAGGTAGGTAGGCAGGTAGGTAGAGGGAGAAAGGAAGAAATATAGTAGGTAGGTAGGTAGGTAGGTAGGTAGGGGGATAGATAGACAGGGAGAAATACAGTAGGTAGGTAGGTAGGTAGAGGGATAGACAGAGAGGGAGAAATACAGTAGGTAGGCAGGTAGGTAGATAGGGGGATAGATGGAGAGGGAGAAATACAGTAGGTAGGTAGGTAGGTAGGTAGGTAGGTAGGTAGAGGGAGAAAGCAAGAAATGCAATAGGTAGGTAAGTAGAGGGATAGACAGAGAGGGAGAAATACCGTAGGTAGGTAGGTAGGTAGGTGTATAGATAGATAGCGAGAAATACAGTAGGTAGGTAGAGGAATAGAGAAAGAGGGAGAAATACAGTAGGTAGTTAGGTAGAGGGATAGAGAGGGGGAAATACAGTAGGTAGGTAGATAGAGGGAGAAAGAAAGAAATACAGTAGGTAGGTAGGTAGAGAGATAGATAGAGAGGGAGAAATACAGTAGGTAGGTAGGTTGGGGGTTATATGGTGGTTGTGTGTATGTGTGCAGGTGTATATTATATTTATATTTATTATTTTTATACCCCGCCCTTCTCCAAGCGGACCCAGGGTGGATCTACACACAGTTTGGTTGGCCATTTAACCAGACTGGGCCACAGCAATGCGTGGCCGGGTATAGCTAGTATCTAATAAAAGTACTTTATCTCTATTCAAATGGAGTTGGGGGTTTTCTTTCTTGGATATTGAAGGAGACATGCCTGACACATATACTGTTTTTCATCCTTTGCTGCATTCTTCTTCTACTGCATTGTGTCTCGGGAGTGAGTCTAACCTAACATTCCAGGTGGATAAGTAGAGACTCTCCCAGTTTCCCTGGAGCCAAACCAATACTTTCTTTGTGGCCACAGTTGTAAACTGGGTGAACTCATGTTCGGAGGGCTCCAGGTTCACTTCCCCCTCCTATGAATATTTCAGTCCTTTCCCAGGCTTAGTCTCTCTCTCTCTCTCTACTGCAATAATTTTCAACCTTCCCAATGCCACGACCGTTTAATACAGTTCCTCATGTTGTGGTGACCCTCAACCATAAAATTGGTGTCTCGGTTCCTAAGACCATCGAAAATTTGTGTTTTCCAATGGTCTTAAGCGACCCCTGTGAAGGGTCATTCGACCACCCAAAGGGGTCCCGACCCACAGGTTGAGAACCACTGTTCTACTGTATGATCTTAACGAGAGGTGGAAAACCAGCTTTAGAAGCACATGGGAAGTTTGGCTGAAAGAAACAACGCCCCCCCCCCCCCAATTATTTTCTTATGGAAGCTGGACTCGTTTTGTGACTAACTTTTAAAATGTCCAGCAAGTAAATACTAACAATTGCAGAGCTTTTTATGAAATGCCTTTAAAGAAAGCAGATATTCCAGCCCTCCACGGGAGCAAGCTGTGTGACAGAAAAATCGGTAGCAGAGTGCACTGCCAGAACGTAAAATACCACAGGGCAAATGATTTAAGTAGCATTTAAGGTAAGAAAAATAAAATAAAAATCCTCTGCAGAATTTTTTGGGGAGGTTGGTTTGGTTTGTGTCACAATAATGATCAAACCCGTTTAAATATTTAATCCTCTTTTGCTCTCAGGAAATATTTGTAGTCAAATTATTGCTAAAACATATTTCTGGTAGAAATTAATAGAATCTGTCTTTTTATAGAGACACTTTGAAAAGTGTAATGCTTTGGAAAATTGTTTCAAATAAATACGATAAGTGTGTATGGTATATATTCCTCTATCCCCCTCAAGACTCATAGGGAGAAATTGCCTCTAGCTGAGCCATGCAAGGTAAGACAGTGTTATATCAGAGGTAATGAGGCTCACTCCCAGTAAAATTAGGTCACATCAAATACATATCATTTGATACGGCAGGGTTATTGCGGATTATGTACAGCAGACATGACAGAGTTTTCTCTAAACGCTCGTTTATCTTCCAAAGAGATTTCACCAGAAAATTGAAAGGAGACAAGAACATTGATGCAAGAGAGAGAAAGAATAGATACTTGGTAAACATTGGGTGATTTGGTCTCGCTGTGACCTGCATTTTTGGGAGTGGCATAGGTAAAGGACTATAACAGGAATATACAATATTTTCACAGTCTTGGAACATGACAGATTTCTTTCAGAATGCAGAATGAGAACTCTCTTAAATATGCATCCTTTTCCCAGAATTTCTGTGTTTACCAGAAGATTTAAGATTAGAGAAGGACATAGAATCGTATAATTAGAAGGGGCCACTTAGACTATGAAGTCCTATCTCTAGATTAAGGCAGGCTGTCCAGAGAAAAGCATCTATGACAGATGGGTGTCTAACCTCTGTGAATGGAGTCTATTACCTTTCCGGGTAATTGGTTTTTACCATCAAGTGCCACTTACCACCTATTTTTCAAAATGAGATGTCCGTCGAGAAGATAAACTTTTTTTTCATGAAATTTCTCAGTGTGTCCTAAACAGTCTGAGTGGAAAGCAGCATCTGATCATTTTTTTCTGGGATAGGAGCAGAGGTGAGTTGCTGCCGGTTCGACCTGGATCGGCTGAATCGGTAGTAGCGGTGGTGGGAGGCTCCGCCCACCTGCCCGGACGCTTCTGTGCATGCGCAAAACATAACACGCACCCCCAAACCAGTACTAAAGAAATTGGCAACCCACCTCTGGATAGGAAGCAAACGAGGGTATGCTTAAGTAGTGCTTGGATTGCAGATTCACAGGAATGGAAGAAAAATAAAGACATCTAGGGCTGTAGTTAAGGTTACATCGGGACTCCCTCTGTCCCTGGGAAATACTTTCAAATGACCGTAGCAAAACTACTTTCATATTTTTGCTTAAATATGCCGTATACATTTATATAATCATCAGGAATCAATTACAATTTGAGGGCATCTTTCTTGGATGCCCTCAAATTGGACATAAATATTTAAAATTAATTATTCTTTAATAATACCATGACAAATGAATTACGCCCAAGCCTTACCTAGGAGGCATTGCTTTGTAAATGAAGTTTTTCATTATAACCATAAATATTATGTTATGTTATATACAATGTTATGTTATGCTATACAGTGGTACCTCGGTTCACGAACTTAATTCGTGAAATGACTCTGGTCGCGAACCAAATTGGTCGTGAACCGAGGCACAATTTCCCATAGGGTTCAATGTAAATCCGGTTAATCCGTTCTGACCTTGTTTTTTGGTCGTAATTCTTGAACTGACTCTGTTCGCGAACCGAATTGGTCGTGAAGAGAGGCACAGTTTCCCGTAGGGTTCAATGTAAATCCGGTTAATCCATTCTGACCTTGTTTTTTGGTCGTAGATAAAATGTCCGCGGCTCCGGTTCGTGAAGCGAAACGGAGTTCGTGAACCCGAGCATTTTTACGAACTTTTCTGTTCGTGAAGCGAGGCGGAGTTCGTGAAGCGAAACGGAGTTCGTGAACCCGAGCATTTTTACGAACTTTTCTGTTCGTGAACCGAAACGGTGTTCGTGAACCGGAGCACATTTTTTGGAAAATTTCTGTTCGTAATCCGAATTGGTCGTGAACATAGGCGTTCGTGAACCGAGGTACCACTGTATTATGTTATTTTATGTGCACAGTCTTGGCACAGTGGTTAGAATGCAGTATTGCAGGCTGGCTCTGCCTACTGCCAGGAGTTCGATCCTGACAGGCTCAAGGTTGAATCATCCTTCTATCCTTCCGAGGTCGGTAAAATAGGACCCAGATTGTTGGGACAATATGCTGACTTTTAAAACTACTTAGAGAGGGCTACAAAGCAATGGGAAGTAGCATATATGCCTAAGTGATATTTTATTTTATTATATTTTATTATTTTTATTTTATTTTATTTTATTATCTGCCTTTGTTATTGTTATAAATAACTCAAGGCGGTGAACATATCCAATACACCTTCCTCCTCCTCTTTTCCCCACTATTGTCTTTTGTGCTAACATAACCATGAAGCAATTTGATTTCTAACCACCCCTCCTATCTCATCACCTGCTCACTCCATTATGTTTTAAGCAGAACATTTTAGCAGTACTATAATAGGATCCCATGGAATTAAATGCCAACAGCAATTACAGCCTTGGATACTTGCCAGTTCCAAGAGACTGTTGAGGAATTTCAGGTAGCTGTTCAGTGGAGCTTCACCCACACTTGTTTCTCAGCTGAGTAAATTAGGGAAAGCACTTGGCTAGCAAAAGGTAGTTGGAAGTAGGACTGCAAAAATGCGGAGTGCAGGAGATAGCCAAGAGGCAGAACATAAAACCCCTTTTCCTCAAGGCAAAATCCTTATAGAGCGGTGATGTGAATCTATGGCATGCATGCCATAGGTGACACGCAGAGCCCTCTCTGCAGGCATGCGAGCTGTTAACCCAGCTCAGCTCTATTGCTCATGCATGTGTGCCTCCTGCCTGCCAGCTGATTTTCAGGTCTCTGCCATGCATGCATGGGGGGGGGGGGCGAGGCTCATGCGGGAGAGGTGAGTGCATGCGTGGGGTGAGAGCGGGGGGGCACAGCGTGTCTCCCCACCACCCATTTTTGCACCCAGGAAGCTGTAGGGAGGCCTAAAAATCCCAAAACAGGGTGCGGGGAGTCGCACACACATTGCATTATGGCTGTGGGCACGCTTTTGGCATGCGACAACAAAAAGGTTAGCCATCACTGCTATAGAGTGAGGTGTGTGTTGTGTTTTTCATGACGGGCGTCCATAGTTTCCATTTGGAGACTGGTCCACAGAGAATAAGTAGCTTTAGCTTCTCTAAGGGGTAACTTGAGCAATTAGACCAGATCCAAATTACACAGTACAAATTTACCAAGGTTGAGGACTGCACTTAACTTTTGAATGTCACACAAGAAATTCAAATGTTAGAAAGGGTTAGATAAAAAAAACAACTACATTTGATTTTGTTTTCATTTCACTGCAATTTGATTAAAATATATTAATATGAGCATTCTCCAGTCGTCGTTAATTTCTCCTTTGTCACATTAAAAAAAAAGACATTTTCTTAAGAACTTTTGAAGGACAGTGTATAACCAGGGTATGTGAATCTCAAATAGCGACAGAGCATTAGCCCTCCTTCTTAGTAAAAACTTGGTTTAGGGTTCCCTTTTTATTTTTAATCTTTATTGGCCTATTGTGCAATTTTGTTTCAGGACTTTAGGGAGAAAACAGAAGGCAGTTTATTATTCCTTTGGTGTTGCCTTCTCTTTCTAGCTGATCTACTGAATGAAATCAAGCTCATTATACGTTACACATACATTTAGCCTGAATAAAGGCTGTTATCTTTTTATGCTAAAACCAGTCCTGCTCAAATCTGAATGTTTCATTGTAGAAGGACTGTTTTGATTTATGCCCTCACAGCAGCTGGAGTTTCTCAGTTGTCATGAGACATATAGTTCTACCATATAATATTGGAATCCTTAGCAAAACCTGAACTAGTTATGCCATTGTTACTATTGGACCTATTATTACTATTTCTTTTATTCCTATTACTATTGTAGGTTTCCTCTGTATGAAATGCAGGTATTCTTTGAGTTAAGACCACAATTGATTCCAAAATTTCTATTGTTAAGCAGGACAGTGTTTAAATGAGTTTTGTCTCATTTCATGACATTTGTTGCCATAGTTCAGAGGTGGGTTGTTCCTGGATTGGGCGAACCAGTAGTGGTGGCAGGGGGAGGCTCCGCATACCCACCTGGACATTTCTGTGCTTGCACAGAAGCATCGCACCCACGAGCGAGCCAATAGTAAAAATAATGGAAACCCCCCCCCTGCCACAGTTGTTAAGTGAATCACTACAGTTACATTAGAAACACAGTTGTTAAGTGAATCTTGCTTTCCCCTTGACTTTGCCTGTCTGAAGGTGATCACATGTAGCCACCTTCTGACCGAGTGGCTGTGGTTTCCGGCACCCCAGTTCAGCCAGATTACTCCAACTCTGGCCATTGGGGGCAAAACACCGGCCCCCGTGGAGAGGGTGTGCAATTTGGGTGTCCTCCTGGATTCCCGGCTGTCCATGGAGGACCATGTGGCGGCCGTGGCCAGGGGGGCGTTTCATCAGGTACACCTGATGCGCCAATTGCGCCCCTTACTGGACTGGGTGGCCCTTCGCACAGTCACTCAAGCTCTTGTGACATCCCGACTCAACTACTGCAATGCTCTCTACATGGGGCTTCCCTTGAGGTGCACTCGAAAGCTACAGTTAGTTCAGAATGCAGCCGCGCGGGTGATTACGGGAGCTTCGAGGCACTCCCATATTACACCGATCCTGCGCGGGCTGCACTGGCTTTCTGTGGTCTTTCGGGTGCGCTTCAAGGTTTTGACGACCATCTTCAAAACGCTCCATGGCTCGGGACCTAGTTATATGCGACACCGTCTTCTGCCCCATACATCCCTCAGACCGATACGCTCCCACAGAGAGGGCCTTCTCAGGGTGCCGTCGGCCGGACAATGCCGACTGGCGACACCCAGGGGAAGGGCCTTCTCTGTGGCGGGCCCTGCCCTATGCAACGACCTACCCCCAGAACTCCGTACCATCACTGACCTCCGCCTCTTCCGCCAGTGTTTAAAAACACACCTCTTTCATCAAGCCGGCCTAACATAACCTCCGCTGGGACTAATGTAGATAGTTTTAATTGGAGATTTCAATTGGTTTTAGCGCAGGACTGATATTTAATAGGTTTTTTTAATTTTTTGTATTATTTTGTATGTATTTTAAATTCCTGTGCGCCGCCCTGGGTCCTTTTGGAGAAGGGCAGGATATAAATCAAATAAATCAAATCAAATCAAATCACATGACCCTGGGACATTGCAACTCTCATAAAGATGAGCCAGCTGCAAAGTGTTAGAATGTTAGAATGGGGATGCTACAACAGTTGTAAATGTCGAAAAGTCACTTCAGTGCCATTGTAACTTTGAACAGTCACGAAACAAATGGCTGTAAATTGAGCACTATCTGTATTACTTTTCCTTAGATTCAGCTGAGCAAACAAACTATTGTTTTCCACTTGTTTTCTTTTTTTTTTTTTTTTAGAATACAAATGGTAAATATACGGTGTCCGATGAAACAGGAGTTACAAAATAAATCCTGCATTTTTTAGAATAAGCAGAATTCACATTCAGGTTCAACCTGTACCCCACAAATGTCCTGTATCCAAACTGGGCATGATAGTTACAGTACAATGATGAGAAAGGGATAAGAATGCTGGATTAAGCATGCTTAAATAATAAGGGCTCTGGGACAAAAATAAATCTGGCAAGAACAAGAACCCTCAAAAGAAATGAGAAGGAGTGAGATTTTTTGTTTGTGTGTTTGTGATAGAAGCCTAAAAATCTGAAATCCCATTGCTTGGGTCAAAACAGGCAAAGTAAAGCAAAAAGCAAAGTAAAGCCAGGGATGGATTAGGATAGATGTGAAGAACTAAACAGTAGGGCTGAATACTTGACCCCTAAGGTTTTCTAAGCATCCTTCTGTAGAAGGGATGTCTAATGTAGAGCTAGACTTACTGAAGGGTTTACCTGCCTGCTTTCTTCAGTGGATTTGTGTTTATTGACTTCTTTCCTGTTTTAGTACCACAGTAGCTGGTTTTTACCTTCACTTTGCAACTTTTTTCCCTATGGCCCATTGATTGACAAGTCAGTCGTGCATTTCTGACAAGAGCTGTTTTTCAGGATACTAATGCGGAAGAATGACAGCAACAGAGATTGCCAAGCAACCTGTTTGAGGAGGCACCTTCAGTGGCATTAGAAATCTGGGCTAGATGGCCAGGCTATCCAACTTTTTTTATGCTACAGGAAAGGTAGTTTATAGCTCCTGAGTATTTGCTAGAGGCTGCCTTCAAAAGAATAAGCAAGGCAGGGGCAAAGGGGATTCATTTGGAATTAAATTAATGCAGTGGATATTATTTCTCTGTTTTTAATAATACAGCATTGAGTAATAATGATGATCTTTCCCCCCCCTCCAAATATAATATTTAGAAATCTCTGGAGACTTCTTGGGATGGGGTGGGGTGGAGAATAGGAAGGCAGGAGGAGTAAATACTCAAAAGCTACGTTCAACTCTTAGTAAAAGTATTCTCTGAACAGAGTGACCTTGCATGCTGATGTTGTTATATATTAAATTTATATTCTGCCCATTTTGTTGTCAAATGATTCTGGGCTGTTCACAACAATATAAAAACACAATATAAAATGTTAAGAACATTAAAAGCATTAAAAACATTCAGCATTGAGAAGTAAAAGATAAAAATTAACAAAGATATAAATGGACCAGGATGGTAAATGTTAACCATCTACTAATCTACTAAAATGGTAAAGGTTTCCCCTGTCCAGTTGTGTCCATCTCTAGAGGGTGTGTGATGACCCGGGGAAAGGCATGGAGGCAACATAGTCAACTGGTAGTTAAAAACTCCCCTTTATTGCTCCAACCTTTCCCTAAACTCTCCCACGTTTATGGCAAGTCCCAAAGCACACACCTCCAGCAGCCTCTGGCTGTGAGTAGTCCAGCAAAACCCTGTTAGCACAATGGCTTCAAGGCAGTCCAGCGGGGCAAGAGAACAAGTCCAGGAGTCCCATGAAGCAAAGGAACAAGGCAATTATAAGGCAAGAAGTCCAGCGAACTCCAGACACCAGCAACAATACATAAAACTCAACAAATTCAGTGTTTGTTCCTGACAAGCACCACTCCCTAGAGTGTCTCCTTAAGTCTCAGTCCCCAGGTGTGCCTTGTGAAGAGGGGTGATATGTTCTCCTCCAGAGTTGTCAGGTCAGCCTCTGCTGTTTCCGCCTTCTCTCCACTGTCCATGCTTGGGGATCAGGAGGGGGTTGTTCTTCCTTTTCACCTGAGACTGTCGCTTCTCATCTCCATTGCCTACCCCCCCGTTCTTTTTTGCTGGCAAGCCGTGCCAAGCCTGGGACCTGTGGCTCCATCGTCCTACTTCTCCCTGTGTTCCTCCAAAGCCACTGAGCCACCTTTTGACCTCCATCGGCCCCAGCTCTGGCTTGTCCTCCTCCACGGACTCAGGCTCCAACAGGGCCATGGCATGGTGGTGCTCATCTACTTGCATTTGCATGCTTTCAAACTACTAGGTGGACAGGAGATGGAACAAGGATGAGAGCTCACCCAGTCATGCGGTACTTGGATCTCAAACTGCCAACCTTCTGGTCAACAAGCCCAGTGCTAAGTTTCTATGTGCAGAGAAATCCTTCCATGAGAGGCACTTTCAGTCATGTGAACCATTGCATGTAGGTTGAGATTCTCACATCCAAGCTTGCTCTTTTTTCCCAGTGAAAATTAAACATTAAATGTTAAGTTCATCTGATGTTTTTCATTTATCATGCTGTTATCCTGTCTATGGTGGGGATGTTGAAATGTGTCATTTCCTATTGTGATGAACTTGGAAGTGATTGCATTTAAACTGCTGCTGGCTTCTGACAGGGATGTCTTTTTATCTCTTTGAAATCTCATTTGAAAAGTTACATTCAGTCCTTGAAGTATATTTAATAGCCAATACATTTGTTTGACAGAATTGTCAAAGATAATTCAAGAGGGTTTTTTTTGTTGGTTATCTATCATTTTACCAGTTTTTTTTTTAAAAAAAACAACTGATTGTGATAAATGAGTATCTTCCAGAAATGGCATTTGAAAATATTTTATTTGCTTTGTTGGTGACACAGCAGAACAAAGATGCAACAAGAAGATTACCGCTGCTGACATTCATTTCAGGATTGCCTAAAGATTTATGTATGGGCCCTTCTTATCAGAAAAATGCAGACGAAATCAATGTAGGTGCTGATTACAGCGTTTTCAGAAGTAGTTATAACAATGCTTAGAAATGGATGCAGAATTAGTGTTCATTTTAAGACCACCCGGTAGTGTGCTTTGGTGCTTTTTTTTCTTTTTTTTTTGCTGATTGAAATGTTATGCAGATCATCTATATTTGCAGGATGCGTGAATGGGTTGAGAGGAACGTATCTTAGAACAGTTTTCTTAATGTTATGCAAAGTGTTGGAGCTGTGCATGAAATACATCTACAGCTTTATGAGAGAGGAAATGGATTGCTTGGGCAGTGAAGCTGGTCACTAGATCCCGCCTTTGTGCAGGGAAAATGGCAATATAAAAAGGATTGGATTCACTGTTCTCCCTGTAGAAGCATCTCATTTCATAAAATGCAGTAATTAGCATCTGGATTCTGTCCATGATAGAGAAACCTGGTGATCGATCTGACACTGATTCTGCATGTCAGTCTATCTTGCTCACTACTTTGTATTCAAACTGACAGAAGTTATCCAAGGATATTACAGAAGGTGTTTTCTGTTTGGAGGTGACCCTGTGGCTAGAATGTTAGTGACAACTTTACAACTGGCCCAAGAATCAATCACAGGAAAAATATCAATTTATTACACCAAAATTGGATGACCAAGAAGCTGCTTAAATATATACACTAGACCAAGCGTCAGCAAACTGCGGCTCTGGAGCCGCATGTGGCTCTTTCATCTCTGTCAGCTCCACAATTGATAGGGCTTTTGGTTAGGACAGGTAGAGGAAAAAGGATGCCATGCTAGGAGGAGACTATGGTGGGGGAAACCGGATTTTTGGTTGGCTCCAGAATTGAATAGGGGGCTTCCATTTAGGACCTTTGTGGCTCTTTGAGTGTTTAAGATTGCCAACCCCTGCGTGACTAGACACCACGTCAGTGTAAAGGGAATCATTGTCCAAGACTGATCACATTTCAATAGTGGCGCCATCTGAACAAAGACTAACTGAATCAAGGACCAAAAGTATTCTTGTCCCAAATATCACTAAAGAAATAACTCTGTTTGTTGAGACTCGGTCAGATGAGAATGTAATTAAGAAAACACTAGAACACTAGAAATGGACAGACTAATGCTTATTATTAAGGATAAAGAAGAAACCGAATATTTTCTGATGTGGGTTGTATTTTATCAATGGTTGGACAATAGAAACAGAAGTTAGAAAGGAGGAGATATAAAAAGAGAAAATGTTAATGTGAATAGAATTTGACGATGAAGGTGTGATTGCAATTATATTAATATACAGTCATATTATTAACATTATCGTGACAAATATAATAACGCATACGTGAATTATGTCTGTTCAAATAACTGCACCCAGATCACGCACTGTTTGATGGAAATGGAAAGTAATATAAATAAAACATGAAAAAAAGAAAGAACTTTGTTTTACTATGGTGATAAAACAGACGTAGAGAGCATTGACTTCAGCTTAAACAGAAGAACAACCAAAAGTCATTTCGTCTGCTCCCGAGCTACATCGCCATCTTGATCGTTACAGGCACAATTCAAACATATATAATTTATGCACCTACTATAATTAACCCGGGTTATGTAAAAAAAATGACTTTCATGGCAATTTGAAAATGCTTTTGGTTTCTATGCACAGAGGGATTTAGTGAGAGGAGTTGGCAGCCTCAAGGCTATGTAGAATAGATAGGTCAGGGGAAGAAACCCTTGAAAATTGTACTGGGCAAACGAGAATGATTCCAGGCTAATTATTATTAGCAGCAGCCAATGGTTTACTGGGATGAAACAGCTGCTTTTATCGCGCTGAAAAGTATCAGTTCATGCCGCATGCCTCAAACAGCTAGGATAAATGGTTTCCAGGTGACATTTCAGTCATCGCCCAATCATCCACCAAAAAGTTACTTAATGTGATGTGATGTGCTGATTATGTCTTTGACTATCAGATCATCAAGGCAGGCATGCTTTCACTTAGTGACTGTTTTGCTCAACCAATAAGATGTCTCTCCCCATTATGGTAGCTAAACGAGGACTACCTGAAGTCGAGATGTAAGGTCTGGCTTAGGTACAAGCATTGGAACCTTTGCTTCTCAAGGAGCGGACTCTGGTCCATTCAGCATCTCTGTTAGCTTTCTGAAACTGTCAACATGTCCTACGATTAGGTGCACTGCCAGGATCTGGCCGCTTATTTACCTAACTCCTCTCATACCTCCTCCTGCTAACCTTTCTGCTGAGTGGCTCATTGGTGGCACCTGAGTCAGGTAATGGGATGGATCAGAGACTTTGTACTTGGCTTTGGACTCTGACCATTTCATGTTGATTATACGGTCTTTGGATCATTAGATGATTTTTTTGATGTCCTTTGATGGGTCAGATGATCTTTTTGTTTTACATAGAAGTTTTTGGTTTATACAACAACTGATGTGAAGAGCTCTGAGGAATATCAACTTGAAGAACATTTTGTAAGAGGAAATAATAGTTTGTAGTAAATATTCGTTTTGGTAGAAGGAGTTTCTCAGGAATAAGATAAGCAAGACAACTAAGCATTGATGTTTTATTGAACTAATTTCTGTTCAATGAGAGTTACTGTGACACATTTCTTTGTCTCCAAATTTTGGTGTGAATGTTTTATAAATTAGGAGGTGTTCCTAGAGCTTTGCCTGTACGTATATACTTTATCATCTCTTTGAAGTTATAAAAATGCAGCAGCCTAAAACATAATTAAAAATAAGTAAAACTAGTCTGTATGAATACAGTTCTACAGTGTGTGTAGGGTGTTTGCAATACATGGATGGGAAGTAACGGACTTAGACTCAACCCGACCAAGACCGAGTGGCTGTGGTTTCCGGCTGCCCGATTCAACCAGCTTTCTCCAACGCTGGCCATAGGGGGCGAACATCTTGCCCCTGTGGATGGGGTGCGCAATTTGGGTGTCCTCCTGGATACCCGGCTGTCTATGGAAGAGCAAGTGACAGCCGTGGCCAGGAGGGCGTTTTACCAGGTTCGCCTGGTTCGCCAATTGCGCCCCCTATTGGATCGGGACGCCCTTCGCACAGTCACTCATGCCCTCGTGACATCCCGACTGGACTATTGTAACTCTCTCTACATGGGGCTCCCCTTGAGGTGCACCCGGAGGCTTCAGTTAGTTCAGAATGCGGCCGCGCGAGCAATTATGGGCACCTCTAGGTTTGCCCACGTAACACCGCTCCTGCGCGAGCTGCACTGGCTACCTGTCGTCTTCCGGGTGCGCTTCAAGGTGTTAGTTATCATCTTCAAAGCGCTCCATGACTCGGGACCTAGCTATCTGCGAGATCGGATCCTGCCCCACACATCCTCACGGCCGATTCGCTCCCACAGAGAGGGGCTTCTCCGGGTGCCGTCCACTAGACTTTGTCAGCGGGCGACGCCCAGGGGAAGGGCGCTCTCTGTGGCGGGCCCGGCCCTCTGGAACGACCTTCCCCCTGATATTAGAACGACCACCGACCTCCGCTCCTTCCGTGTAAAATTGAAGACCCATCTCTTTCGACTGGCCGGCCTTGAATATTTCTCTCTGTCTTTTAATTACAATTATTTTAATGGGTTTTTAATTTATATTTTTAGCACGGGTAATTTTATTTAATTCTATTTTAAGTAATGTTTGTATTATTGTATATTGTTTTTAATTATGCCTGTGCACCGCCCCGGGTCCCTGTGGGGAGAGGGTGCGGTTAATAAATCTCAATTTATTATTATTATTATTATATCATTTTAGGTGCGTGATGTAGAGAAAGTGAAGTTTCTTGAATAAGATAGAGGTCAAGGGCAGCTCACATAATGTTGAAAGGGCAAATTTTCATTGTCTTTTCATTGTCTTCATTGTCTTCTGAGATATTACTCATGTATGAAGTTGTAATTCATGGGTTGTAATGAACCGCAGTTCATTACGCTTTCCATTTAAGCTGCACTCTGTCTGCCCACTGGCCTTTTCTGTAAGAAATGAGAGCATTTTTTAAGATCGCGTTGGATATATCTGTGGGTAATATCTGTACTTCCAAACTGATAGGCCCATTTTGGGGGTCTGGTGAGGGCTGGGTGAGAGGAGTCAAATGCCACATAAGTCTGTAATAAAGCCTTGCTCATTATGGTTGGTAAAGGATGGTGAAATCACCTTCATTGAAATCTGCCCCATCAGTTTTGGATCCTCCTGCAACCTAGAAACTATTCCAATATCTCAGGGGTTGCAACAAAGAAGAGGGAGTCCAGCTATTCTTCAAAGCACCTGAGGGTAGAACAGGAAGCAATGGGTGGAATCTAATCAAGGAGAGAAGAAAGTTAGAACCGAGGAGAAATTTCCTGACAGTTAGAACAATTAATTAGTGGAACTTGCCTCCAGAAGTTCTGAATGCTCCAACACTGGAAGTTTTTAAGAAGATGTTGGATAACCATTTGTTTGAAGTGGTGTTGGGTTTCCTGCCTAGGCAGGGGGTTGGACTAGAAGACCTGTAAGGTCACTTCCAACTCTGTTATTCTATTCTGTTCTGTTCTGTTCTGTTCTATTCTGTTCTATTTGCCAGGGTAAAGGCTGATGTTGGTTGATAGGGGCATTCTTTCTGTTACCAGATATGCTGCTTCTGAGATAACGTGTGTGTGTGTGAGTGAGTGTGTGTGAGAGTGAGACATAGGGACAACCTAGGGATCCTTGAGCTCCTGAATCTAGTTCCAGGGCTCATGATGGATACAGCTTCAACAATTCAGTCATGAATTGAGATATTCAATGGAGTATCATCAGCATACCAAGGAAAGGTGACTCCATGTGATGAATGTTCTTTCCTCGCAGGTTCATGTATATGTTGGATAGGACTGGAAAGAGCAGTACCAAGTTAAGAAACCTTGGGTTTCACAACTTCCCCCCACACTACCATGGATTGGAACCATCATAAAACTGTGCACCCAAGTCCTAACCCTTGGAGACAGCTATTAAAACCCTCAGTTGATGCTATTGATGCATTCAGAAATTGAGCAGGATGAGAAGATCACACTACAGCTACCAGGCACTACCAGAAATCATTGATGTTTAATGCCGGCTCTTTACTGAGACTGGGCTGAAATCCAGACATAAATGGTTTTAGATAATAATAATTCCTTCCAAGGCCCTAAACAATTGCAGTCCAATCACTTTCTTCATCCCCCCCCTCCTCCAAAAGAGGAAGTTGTAGACAGTTCAGTAATTATCTAATAGTTATGAATTGTGGTATAGCTTTTTGTGAAGAGCCCATACTACTACTCTTTTTAAAAAAAGGATGGTTAAGTGATTTTTATTGATTTACGATATTCAATTTGCATATTGTCCAACTTCCAATAATGTTAGGCAATCACAAAAATATGAAGAATGAGAAAACAATAATAAATAGTGTACCAATAGAAGAAGAAGCAAAGATAGTAAAACTGGGAAGCAATAAACACCCACCCATTCAGTGAAGGGATTCAAAATTTTTTACTACTGGTTCTGTGGGCATGTCTTGGTGGCTGTGGCATGGCTTTGTGAACGTGGCTTTGTGGGTGTGGCAGGGGAAGGATACTGTAAAATCTCCATTCCCAGCCCACTCCAGGGGAAGGTTACTGCAAAATCCCCATTTCCTCCTGATCAGCTGGGACTTGGGAGGCAGAGAATAGATGGGGTGGGGCCAATCAGAGGTGGTATTTACCGGTTCTTTGAAGTACTCAAAATTTCTGCTGCCAGTTCTCCAAAAGTGGTCAGAACCTGCTGAATACCACTTCTGCACTCATTCCTTTTACAGTTTAGTTTAGTTTAGTTTATTCGAATTTATAAGCCGCACCCATCTCACCACATAGGGACTCGGGGCGGCGCACAGGGAATATAAAATATAAATATACAAATATGCAAAAATAAAACATTCTTAAAACTAAATTAAATTAACCCACCCTGCGCTAAAACCCATATTAAAACCCTTGAATTAAAACTTTGGTAACTAAAAGCAGTACGGTGTTGGAGTAAGATCATGCCAGGCCGGCTTGTTGGAAAAAGTGTGTTTTTAAGCGCTGGCGGAACAGGCGGAGGTCCGAGATGACATGGAGGTTGGGGGGAAGAGCCTTCCAGAGGGTTGGGCCCATCACAGAGAAGGCTCTTCTCCTGGGCGTCGCCAACCGGCATTGCCCGGTTGACGGCACCTGGAGCAGACCCTCTCTGTGAGAGCATATTGGTCGTAGGGACTTACAGGGCTGCACCCATCCAAGCCAAAGGCTTAGACAAGCACTTCTGTTATTACCACCATCCTGACCTAGTCCTGATCTTCCTGGAGTGTTTTAACCAACCAGGAGGGCCCAGACAACCGGTGGCTATGCTGATACAGCAGATGAGCCTGGTCACTTCCTGAGGACCCATAGCATCAAACTCATTCCAAATAACAGTAGAGGACAGTGCTTCAGCCATCTTCTCTAGAATCTGTCAGTTGGCATCAAAGTGAGATGATATCGAACTTTACATTGCCGCTGTGGGCGATATCTGATCTTGGTGCCTGGGAGGCTGTTAGGGTCCATCAAAATCCACCAGTATTATCTCTGATGGGCAGAGGCTATCCATGGAGTGTCAGGGTTGCAATCTGGGGATCCTTTGGAACTCATAGGTCCTGCTGGTACATAACTAGGATGTTTTTTGTCCAGTTTTGGCTGGTGCACTAATTGTGACCTTATCTGACTCACGAGGACTATCCTACAGTACCTCATGTCCTCTTTATCAACTATTTAGCTATTGCAAAGCTTTTTATATGGGGCTGCCTTTCAAGACCATTTAGAAGCTGCAGTTCATCCAAAATACAGTGGACCTTGTGTTAACTGGTTTAACTTGGTACTGTCCCCTTTACTTAAAGCCTTTCTAAAACTGAAACAGGAAGGCAAACTTCCCTAAACTGCCATTCTCCAGCTGTGCTAGGATTTTGACTCTTGTGTCTGATGGGAATTCTAAGAGTTTGTAGTCTGGACACATCTGAAGGTATCCCATTGAGGGAAGCCTTCGTACCCAAGTGGTACTTTGTCACATGATTGGCTAGGGAAGGGTTCAGTGGTGGGTTGCAGGCAGTACACCCTGGTACGGGTGTACCAGTGCCTGCCTGAAGTACCAGGTACCGTTCCGGTATGGTGCTCCAGAGGGCCCACCCACACTCCTTACCTGTCTTTAAACACTTCAGTGCTTACGCGCACCCGCACGGCACATACAGCACCTGTGCAATGCTCTGCCAAGCAACTGGAGCGTCGCGGAGGCTCGCAGAGGCATCACTGGACGGTAAGACGCATGTGTGCGCTCCGCACATGCGCTCACTCACTGTGTGCGTCCATGTGGTTGACACCAGGCCCGTTGCAACTGTACCGGTTGGAATGGGATCCGGAACCCACCATTGGAAGGGTTACTCAGAAACTCAAATCATTGATCCAGCTGAAGGCAGCACAAACATCTTTTCGCATTCACCCAGCTCCCTCTCCCCCACCTTTAACCAGTTTCAAACAATGCAGTATAACAAACTAGAGAGAAGAAATGTTTGCATGCAAAAGAGTTAGTTCACCTTCTGGCTACTACAGTAGTTGCCACATTTTTCTGCTTTTGGTTATAGGCTGACACAAATCTATGACTGAGCCTAGAATCTCACTTCCCTATCCATCTCTTCTCTTTTCTCCATTGTTTTTCTTCTTTCTAACTGGCTGATAGAGAAAGCCCCCCCAGGACAGAGACATGCTGTTTGGAAGAAAAATGCAATGCTCATATTTTTTATCCCGTTTGCCTGTCCCTGTCATGTTTTATTATGTATTATTGCATTAATAATACAATGGTAGCTAGATAATCTCAAGTCGTGTTCTGTTATGATCTTGGTTCCTGATAGGAAACTCCAGTTTCCATGGTTGATGAAGAACTGAACCGATCAACCAAAAGAAATGGTACTTGGACATGAAAATTTCAGTGTAAAATATTTTGCAGCACTCCAAATATGTTCAAAGACGTGACATTGAAGAACAAAAGAGTAAATACCATTTAGCTTGACTTTGCTCACTTCTATTCTGATTATTTTGCAATGCTGCACACGTTTGAAGTGTCAAGGTGTCAACCATTGCCTCAAATTAATATTGGTAATAGTTGTCATCTTGCTATATACAGTATAAAGCAAATTCACACATAACATTCAAATATGTTTCCTAAGTCAGGCTTCCTTTTGTTCAATGTAAGAACGATTTGGGGAAGATAATTTTGAAACATTTTAGGAAGTGTTTCTTTTCAGAAGGCACTTTCTTAGGAAGATTACTGCTACCACTAAAAGGATACAGTATGTAAGGAAAAACACACCCACCCAAAAAGCCTTATCTGAAAGAACTGACACAACAGCAATTTTGTACTTTGATTAGTTAAAGTGCAAACCTCAATAGAAAATCAATTGAGCATTTTGAAAAAAAGAACAACAAAAAAGAGAACAAAATAAACCTGCAACCTTCGTTATACAGTGGCTCTCCTAGCTTGAAAACCTTAATGTTCTGTAGGTTAAAGTTTTCGTCAATGTTCTGTGAAATCAGTAGGAATGTTGTAGCAATGTGAGAAGTTATAACCACACATCAACAGAGCATACAGTAGGTAGCCTAAATTAATTTAAAAGAATAACTATTCACTTGTCACTTCTTGCATTTAAAAAAAATATGTTTAAAGGATGTTGACCAGGTCTCAGAATATAAAGCAGATTTTTCCAATCTAGTGACCTCCAGATTTATTAAACCAGATTTTGTAAAGCATTCCTAGCCGGCCTGGAGAATGCTAGCTCGGAGAAGGAGAGTATAAGGCAATGATGGCGAACCTTTTTCGCACAGAGTAGCCAAACTGGAGTGTGTGCACATGCCGGAGCCCCGGAAACTTGAAGACGGGCTGGCCTGTGTGCATATGTGTGCTGGACACTGCACGGGCCATCTGGTGTTTGTGTGTGCTGGAGCCCCGGAAACTCGAAGACCAGCTGACCGATGTGCATGTGCATGCCGGCCACCTGGTCTTTTGGTTTAAGGCGTGTGCATGCGCGCCGACCAGCTGGTCTTCGTGCATGCTGGAGCACCGAAAACCCAAAGACCAGGTGACCAGTGTGCATATTTGCACTGACCAGCTGGTCTTCGGGTTTCTGGCACTCCGGCACATGCAAAGATCAGCTGTTATGCGCAAGCCGGAAACCAGAAAAGCAGCTGGCGACAGCGTGCATATCTACAAAGAGGGCTCTGTGTCCCACCTCTGGCACACGTGCTATAGGTTCGCCATCATGGGTGTAAGGATACCACAAGTAGAAATTTTCAGTATTTCCTTTGTAAGCTTGGTGGTTTCTGGTGGACACCCTTGAAACCGTGACAGTGTTAATCTGGCACTCTCCAAAGAGGTTAGGAAAGACTAGTTTCTCATAGGAATCATTTTTCTTTAAGTGCTTCTCTGAGAAGTCTCAACCGAAGTTGCTGCGCGCAGGTAGTGGAAGTAAGGAAGATCAACCAGGGAGATGGAAGCAATATGGAGAACAGTGGCCTTGTTCCGCTTAAACCTCGCACTCCACACTTAATTAACGTAATTGTCAATTAATGAAATGTTAATTAAATAATTAATGATAAATAGTCATCAAGCAATATGCACTCCACACTTAATTAAGGTAATTGTGAATTAATTGCATGCTAATTAATTAATTAATGATCAAATAATTAATTAAACAATGTGTGGTTAAATACTTAATTAAACTGTTACGTTAATTAATTTGTGGGTTTTGATCCAGGGGAATAAAACACCACTAGAAAGCTGGCTGCATCAAAAAAAAAAAAAAATAGAATAGGGCACCAATTCTCAAAATCAGTCATTTGAACTCTTGGATTGTAATTAAGCTAACCAATGTGAGTTATACACAGGTAATTGTCTTCAAATAATCCCAGTCTATTAGTATTTTGATGATAATGTGGAACCACCTACCATTGATGTAATGGGGAATCCAATCTAACCACATAATTTGATAGAAAATGGAGAAACACATATACTGTGTACAGCCATCATTGGTAAATTAGAAGAAAGTGAAGGGACAAAGTAAGAATCTGTCCATTGGAAAACTTTTTAATTTAAGTGAGATAATAAGGTGATTGTATTTATATTTCAAAGAGCATATGAATGGAACAAACAAAATTACAAATATTATAATAAATAATAAACAATAATATTGTCTATAATATTTTCATTGAAAAAACAGCCAAAAATGGCACTTTCAAAATGAATGGGCCTCAGATTATTTACTTTAAAAAAACCAGGAATATCAGAAGCACAGAAAAGAACAAAGTTGTTTTGGGTGGCTTAGAACAGAAGGGAGATGACAAGAAATAAACAGTTGGAGATAATCTGCTTTATCCTTTTATTTGTTCCTGTAATTTCATATTTCAACACTGATCTCTATTGTTTTTACAGTTATGTAAGCTATTGTATATTGAAAAATTGTAGCTTGGGAAAGGTATAGAAATTTTCCTCTCATAGTATTCAATGTGATTAATGTAGTCTTTTGGTGGGAGCTGGAATTATTATTTTTATTCTGTTTCCTTATACTGTATCTAAACCAGTAGTTCTTAAACCCTTTGACCCAGTTACTAATTTTCCCACTCTCAAATAATGTCATTAATCTCCAAAGAAAACCCAGATTGTGTTGCTTTATGCAAATGTCTTAAACCAGATCCTTGACTCACAAACAAATAATTACAAATTTCTCCATTAACCTCAGGAAATGCTCAAATTACGCTCAGTTTAAGAACAACCTATCTAAGCACATCTCTCCTATTGAGATCTCAGAATGATTTACCTAATAACTTCAAGCTATTTGCTCTTAAATGGCATTTAAAATAGGAAAAGAAAAGATACGATCAAGAGCGTTTTGCCACCTGATATTCATTTGAACCTGGGTATTAACAATGAAACATAACAAGCTGACATGAGTCTGCTTGATTTAATTGAGCGTACTTTCGCCAAACAGTTCTACAATCCCTCTGGGACAAAAGGAACAATCTATTTTATAAAGGTAGGTATGAGGGAACATTTTCAATTAAAGGATTATTATGTAGAATAATTAAGGGTTGCCATTGTCCGAATTAAAATGGTCTTTTGTAGAGCTGTTGAGATATTTTTCAGCACGCACATGACTGCAGTGTTGTTAATGCTATTTGTCCTTGTCATGAGGTTTTTACTAAAAAGTTTGTAGAGGGAACAATAAGAAGAGGCTCGAAGAATTGATCGTGAAGTGCCAGGAACGGAGAGTATCTTGACTGCCTGGCCCTAGCGAATACTCAGCCTCGAGCAGTTTAGTACTATTGGGAAGACATGATGAATTTAGCAACTTTGGAGCGAGTGTCAAGTAGATGTTCCTATTCCTCCTTGTTCACAATGTGTGATGTAGCTGCATTTGCAAAATAAGGAGAGGTGCTGGTTAAGTATGAAAAACAGATGGAATAAGGCAGGGTAGCAGAGGAAAATAAATAAATGTATCACCCTGTGTTTTGCTCCTTGTGATTTGATTCAGGTTACAGTGTATTTCTCATTACTGTAGCGTATTTTTAAGGGAGTAAAAAAACTGGTTGCAATGATGCTTTGCTGTTTAGATTGTCAATAATGATGCTACATAAAACTAGATTCAGATTTCTAATTCGCATCTTCTCTACTTTCATGTATGCTAGGTTTTATGTGTTTGTGTTCATGCAGCTAATTGGCATTGCATTTGGATGTGGGTTTTAGATCTGATGTTTTAAAAAAATGAATTGAATGGAAGGGGAATACAATTGGTTAGATACAGATGCTTTTCTGTGAAAGAGATCCACTGGAATAAATGGGATTTAACTTGCTGAAGACTAATTTGTCAGATTAATTTTAAACAGAGACTGTTATGCTAAAGTGGTTTATTCAGAACCTTTTTGGTGCTACAAATTCTCTCTTTTTTTTTAAAGCCTTGTTGAACACACCTACTCTGGAATAAATATGCAAATATCTTCTCATAAGCTAAGAATGTGACATTGAGTATGGTCTTGCATCTATTAAAAAAATCATTGCAATTCAAAGATGACCAGGAATGGAAATTATGGGAATTAGTAACTTGTTATCACTGTACCCGATAGTGTTACTTGATGACACAATCCGACCTTTCAGTGGGGAAATTTTGGCTATGCAAATACCTGCAATATAGATGCACCTTTATAGACCGAGACTATTAAGGAAGAAGATTCAAGCTACTCAGTAGAACTCCTATTCACATTCTGTATCCTTCTGTCTCCTACTGGTAATTCTTGGTAGCACAACACTGTAGCTGACATAAGCTAGTTTTGTCATTCTTACACCTGCATAACAGCTTATTTGTGATTGACCTCATGGGGACTGTATGGTGAAAACTAAAAATACAAACTGTATGCCATGTACTTCCTTATCTGATTATGGGAAACTATGGTATCATTCCAGTGGTGGGATTCAATTTTTTTTACTACTGGTTCTGTGAGTGTGACTTGATGGGCATCACATGGCTTGGTGATCGAGGCAGAGGAAGGATACTGTAAAATCTCCATTCCCTGCCCACTCCAGGGGAAGGTTACTGCAAAATCTCCATTTCCTCCCGTTCAGCTGGGACTTGGGAGGCAGAGAATAGATGGGGGTGGGGCCAGTTAGAGATGGTATTTACTGATGGTATTTCCCCGAACTACTCAAAATTTCCTCTACTGGTTCTCCAGAACTGGTCAGAACCTACTGAATACCACCTCTGTACCATTCCATATAGTGCTTGAGTTACTATTCCATATATTTCTTTCCAAATTGCTACAGTTTCATCTCTTTCCTTAGTTTTCAATGTGGAAGAGGAGAAATTTGGAGGCTGGTGATATCTTAACTATTTATATGAGTCAGTATCATGGGAAACACAGGGTTTAAAAGAAAGGCAGCGGGGCAAGGACTTCTTGAAACCTAGCAACCACATTTTCCTCTTAAGATCTTATTTTGGGTTCATTGATAATTTATTGATGTCTACACGTATATGAGAAGAGACTCAGTATCCATGTAAAATAGCAACAGGCATATTGTGTCACCTAGCAAAAGTAAAGCTTGTCAGTTTTGGTCCTTTTATTTTATAGCATGGAAATCCAAGCAAATAAGATTATCTCAAATTTATGTTTAAATAAACTGGAAATATTTTTCAATATTATTTACCAGAATCAAGATGTTGAAACATTTTGAGTTGGCTGTTATTCAGATGATAAAAACTCAGAAGCAAAATTTTAAACTCTTGCTGAACTCTTGCTATATATTGTTGATCTTGTTTCTGACATTGTGCAAGAGAACAGGTAAACTCACACAGCGCTTCATAAATTTAGATTATTGCAATGTGCTGTATAAGGGGCTGCCCCTGAAGAGCACTCAGAATCTTCCATTGATGAAAAATGCAGCTGTATCAGATACATAAGGCATAAAACACCACTATTATGTGAGTTACAATAGTTACGGGTCTGTTCCCAGGTGCAATTCAAGATGCTAGTTGTCAAGTGCAAAGTCTTACATGCTTAGGATTGGCTTACTTGAGTGACCTTTTTTTCCCATTTGATCTAGTGCAGATAATTTGGTTTTATATTTTGTATATTGTTGTTTATATATGTTTTTAAATTGCCTGTGCACCGCCCCGAGTCCCTTTTGGGTATATAAATTAAATAAACCATAAACCATAAACCAACCAGATCCTATCAGCCAAAGAAGGTTGGCTGATGGGGACTAGAAGATGGGCCTTTTCAGCAGTAGCCTCTGGTTTGTGGAATATTCTTCCCTTTGGAGATGAGAAGGACCCCAACCCTGTTGGCCTTTCATAAGGCTTTAAAAACTTGACCATATTCCCAAGCCTAGAGCTCTGAATGTGTTAAGGTCCCAATTTCTTGAGTTTACTGTTGACTGGTTAACCATCTCAGGTGCTGGGTGTATTTATTTTGGTTGTTTTAATTATTTTTAAATGTTTTGTTTTAATTATTTTTATAGTTTTGGAATTGTCAACTGCCCAGAGTCATTGATTGAGATGGTAGCCATAGTAAATTGTGTGTGTATGTGTATGTGTGTGTGTATGTATGTATGGAAACCTCTAATACAAATATGTTGAAATCTTGTCAGATTTAGCATCCTTTCCTTTCCATCTATTTTGGGAAGCCATGGACATCAGTTGGCATCAATAACCTGGTGCTTACAGATATTCTTTTCCTGATCCTGCCTTAGATTTTGACAACGAAAGTATGTTTATTCATTACCTAACTGTGACATATTTTTGCTGCTTCAATTGAACAAGTTGAGCCTACTAAGATAAAGTTAGTTAGTTCCTCCTGTTTGGTTAAAACGTCCATGTTTTGGGATAATGTCTTGCAAAACAACTTTAAGCAATATATTTTCTACTAATATAAGTTAATGAAGGGCTTGATTTTATGGCTGCTTATTTTGTATTGTCAGACAAGCTAATTGGATTTTATAAGTAAGTTTTTAATACAGTTTTCTATTGAGCATTCTCAGAATTGATTATCCATTAACTGCTGATTAAAGAAAACTACCCAAGAAATTGAAAAAAAAAGAAGAACTGACTTTTTATTTTGAGTCAGCAGCATCTGTCCATGATGATAAAAGTACAACTTTACTAAGTGCCAGACTTTCAGGTTAGTACATGAGGAAATGGAGTCAGCCTGGAGCTGTGCCAACAGTACTTATGCTAGACATCAGCCACAAATACTCAGCCAAAGTGAACTGGGGTGATCTTTAAGAATAATAATAGCAGCTGACTAAAGTAATTCTACAGACTGGCGGTAATGAAATCATGATTTGCTGCTATTATATCTGCTGGCTGCCATCTACTCCAAGAATTAATCCATGCATTTTAAAGGCTTATCATTTGGACTTACACACGAGCTGCATAATGTGGTTTTACTTACTATGAATGACCCTTCAGCTGCGACTGAAAGGAAGAAAAAGAGGTTCTTTTCCCCAGCTCCTTTGCTAACAACATCAGTATCAACAAGATGCAATATTCTTTTTGTTTTTCATTGCTCTTTCCCTGTTGTCGATGCAAAAAATGTGGTGCCCTGTTTAATAGGAATCAGTGCGACAAATATCACATTAATTTTTTTTGTCTTATCGCTGTGCATATATACCTGTGAGGATTTAATTCATTTCTACTTCATTGAGACACTGCCCTTGCACCACGAAACAAGCCATAGCCTGTATGATTTGTTGTTCCCTGTGAAGAGCATGCTCCTCAAGTTAATTGGGTTCGCTGCCCCATTTCTAGCTACAGCAGTGGGGCCCTGCTTGGTGTCATCATTTTGACCATTTGCTCAGCTAAGGTTAAACATTAAAAATGCCTTTGAACCAGTGGTGCAATTCAGCTGGTTCTATCTGGTTTGGGCAAACCTGTAGTGGTGGGAGGCTCCGCCCACCTGCCCAGACAACATCACGTCCCATTTTTGATGCTACATGCATGTTTTAAAGGTCCTGCGCATGCGTGGAGATCTTGCACATGTGCTCATATTTGCAAACCAGTAGTGAAGGTAAGTTAATTTCATCCCTGCTTTGAACTGAACTTGATTCTAAGTGACTTTGAACCAGTCATTCTCTCTCTCTCTCAGCCCTAGGGAGAAGTCAGTGGCCACTCACTTCCAAAAGGTTTTGCCAAGAAAACTGCAGATACTTCTCCAGGCAGTTGCCAGGAGTCAAACACTGACTTGAAGACACACATGGACTTTGTGCTCATTATGTTTGTATTTATTCTACAGTTCAGTTTCCATCACATAAGTTATAAATATTCTTACATACTGGTGGCAGTATTAAGGAAGAATATGGACTGATATTCCATCCTTGACACCTCAAATTAAAAGCCGACACATTAAAATACAGACCTTGAATCCCGATAGCTTTGCCTTGGGATCACTTATTTAGTTAGGAGTCTTGAAACTTGCTTTCCTATTGTAGTCTTGCCTTATTTATTTTATTGTTAAAGTTAGACGTTTCCATTTTAAATCTTTAAATACTTTAAAAATTAAATACTTGTTTTTTGCAGCACATAATGGCATTTATTGCCTTTCCCTATTAAATCTGGTTACAGGCTGTGAAGGTGAGTTACTTTCCTTATATTGCTGTGAATTAATCTATGATTGGTCCCTGAGCTGTCCCCTTACTAGGTGCTGTATTAACAGACTCCTCTTTCACTGAAGAAATCTTTAGCTATTATAGTTTATTACTGTGATTGGAAAATGCTGAGAGTAAGAAGATATGAATGGCACATAATCAGTATTTAAGCTGCTAGTATTTTACTTTGGATAGTGTCTTACCAAGAGAGTCTGGGTGAAACAGAATGGGTAGGTCCGCACAGATTAGACCAATCATTTGAAGATTCCTTTATGACAGTGATGGCTAACCTTTTTTGGCTCACGTGCCAAAAGCGGGGGGAGCGCAGGGGGGGTCATGCGTGGGCGTGCCACACCCATAATGCTATGTGCGCAACCCCCTGCTTTTGGCACGCTTTTTTCACCCTCCCCAGGCTCCAGAGGCTTTCTAGGAGCCTGGGGAGGGTGAAAACAGCCTCCCTCCCACCTCCAGAGGCTTCAGGAGCTTCCCTGAAGCCTCCAGAGGGTGAAAAACAGCCTCAAAAGAAGGCCTAAATCAGCTGGCCAGCACACACATGCACGCTGGTGCTGACAGGGCAATGCTTCGCGTGCCACAAGAAATTGTTCCATGTGCCACCTGTGGCACCCGTGCCATAGGTTCGCCATCACTGCTTTATGCTGTTCATGATGTCCGATAAAAAGGGACTTTGTTTTGGAAAGGATGGTCTTTCCTGCCCATGTGCAAAGAAGTTGCACGCACTGGAAGTTTTTCCTTCTTGGTAGAAACAATAGAGTTTCCCGATAGGGGCTTCCTAGATGGGTTAGAAATATTAAGAAAGCATGAAAGATTTTGAGTGGGACCTAAATATTTTCAGTGAGTCTCAGGTGTCTTTATTTGATGAGGTCATGAGATTTGTTCTCACCTTTTTCACCCAAGGATGAAAAACAGTATTTTTATTGGTTGTAATGACTTCTGTAATTTTTGTTTTAATTCCTCTTCTTGTTTTTAGTAATAGAAGCTGCCCGAGGTCACATGGGTGATATAAATGGAATAAATAAATAAAATTTCCAAGGATTTCATCTGATAAAAATGTACCTTGTTGATTCTTTTTAAAAAAAATAGTTTTTATTACACATTTTTACCTTTAAAAATAGAAAGAAAAACACAACAAAAAGAAAAAAGAAAAAACACACATAACAATATAAAGTAATTACACAGCCTTCTGTATTGGCATTCATGTTTAGCCTTTGTAGTTCTCCATTCTACATTGCCTTCCTATCAACTTTACCGTCTATAATAATGTAATAACAGTAGTACAGTACTAACACTTGTAATAATATTAATTGTTCATATCACCATTATATTTACATTGTACCTTGTTGATTCTTGCTTTAGCGTTCTTTCCCCTTTCATTAAGGGTATGGCTGGAGTAGTGCTTCATAGTTAATACTATGCATATAAGGCACACCCTTTCTCCTACTTTAAAAATAATGCTTCACTAATTTTATAAGCATAGCTCTCTGAGTAAGTGGAGGAGCCAATGCCCTTTGTGGACTTGACAATGTCTCCTTCTCTTCTTCTTCTTCCTCCTCCTCCCCCTCCTGTGCCACCTGAAGTCATCTGAAATCCTTTATGAATGCACATACTTTCTAGTAGTATGATTTGAGTGTTGGATGTGCAAGGAGGTCTACTATTGAAGTTGAAGCTAAGAAAGCAAAGATCCACAGCAGCTAGAAGCTGATTATACATTTCAAACATTTCCATTATTATTATTTTTTTTGAAAATGGTCAGAACAATGATATATTAGGGTGAAATGCTATACTCTCTAAAGAAGAAGTTTCTTCTTTAGATGGCAAAAGGAAGAAGCAGCTTTTTCTGTCATGTTGCCATACCACTGGGGAATTCTGGGAGTTAAAGTCCACCTCACTAAAAACTGCCAATTTGAGAAACACTGACCTGCAATGTTGTGACTTTTGCACTCAGATTTTGGATGTATGGATCTGGAAATATGATCAAGCTCTTGAATGTTCTTGTATTTCAATGCCTTAGATTTATGTTAGTGCTTTAGATATCGAAGAAAATTCTTGTCTCAGTAAGTTTTGTACTTTAGAAGGAGCCCATGTGTGGTTTTGCCATTATAGAAAGAAACAACTTTTTATTTTTCAGTTATAGCCAGAGATATTACTCCTATTGTTTGCTCACTCTCTTGTTTATTGCATCTGTTGTTCTCCTGCGTTATGTCTTGGAAAAAGCTTATGCTTTTAATAGATATACTGTATTTATACATTGCTGAGTGTTCTCTGTGTTTATTTTTTCCAACGTTATTCGTCAGTGGGATAATATTTCTTAATGTTCTCATGATGAAATGATGCCGAATTGAAAAAAAGAAGTCAAGCTTACGGATGGTTTTTAATGGATGCTCAGAAAAGTCCATGAAGAAAACACTCTGAAGCAAGAGATGGCTCATTCTTTACAATTCTAGCTGAAATTGTAAGGATGAAAATCTTGTTTCTGTTAAGGATTTCTCCCACTAGAAAGATAATTCTAAGGCTGGCTATTCTTCTTAAAATTTCTTAGTGGAGTTGTTCCTGTATCTATTCTTCTATGTCAGTAGAAGGCTTTAGATAACCCAACACCTTCCAGATATTTTGAAATACAGCTTTTGTAATTATTATCCTTCCTTCCTCCCTCCCTCCCTCCCTCCCTCCCTCCCTCCCCAGCAAAATAATTTTTAATTTCATTCCCTTGAAAGTAATGTGCCTTAGCATTCTGTAAGTTAGCCCATTTGAGATACTTTTGTTAACAAATTTTTGCCTATGATGCAGCATTTCGTTCAAATGAAGGTTAAAACTATCAAACAATCCAAGACTTAGTACTGTATTTCCATGAAAATAAGACAGGGTCTTATTTTCTTTTGACCCCTGAAATGAGCACTTGGTCTTATTTTCAGGGAGGTATTTTTATTTTTGTGGTGCAGGAGACGGCAAGTGTGGTCACCTCAGGGCTGCTGTTGTGTTGCAAGATTTTCAGGGAGGGCTTATTTTCAGGGAGGACTTATTTTAGTGCATGCACTCAAAAGCCCGATTGGGCTTATTATCTGAAGAGGACTTATTTTCAGGAAAACAGAGTACAATGATCCCTCGTTTTTCGCGGCTTCATGTTTCGCGGCTTCAGTGCGTCGCGGGTTTTTCAAAAATACAGAATAGAAAAAAAATGCATTGGTAGGAGGCAAGTGCCCCCTAGTGCTTGCTTTAAACGATGTCCACCAACTCAAGTTTCCGGTATAGTGTATTGCGAATCCTACTTCGCGGTTTTTCAGTTTTCGCGGAAGGTTCCGGTCCCCATTAACCGCGAAAAACGAGGGATTACTGTAATGTATAGGTAAAAGTAGTAATACTGTTTCTTTGATAGGTTGCATTTTTCATAACAAAGCAAGTCTACAGTGATAAATGCTTATGGATTTTTGGGAGGTGCCTGAGGTCCAGAGAAGACAGTTACACCAACTGTATCCCTTTTAGGAAAAAAAAAAAAGTGGGATTTGCCACTACTTTGCATAACTGGGGGGCTTTTGGAGGCTAATGTTATACATGCTGTATCTCATGAATGTAGATTACTACTTTGTCAATTCTGTTGACCCTAACTAGGTCACAAACGGATAGCCCAACAAAGAACAGGCATTAGGCAGTATTGCAAATATACCATCAATTTTGCTGAAGCTCAAATGGATTACTACTTTCTTCTGTAAGATATTACCAAGATGCTAAGCTTTGCTTCATTTAGACATTGTGTAGAACAACTTTAAGCATGAGCTTAAATGGACTCCAGAGGATGGTAGAGGACAGGAAGGCCTGGAGGAATATTGTCCATGGGAGTCGCAATGGGTCAGACACAACTTCGTAACTAACAACAACAAAGTGCAACTATTTTGCATTTTCCAAATGAGTTTTCAGCATAATAACTCCAAAATACATTTCAAACTGTTCATGGTGAAAGACAATATATTACAGCATGCAGCTTTACATGAAAAGAGTAGGATTAGTTCCAATTTTGGGAGTTCTCTGCCAAGGCAACTTACATGGGTGAATAGCATCTCAGGAAGGCTGGCCTTTAGTATGTAAGTGATATTTGTCTCTGGAGTTGAGCTGGGTGTTTAAAATTGTGCCTTGAACTTGTGATCCTTTAGTTTTATTAAAAACCAGCTTGAGAGCTATTGGTTGATAGAAATGCAGGTTGTAATTCAAATAAATAACATATATTACTTAGCTCTGTATTTATGCAGTGTTCAGTGGAGGAGAGAAGAGAATCTTTACAAGTAAAATAAGATTTGATTAGTGTGTAAAAAATAAAAAATATGAATCTTATATTTGAATAGAGTACAATTCAGATTTAAGACATACAGACACATATACGGAGAGAGGGAAGGAGGGGGTGGAAGAGAGAGAGAGAGAGAGAGAGAGATCAAACAACAATATTTTACTACCTAGATGCAATTTGGACTATAACTTCTAGAATTTTGAGACAGCATAACCAAGCGCTGATTCATAATCATAATTTTGGCCACCATTATATAATTTAGATATATTTAGGTAAAACCTGGTTTTATGCATAAGAATTATTTATGTATTAACTTTATATGCTGCCTGTCTCTCTGTTGAAGCAACTCTAAAGAAGAGACATTTAAAAAAGAAATATTTAAAAAGATTGGCATTTATAAAAAGTATCCTAATTATTAATTAGCCACATTTTGGGGCGTAATGAAAACTATCAAAGGCATATATGCCTCTTTGGAAATAAGAGCAGATGGCTTTTTGATACCAAATTTTCTTTTGGGGTTCTTTTAAATATAGATACATTCCACTCTCTATAGCTATTTCTGGTAATGGCTCATGAATTTAGGGAGAAAAAGTGCTCATTACAGTTTTTAAAAGAATCTAATTAATTGCCAATTACTGAGAACTATTCAGTGAAAAATATCTGGAGTTCTCTATGCTGTTTAAACTGAAAATTGGTCTAACAGAAACTGCTGCTGTGTCTAACAGAAAATATAAAGAGACACCAAAAATCAATAGTAATAAATGTTTGTACTTTTGTCACAGTCTCTGTGTATGTGTTTTACACTCTCTCGCTCTCTTTCTCTTATGGGAATTAGTAACATTGGTTGTGCCTCTCACCTTATCTACAAAGTTGCAAAAGCATTTTATTATTTTTTTCTCATATATTTTCATCTCTTCAATTATATTTGCCTAATATTAAATTATAACAGGTGTCATAAATGGATGTTGAAGTGTAAGATGTGAAGAAGAATACATACTTTATTCTGGGGCAGAAATGGACATTTGGAGGATAAGGAAAAGACATCCTGTAACAACTTTCTTGTAAACCTTTAATTTATTTTATTGATGATTTCTATTTTATTTAATTTTACTTTTATTCTATTTTTACTCATTTGGTAGATTTCAATAAAAATAAAATGAGAATTAATATGAACAATTATTAAAACAATTAAAAATTAAATGTTTCTTCTGTTTGAACAACACAAGGCGTAATTTATACCTATGTAAAGTAAGTCCTTTCAGTTTATTTATGAAGTTTAGAGAATATTGTTATGCATTTGTGTGTAACAATCAATTCAAGTTTCTTACTTACTTGAGTATCCCGCAAGTATGCATACATAAGACTGAAGCCTCAAAAATAGAAGTGCTATAGAATTCAAAGAACAATTGATCTAGGAGAAATGGTTTCCAGCTATTTCCAAAACTACTCAAAAGCCATGGGAAGAATGCAATTAACAGCTCACTACATCTAACAGCACATTTCTTTGGGAAGCGATACTGTCTTATGTAGTGTATGCAGAAATAACATTTGAATTTGAGTGTTTGATACCTCTATACATTCCACATATATCATTATCTTCATAACAGCTTCAAGGTGTCAACCTAATCTCTTGAAGGTGGAGAATAAAAGTTTCTGTATGACTGATGGGAAGCCCTGTCCCAACCATAACAAAATGAAATGTAAACTAGATTAATTTTTGTCTGTCTGTCTGTCTGTCTATCATCTATTTTCTAAGAATGTAAGAACATCTTACATTAAAAAGAGAGAAGATAATATTTAAATTAGTATAATAGACTAAAACAACTTTCAATAAGCATATAACAAATATAAACATTAAAGCCACAGAAGGAATTTAAAATACTGATGTGACATTATGTAGCATTTAAGTCCCAGAAGGTAGCGGTCTCAATAGCTTTATCATTGGCCTGGAACAAATTGTCCATCGTACATAGTCGATGGATATACCATCAAGATTATGGTATATCAATAAATGTTCAGGAGCCTGCAATTCACCACACTCACAGTTTCCATCGCCCGTGATATCATCTCAGCCTAATGTTATTGGACTATAAAGCAACTCCTCTCCATCAGATGCTAGTATGGGACCATGTAGTTTTTGAGCTGCTCAAGACCTAACCCTTGAGGGTTATCCTTAACATTTTGAATTGTGCTTGGGAACAAAGAACTAGTACATTTTTATCCTATCTAAAAGCACTAAGGAAAACTCTTGTAGTTGCATTCTACCCCATATGTGGTTTTTCAAGGTATTAGTCCAATCTGGATGGAACACTGTATCCAGATTTAATCGTGTTTGAAATGAATACTTAAACTGGACAAATGCTGTCCTAATTTCAGGTGCCACCAAAACTTCTCAGTGCAAAAATTTTGAATTACGCCAGGCTGAGAATGTGATGTTTCAGGTAAATACTATTCTATCCAAAACACGTTGTTTTCTATATCCTGGATATCTTGTCCATTTTAATTTAGTAGCATTCAACCATTGCATTATTTCTTTGGGATACTGATTCAGAATAAGAAACATTTTTTCCCCTGTTACATGGAAATACAATGTGTTTTATTGGCATACTGATGACAGTGCCTCAGATCTTATCATAGTCCTTGATGATGAGATGTAGATGCTGGCCATAGGGGGCGAACATCTTGCCCCTGTGAATGGGGCGCGCAACTTGGGTGTCCTCCTGGATACTCGGCTGTCCATGGAAGATCAAATGACAGCCGTGGCCAGGAGGGCGTTTTACCAGGTTCGCCTGGTACGCCAGTTGCGCCCCCTATTGGATCGGGATGCCCTTCGCACAGTCACTCATGCTCTCGTGACATCCCGACTGGACTATTGTAACTCTCTCTATATGGGGCTCCCCTTGAGGTGCACCCGGAGACTTCAGCTGGTCCAGAATGCAGCCGCGCGAGCAATAATGGGAACCTCAAGGTTTAGCCATGTAACACCGCTCTTGCGCGAGCTGCACTGGCTGCCTGTCGTCTTTCGGGTGCGCTTCAAGGTGCTAGTTGTCATCTTCAAAGCGCTCCATGGCTCTGGACCTAGCTATCTGCGGGATCGGATCCTGCCCCATACATCCTCACGGCCGATTCGCTCCCACAGAGAGGGACTTCTCCGGGTGCCGTCCACTAGACTTTGTCAGCGGGCGACGCCCAGGGGAAGGGCCTTCTCTGTGGCGGGCCCAGCCCTCTGGAACGACCTTCCCCCCGACATTAGAACAACCACGGACCTCCGCTCCTTCCGTCTAAAATTAAAAACACATCTTTTCTGCTTGGCCGGCCTAGGGTAGTCTCTTTTTATGGTTTAGGGGATTTTAGTAATTTAATTGGGGGATTTTAGCGCATGGATAATTGTTTAATTTGCCTTTTATCTAATTATTTATGTATATTTATTGTATTTTTAACTTCCCTGTGCACCGCTCCGAGTCCCCTAGGGGAGAGGAAGCGGTCTATAAATTAAATTTATTATTATTATTATTATTATTAAATAATTAAAGATAAATCAAGACTAAAACATGAGGAAAATTATTTTCTGATGTCCATGAGCTGAACACCCCCACCTTCCAAAAGCTCCAGGAAAATGATATAATCAGCAAAAAATGGTCTCTCCAAAACTTATTCCTGTCAAGTGGTCCAGAAGAATTTCATAATTGATGATACTGAATGCCACTGATAGGTCCTACAGACCCAGCAGAGTTGGACTCCCGTGGTCTAACTCTCAGCACAGACCTTCTACTGAGGCAAAGCAAAACTGAATTAGCTATTCCCTTTTTCTGTACTATCTCAGTAATGAGAACGGTTCATAAATAAATCATTGGGTGCATCATAAGAAAAATAAATGTATTCTGCCTATTGCGGTCATTGATATGAAAAAATATGTTAGATCTATTTAGATCTAGTTAAGTTACTGAGATTTAAGTTGTAATATTATTAATATATCAAAATGAACTGCCAGGAAATAGTATGTAATATATCCATGTTCATGGATAAAAAAGCTTCCTATGCAGAAAAACCTGACTTTGCAAAATTTGTATGTACTTTCATTTTCAGTTAGTTGAATGTCTATTTTGGATGGGTGAAACTTCCATAAGTTGTTCATTCATTTGAAATCATTGGATTGGTTTCTCTAATATTAGTGGGGTAAGGGACGTATATTAAAATAATTGTTTTAGTCCTAAGTACAGGTGGTCCTTGATTTATGACAGAAATGGAACCCCAAAATTCCAACCTATGTCATGAGGCACCCATGTGTCCAATATGATTTTTGCACTGATTGTTAAGCAGATATGGCAGTCATAACGCTCTCTACATGGGGCTCCCCTTGAGGTGCACTCGAAGGTTACAGTTAGTCCAGAATGCGGTCGCGCGGGTGATTATGGGTGCCTCAAGGCAATCCCACATAACACCTCTCCTGCGCGAGCTGCACTGGCTACCTGTGGCCTTTCAGGTGCGCTTCAAGGTGCTGACGACCATCTTTAAATCGCTCCATGGCTCGGAGCCTAGCTACATACGAGACCGCCTCCTGCCCCATACATCCCTTTGTCCGATCCGCTCCCACAGAGAGGGCCTTCTCCGGGTACCGTCGGCCAGGCAATGCGGGTTGGCGATGCCCAGGGGAAGGGCCTTCTCTGTGGCGGGCCCAGCCCTCTGGAATGACCTGCCCCCCTGATCTACGTACCACCTCAGACCTACGCGTCTTCCACCAGCGCCTCAAAACGTATTTATTCAAACAAGCCGGCCTAGCATAATCCCCCATTTCTGACTTTTATTTGTATAAATTTTAATTTATAGGGTTTTATAAGAGTTTTAGCACAGGATATAATTTAATAGTTTTTAATAATGTATTTTTGTATTTATGTATGGTTCTTTAATATTGCCTGTGCGCCGCCCTGTGTCCTTTTTAGGAGAAGGTGCGGGGTATAAATTTGAAAAATAAAATAAATAAAATAAATAATACATTGAATGCCACGGTCTTTAAGCAAATGTCACAATGCATCCACAATGTAACCATTGTCTACAATGGGCCTTTATTTGCAGAAACCAGAAGTAAATGCTAATTTCCTATTTAAAAAAACTTTCATGAATCACAGTCATGTGACTGCAGGATGCTGTAAATGGATATAAAAACTACCTGGTTGCCAAGTCCCAAAATGTGATCATGTGACTGAAGGGGGGGAAATGCCCTGGGTCATGAATCTGGGTCATAAGCACCTTTTGGGGATCCAGCATAACTTTAAATGGCCACTAAGTGACCGGTCATTATGTCAAGGACTACCCGTATCTCCAGAAAATAAGGAATCGTTCAGAATGCCCATTTCACATTGTGACACCCACACATTTATTTTAGTGCAAACACTAAGTACATTTAAAAAAAAAGTTTTATTGGTTTTTAAAAATATTCATAGGAAAAGGGTATAAGGGTACATAAAAAATTTTGGTAGCTCCCATGCTGGTAGTAGAAACTCCCCCCAACCTTACAGATCTACAATTTTAGAAGTAACATATAAAGGATAAGCGTAAACAGAGTTCTTGCATTATATCAACCATGTGTTCAATCTTCTCTTTCTTTGCCATTTTCTATTATATACAATACAATACAATACAATAGCAGAGTTGGAAGGGACCTTGTAGGTCTTCTAGTCCAACCCCCTGCATGGGCAGGAACCTTATACCATTTCAGACAAATGGCTGTCTAACATCTTTTTAAAGACTTCCAGGGTTGGGGCATTCACAACTGCTGGAGGCAAGCTGTTCCAGAGGTTAATTGTTCTTACTGTTAGGAAATTTCTCCTTAGTTCTAAGTTGCTTCTCTCCTTGGTTAGTTTCCACCCATTGCTTCTTGTCCTGCCCCCAGGTGCCTTGGAGAAAAGTTTGACTCCCTCTTCTTTGTGGCACCCTCTGAGATATCGGAACACTGCTATCGTGTCTCCCCTGGTCCTTCTCTTCATCAAACTAGACATCATCATCATCATCATTTAATACTTATAAACCGCTCCCTCTCCCCATGGGGACTCGGGGCGGTGCACAGGTAGAATAAAAACAGTAAAAAACATACAAACATCAATAAAATATACAAACAATTTAAAAGCCAAATTAAACTCAGCCTGTGCTAAAATCCCATTTAACTAACTAAACTAAAATTTACCCAGTAAAACCCCAAGACAGGGGGACTATCCCAGGCCGGCCAGATGGAAAAAGTAAGTTTTTAATTTAAGACGGAAGGAGCGGAGGTCCGTGGTTGTCCTAATATCGGGGGGAAGGTCATTCCAGAGGGCCGGGCCCGCCACAGAGAGAGCCCTTCCCCTGGGTGTCGCCCGCTGACACAGTCTAGTGGACGGCACCCGGAGAAGTCCCTCTCTGTGGGAGCGAATCGGCCGTGAGGATGTATGAGGCAGGATCTGATCCCGCAGATAGCTAGGTCCCGAGCCCTGGAGTGCTTTAAAGATGATAATTAACACCTTGAAGCGCACCCGGAAGACGACAGGTAGCCAGTGCAGCTCGCGCAGGAGCGGTGTTACATGGGTAGACCTTGCGGCCCCCATAATTGCTCGCGCGGCTGCATTCTGGACTAGCTGAAGTCTCCGGGTGCACCTCAAGGGAAGCCCCATGTAGAGAGAGTTGCAATAGTCCAGTCAGGATGTCACGAGCGCATGAGTGACTGTGCGAAGGGCGTCCCGATCCAATAGGGGGCGCAATTGGCGAACCAGGCGAACCTGGTAAAACGCCCTCCTGGCCACGGCCGTCACTTGATCTTCCATGGACAGCCGGACATCCAGGAGGACACCCAAATTGCGCGCCCCATCCACAGGGGCAAGATGTTCGCCCCCTATGGCCAGCGATGGAGTGAGCTGGTTGAATCGGGCGGCCGGAAACCACAGCCACTCGGTCTTGGTCGGGTTGAGCCTGAGTCCGCTACTTCCCATCCAGATCCGTACGGCTTCCAGGCACTGGCACATCACCGCTACGGCATCGTTGGGGTGGTTTGGGGTAGATATATACAACTGAGTATCATCAGCGTATAGATGGTACTCTACCCCAAAACCACGGATGATCTCACCCAGCGGCTTCATGTATGTGTTGAACAGGAGGGGCGAGAGGACCGACCCCTGAGGCACCCCACATACGAGGGGTCTCGCAGTCGACCTCTGCCCCCCTGCCAACACAAATTGCGATCGGCCAGAGAGGTAGGAGGAGAACCACCGTAAAACGGTGCCTCCCACCCCCAACCCCCCCAGCCGATGCAATAGGATACCATGGTCGATGGTATCGAAAGCCGCCGAGAGGTCTAATAGGACCAGGATGGAGGAACATCCCCCATCTCTGGCCCTCCAGAGATCATCAACCAACGCGACCAATGCTGTCTCGGTGCTATGCCCGGGCCGAAAGCCGGACTGGCGCGGATCTAGATAATCAACTTCCTCCAGGTGACGGGGAAACTGTTGTGCCACCACACTCTCAACAACCTTCGCCAAAAAGGGAAGGTTGGAGACTGGACGGTAGTTGTTCAAAACAGCTGGATCCAAAGAGGGCTTCTTAAGGAGGGGCCTCACCATCGCTTCTTTTAGGGAAGCAGGCAAGGAACCCTCACTTAAGGATGCGTTGACAACCTCTTGGAGCCAGCCTCGTGTCACCTCCCAGGATGCCAGTACAAGCCAGGAGGGACACGGGTCCAATAAACATGTGGTGGCTCGCAGTCGCCCACGTAACCTGTCCATATCCTCGGAAGTAACGGAGTCAAACTCCTCCCAAACAAGATCTGTCTCGTGGCATCCCACTGGGCCATGAATGGGGGCTAGCTCGTTCTGTATCTGAGCGATTTTCTCCTGCAGAAAAGTCACAAATTCCTCTGCTCTACCCTGTAACGGGGCTTCCCGCACCCTCTGTTGAAGGAGGGAGCGGGTCATCCTAAACAGGGCGGCAGGGCGGTTTTCTGCGGATGCTATGAGAGTAGCACAATGATGGCGTTTGGCTATTCTCAGCGCCACAATGTAAGTCCGTAAATGGGCTCTTACCTGTGTCCGGTCAGATTCAGAACGGGTAGACCTCCATCTTCCCTCTAGGCATCTCTTGCGGCGTTTCATCACCCGCAGCTCCTCGGTAAACCAAGGAGCCAGGGTGTTTCGCTCAGGGTGTTTTACCCAGCTCCTGCAGCCGTTCTTCATATGTCTTAGTCTCCAGTCCTCTAATCATCTTGGTTGCTCTTCTTTGCACTCTTTCCAGAGTCTCCACGTCTTTTCTACATCGTGGCGACCAAAACTGTATGCAGTATTCCAAGTGTGGCCTTACCAAGGCACTATACAGTGGCATTAACACTTCACGCGATCTAGATTCTATCCCTCTGTTGATGCAGCCTAGAACTGTGTTGGCTTTTTTGGCAGCTGCTGCACACTGCTGGCTCATATTTAAATGGTTGTCCACTAGGATTCCGAGATCCCTCTCACAGTTGCTACTATTGAGCAAGGTACCACCTATACTGTACTTGTGCATTTGGTTTTTCTTGCCTATATGTAGGACCTTACTTTTTTCACAATTGAATTTCATTTTATTAGACAGTGCCCAATGTTCAAGTTTGTCTAGATCCTTCTGTATCTTAAGCCTATCTTCTGGAGTGTTGGCTATTCCTGCCAGCTTGGTGTCGTCTGCGAATTTGATGAGTTCCCCATTTATCCCCTCATCCAAATCGTTGATGAAGATGTTAAAGAGTACTGGGCCTAAAACAGAGCCTTGGGGGACTCCACTGCATACTTCCTTCCATGTAGATGCAGTTCCATTGAGGACTACACATTGAGTGCGGTTGGTCAGCCAGTTACGAATCCATTTGGTGCTGCTGCTGTCTAACCCACAATTTTCTACTTTATCTAATAGTAGGTTATGGTCTACTTTATCAAGTAGATTTGATATATTTCAAATCAAATTATTTTTGCGACCTGAGCCTTTTTGATATTGCTCCCTCCTCCCTGCCATCAGGTGGGGCCTTAGCCCCCTCCGTTCCCGTATCTTGTGTCTTACTGTCCTTTTCCCCGCCTCCACTATCTTGGTCTTCTAGGAGAGAAGAATGTTTTTTAATAAAGGCTTCTGTCTCGTTTACTGTCTTAATCTTGGTTCTGCTCCCTTCCCATAAGATCAACATTCCCTCTGGCAGTAACCATCTAAACCAAACTCCTTTATTGTATAATTTCTTTGACAAGAAGGAATATTTCCTCCTTGTTTCTCTAATTTTTTTGGAATTTGTTTTAAAATGCTAATTTCTTTATCCAGATATCTTAAAGGTTCCCTCCTTTGAGCCTCCAGCACCTCATCTCTCGTGGTCCTCCTGGGAAATTTAACATGTACCTCTCTTGGAACATTATGGGTTCTAGTATATGCTGAATTAATTCTATAGGCCAGGTCCATATCCCACCAGAGCTGTTTTTTATCTCTTTTAAGATATTCTGCTAAAATTGTACTCATAATATCTTTAAGATCTTCATTTTCAGTCTCTGGTAAGTTCTGGAACCTGAGGAAAAAAGACATTCTTTCAAATTCTATTTTAGATATAAAGTTTTCTAATTCTAGATTCCCCTTTCAGACCTCCTTAACCTCTCTCCCCAACCCGATCGCCCTCTCTTCCAACGTCACAATCCTTTGTTTGTTATCTGTTATACTTTGTTTTACTTCTCTAAATTCGTCTTTGAAGTCTGCTACTTCCTTCCTCAATTCGCTTTGACCCTTCATAAGTTCCTGAAACATTTCAGTAACAGATAGTACATTTTTTAAGTAACAGAAATGGCATCACCCATATTTAGGTCTAGATTTCTCAGATAACTCTAAGATTCTGTGTCTCCCTACACTTTTCAGGTATGAACCACACCTTCTTAAAATTCCTTCTGCAAGCGTGCAATTTATACAAGAACTCTCAGGAAGTTTGTAGTTCGTAGAAGAGATACCCAGAAACATCAGGCTCATATTTTATGGATCTCCTTTTTGTTGTATGACAGTACAGTTGTTGCTGGGTGTTAGGACAATAGACCTTGGAAGCTTACTTACAACCTAGAGTTCAGAGTTGAGACAGCTTTTGCCAACAGAGCAAAATTCTAGCTGGAAGGATGATTAGTATTCCTAATGGTGGTATTATCACATTAGTGTTATGTTTATGTTTAAATATGCCTTCCAATTTTCTGTTAAATGAAGTGCATTGATTAAAAAAAAGTGTCACATGTTTGTTTCTGTTTACAGTTGTTATAAACCGTGAAAGTTGACCATCTGTAGGATACATGATTGGGGCCCCAGGCATGTAAGACATTTCCCAAACCACTAGCCTGAAAATGTGTTACCAATGTAGTTGCTAACATATGTTGATCTTAGATAATGGGCCTATTCATTTAGGACTTGCAGTTTGGCAACCTGAGCTGAGGAACTACTCTAAAAGCCGAATCAAATTCAGTTTGCTGTAATAGAAATACACTGTAATATTTTCCTCTTTAGTTTGTAATTGTAGAAAAGTTTCTAGTCACTTCTGGTTTATAATTTTAAGAACAGTTCCATGGAAATGGCACTGATTATTGTAAGTTATCTCCTGCTGTTAAATAACTGTATAATAACAGATCAGCTACAATGGATTTTTCATAGTAATATTACATTGGCAAATATTTTTATAACTATTGCTGGAACTGAAAACAACAGGGATGTTAAGAATAACTCTGTTAAAATCAAATGAATCCAAGTTGTTTTTTTTAGCACAAATTGCTATTTAGTTTTTGACTGGGTTTAGTGCCAGTTTTTATAATTTATACCTTCCAGAAATTGAATCTGGCACAAAAAAAAAAGCTTAGAAAACATAATAAAGAAAAACACCATGTTTGTTCTTTACTTTTTGTTAGTGTATGGATTTTATAGTATTGGCTTTTACTTTTCATGTTAAACAAATTCAAATGGGATACATTTCTTTAAATAACATAGGTACTTGGATAAAAAAAATTGTGCTACTTATTAAATATGGAGTATTATATAGTTATATACATGCCCATACAAATATACAGTGTGTGTGTGTGTGTGTGTGTGTGTGTGTGAGAGAGAGAGAGAGAGAGAGAGAGAGAGAGAGAGAGAGAGAGAGAGAGAGCGCGAGAGAGCGCAGGCCATTAATAATTGAATAATAATCACATAAGATTTTACTTATAAATGCCATCATGTCACTTGTAACTCCCGAAATTCTCCAGTCATCATTGTTGAGTTGAAGTCTACTCATCGAAAGTTGCCAAGACTGACAAATATTGCTTTATAAATGTATTAAACCGTTTAAATGAATGGATTTAATTATCATCTATTTGGAAGTAAAGCTATATAGTCTCTATAAAAACCCATATAGCTCTACACTGTAGTTATGAGAGCTAGAAACTTGTAGCTAATGTGGTGGTGATTGTGCAGAAAATATACCATATGTGTTATAGCTTGGTGTTCACAAGCCTTGACAATAAAACCCAAGAAGTTAGGAATTTCAGGATACTTGTGATTTTCACAAACTGGTAATGTAATAACCTATCTCTGCAAAATTATGCAAACAGTGGCTCTATCTCCTGTAACTCTCTTACAAGTGGAAGGGTGGGAATTATTTCCAGTAAGTTTCTCTTGCTTCATCTTCCCTATTGTCTAATCCAGTTATCTCAAAGGATAGATGAGAAATTACAGATCGTGATGACTTCTTTGAATAGGGAAGCTTCAAAGCAAAACTCACTTTAAATGATCTCATGATACATTGTTCGAGTTTAAATCAACTACAAAGTTAATCAATAGAAAAATTGTATATGCAGGGGGGAAATATTACAGTTTGAATTCCATACAGAGAGTAAGAAAATAATAGAACTGGAAGGGATGTTGGATGTCTTCTAACCCAACCTTCTGCCCAAACCGAATAACATTTCAGACAAATGGGTAATGAGTCTCTTCTTAAAAGCCAGTTACAATAATACAATAATACAATAGCAGAGTTGGAAGGGACCTTGTAGGTCTTCTAGTCCAACCCCCTGCATGGGCAGGAACCTTATACCATTTCAGACAAATGGCTGTCTAACATCTTTTTAAAGACTTCCAGGGTTGGGGCATTCAGTGATGGATCACCCACTACTTCTGAAGTCAAGCTCTTCCAAGCTCTTCCACTGGTTAATTGTTCTCATGGTCAGGAAATTCCTCCTTAATTCTGGGTTGCTTCTCTCCTTGTTCTATGGAGATTGTCAGTCATCCAGGTAATGGTTGTCCCAAAGGTGCTTTTTCAGGAGGCAACTGGCCTTTCTTGTTTTTCCTTTGAAGATGTTTCACTTCTCATCCAAGAAGCTTCTTCAGCTCTGACTGGATGGTGGTGAATGGAAGGATTTATATTCCTTGCAGACAGCTGGTTGTTGGCATTCTCTTAGAGAGTCATTGAGGACACTGAAATGTTTATACATGTCCTCAGGGCCACCTTAGTAGTGCAAGTGGGTGTGGAGCTTCTTGGTTGCAGTATGTTTTCTGCCCTGGGTCCCTTCACTGTTTAAGAAAGGCGCAGACTGTTGGGGTTGACTCTTTGTTGCCTGCATCTCAAACTGAAGTGCAAATGCTTCCTGTAGTCTGCAGTTTTTCTCGAAATCTGTTCGTAATCCCACCCCATTCGAGCGGTGTTCATCCCAAAGTGCATAGCTAAAAGTCTATGGGGCTTCTCAGTCATCCAAGTCACAGACTCATCCCCAACTGCCTGCACCTGTCTTCAACAGTGAAGGGATGCAGGGAACAAAACATTCTTCAGCCAAGAACACACCACACCCCTTTGCACTACTCAGGCGATTCTGAGAAGTGGTGTATTAACCATTAAGCAGACTAAGTACGTGCTTAGGGCACCAGGCCCAAAGGGGCACCAGTTGAGTTGAGAAAGAAAAAAAAAACCCAATGTAAACAAAACCCAGTATGTACAAAGGAGAGGGGCACCACGATTTGTTAGTGCTTAGGGCACCAGTGATCCTTAATCCGCCACTGATCCTGAGGATACAGGTAAGGCTCCAAGTGGCCTCAATGACTCTCTAAAAAGAATGCAAATGACCAGCTGTCTGCAAGGATTACAAATCCTTCCATTCCCCCACCTTCCAGTTAGAGCTGAAGAAGCTTCTTGAATGAGAATCAAAATGTCTTCAAAGAAAAACAAGAAAGTCCAATTGCCTCCTGAAAAAGCACCTTTGGGATTCCCTCCTTGTAAACAGAAGACATGTATAGCAGGCTTGTCTCTTTTCTTTTGAGAGTGATTCAGATAGTTCAGTATTCATTTTACTTGGTTATTTCTCTTTGAAAATGATTTTCTTAATACATTTACATTTTTGTTGAACATAGTGATTAAGGTTGTACAAATTTATTTCCAATTCATTCTACATTTAAAAAAATATTTGTGTGCAAACTGATATTAAATGTTCATGTTCCTCCAGGCTCTTTCAAGATTTCAAATTAGTTTTGTATATATTTGCCACTTGCCTTCTTATAATTGCAGATGCTGGAAATTAATTAGACAATGGGAAAGATAATGCAACAATTCTACTTTTATATCCTGAAAATATTAAAATAAACCAGTTTATGCATATAGATAGACATATCTTTTATAATTATGCATGTAGATAGAGATATCTTTTATAATTTGTCTGATGGTAGGCAGTCTTATTTTGTTTTGTTTTTTTAATTCACACCCAGTTCAAATATCTCCAAAATAAAACACCAACAGATTACTTATTTATTTTAGAAGTAGAAGAGTGTGTGCTTCCTTTTGAATAATGTCATTTTTAATTGAAACCTGTCAGATTTTTGGACACTCACATTTTTTGACTTATGGGGCTAGTCAACAGCATCCCCCTAGGCTATAACTACAACTATTTTGAAATAAATTAATTATGTGAAATTAATTCCCTATTAAGTGGATATAATATTGCAGCATTTGGCTGTTAGATCTGTTTTCTGCAGGGTGCCCAAATATGTCATCTTTGGTTTAATGTTTCATTAGCAGCTGATACAAGTTAACTACTTGTAATGTCTAGGAAATCTACTCCAGGGATCTAAGTAGCTTAAAAATCTTAATTTTGTGAGGGAAGTAGAAATATCTGACACATTTATCAAGGACATTAGTATTCTTTGAAGTAAGCCATCAAAGCTAATCTATACAGTACTGTAGATTTACATACAAAATATGCACATATACTCTGCTCAATTGGTAGAATCATCATTGCATTTTGTCTGAAGAAGTTACTGAATTTCTTGAAAAGGAAGCTGATGCAATTCATGTTCATTGATACAAGACTATAGAATTGTGCTACCATCTCTGAGTCTTGCCTTCAGTACTAAAATCAGTGTCACTAAAATACTTTTCTAACATAGTTCTGGATAGGAATCTCAAAATTGGGCTGCCTAATTATAGGAAAGCAGACTATGAATTTTGGTACTTGCCTTGCTTTCAAGATAGCAGCAGATAACTCTCTTTTTCTATGAAGGGCTGTTACACTATTTTTAAAGCCATTACTTCATTTCACAGAAAATTGGATGGCATATTTAAACATAAATATGACACTAATGACCTAATGACCTAATAAGTCAAGACTTTTTTTTTTTTTAAAGCAAGAACATTTGATTGCCAAAACTGGTGGAATGGTCAAGAAGCTGGATCAGAAGGTAGAAAGTTCTCAAATACATTGAGGAACTAATTTCTGGGTGATGGCAAATATTGAGACATATTCAGATTGGATGTCTGGGGAGGATGCACTGTAGGGGCAGCAAAATTTAAGAATCATGATTTCCCGAGAACTCTGGTTTTCAAGCGGAATGTGGGGATGTGGCAGTTAAATAAGTTTGAACACGACAATAGATTAAGCTAGAACCAGTCATGGGTTGCAGTCGGTACACCCCAGTACGGGTGTACTGGAGCCAGCCCGGAGCGCTGGATACTCTTCCGGTATGGTGCTCTGGAGGGCCCACCCGCCTGCCTGAGCTCTTTATCGGTGTTTGATGCATACAGCACCTGCGCGATGCTCCGCTGAGCAGCTGGAGTGTCGTGGAGGCTTGCGGAAGCCTCGCTGACAGGTAGGACACATGTATGTATTGCGCTCATGCATGTGGGTGATGCTGGGGCTGTTCCAACCGTACCGGTTGGAACGAAACCTGGAACCCACCATTGGCTAGAACAGTGGTTCTCAACCTTTCCAGTTTAATACAGTTCCTCATGTTGTGGTGACCCCCAACCATAAAATTGGTGTCGGTTCCTAAGACTAACGTAAATATGTGTTTTACGATGTGTTAGGCCAGGGGTCTGCAAAGTCGGCTCTTTTAAGACTGGTGGACTTCAACTCCCAGAATTCCCCAGCCAGCTGGCTGGGGAACTCTGGGAGTTGAAGTCCACCAGTCTTAAAAGAGCCGACTTTGCAGACCCCTGTGTTAGGCGACCCCTGTGAAAGGGTCATTCGACCCCCAAAGGGGTCCCGACCTACAAGTTGAGAACCGCTGGGCTATAACCAATAATCCATGGAGCTTGTAGTATTTCCATGTTTGACTTTGAGTCTCTTAAGCTGGACAAGATGAACAATTTACAAATAAAAAAGATGGGCACCTCATATTTAGTGCTTTTTCTAAAAAAATAATCTCTGGAATTTCCCAAGATAGTTCGCTTCCAGAATTCAGCAGCATATTACAGTAGGACCATACTTTTGGTAAATTTGAGGGGAATGATTTGGGGAAACAAATAAAGTAACCTAACCTATAGAGAGAGATTTAATCTTTAAAAATGAAAAAGCAAAACTATATAACAAAAATCAATTTTAAACATTTCACTTGTATGATATACTATAATACAGTTTTCACTTGTTTTCTGTTTGCTCACTTTTAGCTTTGGTTATACTAGCATTTGTAAACTTGGTGTGACTATTACTTAAGAGAATTATCATGTGAATTCAAAGCTTGTTTAAATTTAACAGGACTACAAAAAGAACTTAGTTAAAAATGAAATGGGGCTTCCGGTTCCGGCTCCTGCGGCGACGGACGAGCCTAGCGCTCGCTCGCCGCTTTGTTTCTTCTTCTGCCCCCCCACGGGGGCGAGACTCCTCTTGTTTGAGGGTCTCCCGTAAAGCCGGCTCGTCGGGGGGCGCCCCCCCCCACGGCGGTGGAGGAAGTGGCTCCCGGCGCGGCTTAGGTGAGGGAGAACATGCTAGCGGGGGGTTCTCCCTTCGCCTAAGGAAGACGGCGCCATTCACAATAATGAAGAGGGCTGATCGGCTCAGTCGGAAGGACTCCCGAGGCTTCAGCTGCGAGGAGAGAGTGAGTTTTTAAAAAAAACTTTTTTTTCTGCTGCCAGCCAGGCTGAACGGACTGGGAGGGGGGTGTTTATTTTTTTAAAAAAAACCCTCGGATTTAAGCGGCACGTTAAAATGGCTTCTCTGCAAAGAGAAAGCGGAAACTTTCACTCCGGACGGTCTTTAACAAGGGAAAGTGGAATGTGACTCTTTGCAACATTGTTTCTAGGTCTGGCTGAGTAAAAAAAATTCTTATTTTGCTACTCTCTCCCTCTGGCTCTGAGATGGGCGGTGGAAGTGGCTTCTCTTTGTCCCTGCCTGATTATTTCAACTAAGGAAAATTTCCAGCGTCTCTTTGAAAGCAGGACTCTCTCTGGATTTTTGAAAAAAAAAATTCTCTTGATGGATTTGTGATTTCTTCTTTGGAATACCTTCGTTATTACTATTTGCTGATTTGGGAAATTGTGTCTCTTTTGGTTTCTGAATTGTTTGCAACTTCACAGCCTTGAACTGAACTGAGCTCCTGATCTGCCCCACCAGCCCCACCCGGAAAACGCCATCTTGGTGGCAGTGACTCTAACTTTTAACCATGGCACAAGAAGCAGCACTTGTAAATTTGGAACAAAGGATGGCTTCTCTTGAAACATCTATGCAAACTTTGATATCAGAAATAAAGGCCCAGAGGGCTGAAAATAGTACTTTCAAAAAGGAGCTATTGGATACCCGGAAGCAAGTGTTGGAGAACACACAGAAGAATGAAGAATTGGAAGGAGGGTTGGAGGGGGCTAAGGGAGAGATTAAAAGTGTTTCTAATGAGGTGGGGGAAATAAATGGGCATGTGTCTAGGATAGATATGGAAAGAATGACATATTTTTTGAGATTTCAGAATGTTCTTGAGGAATCTGGTGAATGCCTGCCTGATCTTATGAGTACAATTTTAGCAGACTATTTACAAAAACCTAAGGATGAGATCAGGGGGGACATTGACCTAGCCTATAGAATTAATTCTGCATATGCCAGGATGAATGAAGTGCCTAGAGAGATACATGTGAAATTTGTTAGAAGGTCAACAAATTTCACTCTGCGCTTTCAGGAGAGGAAATCCTGAAAGCGCAGAGAGAGAAACCTTTAACTTATCAACGAAAAACGGTCACTATCTTGAAGCAGATCCCTAGAAAAATTAGAGATTCAAGAAGGAAATTTTCCTTCTTGTCTAAAACCTTGTTTGATCACGGGATTTGGTTCAAGTGGATGACACCTGAAGGGATGCTGGTGTTCTGGGAAGGAGGAAGAGTGAGGATTAAAACAGTTGCTGAGGCGGAAGCCTTTTTAAAAAAACATTCCTCTGTCCTGGGGGAAGATCCAGGGGGGACGGAGGGGGCCACGGCCCCGCCTACAGGGGGCCAGGGAGGAGAGAAAGAAGATACAATAGCCAAAAGACTTAGATCAAAAAAATAACTTTGCCTTGATTTTTCTTGAACAATTTTGCATAATATTTCTATCCGGACTTTTTGTAAATGTCTGACAGCATGGAAGGGAGAATTTAGGTAAATGTACTTGCTTTCATCTTGTAGTGGTATGGAAAATGTTTTCTATGTTAACTTTTTTAATGTGTATTTTGAGGTCTCGGAAGGTCCGACGACTCTGACGTGAATGCTCTCAAAATTTCTTTGTAACCATTACCCTACCCTGTTAAAAAATGTAAAACCAATAAAACTTTTTCAATATAAAAAAAAAAAAATGAAATGAAAAAAAATATTGTGAAACTCAGAGAAATGTAAATGGTGTAATAGGTTTGAATAAAAGTCATCTGGTCTTGTGGATTGGAGTTAACAAATAAGTGCAAGGAAGTGAAGGTGTAAGTCGAATTATAAACAGAAAGAAAGTAAAAGCAAAAGCATGTGCAATTATGAATGTACAGCTTGGTGACAGTTGCATGTTATGCTTCTTTGGATGATGATTTATTTTATTTTTATTTTTTATTTTATTTTTTAAATTTATACCCCGCCCTTCTCCACAGAGGACCCAGGGCGGCGCACAGGAAATTTAAAAAACATACAAAAATACAATAAATATAATTTTAAAAAACTATTAAATAACCCCATCCTGCGCTAAAACCAAATTTTAAAACCCAATTTAAAACTATCTTAAGTCCCCAAGGGAGGTTAGGCTAGGCCGGCTTGTTGAAACAGATATGTCTTAAGACATTGGCGGAAGAGGCGGAGGTCGGTGATGGTACGTAATTCAGGGGGTAGGTCATTCCAAAGGGCTGGCCCCGCCACAGAGAAGGCTCTTCCCCTGGGCGTCGCCAGTCGGCATTGTCCGACCGACGGTACCCTGAGGAGGCCCTCTCTGTGGGAGCGGATTGGTCTGAGGGATGTATGGGGCAGGAGGCGGTCTCGCATATAACTAGGTCCCGAGCCATGGAGCGCTTTAAAGATGGTAGTCAAAACCTTGAAGCGCACTCGAAAGGCCACAGGAAGCCAATGCAGCTCGCGCAGGATCGGTGTTATGTGGGAGCATCTAGTGGCTCCCATAATCACCCGCGCGGCTGCGTTTTGGACTAGCTGTAGCTTTCGAGTGCACCTCAAGGGAAGCCCCATGTAGAGAGTATTACAGTAGTCGAGTCGGGACGTCACGAGTGCTTGAGTGACTGTGCGTAGGGCAGCCCGGTCCAGTAAGGGGCGCAGTTGGCGCATCAGACGAACCTGATGGAACGCCCCCCTGGCCACGGCTGCCACATGGTCCTCCATGGACAGCCGGGAATCCAGGAGGACACCCAAATTGCGCGCCCTCTCCACGGGGGCCAGTGTTTCGCCCCCAATGGCCAGAGTTGGAGTGATCTGGCTGAACCGGGGTGCTGGAAACCACAGCCACTCAGTCTTGGCAGGGTTGAGTTTGAGTTTGTTACCACCCATCCAGATCCGTACGGCTTCCAGACACCGGGACAGCACTTCGGCGGCATCGTTGGGGTGGTTTGGGGTGGATATGTACAACTGAGTGTCATCAGCGTACAGATGGTATTCCACCCCAAAACCACGGATGATCTCACCCAGCGGCTTCATATATGTGTTGAAAAGGAGGGGCGAGAGGACCGACCCCTGAGGAACCCCACATAGGAGAGGCCTCGAGGTCGACCTCTGCCCTCCCGTCAACACATATTGCGACCGACCAGAGAGGTAGGATGAGAACCACCGCAGAACGGTGCCTCCCAGCCCCAACCCCCCCAGTCGGTGCAATAGGATACCATGGTCGATGGTATCAAAAGCCACCGAGAGGTCTAATAGGACTAGGATAGAGGAATACCCTCTATCCCGCGCCCTCCAGAGATCATCAACCAACGCGACCAATGCCGTCTCAGTACTGTGACCGGGCCGGAAGCCGGACTGGCGCGGGTCTAGATAATCAACTTCCTCCAGGTGTCGCGGAAACTGTTGGGCCACCACACTCTCGACAACCTTCACTAAAAAGTGAAGGTTGGAGACCGGACGATAGTTCTCTAGTAAAGCTGGGTCCAGGGACGGCTTCTTGAGGAGGGGCCTCACTACCGCCTCTTTCAAGACGGCAGGTAAGGACCCCTCACTCAAAGATGCGTTGACAATGCCGTGGAGCCAGCCTCGTGTCGTCTCCCAGGATGCCAGTACAAGCCAGGAGGGACACGGGTCCAATAAACATGTGGTCGCCCTAAGTTTCCTTGACAACCTGTCCATATCCTCGGTGGTAACAAAGTCAAGCTCCTCCCAAGAAGGAGCCTCAAGACTAGCCTCGGACAGTCCCACAGGACCACTGTCGATGGAGGGTAGCTCATTCCGAATCCGAGTGATTTTCTCCTGCAGATAAATCCCAAATTCCTCTGCTCGCCCTTGCAGAGGGGCTTCCCGCGGCCTCTGGTGAAGGAGGGAGCGGGTCACCCCAAACAGGGCGGCAGGGCGGTTATCTGCGGATGCAATAAGAGTGGCACAATACTCCCGTTTGGCCACTCTTATCGCCACTAAATAAGCCCTAATATGGGTTCTCACTAGTGTTCGGTCGGCTTCGGAGCGAGAGGATCTCCATCTACTCTCTAGGCATCTCTTGTGGCGTTTCATCCCCCGGAGCTCCTCAGTGAACCAAGGAGCCCGGGTGATTCGTCGCCGCAAGAGAGGCCGCAAGGGCGCAACTCGGTCCAAGGCCCCCGTGGCTGCACTTAACCATGCGGCCACTAGGTCCTCAGTCGAGTCGCGGGGCAGGGTCACAGGAATTGGCCCAAGCTCCCTCTGGAACCTTTCCGGGTCCATTAGAAGCCTGGGGCGGAACCATATAGGAGTTTCCGGTTCCGCCTCCCCGCGGTGGGGTGCAGCGATTGGAAAGTCCAGCCGAAGGAGAGCGTGATCCGTCCATGACAAGGGAGTAATGACTAGATCCCCTATTCCAAGATCACGGCTGCACTGTCCCGAGACAAAGATGAGATCCAGTGTGTTCCCCCCCTCGTGAGTGGGGCCTAAAACTACTTGGGTCAGGTCCATGGCCGTCATGGAAGCCATGAACTCCCGAGCTGCTCCAGAGGCTTCGCCCGCCGACGGCAAGTTAAAGTCCCCCATGACTACCAGTCTGGGGGTCTCAACTGCCGCCTCGGCTATCACCTCTAGGAGCTCGGGCAGGGCTGTTGTTGCATAGCGAGGAGCCAGGTATACAACTAACATGCCCAACTGCCTTCCTAGGCCCCATCTCACATAGAGAGATTCACACCCGGTTGTCTGGGGGACAGAGGTCTCCTTTGGCTCAAGACCTTCCTTTACGATAATCGCCACCCCCCCCACCCCTCCCTATGATGATGAAGAAGAAGGAGAAGGAGAAGAAACAACACAGGGATCGGTTTAAGAGAGATTGTGCAATATACGGAATGAATGTGATTTGGGAAAAAGACATCTACACCATGTTTATGTTCCATTTGGTCTACAAATCATTGGTTCCCATCTTGCCATATTTAATCCTGGGAGATTCTGGATGTGGCTCAAACTATTTTCTGAAAATTCAAGAGTATTTTCTTGCAAACGTAAGAAAAAAGGGGGGAAACTAGACTGAACGTAGACTACAGGAAGAGAAAATATGATTCCTGTATGAAAGGACAGTTTAATTTCCCAACAGAATGCATATAGAAAACTGCTGGGGAGACAGTAAAAATAATTATGTTATATAAGTTTGTGCAGGTAGCCTAATGGGAAATATGAAAAAGAATGCGTGAAGGAATTATGATGTGAAAGGGTGCGTATAAGAAGACGTGCACATAAGAAAATAATTGTTGCAAAAATGAAGATGAGAGATCTTGCTGAATGTGCATATAGGGAAAAAGATAGCAAAGCATGCAGTCAAAGAGGGCAAGGAATTGTTAAGATTGAAGTGACAGTGCAAATACATAAGTGGTTTTGATGAAGAATTTAAAAATGTGCTTTGGCTGAAACAAAGTGATGAAATGACTTGGGATGAAACTGAAGACAAGGAATGCTTGAAGGATTATTTTAGAGATTTATATTGGAATGATAGTGAATGACTCCTGTAAGTCTCCCAAGAAAGAAAAAAGTTGAAAAAGAAAGTCAAAATTGCTTTGAAAATTATAGAAAATTGTTGGGACTGAAAATAAAATGCAGACTGCGTTTATTTGAGAGATGTTAAAATATGGACGTGCTTTGTTAGGGAGAGGATGTATCATTTATCTAAAGCAAGTTTGAAGACCACATCTATAACCGATGAGTGGAATTATTGTTCCTTCATACAAAAGGAAAGACAATAAGAATGAATGTGAAGGGATGAGGGATTACTATAGCTGGAAAGGAAAGGCATATAAAGAGGTGATAGCAAATTTTGTGCAATATGATTTTTATGCTCGGCAGGTAGTACGTAAGTCTTTCTGTGTTGAACAGATCTTTTATAAGTGTATGAGTGTGAGAAAGAAATCTTATTGTCTATTTTTAGAAAAATATTACAATAGTGAACAGGTCTGGATTATGGTTTGAGTAATTGCGGAGTTGACTTTTGGTTGCAGAATGTGACAAGAGCTGTTAGAAGATACAAAAGTAGTATTTGCAACTATATGTCTCTACTAGACAACTAATGCCCCCCATTGGATCATTATTTCAGAAATATTTCCCTACTTAAACAGAGAAACAAAATGACCAAGGGCAAAAAAGCAGTGGGAGCAGGAGTGACTTCTGACTTCCTGCTGGCTTCCCCATTGACTTTCCTTGTGGGATGCTGACAGAGAGCATCATTAAATCTTCCTCCCGTCCTCCTTCCTTCCCCCCTTGAAAGTTTATAACTGGTTTGATATAAATTAATTAGACCTCCTCCTCTTTGGCTTATTACTACTTGTTCTTTTTTTACTACCGGTATGTGCAAAAAACATTATTCACCTTTAAAGGAAATTGAATGATTAGTATAAATGTGTTTGCATATAACTTGTCTTAGCCTCTGAAATAAGAAAAAACTTCTCTTTTTCATCTTCTGAGCTCTTTCTCACATTCACCTTCTAGTTCTGAATGGTCTGACTAGGAAAGCTGCAGGCATGATAGAAATGAATCCAAGCTAGTTCTACTACATTGAACCAGTTCTTAGACCACTGGACTCTGATCTGTAGCTTCATCATATGTTCTACTTTTCTGTTTGTTTCATCATGAAAACAGATTTTTTTCAGATGTTAAGATAACATCTTTAAGATCTCTTGTTCTTTTTCTTTTTTAGGTCACTGGGGACGATGTATTGGTGACTGTGGTTCAGGTGGTGTTCAGAGCCGAGTAGTTTGGTGTGTACACTCAGAAGGCTGGACAACCCATCATTCAAACTGTGAACAAAGTGATAGACCTGAATGCCAGAGAAGCTGCTTTAAAATATGTGATTGGCACCTTGAACTCTTTGAGTGGGAAGTTTCAGAATGGAGCATATGCATTCTAGTCCCTTTTGCCCACGGTGAAGTCAAACCAAGGACTTCAGAGTGTGTAACTGCACAGCATGGATTACAACACAGAACTGTGCAATGCGTACAAAAGCTGAATAGAACAGTGGTTTCGAAGGAGATTTGTGGATATTTTACTCCTCAGCCATCTATGGAACAAGCCTGTCTAATACCTTGCCCGCGAGATTGTGTCGTATCTGAATTTTCTGCCTGGTCTGAATGTAGCAAACATTGTGGGAAAAGTATACAGCATAGAACCCGTTTTATTATTGCTCCTCCACTCTACGGTGGAAACAAATGTCCAAATCTCACTGAGTCCAGGGTTTGTGAGGTTTCCATGTCTTGTCCTCATGAGGAAGAGGAATATTCCTACAGTCTTAAAGTCGGACCTTGGAGTAAATGCCGGTTGCCTCATCTGAAAGAGCTTAACATGGTTGGGAGAACTATTCTGGATTTCAGTTCCGATTCAGTGGAGCGAAGCACTTTTAAGCTCGAAATGATTGAAAACTTGCAACATTCTCACAAATTTAGGTCCCACTACAGCTCCAGGGCTTGGGATGTAGAAATTGGTTATCAAACAAGGCAGGTGAGGTGCACAAGAAATGATGGGAAAAATGCTATATTGAGGTAAGTTGATCTCTTTATTCATGACAAATCTTTTCTTGAAAGGCAGTTACATTTCCAAATGGAAGGGCTGTTTTCTAATGGAGCAGCCTACCATGGGAAGATGGAGGACCATCTGCTGCCAATTATGTGAGCAGAGGCTGAACAGCCACCTCTCAAGGTTGCTGTAGTAGAAAACAGAAAGCTGGGCTACATCATCTTCACAATCTTTTTCAATGTTACGTTTCTCTGATTCAATCTGTTTTTGTATACCAAGCCTATATTCTGCAATTTTCAGTAATATTTTATATTTACTCTTAATTAGTAATAGGATAATCAGGATCAAATAGTTCAGAGAGATAGTATCATTTAAGCGCTTCTCCTTTTTTTTTGGCAGAGTTTCAACCCATATTTTCTGCTAAAGGGAGCAGATAGCATTCATTGCCTATAGCAATTACAAAGGCCATTTCAGATATTTCAAATCACTCGACTGCTGATTATTAAAAGAGACACAGATGCGTGGCAGAAGTAATTCAAGTAATTCTTACCCATTTATGACTACCGCAGATTCATAAGAGCAGAAGCCCTGAAATATGTTCTATTAGGTTGTATAACAGCCTTTCTTATTTGGGACTCTGTGACTTGGAGAAAAGACAACGGAGACAGAACTAGATTGAGTTCCATAAAAATCATACGTGACAAAGTGGAAATTGAGAAGTTTTTCTTTCCTTAATACATAATAACGTGTGTGTGTGTGTGTGTGTGTGTGTGTGTTTTCTTACTGGAAATGCTTAATGGTCTTTTGCTGATTAAGATTTAATCATTAGGCTTTATAATATGTTTATTAATAAGATAAAATGGATGGATTGATTGGTAGACAGATAGATGATAGAGAGACAGATGGATGGACGGATGGATGGACAGACAGACAGACACTGGTAAGGTTGATACCAGTAGATGATAGCTAGCTAGGTAGATAGGACCGAGAGACTGACTGACTGACTTCTCCTTCCATCAAATGTCATCTTTTCAGTAACTTATCACCTTCTGTGATGTTTCAATAAAAAAATCTCTTCCGCCCATATCTCATCAATATATATTTATTACATATGTGTATACGTGTGTGTGTATTTATACACACATATATAAACAAACATATACATATATACACCTTGATCAAAGAAATCATTTTAAATTCCCATCCTTTATTTTTGACATAGTAACTTACCATTTTTTCTATTAATTCTTTGGAAAGGAATTCTGAGGTGCTGATCCTTCATTGGGACCCTGTTCCAATGTGCTTGTCTTCATTTCACCATTGTTGCCCTCGAAGTAATAGCCATTGCTTCTTCAGAAAAAAAAAAGTTTTTCTTTTTCTCTCATATCATTGGGACAAGTAAGATGGTTTGGAAGGGGATTCAAAACAACAAAAAAAGCAATGTTTCCTAAAAGAGATGCAGAGGTTTGATCATTTGGACAACTTTAAAAGGCAATTCAGGGAGAATAGGACTATCAAAAGGTTTTGAAGATTCATTCTTTCCTTCAGGACAGGCCCTGGATTCCTCCAAATGCTAATTATAGTGGGGCATTTCAATCCCATAGCTTAGATTGAAATACCCCAAAGGAATCTGGTTGGGCATTGAGAGATAAAAAAATGTTGCAACGGTTACTTTTATATGTATTAATACTGGAAATTAATAGGAAAGTTGAAAATTGAACTGAACCAACGTATAGCGATGAATAAATCTTGTTTAGGCTACTGCATGGAAATCAATTGCAAATCGACAGGCTAACAAAAGTAATATATATTTTGTTATAGTATTGTCTCTGCTAATCTGATAATTTAGGGTGAATCAATATTCATGCCAATCTAATGTTTCAAATCTAGTTACAGAGAAATGACGTTGATAAATTTAGAGTTTTAGGGTTGAATTGTTTGTTGTAATTGACCATCAACCCAAAAGTTGTTTATACAACTATCAAATTAGATTCAAGCAGAATTTTGCATTTTAGAGCTGAAAAAGGTTAACTTTTGTTTAATATATATATATAGTTCTATAGTTGTGGAGTAGCTAGTAATATTAATCTTTTTCAATATAATTTCTTGCCAAGTTCAGGGAAGATCATAATTCCATCAGCACCGTGTCTATTACCATATTCAAACTTAGCTTTTTATAGAATGGGAACTTCGTTGTGTCTTTCAAATAAAAGTTTAACTTTTTCTGGGCTAATTTTCTTATCATTCCTGTAATGTAAATGTACTAAATTAAATGGAAATAATAATTTGAATACAAAAATATTCCAACAGCAAATGACAAGAAATGATAGATAAAAAAGCATTTATAGCTCATATTAGGTTAGATAGAAAATACAATAAATGTTGCTGCTGAAATCATGGCTGGCTATGGATCCCTCTCAATCTTCCTCGTTTCCTTTATTTGACCCCTTTATCTGACCTGTAATTCCCAGATCTCACCAGAAGAAAATAAGAAAGGGGATAGAAGGAGTTTATTAATATTGCTGAAATATTTGCAGGACCAGTGGAATAGAAATGTATTTGTTAGTGTATTTGTGACCTTTTGTTTATTACATTGTATATATATCTTCTTTTCTGGGGTGTGATTTAGACAAAAGGCATGTTGCTTTAGGGTTCCGTTAAGTGCAAATTGTCCCTGTAGTTCCTGTGGGTTTTGTCTCACAAAGCATTAAAGATATAGCCACCTTCCAATCTTGCTTGAATTATTCTGCAGTATTGTAATTGCACAGGAGTCTCTGTACTTACATTCCTGTATAGACCAGATTAATTTGCCAGATGACTCATGGCTGGGGAAAGACATAAGCACATGTGTTAAAACCAAATCATTTTAAACAGTGCTTTCGTTACTAGGGTAAATATATATTTCAACAGGAAAAAGACCCCTAACAAAGGTATCCATTCATTCATTTCATGCATTCATGAACTCGTTTTGGTACAGATTTGAATTCTTTCTTCTTCTAGACCAGTTTTTGCATAGGTTATACAGATTCTTCTTTCCCATGATATATTAAAATTTATGATAACATTGCTAAATCGGTTTAGGCATGTAGATACCTGATTGGATAATGGCAGTCAGATTATTCATTTAATAATCTCCCTTGACCACCCCATCCTTATATTTTGAAAAAGGAATCAGACTGGGGCAAAATCAGTAGAAGTCCCTGGCCCAGGGATCAACCCAATATAATATGCTATCATGTAGGAGTGATAAGTATGAGTCTGTGAGTGGGTTGCTGCTCACATAGCCTGGACCACCAATAATATAGCACTATAATTTCAATTGTTCTGTGGTGCGCACTTGCTTGTTCATGATCTTGAATGATACAGCTATCTAATAAGAAGGTTGGTAGAAGAGAGCTTTTCTGCAATATATGTTTGGATGTATCATTTTACTGTTTTCATTCTGCTTTTTGGAGTGATGGAAATTATTTGTTATCAAAAGTAATTTCTCCACTGAGGGTCCTGAAAGATATATTCCAAATCTCATTTCCAGTAGGTGAAGATGCTTGTTCAAGGCCACGCAAGTACCAATCACTGCTTCTTTCCTTTGTCTGAAATGAAGCTATTGGGCCTTGAAGCAAAAGAATGAAAGAAAGTAGCGATGCTGACACTCTCAGCAATACAGAAAACAAAGACTACCTTATCTGTTTGTCGTATTGCTATTTGCAGGGATATGAATAGGAGCGATTGCTTTGCTGAGTACCCCTGCTACAATGCTCATCTCCAATAGCAATAATAATAATCATATTCTTCAAGCTGACAATATCAAGCACGTTGAAGTCAAGAAGAAGGTTAGAAGTGAATACATCCCAAAAGTGAAGACCATATTAAAGTCCAAACTCAATAGAGGAAATACCATGAAGGCAATTAATACCTGGGAAATTCCAGTCATCACATACACCGCTGAGATAGTATACTAGACTCAAGCAAACACTAAAAGCCTTGGGTAGGAAGACCAGTGGTCTGCCAGGCGGCTTGTGAAGCTGGCAGGAGAGTCGGACAGTGAGAAGGTTGGGGAGGAACATGGGCCAGTCCTGGAGTCTAGAGAAAGCTCAGACGAAGGCTCTGCGTTGGAGGCAGAGAGGGGGCCAGGGCCATCTGGGAGTTATGTGCTGCCTCCGGAGCCTCCAGAGTTGGATATCAGCAAGGCAGAGGAACAGGGGGAGCCTGTTCCCAGTGCGCATGCGCAGAGCTGCCAGAAGGCAAGAACAGTTAAGACAAAAGGGACGATTTGGGAGTAAGGCTTGGAGGTGATTGGCCCCTCCCCTAGGACATAGAGGAGGAGCAAAGGCACATGAGCTTTTGCAGAAGGCAACTTGGTTCGTGCTGGTCGGTTTAAATTCTGAAGCTCCATTTTGACTCTTCGCTCCGTGTGGCCTTGTAAGCTAATTGCCAATTTGGTCTTTGGCAGCGTTTCAAAGAAGATAAAGGTGGGTGCTTATCAGCCTTATCCCAAAGGACTGTGGCAGACGTCTTTCGGACTCTTTATAAACTATTTGTGACTCATTACGGGCTGTGAATACACATAATTCACAGCCTTTGAAATAAAAAGAGGGCTTTGGGGAGAAAGCGTGTGCTTTTTACTGTCTCATGAAGCCTAAGTCAGAACAACCAGAAAAATAATGACAATGTATCATCCATTCATGCAGCAATGTTGACAGACTCTACTTACTAAGGAAAATGGCTGGGCATGGAACGTTTCAACCAATTCGGATGGATTAAGAGGATAAAGGGCATTGGAAAAATATCTGAAGGGTAGTGAAGAAAATGCACTGAAGATAGGCTTGGTGACTACTGGAAAGACCAAACTGGCCTACAAAAATGACCAAATGAAGAAGTTGGCAGGGGGAGAAATAAGCCAAATCCAACTTAAGCATCAGCCTGGCTTTGCAACGAACCATGATGATAATAATGATAATTTCAAACAAGCTATCTGAAAGATCTGTTTTTACATTTTTATGTAGCAAATATCAGTTACATTAATTTCCAGTTTACAAAGCAGCGATGGCCCTTTAGCACCTTTGCAATTTTATGCTACATTTAGTGTAATTAACCTCACATTATATGCGATTAAATGCTGTGATCCTGTTACAAAACTGTGGCATCGTGAGACATTTATACAGAGAGGGGGCTATTGAGCTTGTCTCTCATTTCAAGAAATTTACACCCCAGTCTTAATTATTAGGAGAAGAAACCTATTAGGGGAAGTCTCGTTTTCTGAATGACATTTGCATGGCCTACATACTTCAACTTTCCAAGAAGCAGAAGCCTTAAATCAATGAGATAGTAATATTGGAATCCTTTCAATGTGGCCATGCTCTTGTATTAGTTTAAAATAGTCCTTTAGTTGAACCCCATGTACATTCTTGCGTTGTCTTTTTGGTTTCCTTAATCTCTTCCACTGCTTGGCAAGAGATAACAAATTAGGGATTGATAAAATGTAACTGGGGGAATCTAATTATTATGGAGTGGTCGTAGTGGGTTTTTTTCCTTTTTGCTTGAATGATAATTCTTCAGGATTTGTTTCTAACAAAACGCTTTCTTATCACAGCCTTTGTATGCAAGAAGCCATCCCTTTGACCTTTCGCTCCTGCATTATGCCTAAAGACTGTGAAACATCAGGCTGGTCTTCCTGGAGCTCCTGTTCAAAGACTTGTTACTCAGGGGATCTCTCGCCAGGATTCCGCAGCAGAAGAAGGATTATAAAGCACGAAGCTCTTGGAGCTGGGAGAGAATGTCCTGAAACCGAAGAAAGAGAAGCCTGCAATACTGATGGTGGTGGGAAACACCTTCAGCCTTGCCCAAGGTATCCCATACCTTTACATTTCTTACGTTTCACCAGAGTTGATCTTCAGGTGCCTCTAGTGCAGTGATGGCTAACCTTTTTGTCCTCATGCACACAATAGCGTGTGCGCATGTGCCCACATCCATAATACGTGCCCCCCCCCCCGAACTCCTGTGTATGTGTGTGCAACCACCCGTGCCCCATTTTGGGCGTAGCAGGCCTCCCTGAAGCCTCCTGGGACTAAAAATACACTCCCCCGCACTTCCCCCAACCCCCCGTGTATGCCTATGCTGTTACGGGAGTTACGTTGGCCTTGTATGCAGCTTTATTCCACTCTAGCATTCCTCTCCATTGTTCAGTGATGCATTTCCAGCCTCTCTAGGATTTACCTCTATCTGTTCCTGTGAGGCACTTCCTGTTCCTGTTGGATGTATATTGATGGCTTGTATAGTGTTTTGCAGAGACCCGGAAATCAACTGGCTGGCTGCACATGCTTGGTTGAGCTCAGCTGGGGTTCTCGTGCCGGCAGAGAGGCCTCCGCATGCCACCTGTGACACGCTTGCCATAGGTTCACCATCATGGTTCTAGTGGCTTTAGGGTCAGTCCTATGGTTGACATCTTTTAATCGAACAAAGAACAAAAGAGTAGATCCATGCAGATTTTTCTGAATATGACACAGATACCTGAACAGATACCTCCATGCATCTCGAGATGTTTTTTTTTAATGTTCTTTTGGTGTAGAAAATAGGATGACCTTCAAAGAGAAATGCAGGAACGTTTTTTAAAAGTCTAGAATAGACATATTGCATTCAGGAAGTGGCTCAGACAAAGTAATTTTTCCGATAGTCCTTGACTTGCAACCATTTATTTAGTGATCATTTGAAGTTACAACAGCATTGAAACAAGTGACTTATGACCGTTTTTCACACTTACGATTGTTGCAGCATCCCCGTGGCCACATGATCACAATTTGGATGCTTGGCAGCTGGTTCATATTTATGACAGCTGCAGTGTCCCAGGGTCAAGGGATCACCTTTGGTGACCTTCTGAGAAACAAACTCAACGGGGAAGCCAGATTCACTTAGCGACTGTATTACCAACATTACAACTGCAGTGGTACACTTAAGAACTGTGGCAAGAAAGGTCATAAAACTCAACTGTCTTACTTAGCAATGAAAATTGGGGGCTCAATTGTGGTTGAAGACTACCTGAATAAGAAGGATGAGATAAAGCACAATCAGATTTGCAGAATTCTATTAGAATAGCCAGTCTGCAGCTTTGCTGTAGAATTGCAGGTCTGATCCATGTAGTGGGAATGGCATTCAGTATCAGAACATAGCCAGGCAGAAAAATATTATAGGTGCCTTTGCGTCAGCATTCTCTGCCTAAGTTTGGCAAAGACTTAAATGAGAACAAAGAAACGAGTAAGAGGATATCTGGCTTTGGAAGTCCAGCTTGTCGTTTGATGGTTTGCGCTTCCCCTGAAAGAGCAGCCTGGAGTGTGTGTGTGTGTGTGTGTGTGTGTGTGTGTGTGTGTGTGTGCGTGCGCTCTTTGGTTTTCAACTATTGCTAGCTTCCTATATATGACAATTCTAGAGAGGAGTGCAGTTGCATTGTTACTGCTAAAACATGGCTGGTCATGAGCAGTGGTGAAATTCAAATTTTTTTATTACTGGTTCTGTGAACCTGGCTTGGTGGGCGTGGCAGGGAAAGGATACTGAAAAATCCCCATTCCCTCTCCATTCCTGGTGGAAGGATATTGCAAAATCTCCATTCCCAGCACACTCTGGGGCCAGCCAGAGGTGGTATTTGCTGGTTCTCCAAACTACTCAAAATTTCCGCTACCGATTCTCCAGAACCTGTCAGAACCTGCTGGATTTCAAATGGATTTGCAGCATTCTGGGTGCCTTGAGCACATTCCAACTTGGACTATGGAAAACTATGCTCTACGTGAAAAGTATGCCAAAATTGACCCTAGTGGTAGGTAGGTAGGTAGGTAGGTAGGTAGTTATTATTTATTTATTTATTTATTTATTTATTTATTTATTTATTTATTTATTTGTTCGTTCGTTCGTTCGTTCGTTCGTTCGTTCGTTCGTTCGTTCGTTCATTCATTAGTTTTTTATACCGCCCTACTCCCAAAGGACTCAGGGCAGTGTACAGCCAAAGTAAAACAGATATATAAAAGTTAAACACAGTTTAAAAAACATATTAAATAATTTGGCCTCTCATAAGATTAAAACACCAACAAACCCCGATTAAAATTAATAAAAATTCATATTTAAAAATTCATATTTATGTCAGCCCGGCTTGTTGGAAAAGAAAGGTTTTGACAGGACGGCGGAAGGTGCGTAGGTCAGGGATAGTTCTTAATTCCGGGGACAATTCGTTCCAGAGGACATGTGTTCCCATGGAGAAGGCTCTCCTCCTGGGTGTCGCCAGTCAACATTGTTTATTTTTTTTATTTTTATTTTATTTTATTTAAATTTATATCCCGCCCTTCTCCACAGAGGACCCAGGGTGGCGTACAGGAAATTTAAAAACATACCAATACAAAGATAAATATATAATTTAAAATAAATATTAAACAGTCCTATCCTGTACTAAAACCAAATTTAAAATACCCAATTTAAAAACGTCCTAGAAAACTTCCCCGTTTAGCCGACAGCACCATGAGAAGACCCTCTCTATGGGAGCGTACTGACTGGTGGGAGGCTCTCGGTGGCAGAAGGCGATCTCGTAGGTACCCAGGTCCTAAGCCATGGAGCGCTTTAAAGATAGTAACCAACACCTTGAATCGTACCCGGAAAACTATATTAACTGATACAAAAGATCTGGTTCCCGGGATAGGGAGACTGAAAAAATCTGCACTATTGCTTTCCAAGCACACTTGAAAGTATTGTCATAAATTGTTAAATTCTCAATGGTTTGGGCATTGACTGTCGGAGCCATTTGCCTAACCTGTTAATAATCTGCTGCTAAGGCATGTAGGAAACACCCTCAGAAGTTGTTTTCCCATCCCCCCCCCCAAAGCATATAGAACCTTATGAATAAAATAAATGTGTTGTCAGTGTGAGATAAACTTACTTTTCAAAGATAGATCTCCCTCAGTATTTTGTAGACTATGTTCAGAGGCTATTGAGGGGGTGCGGGGAGTTATTGGAGGAAATGAAAGATGAAGAAGCCAGTCTGTGCTCTTTCATTGCCATTTCACTGCTCTCAGAATTCTTTAAAAAAATCATAATAGCAATAGCAATAGCACTTGGACTTACATACAGCTTTACAGCCCTCTCTACGTGGTTTACAGAGTCAGCCTATTGCCCCCAAAAATCTGGGTTCTCATTTTACCCACCTTGGAAGGATGGAAGGCTGAGTCAACCTTGAACCTGGTGAAATTGCAGGCAACTGGCAGTAAGCAGAAGTAGCCTGCAGTACTAAACTCTAACCACTGCACCACTGTGGCTCATAATGTCACGTTTTGGCACATTTCTTCTTCCTGGTCATTGTCCTTAAAAAGAGAAAGTAAGTTTAATATTAGAGCATAACAAAATATGAAAGAAACACATAGATATTTAGTACATAATGTTTAGGCATAGACATAAACATAACTATCAGGCATATAATTAACAAAAAGCAATGAGCTTTTAAATTTATGAAAGTTTATCCCCGCCTGTGGCTTCTGTCCTCAACGTTCTATTGAATTACTGAATTCTTGATGACTTGATCTTCTACTTTTGATAAGTTAGAAATTACAAGTAATAATAATAATAATTTAATAATTTATTAGATTTATAAACCGCCCCCTCTCCCCGAAGGGACTCGGGCAGTGTACAGGAAAAATTAAAAAACCATATAAAACATACAATATATACAAAGTTAAATTAACCTGTACTAAAATTTAAGAACATTAAAATACAACCCACCTATGCTAAAATTCCCTAAAGTCTAATATCCATATACGTATTTGGCAGATGTTATATTAAGAGAGTCAAAAGTAGATAAAAGTACACACACACACACACATACACACATATGTGTATGTGTGTATGTCTAGTTATGGGTTTTAGCGCAGGATTTATTTAATTTATTTTTAACTTTGTATTTTGTATTTGTTTGTGGTCTATTTGTATTTTTAATTGCCTGTGCCCCGCCTCGAGTCCCCTTGGGGAGAGAGAGCGGGATAGAAATTAAATTATTATTATTATTATTATTATTATATTTTGTGTTATGTATGTTATGATAAGAGAAGAGAACTTGTGGATTAGAGACTAATACAGCTGCCTAACATGTAAAAACAGCCCAGGTTCGAATCCCAGTAAGGGTATGGCTAGCTGATGAGAACTAAATAGCTTGAAATAGATCTATACTAGTCTTCCTTTATTTATTTATCAGCACAAATTTTAGATAGATAGATAGATAGATAGATAGATAGATAGATAGATAGATAGATAGATAGATAGAAAGAAAAATAGATAGATAGATAGATAGATAGATAGATAGATAGATAGATAGATAGATAGATAGATAGATAGATAGATAGATAGAAAGAAAAATAGATAGATAGATAGATAGATAGATAGATAGATAGATAGATAGATAGATAGAAAGAAAAATAGATAGATAGATAGATAGATAGATAGATAGATAGATAGATAGATAGATAGATAGATAGATAGATAGATAGATAGATAGATAGATAGATATTTGTTTTTGTAGATTTTCATGGGTGCAGGTATGCTGGTCTTGTTGTATTCGGGTGTTTTCCCGTGTAAGAATTCTTACACGGGAAAACACCCGAATACAACAAGACCAGCATAGATAGAGATAGAGATAGATAGATATAGATATAGATATAGATATAGATATAGATATAGATATAGATGATATAGATATAGATATAGATAGATATAGATAGATATAGATATAGATATAGATATAGATATAGATATAGATATAGATATAGATATAGATATAGATATAGATAGATATAGATATAGATATAGATATAGATATAGATATAGATATAGATGATATAGATATAGATATAGATATAGATATAGATATATAGATATAGATATAGATATATAGACACACACACACACACACACACACACACACACACAATATATAATGGGTTATATCAGAGCTACTACTCTTTGAAAATACTATTTTTTAAGTTACTAATTTTTGGAATTGGGAATCCTGCTACACTGTGCTCAACATCAGCTGAAAAACCAGAATGTTCATCTCTTTAAAAGCAGTAAAATAAAACCTATTGAATATGAGTATGTAGGCATCTAGACTTGAAGAGGAAAAGGTCTCTCAGTATGCATGGGACTTTGACTTCACACTAATCAGCAGTTCTGTGTGCTGCCAAGAAACCGTGGAAGTGCCAGTAGGTGCATTGTGAAAATAAAACAAGAGGAAAATAACGCAAGTGTTTCCGAGAGTCTTTTTGCTTGTAAAACTATAAGGAGAATAAAAGCAAATGTCACTGCAATTTTCCTTTCTTTGGGTAAAATAGACTTACAATGTTTGACTTTTCAGTAAATAAGAGTTAGGTAGACAGATAGGCTATCCCTTCTCTCTGTCTCTCTCTGTCTCACTCTCAGTCTCTTCATGATACATGTACATGTTCCAGGCACATTTGGATAAAATTGGAATTTCCTGGGAAAAGAAAAAAATGCAAATAAGTATCAAATTCAAGCCAGTTCATCTTAATTGATGAACTTACCTTGGAAGAAAACAAGCTTCAAAATAAGATGTGAATATTTATAGAACGCTCCCAAGCCAACTTTTTAGTATTTTTCAAAACCTATGTACACATTCTCTACGTTTAGGGCGTTAGGGAATGTTAGTTTTAATGTGGGGATTTTAGTGCAGGGACAACCAAATTTAATTCGTTTTTATTCATTGTATTTATTTTTGTATGTATATTTTACAGTATTTTAATTTTTCTCTGTGCACCGCTCCGAGTCCCCTTGGGGAGAGGATGCGGTATACAAAATTAAAATATTATTATTATTATTATTATTATTATTATTGTTGTTGTTGTTGTTGTTATTATTATTATTATTATTATTATTATTATTATTATTATTATTATTATTATTACCTTACTGATCTAGTACCATGTAGCTAAGGGGAGCATTTAGCAAACTAACCAAAATAATACATTCCAACCAATATGAATTATTTATTTATTTATTTATTTATTTAAATTTGTATCCCGCCCTTCTCCACATAGGACCCAGGGCGGCGCACAGGAAATTTAAAAGACATACAAAATACAATAAATATAATTTAAAAGACTATTAAATAAACCTATCCTGCGCTAAAACCAAATTTTAAAAACCCAATTTAAAACTACCTAAAAGTCCCCATGGGAGGTTAGGCTAGGCCGGCTTGTTGAAACAAATATGTCTTGAGACATTGGCGGAAGAGGCGGAGGTCAGTGATGGTACGTGATTCAGGGGGTAGGTCATTCCAGAGGGCTGGCCCCGCCACAGAGAAGGCTCTTCCCCTGGGTGTTGCCAGTCGGCATTGTCCGGCCGACGGCACCCTGAGAAGGCCCCTGAGAAGGCCCAAAAAACAAGTCTTGTTTGTTGGTCCAATATGATACTCCAATCCACAATGGCATAAATGGAATATTTAGTTGGAAGTGGTTTATATGCTGTTGCAATTGAAAGTGGCTTTCAGTGGCTTACCATACCCCCTTTATATAAATCAGATCGAAGACTGCAAAGTCTAAAAGAAATAATAGAATTCAAGCAGTGGTGGGTTCCGGATCCTGTTCCAACTGGTACGGTTAGAACGGCCCGGCAGCGTCCATATCTACACAGCGCGCGCATTCATCTTAGCACCACTGTGAGCCTCCACAATGCTCCAGCTGCTCAGTGGAGTGTCATGCAGGCATGCCAAAGACTTAAAAGACCGGTAAGGAGCTCGGGCAGACGGGTGGGCCCTCCAGAGCAACATACTGGAATGGTATCTGGTGCTCCGGGAAGGCTTTGGTACGCCCATCCCGAGGTGTACTGCCTCCAACCCACCACTGAGTTCAAGGCAATGCAAAGTGATGAGCTGGGGGAAAATGTTTTAGAACTGAAGGTCTTTTTATGAGCCTTGTCCAGATCTTTGTTTTTTCAAGCTTCTATGTCTGCCTATATACTGCTGCTTATTATTCTTCCTATGGATAGTGGAACTCTTTTCAAATTCATCCGGTGAGGAAGAAAAAACACAGCACATGGAATCATAGGTCTGGAAGTGACCTCAGAGGTATCCTAGTCCAGCCCCCTGCTCAAGACATGACAAGATCCTTATACCATCCCAGTCAAAATAAATGTCCATAGTTTTACAGTGAAGATAGAAAAAAAAAACTTACACCAAAGATAAAAAAATTAAAGAAAAAGTATAACTTTTCACCAGTCCAGCAGCCCAGGATGAATGAAATGGCCTCGTGTTTTTTTCTTTCCTCTTGTTGGTTTCTTTCAGTTTAGGAAATCCTGAGATATTCAGTACACTCCTGAGGGAATGTGGATGAAGTAAATTCCTCTAAAATGGATGGAATTTATGCTTCAAAAATAGTATCTAGTCTTTCGGTTCTTTTATTTGCAAAATTGTTAAAATGGATCTCTTTGTCAGTGGACTTTACATACGTGTTTTCCATTCCTTATTCTCTACAAGATATTCATGGAAAACCTCTGAATGGAAGGAATGTGATGTTTCCCTCCTGTTGGAAAGGCAGGATCCTCGACTCGATAAACATGGCGCACTCTGTGGAGGTGGGATACAGATCCGCGAAGTCTACTGTGCCCAGACAACTTTGGAGGAAATGCACAAGTCAAAGGAAGGTACATAGAAATTATTTATCTTTTCTGGTAAATAAGGGATAGGTGCCTGCGAGAGAGAGAGAGAGAGAGAGAGAGAGAGAGAGAGAGAGAGGGAGGGAGGGAGGGAGGGAGGGAGGGAGGGAGAGAGGGAGAAGGGGGTATACAGAAAATCCCATGTTTTAGCTGCCTCATATCTAATAACCAAACTGACATGAAATAAAAATAAAAAGGCAGAATACATGTTTTGTAGCAAAATTGGAAAAGTATTATGTTGTGCTATGATTGCAAATAAGTACAATTTAGATTGATGTCATGTAGTACGCATGTATGCACAGAGTTTGAAATAAAAATGGGATTGAAAGAGTGGATATATTAGCTGATACGGAATTGTCAGGTAAGGATCGTGTGTATTTGTTTTAGTTTGTCAAACCGACTCATTTTGATGGGGGCATCCCAGTTTGGAGGTGGCTAGTAGGTTAGTAGAAGAATGCACCTCCATTCTGTCTACACATTGGCTCTTTACATCTGTTTTAATGTTAACTGTAATCAGGGGTGGGTTCTGGCAGGCACTACTGCCGGTTCGCTCATGAGTGCTGTGCGCGCCTGCGCAGTGTAATAAAAATTGCTCTGCACATGTGCAGAAGCCATAAACAAGATGGTGGCGCCTACAGTGCCACCCAGAGAACGGGTTTGGGGGCGTAGCAGGCCTGGGTCGCTGCTGATTTCAGTGACTCAGGCTGCCAAACTACTACTGGTTTGGCCAAATCAGTCCGAACCAGTAGGAACCCACCACTGACTGTAATGTTTTAACTTTCACCGTCTGATGATTTAATGTTTTATTCCTGTAATTGTTTATCTTGTTCTTTAAGCTGCTCAGAATCTCTTGGTAGAGCAAGCGATGGGCGGCACAGAAATTTAAATAAATAAAATAAAATGTTTTGTATTTATTTTAAAAACCCACTCTTTCCAAAAATATAATTTTGTTGCAGAAATGGTGGTCAAAATCCTCTAACTTAAACCCAGAACTGGTTCGTTTTTTCTTCTCATATTTTCAAAATGAGAAGAAAAAACGAGTCCGTCTTTAAGAGTGGTTGCTTGCCTCCCACATTTGGCCTGAATTCTCTGCTGATTATCGATTCTGTCCATTTAAAGGGGTGGGTGGGTGGGCACCTTTATTGCCACCCCGCCCACCACAACGAACACCTTTGCCTCCTTCTAAGCTTATTTTCAGCTTTTGCAGGGAAACTCTTTATAAAGTGAGCAAGATAATCACTCTCTTTGTTCACTATGTTCATTAGCAGTTCTGCTATGTGTGTTATCTGCTGCTTTCTTTCCTCTGGATGGTTGCCCTGGTGTCAGAGTTTTACTGAACAGACATGGACCCATCAAAAAAACTTAAGGGGACTGGCTTGATCCAACCCATAAAAGCAGAGCTTTGAAATCATCTAATTTGAAATATAAAAGTATTGCAATGCAGCCAACGTATAGAAGTCAGCTCTTAGAATTAATTAGAAAAATCATGGTTAATTGGTTTAGTTCACTGCTGTGGGGAAAAGATTTTCCAAAGTTTTATGCTGCTTTAAACTCGAAGGGGGAAATGTTTCACATAATAAACATCAAAGACCAGTTAATACTTCTGTTTTAATACATTACAATAAAAGCAATTTCTTTCTTTAGAAGAGCTCAGAATGGTATAAAGTCCACCTTCCCCGAAGCATTCAGAGCAGGGAGATATAGATTTTACATTATGTCATGCCCCCATGTAAAAGGGTTTTTACATAGCATGTAACCTACGTGGAGTTTTTAGTTATATTGGCCACAGGAGGCACTACATGACCGCTTTCATCCTATTTGGGATTTATCAGACATTGGTACCCAGACATTATTCTATGCGGTTCAAATCCTCCATTAGGATTTGAATTTGTTGACCTTTGTGTGTAGAATATAGAGTGCATACAGTGCATTAGAAGCTATCTATGGTGCTCAGGGGTTTTAGACGAGATATATGGAAGCTCTCAGAGTGTCCTTTACTTTGCTCTCCGTCTGACTTAGAATTGGTATATTTTATTTCCTTTAAGGACAGAGCCCAATAATATCCAAAACATTATTTTCCAAAAATAAAGGTCAGCCCTGATCTCAGAATTCTAGGTAAAAATGGACTCCTACTGCAACACAAACTAATTGATTCCATTTTAAATCCCTGTTTTGAAATGATTCTAAATCCTTTTGGTTGAAACATCTTGGCCTATTGACTTTTCCCCAACTTTTGTTTGATATTTACCTCAGAGAATTCGATCAACTATTCCTTGTTTTATCATCTGGTGTTTACTTCTAAGGAAGGTATTGCTCAGGTGATAATATCATATCATGCAGGGGGTTTCATTCTGTCACTTTTAAAAGCTCAGGGAAGAGGCCCATGACCCAAATGTGAGGGTCACTGGAAATTTGAAAGGAATTTGTACACTTAAGGCATGGCCCCTGGCAAAACTCACTTCAGCTTTTTCTGAAGCAGACACTTATCCAGATGGAGAAGGACTGTTTTTGGGCAAGGCTTTGATGGGCTTTAATTCTAGGCATTAATAATATGCACACCTGGGACTTGACTACAAGGTGCATGTAGAAATCCCAGAATAAGCTTTGCATGGACCCAACCACACATACTCTGATGATGTGGGCCGACAACTGGACGGCTGTCTCTCTTATGGAATAATGCATGTTTGTTTCAGGAATAAAAATAGTAATCCAATAAACCAGAATATATTGGATCAAGAACAAATATTCCTGTGCATCAATTCTTACCTCTTATCTTCCTTTTTTATGTACTTCATGTAATGTACTCTTATGTATTTAGAGATTAAACTAATCCATTCCTTTTCTTATTTAGATGTTGTGGTTTACATAACCTTTCATTTTGCCTTAAGATATGGCAAAGAAAGGGATGGGTCACAGACTGATTTTTGCTTGCTGTAATCTCCAGACTGAATAATAATATAGTTCAGCCATGAGATTAAGAAAAGCAGAAAGCAGATCAGAGATAGAGACATGGGCATGAATGGCTTATGGAGAAAAAGTGGGTTGATGTTAAGGGGAAGCATAAAATACAACTCTCTATGTTCTCATATTACCACCTCTGTAAGAGCCAAAATTGTACTAAAAATCCCGATTGTAATATAGGAGGTATGATTTAACAGTCTTATTTATTACTTAATTGCAATCTATAAATGGATGTATATAGTCCAGTGACTCTGAAACCATTAATATTGAACTCATAAGCTCTACTGGATTCAGTGTGATAGATCAAAAAAAGGAGTTTCAGTTTGCCACTAAAAAGGATTATTTTCTGTACTTAATTCTTCATGTTGTTTTCCAAATATCGAATTATTTGTGGCAATAATCCTCTAATTACAAGGGTAATTTATTGCAATATGACCTTAAATCAATAGCCACGTATTTTTCAGACCCTCTTCCATCTTTAATGCCACTTACAGCCTATAATTAATTTTAACTTAATATATTTATGTTTTTTTCTCTCTATGTCTGCTTCTGTTGTATTTTCTCTCCTGTTTTATTTTAAAAGGCAAATAGTAACCAAAAAATGTTAATTGTTCTACTGGTGAGGGCTGATGAGGACAAGGGATATGACATATGATCAGTACAATCAATAGTTATGTGACTCTTTCATAAATTGGAAAATGAATGAGTGTTGTTTTTTCATGAGGATCTTGTAAGGCTAGAAACAATGTCTTACGAGCTGCAATTATATCAGCAGGTCTGGTTTGATGAGTTAGGATCCATAATAGTGATTCTCTAGCCTCAAGGTGTGATTGTATCATTGAGAAGCAGCCTGTAAACATGTGGAATTGATTAATGGAAGAGCTGAAACTGAAAGTATATTTAATGGGCATAGAATAAAATATACAGTAGATAACAACCTGGACCTTACCTTTTCTCAGACGGGAAACAGGAACACCAAGACTGAAGTACAGAAGGAAATGATGAAATGAATTGATTTGTTTTCCTAAAGTGGACATGGGTAATAGAAAATACCTATCTATTCTAAGAGGCTTAATTGTCTTGATAAATGACATACCTTCTGACTAGATATAAGCATATTCTAAATAGTTTAACATTATTTTGGTAGTTACCTACTGATTAATGGATTATTGCCAAACATTTGTATTACTAGAATGGATAAAATTAAAGCTACATTGTCAGACACGACAGAGCAAGTCCATACATGAAGGAAACTGATTAAACTGATGTCTTGCTAAATGGCCTATGCACAGGAATCTTCTCAATTAACAGTTAAGTACCTGCCTGGAGTTAGTTAAGAGTCTACAGAATTCAAGGGGAGGAGATTAGATTTTGTCCACTTGTGGCTTTGTAGAAATTCTAGACTGGTCCCTCTTTTAACTCCGTCCCCATGTTCTGCAACTCCTTTTCCTACATCCTAAAGTAATGGCATAATGGACAACACCTGATGCTTTTAAAACAATATATAAATGTATTATTTAGGTTTTATGATTGTTAGTATACAGCTGTGGTGTCTTGCAGGCAGTACAACCTGGTACGGGCATACCGGAGCCTGCCTGGAGCACCACGTACCATTCCGGTACGGTGCTCTGGAGGGCCAGCCTGCCCGCCCGCGCTCCTTATCTGTCTTTAAACTCTTCAGCACTTCTGGACACACACACAGCGCATACAGTGCCCGTGTGACGAGCTTGAGCATTGCAGAGGCGTCGCTGGACGGTAAGATGCATGTGCACACCGCGCACATGTGCGCGTGGTCTGCACACATTCATGTGGAGGATGCTGGGCCCCATTGCAACAGTACTGGTTGCAATAGGATCTGGAACCCACCACTGGTATACAGTTAGCCTACTTTCCAGGGAAGTTTGGAAATTAAAAGATGTAAATTCATGAAAAGAGCAAAATTTAATTTGCAGCCAATTTTTTTTCCTTCATATTGAAAGTGGAAGAAAATAGATATTATAGATGACTCACACGTTTTTCATCCTGAGCCTGCAGCAATGCATCTTAGGTAACCGCCTTTAAAAAAAAAATTGGAAACTGCATTGATACAGAATACTTTAGCCTGACTGTTAGTGGACAAGAACCTTTATAAGGATATCACATTGGTTTTGAGGGCATTGCACTGGTTACAAATGGGTGCCTTTCAAAATACTGGTTTTAGTCTTAAATCCCTTGATTTTCACCCTGGAAATACTTTGAATGGAATTTGCCTACCCTGATCCCTCAATAGGGGAAGAGATGGTACAATCTCAGTTCCCCAGAAATGATTAACATAGTTCGAAATGGCAATGCGATTTGGAATAGTTATGTTTCACAAAATAGTTGATATGTCTGAGATGTTAAGAGATGCTGCTAAATTGCTCCCATTGATTTGTGTTTTATCTGTAAGGGGTTTGGTTTTTGTTTTTGTTTTAATTTACAATTCACATTAGACAGTGTTATTTATTTATTTATTTTATTTATTTATTTATTTATTGGATTTATACCCCGCCCTTCTCCAAATGGACTCAGTGTCAGGCCTGTTTCTTCGTTGACTCAGGAAAGACCACACTTAGACATTATTTTGAAATGTTAAGGCTCCTTTTACTAAGTTACGATAGCGTACAGACCAAGTAAAGCTGAGAATGAATAGTTTAGGCGCGAACAGAAAGTATTAAGCTTAAGCCCATCCCAATCCCCAAACCCCCCCTGTGCATTGTCCAATATGCAGCCATCTCCAACATCAGGTGGGCAGGTCTTCACCATCCTGGAATGCAGGTCCGTTAAACAGGAGATAACACGAAGCATCAACATTGTCCACCAGCAGAACACACTCATCCCAAACCCCCCACCCTCCCCGTTTCCATGGCAGCGAAGCAGGAACTAGCGAGACTGACATCCGGACCTCCTCCAGGAACAGCGGGAAATCCAGGGCAGCAATAGGCATACGAGAGGCTACACCTGAAAGACAAGAAGGGAGAGACAAAACAACAGAGAGGAGAAGGAAAAAGAGTCAAGGTTTGTGTGGATACTTGGCATAAAACTGGCGTACCAGTTTAGGAGCTTTGAGATGCTCTTTATCCACCCATTCGTTGTGAGAAGGGGGAAAATCTTTCCACATGACCAGGAACTGAGTTTTATTTCTGCGGATTCTGGAGTCCAAAATGTCTCGCACCTCGTAATGATGATGACCATCCACCAAGGTAGGTGTAGGAGTATCAGGCAATCTTTTGCGGAGATGGGAGGTACGAGCAGGTTTCAGTAAGTGAACATGGAATACAGGGTATAGTCGCCGATAGGTCTTGGGGAGATCCAAACGGACCGACACAGAGCTGATAATTTTGGTGATCGTGAAAGGTCCAACAAATTTGGGACCCAGCTTCTTGCATTTTTGGGGGCTATCCAAATTCTTGGTAGATACATAAACCTGATCACCAACTTTGTAGGAGGGAGGGACTGCTCGTTTCTTATCAGCGTACAGTTTGTGCGAGTCATGGGCATCGTTTAAAGTTTTCCGGAGAACCGGCCAAACAGAAGATAATCTAGAGGACCATTCAGATAAAGAGGGAACCGTCGGCGAGTCGTGAGGCAGTTCGGGTATGGGTACAAAGTCCTGCCCGTAGATGATTTTAAAGGGGGTCATATTCGTACTGGAGTGAACAGAGTTATTATACGCAACTTCGGCATGTATGAGAAGATCAGCCCAATCATCTTGTTGAAAATTAATAAAGCAGCGTAAGTACTGTTCGAGAACGGAATTAACCCTTTCACAAGATCCATTCGTCTGAGGGTGGTAGGCGGAGCTTAAGCTCTGGGCGGAGCCAATCAGTCTCAAAAATTCCTTCCAAAAATGGGAAGTAAATTGGGTTCCTCTATCGGAGATGATGCGTTGCGGGACGCCATGAAAACGATAGATATGGGAAACGAACAGTCGGGCCAGAGATTTGGAAGAAGGAATTTTAGTACAGGGGACAAAATGAACTTGTTTAGAAAAAAGATCGGTAACTACCCAGATAACGGTATAACCCTGACTGGGCGGAAGATCAACTATAAAGTCCATTGAAATTTCCTTCCAAGGCCTTTCCGGCGTAGCTACAGACTGGAGAAGACCCTGTGGCTTACCCGGCGCACGTTTTGAAGCCGCACATACAGGGCAACTGGCAATATACGATTCAACATCTTTCTTCATTGATGGCCACCAGAACTGTCTCTTGATAAGATGAATAGTTTTAACGAAACCGAAATGACCAGCTAAACGTGAGTCGTGTGCGCGTTGCAAGACAAAAGGACGTAATGTAGCAGGAACATAGATCTTGGAACCAATCCAGGGAAGATCGTCTCTGGTAGTACAATCACCTGAATGAGTCGAATACCAATCATCAGTAAGTAATTCATCCTTAATACGAGCAATCAGGTCAGCAGGTGGAGTAGTTTGGACAGTAGTTTGGGCTATAGTAGATACTGGAGTAGCAGGTAAAGTGAGTGGCATTATCGGTTGTACTATGGTGAGCTTAGACACATCATATTGTGGCAATCTGGAAAGTGCATCAGCCATGAAATTTTTGCCCCCAGGAATGTATTTGAGGTGGAAATTGAAACGATGGAAATAGTGAGCCCAACGAAGTTGCGTTGGGGACAATTTCCGAGAGGAGGTAAGAGCTTCCAAATTTTTATGGTCCGTCCAGACCTCGAAAGGATGTGGGGCACCCTCAAGAAAATGTCGCCAAGTCATGAGAGCCCATCGAACAGCAAAAGCCTCCTTTTCCCAAATCGCCCAACCGCGTTCGGACGCAGTGAGTTTCCGAGAGGTGTAAGCACAGGGTTGTAATTGGCCATGTTGATTGAGCTGTAACAGGACTGCTCCCACCGCGACATCACTAGCATCCGCTTGAATCACAAATGGGGAATTCACATCGGGGTGTTTAAGAACAGGCTCAGCCGCAAACAACCGTTTAAGCTTTTCAAAAGCGGCCTGACATTCCATCGTCCATTTGAGAGGGGTTCCTGGACGAGGCTTGCCTTCTCCTTTTGTTTTCAGAAGGTTTGTAATGGGCAAGGCAATATCAGCGAATGACGGAATAAATTGGCGGTAGAAATTCGCAAATCCCAAAAAACTTTGCAATTGTTTACGGGTACGGGGAGGGGCCCACTCCGTCACTGCCTTGACTTTAGCAGGATCCATTTCAATTCCCTCAGAGGAGATACGGTAACCCAAATAGTCAATTCTTTCCTGGTGAAACTCACACTTAGAGAGTTTGGCATAAAGTTCAGCGGAACGCAACTTATTTAATACGGAGCGCACAAGTTTAACGTGCTCGTCGTGTGTTTGCGAGTAGACGACGATGTCATCAATGTAAACAATAACTCCCTTGTAAAGGTGCTCGTGGAGAACCTCATTTATCAGTTGCATAAACACTGAAGGGGCACCTTGAAGACCGAAAGGGAGGACTTTGAATTGGAAACATCCGAGCGGACAGTTAAAAGCTGTTTTCCATTCGTCCCCCTCTTTGATTCTGACCCTGTAATAGGCTTCACGTAAGTCCAACTTCGTAAAAATCTTACCGGTAGCCAGGTGAGCAAGCATGTCCTTCATGAGCGGAAGGGGGTAAATATTGTGTTCACAAATGGTGTTGAGATATGAGTAGTCCTGTATTAATCTTAGAGTACCATCTTTTTTTTCCCTAAACATAACTGGTGCTGCTACACGGGGCCTAGCTGGTTCAATGAAACCCCTCTGAAGGTTTTTATCGATGAATCTACGTAATTCCTCCATCTCCCGCGGGGTCATTGAGTACATACGAGGTTTGGGTAATTAAACCCCAGGAAGAAAATCAATTGAACAGTCAGTAGCCCTATGAGGAGGAAGGGAATCACAAGATCTTTCACTGAAAGCATCCTTTAGGTCCCAATATTCTTTGGGAATTTTCTCCTCGCCTGGTATGACCTCGGGTGATGGGAAATCCAATAAAGGTGCAGCAGATTCAATATGGGGGGGTGGGTGATGTTGCGGGGGTTGATCAGTTTCTGATGGAAGAGAGGTATGTTCCGGGAGGGATAAAGGAATGCGTACCCAACCTTCCTTCCAGTTTATCAGAGGATTCCATTTACGAAGCCAATTGACCCCCAAAATTACAGCATTATCGGCAATGGCAGTTACAATAAAGTTGATGGTCTCAGTATGGCCCGTGCCTATAGAAACATGAATTGGTTCGGTGATAAAAGATGCTGGGGTGCCCCCAGCTACAGAACCATCCATTTGGCAAAAGGCTATGGGAGTTTTCAAAGTTTTAAGGTGGAAACCCATTTTAGACACGATGTCTTGGCTTATGAGACATTTTGAGCAACCAGAGTCAATGAGAGCCTGCACATTGCATGTACGTCCAGTAGATGGAGCTAAAAGCATTAAATTAATATAAAGGGGCCCGGAGCGATGACTCACCAGGTTGTCGTCAGAAGAGTCTGAAGACGCTTCCCAATCATCAGGTCCTGGGGAGGGCTGGTCAGCAGAGAGGTTGATGGGTTCCATCCCACTCATAGCCGGTTTGGCGCGCACAGTTGGCGTCCTAGGCTGTTTCCGGTCCGAGGAAGAAAGTGGGCGTGGAGGTGGTTTTGATCGGCATTTGTCTGCCCAGTGCCCCTCCTTCCCACAGCGATAACAGCTGCCTGAACGAGGCTGGGTTGTTCTCCCCTCCCCCTTTTGCATGCGTTTCTCCCTCGCAGGGGGGTGAGATTTGGGGCTATCTTCCTGTGTTTATTTCTCCAAGCGGACTGGATCCTGCAAGTGGGCATGATCCAATTCGACATCCGAAGCTAGATCTATCCAGTCATTCAAAGTTTCGGGGCGAAATCTGTTCACACATGTTTGATAAATATCTTTATTCAGCCCTTCAACATAAATGTCCATTAGGGCCTGTTCACTATAACCAATCATAAACACTGATAGCTCCTGGAAAATCTGCGTGTAAGCCTGAATAGACATGTCCCCCTGCTGCAAACTTTTTAGTTTCATTTTTGCTTTCCTCTCAACACGGGGGTCTTCAAAACGCCTTCTAAGAGCATTCATGAAGCGATCGAAATCGCGCAGTGCCGGTGAGCGGCAATTATGCAATGAAACCAGCCAATTAGAAGCTTGATCTTCTAGGGTCATAGATACAATTCTGATTTTGATTTCATCGTCCATATCAGCTGCGTAAAACTGCATGTAATTATCAACGTGAATTAGAAAAAACGCCAGTTTGTCGGCACTTCCGTCGTATTTCACACCCAAAGGAGGCAGTTTCGCAAGTCGGCGGGGGTTAATGGGGTTGGCTTCCCTTCCGGCCTGAGGGGGGGGGGGAGGGAGTTGCTCTCCTGCTTTGCCTGGCAGAAGCCGCCTCTCTCCGCAATTCCCTGCCGGCTTGAGGAGGGGGGGATGGTGTTGAAACCCTGCTTCGTCTGCCCGGAGCTGCCTGTGAACCTCTTGGCTGTGGGCGATCCGCCTCCCTCCCCCAGATTTTTTCCAGGGCTAATCTTTTCTCATCTGCCTGGCGGAGTAAGTCCTGAGCCATCTCCTTTAGTTCCCTTTCTTCTCTTAAGAGCTCCGGAATGACTTTCTTTGGGGAAAGTCGACGTCTGGAGATGTTTACCCCACTCATTCCTACCCCTTCAGACCAACGTTTAGGTTTGACTGATTCTTCAGCTGGCAGATTTAGATCTAGGCCAGCCAAACCTTCCATCACTGACCTGATCCCTTCAGTTTGAACAGGAGGATGCGATGCTTCAGCTCCCAAAATTGTTTCAGGCAGGACCTCTACCAACGGAGGCTCCTCTTGTGAAGGGTCCGACATCAGGGCAGGTTTTTGGTTTTGTTGATTCTCAGCTTAATGTCAGGCCTGTTTCTTCGTTGACTCAGGAAAGACCACACTTAGACATTATTTTGAAATGTTAAGGCTCCTTTTACTAAGTTACGATAGCGTACAGACCAAGTAAAGCTGAGAATGAATAGTTTAGGCGCGAACAGAAAGTATTAAGCTTAAGCCCATCCCAATCCCCAAACCCCCCCTGTGCATTGTCCAATATGCAGCCATCTCCAACATCAGGTGGGCAGGTCTTCACCATCCTGGAATGCAGGTCCGTTAAACAGGAGATAACACGAAGCATCAACATTGTCCACCAGCAGAACACACTCATCCCAAACCCCCCACCCTCCCCGTTTCCATGGCAGCGAAGCAGGAACTAGCGAGACTGACACTCAGGGCGGCGGACAAGAAACTCAAAACATACAGAACATATAAACATATTTTTTTTTAAACTTATTCCACTTTGGCCAATTGTTGCCAATTGTTGCTTTGGCAACAATTGGAGAAAATGATATTTGAAATGATGGAGAAAAGAATAATATTGAGATCAGAAGCTATATTATTGCTGATAATCAAGGAAACAGAACTAACAAAATATGAGAAAGAATTGATTAGAATTATGATTATAGTGGGTAGAATTATAATAGCTAGATATTGGAAATTAGATGTGAATTTTAGAATAGAAGAGTGGTATTGTGAAATGTGGAAATTAGCTTTAAATGATAAAATGACATGTGACATTAAATTTAGAAATGGTGTTTATAAAAAAGATACTTTTTGGAAAACTTGGAAACCATTTGTGGACTACGCGCTTGGAAATTTGGACGCTTTGATACCTGTACCCAGAGAACGTGGATTTTGGAGATCGTGAGGATATATCCGAAGAACCAAATCTTCCTTTCTTATGTACAGCACAGGGTGAAATATTGTATATATGTATATTTTGTTGTAATGTCAAAAATTTAATTAAAAAAAAAACTTATTCCACTAAGGGCCTGTGTTCAAATCGAATTAAAATCCCCATTTTATAACTGGCGGTGTTGGGGGCTGCGCAAGGCCGGCTAGTTGAAAAAGATGTGTCTTCAGACACTTGCGGAAGAGGCGGAGGTCAAGAATGGTACGGAGTTCAGGAGGCAGGTCGTTCCAAAGGGCTGGTCCTGCCACAGAGAAGGCTCTCCCCCTGGGCGCCGCCAGTCGGCATTGCCCGACCGACGGCACCCTGAGGAGGCCCTCTCTGTGGGAGCGTATCGGTCCAAGGGATGTATGGGGCAGGAGGCGGTCTTGCATATAACTAGGCCCCGAGCCATGGAGCGCTTTAAAGATGGTCATTAGGACCTTGAAGCGCACCCGAAAAACCACAGGAAGCCAGTTCAGTTCACGCAGGATAGGTGTTATATGGGAGTGTTTAGGTGCTCCCGTGATTACCCGCGCGGCCGCATTCTGGACTAACTGTAGCCTTCGGGTGCACCTCAAGGGAAGCCCCATGTAGAGAGCATTACAATAGTCAAGTCGAGACGTGACGAGTGCTTGAGTGACCGTGCGTAAGGCTCCCCGATCCAGTAAGGGGCGCAATTGGCGCATCAGGCATACCTGATGGAACGCCCCCCTGGCCACGGCTGCCACATGGTCCTCCATAGACAGCCGGGAGTCCAGGAGAACACCCAAATTGCGCACCCTCTCCACAGGGGCTGGTGTTTCGCCCCCAATGGCCAGAGTTGGAATAATCTGGCTGAAACGGGGTGCCGGAAGCCACAGCCACTCAGTCTTGGACGGGTTGAGCCTGAGTTTGTTACTACCCATCCAGACCCGTACGGCCTCCAAACACCGGGACATAACCTCGACGGCATCGTTGGGGTGGTCTGGGGTGGATATGTACAGCTGAGTATCATCAGCGTACAGATGACATCCCACCCCAAAACCACGGATGATCTCACCCAGCGGCTTCATATATATGTTGAACAGTAGGGGCGAGAGGACTGACCCCTGGGGCACCCCACATGTGAGGGGCCTCGAAGTCGACCTCTGCCCCCCTGCCAACACATATTGTGACCGACCGGAGAGGTAGGACGAGAACCACCGCAAAACGGTGCCTCCTAGCCCCAACCCCCCCAGTCGGCGTAATAGGATACCATGGTCGATGGTATCAAAAGCCGCTGAGAGGTCTAATAGGACTAGGATAGAGGAAAATCCTCTATCCCGCGCCCTCCAGAGATCATCAACCAATGCGACCAATGCCGTCTCGGTGCTGTGCCCGGGTCGGAAGCCGGACTGGCGCGGGTCTAGATAATCGACTTCCTCCAAGTGTCGCGGAAACTGTTGAGCCACCACACTCTCAACAACCTTCACTAAAAAGTGAAGGTTGGAGACGGGACGATAGTTTTCTAATAATGCTGGATCCAGGGACGGCTTCTTGAGGAGGGGCCTTACCACCGCCTCTTTCAAGACGGCAGGCAAGGACCCCTCACTCAGAGATGCGTTGACAAGCCTCGTGTCGTCTCCCAGGATTCCAGTACAAGCCAGGAGGGACACGGGTCCAATAAACTTGTGGTGGCTCTAAGTCTCTTTGACAACTTGTCCATATCTTTGGTAGTAACAAAATCAAACTCCTCCCATGATGGTGTCACAAGAACTGCCTCGGCACTTATGGAAAGTTTCTAGTGGCATTCATTGTTTTATGTTCTTGTTTTTATGTGACCCACCAGAAGCCATTTTGTGGAATAGTGATCTATATATAAAAAATTAATAAATGAAATTGTATAAAAAGAATCATTATTTTTTATCCTGCCTTTATCACTTTATAAGTAACTCAAGGTAGTGAACACACACACACACACACACACAGAGATACATACATACATACATACATGTATACACTACCCTAATAATATTTCTGCCAAGCATGCTATATAATTACTACATTGCAATGTTTTCAGGGCAAATAAAACATTAGCTTTTGTGACAACTGTTACACAATAGGCCCCCAAGAATGTTTTTTTTTTATTTGTGATTGTAGATGCAGGAAGGTATGGTGATCATTGCAGACTTTTCTTAAATCATATTAATTCCTAGATTAGAGCTTCTTTACCGAATGATTAGATGCCCTGTATATCTTGCCTTGCTCCTATCTTTTGTGTGTTATAAATCTGCTATATTCATTACAGGAGGATGGCACAAAACTCTCTGTGTTGATTGCTTAATAGCAAGACAGTGAGCTTTTGGAATAGCTTACCACCTGGGTAATTGCCGCAGTGAAACTGAAGGTAGAAATATCTAGCAATAGCATTAAATCTTCACACAATGGCAGCAACCTACACGGTGTGCCTTAAAGATGATATAGCAAGACCATTAAAAAGCTCATAATAGGTTGGTTATTCTTGACTCTTTCCTCATGGTAAATGTCAATTATGCACAACACCAGCTATTATGTACTAATAATATATCTCCAGTCAGTTTAGAAATGCAGGATATTGCATGGCTAGATCTACGGTTTTTAGGACAGTATTGAGTCAGATAGATCTTGTTGAAATCTTGCTATTTCCTGGTATTGTGTCACTGCTGTGGCCTAGAGGTAGAGCTCTTGCCTCAAAAACAGGAGGTTGTGAGTTCAAACGTAGGTAGAGGCAAATGTAGGGTCTCCTGCTTGGGCCGGGGGTTGGACTAGATGACCTGCAAGGTCCCTTCCAACTCTGTTCATCTGTTATACAATACAATAGCAGAGTTGGAAGGGACCTTGGAGGTCATCTAGTCCAACTCCCTGCCTAGGCAGGAAGCCCTATACCATTTCAGACAAATGGCTATCCAACATCTTCTTGAAGACTTGTAGTGTTGGGACATTCACAACTTCTGGAGGCAAGCTGTTCCACTGATTAATTGTTCTATCTGTCAGGAAATTTCTCCTCAGTTCTAAGCTGCTTCTCTCCTTGATTAGTTTCCACCCATTGCTTCTTGTTTCGCCCTCAGGTGTCCTGGAGAATAGTTTGACTCCCTCTTCTTTGTGGCAACCCCTGAAATATTGGAACACTGCTATCATGCCTCCCATGGCCCTTCTTTTTATTAAACTAGACATACCCAGTTCCTGCAACCGTTCTTCATATGTTTTAGTCTCCAGTCCCCTAATCATCTTTGCTGCTCTTCTCTGCACTCTTTCTAGAGTCTCAACATCTTTTGTTTACATCGTGGCGACCAAAACTGAATGCAGTATTCCAAGTGTGGCCTTACCAAGACATTATAAAGTGGTATTAACACTTCACGTGATCTTGATTCTATCCTTCTGTTTATGCAGCCTAGAACTGTGTTGGCTTTTTTGGCAGCTGCTTCTCTGTTGCCGAGTCCTCTTTGCACATTATTCCAAGTAATGTAATAGATTAGTCAACCATGTCTGAGGCTATTCCATGAAAATTGTATACATATTAGCAGTTCATTATTGGTATACAATTGTACTTGAAATTCTATCTTACTTTGCTCTTGACCTTTATATCAAGTAGAATAACACTGAATAAAATGTTTAGCATATTTACATTATCTGTTTTACAGTATATTCTTCTTCCAATTTTAGTATCACTTCTTTCCCCCCCTCTTTTTTCAATTTATATGTCAACCATTTCCTAGTACAGTGGTCGGCAAACCGCGGATCGCGAGCCGCATGCGACTCTTTGGCCCCTCGAGTGTGGCTCTTCCTCCACCCTCGCTGACGGTGGGACTCCTGGGACCCACCAGAGAAACCCTCCCTACCGGCTTCCAATTCCCTCCCTCCCCCCGTGGAACCTCCCCAGCCAGCCCTGGAAGTGGATGAATGGGCAGCGGGCGGGAGAATATGAGTGGCTTTCCTCGATAAGGAGGACTTCCGGGGTTAAATCATCCGGAAGCGGAAGAGAAGGGCTGACTGCTGTTCACCTGGCTCTCTGCGGGAATGGCAGCGGCGGCTGCGGCGGGTGGTGGCGGTGGAGGTTCCAGGGCTGCCCCGTCTCAACTGGTGGCCCGACCGCCGCTGGACTCCGCGTCATCTTGACCACTGTTCCCCGCTTCAGCCCGGGCGGGTCGGAGAGCGAGGGACCGCGGGCGGGGTCAGTGCCAGCGAAAGGGCGCAAAGGGAGCCGGGGGTGCGAATGGAAGTTCACTCAGGCTACTTCCAGGGGTGAGGCTCGCCCGCCCGCCCGTTCGCTCAGGCTACTTCCAGGGGTGAGAAGGCCTTCCCCACCCCACATGGAGTGGGCGAGCGAGCGTGCGAGCCGGGCTACTTCCGGCTCCCCGCCCGCAGAGCCTCTGCAGCGAACGAGTGTGGCGGGTGTGCCAGGCTAAGGCGAGCAAGTGAGTAAGCGCAGCGGGCTTGGTTGAGGAGGCTCCGCGGGGGGTGGGGGGCAGACAGACAGACAGACAGAGAGAGGCACAGACACAGAGAGAGACAGGGAGGGAGGGGGGAATCAGAGAGTGACAGACACACACAGAGAGACAGGGAGAGACAGAGGGAGGCAGGGAGAGAAAGATAGACAGAGACACAGAAAGAAGGAAAGGGAAAGAGAGAGAGAGAAAAATGGAGAAAGAGAGAGAGAGAGAGAAAGAAAGAGAGAGAGACAGAAAGGAAGAGAGGAAGAGAAAGAGAGAGAGACAGAAAGAAAGAAAGAGAGAGAGAAATGGAGAGAGGGAAATGGAGAAAGAGAGAGAGAGAGAAAGAGAGAGAGAGAGAAATGGAGACAGAAAGAAAGAAAAAGAGAAAGAAAGAGAGAGAGAAAGAGACAGAATGAAAGAGAAAAAGAGAAAAAGAGAGAGAGAGAAAGAGAGACAGAAAGAAAGAGAAAAAGAGAAAGAGAGAGAGAGAAAGAGAGAGAGAGAAATGGAAAAAGAGAGAAAGAGAGAGAAAGAGAAAAAGAGAAAGAGAGAGAAAGAGAGAGAGAGAGAAATGGAGAAAGAGAGAGAGAGAGAAAGAGAGGAAGAAAGAAAGAGAGAAAGAGAGAGAGAAAGAAAAGAAAGAAAGAAAGAAAGAAAGAAAGAAAGAAAGAAAGAAAGAAAGAAAGAAAAAAAGAAAGAAAGAAAAAAAGAAAGGACTTATGACCACAATTGAGCCTAAAAGTTTGGTTGCTAACCAAGATCATTGTTAAGTGAGTTTCACATTTTCCAAGTTGGCCATGCCCACCCAGTCACATGACCGCTGAGCCACTCCCACAAAACAGGCCACAGAGTTTTGAGTGGCTTATGAGTTTATTTTTTCGATTTTGATGCTTTCAACCTTCTAAAAAAGGAAGATTAGAGGGGGGAGTTTGCAAAAACCTCCCCTCGGAAAATAAGCGACGTTTTAAAATGCTCCCTGGGCTCGGGGAGAGAGAGGAAGTAACATCCGATTCTTAACTAGTAGAAAACGAAAGTTTTTACCATATATGGAATTAATAATAATAATTAATAATAATTTATTACATTTATAAACCGCCCCCTCTCCCCAAAGGGACTTGGGGCAGTGCACAGGAAAATTAGAAACCATCTAAAAACATACAATACATAACAAGATTAAAAACGAATTAAATTAGCCTGTACTAAAATTTTAAGAACAATTAAAATTGCAGCCCATTAAAAACCAAATAAAACAATTTGAAAATACAGACTGGGGCGAGAAGCATAAATTAGGCCAAGCCGGCCTGATGAAATAGATGAGTTTTTAATTTTTGGCGGAAAGCGCGGAGGTCTGTAGTCGTTCTAATATCCGGGGGTAGGTCGTTCCAGAGGGTCGGGCCCATCACAGAGAAGGCCCTTGCCCTGTGGTTGTTACTTTGTATCTGAGTCTTGTTATAGCAGAAATGGACTTTCATTGATTCTTCATGACCGCCAAAGAGGCGGAAAAAATGGTGCTTCTTTGTTCTCAGCAAGAAACTTTTCTTTTTGATGTTTGAGCATTTCTTCAACTTTACAAGACTGTAAGATTTATATACAAGCCAGCTCAAGTACCCTCGGGATTTCTCCCATTGTGTGCCTTCTTATTTTATTGGATGGGACTGAAAAATTTTCTCTTTCTGGATTTTACGCAAATTACATTTTAAATTTGGACACAGACTTTTCCTTTTCTCCGATCTCACGGACTGCTCGCCCACCAGATGCAATCTTATTTGCAAGAATTTAAAACTTTTACCATGGCAGCGAAGAAACCTCCATATGGGAAATCTCTTGCATCTGGAAAAGCCAGCCCTACACAGCAGCAACCTAAAATTACTTCAATGATACAGAAAGAAGCAGCGGGAGAGGGCACTTACCAATCATCAATAGAGGAAACTCTCCAAAATATAATGAAAGAAATAAAGGAAATCCGGAAAGACAAGATAAGTTCAAGATTAGAACTTTTGGAAACGCAGAAAACATTAATGGAAAATAAACAAAAAATTGATGGTTTGGAGGGTGGGGCAGTTGAGATGAGGGGGGAGATAAAGGACTCTAAAAAAGAAACTGTGGAGCTTACTGGTCATATGTCTAGAATGGATTTTGAAAGAATGTCTTACTTTTTAAGGTTTCAAAATGTTCCTGAAGCAGATTCAGAAAATTTAAAAGATTTAATGTGCACAATTTTAGCAGATTATACTAAAAAGAGTAAAGAATATATCTGGGGGGACATAGACCTGATTTACAGAATTAATTCAGCATATGCCAGAATAAATAATGTACCCAGAGAGATACATATTAAATTTGTAAGAAGGTCAACAAGGGATGAGATTCTGAAAGCACAGCAAGACGGCCCTTTGATATATCAGCAGACAGAAATTGCTATCTTGAAGCAGATCCCGAAAAAGATTCGAGAGATAAGAAGGAAATATTCCTTTTTATCCAAAAATTTGTATAAAAAAGGGGTGTGGTTCAAGTGGTCAATGCCTGAAGGAATGTTGGTGTTGTGGGAGTGGGGGGGAGTAAGAATTAAAACAATTGAAGAGGCAGAAGCCTTTCTTAAAAAATATTCCTCAATCCTGGAGGATGAAAATGGGAGAGTGGGGGGGGGCATGGCTCCACCCACTGGCGGGAGGGAGGAAGAAGACACAATAGGCAAAAGACTCAGATCACAAAAATGATTTTTCTTTTATTTTTATATACTGTAATTCCTAAACGGATGCTAACAGAAATTAATGATTGAATGCATGAAGCTTATGATATGATATGTATGTATCGCTTTCCACCTTATGTTGATTTTTTTTTCTTTATGTAACCTCAGAGGCGATCACCACCTCCGACATGGAAGCCCTAAAATATTTCTCTTATATCCTATATAAGGATGGGTAGTAACAAACTCAAGCTCAACCCATCCAAGACTGAGTGGCTGTGGTTTCCGGCACCCCGGTTCAGCCAGATTACTCCAACTCTGGCCATTGGGGGCGAAACACCAGCCCCTGTGGAGAGGGTGCGCAATTTGGGTGTCCTCCTGGATTCCCGGCTGTCCATGGAGGACCATGTGGCGGCCGTGGCCAGGGGGGCGTTTCATCAGGTACGCCTGATGCGCCAATTGCGCCCCTTACTGGACCGGGCTGCCCTTCGCACAGTCACTCAAGCTCTCGTGACATCCCGACTCGACTACTGTAATGCTCTCTACATGGGGCTTCCCTTGAGGTGCACTCGAAAGCTACAGTTAGTCCAGAATGCAGCCGCGCGGGTGATTACGGGAGCCGCTAGATGCTCCCACATAACACCGATCCTGCGCGAGCTGCACTGGCTTCCTGTGGCCTTTCGGGTGCGCTTCAAGGTTCTGACGACCATCTTTAAAGCGCTCCATGGCTCGGGGCCTAGTTATATGCGAGACTGCCTCCTGCCCCATACATCCCTTCGGCCGATCCGCTCCCACAGAGAGGGCCTTCTCAGGGTGCCGTCGGCCGGGCAATGCCGCCTGGCGACACCCAGGGGAAGAGCCTTCTCTGTGGCGGGCCCTGCCCTTTGGAACGATCTACCCCCTGAATTGCGTACCATCACTGACCTCCGCCTCTTCCGCCAGTGTCTAAAGACACATCTTTTTCAGCAAGCCGGCCTAGCCTAACCTCCCGTGGGGACTATTTTTAGATAGTTTTAAATTGGGGATTTTAAAATTGGTTTTAGCATAGGATTATAATTTAATATGTTTTTAAATTTCGTATTTATTGTTTTGTATGTTTTTAAATTCCTGTGCGCCGCCCTGGGTCCTTTGTGGAGAAGGGTGGGATATAAATGCGATTAAAATAAATAAAAAATAAAATAAAATAAATATATACCCTTTTCCTATTGAAAAAATTTGTAAAACCAATAAAATTGTTTAAAAAAAAAAGAATTTAGTCATGCCGGCCACATGACCACGGATACCTATTTGGACAGTGCTGGCTCTTCAGCTTTGAAACGGAGATGAGCACCGCCCCCTAGAGTCGGAACAACTGGTCCATATGTTCAAAGGGAACCTTTACCTTTAAAGTGAAGTAACAAATAATTTCAAAAGATTTTAGCACACGTCAGGCATGTATTGACTTTTCTTCTGTGGGTATCGCAATTCATTGCCTGAGACTTTAATATTGACTAAAGAGAAGTCAGATCCAATAGTCCTTCTGAAAGACAATCTGTCTTGATGTTCCCATTTTTTTAAAGCCATTCTAAGGTGTTTTTTGTTGTTGTATTCGGGAAAGCTCTCAATTCAGCCTGCTGACATTTTCCAATCTGTAGAGAATAAGAAGTTAAATAATCATAAGAAGTTGTAATATTCTTTCTAGGAGATTGAAAGGATAGCGGGAAAGAGAGAGAGAGAGAGAGAGATTAAAGGGTATCATATTTTGTTTTCTTGCTTATTTTTGTTTTTGTTTTTATCAGTATCAGAGAGTGTAAATATCTGTTGTTCTAAGCACCCAGGATTACAGTTAAGATCAATATAATATGTAGGCATTTTTAATACTAAATTTATTTTGTGCCCATAGTTAGGATGCTGTAGATTTTTTAAACATATCTTTACTTATTCCTTTTTATATTATTTTATTATATTAATATAAACAAAAGAAGCATATTACATTATTTGAGTACAATTGTCTTGACTGGATATTATTAATACTTTGATGTTTAGACTAAACTGAACCTGTAAAGATAACACATGGAATTTGCTATTGCCTTTAAGAAAATAAGTTTGCATTTTATTATGGTCCCCTTTTGTAGTTTGGTCAAATAATATCTGTAAATTCTGAACTCTTGCTCGGGCATATAGTTGGTAGCTGAATAGGACATTCATGCCTTCTATTTCTGGTGCTTCACAAGCATATATTTTGTTGGAAAGTGGCACTTGGTGGAATTGTGTATATTGAATCATAGTACTCAGCAAGTCAGATTCTGAGTCAGACTCATTGTCAGTATTTTTTTTAATTTTTATTTAACAAGACTTTTTATTCGTAACCGGCATTTCAACCACATGATGTTTGTCAGTGACTCAGAGTTGGTTTGAGCATTAGTGTTCAAGGCTCTTTGAATATTGCCTTGGCCTGGAGTCTATCTGAGTCAAGCAGTTTGATGATTTTGTTCATCTATATGAGAGGTGGGGAACTATGACCATTTTATGACTTCTGGACTTCAACTCCCAAAATTCCTGAGTCAACATGGTCCACAAGTCATAAAAGGGCCACAGTTCCCCACATCTGTTACGGCGAGTTTTACAATGTCAATCTGTTCTTCAAGACACATTTTTGGCAGCCGCTTAGATTCCATTGGAAGACTTAACCTCCACCAATAGTTGAAGAGCTTAATTACTATTATGGTGTAAATAGAGGAGGTCCTAGCTTCAGCTCTGACTGCTGCTGCAGATGAATTCCTATTGGTGCCAGAACAAATCTTTGACAGCGTGCTCAATTTTGTTTTGATAGGCCCCCACATATGTCTTAGGATATGAAATTATTATCTCTTACTTAAATGTGATTTTTTTTAAAAAATGGTATAGAAATAGTATTTTTAAACCAATCATCCGGCAAATAAAACTTTGTGTTGTTGTTCCTCAGGTTGAACACACAAGATTATTTTGTGTATTGAACTTTCAGGGATGGCTTTGCTTAAAAAACAGTAGCTATGAGCACCAGATTCCTTGGGCTGGAAACCTTTGGAACATTAAACAGGACCATATCTTAGTTAAACTTAGGGAATAAATGTGCCTCTTGCACTTTCCCATTTATGAAGGATTTTTTACAGGGTTATGAGCATATCAAGTTCACTTTCCTTCTATATGGGAATAGCGGTCTGAAGTTAGTGATGATAATCCAAAAGAACTGGCTGTAGTTACCATTATGGAGTCTTCAGTGGCCTTTAAGGGAAAAAAAGAGAATAATACTGTAATAAGATTTTCCATACCATTATTTATATTTTTTACATCAAGTAAGGTTAACCTATTTTAAATGTTGTACTTCACGCTATGTGGCTGGAGATGATAATTTCTTTTGCAACGTTGTAGTCTTATAACTTCTGTGTCAGGCTAATTGCTAATATTGCTGTCTGCTTGATATCTATCCATCTTCCAGTAAGAAGGTTTTTTTTTTTTTTTGGTAGCATTAAAATAGCAGCGTCATTACTGCAGCCTGTTGCGCTTTATTTTTCTGATTTCTACAACTTTTCCATTTTGGAAGAAAAATTACCTATTTTTCGTAATCTTAGAATTAATGCGACTTACTATATTTATTGTTGGTATACTCTGGAGTAAATAGATGGTTGCCAATGGGCATTTCAAAACTATATCTAAACAAGTGAGAGCACTTAGCAACATGGCTAATATTGTTTTTGTGTTGCTGAAACTGAATCTGTTTGTGATGAAAAAAAAAATGCTGTGAGACTGATTTGTTTCTTTGCCAGTAAATTACCAGAATGATAAATTGTTTTGCAAAGAACAATGCTGAAGGGCATATTAAGAAATGCATGAACCTTGTTGAAAGGGAAAAGCTTGATGGCTAAAACAAGCAAGATAATATTTGCCTTACCCTTTTCTGTTATATGGTTTTTTTTGAACCTGTAGGAAAAGGACTATAGTATTCAGAAAGTAAAGTCAATTGGATTCCTACCGGCTTTTACAATCCCTAAATGAATATGTCAGAGGCAATGTTGTTTTGAAAATAAGTAATAATAAAAATAATCTTTGTATCCCAAGTACCACTGTCTGTTAATTTTGAATTAAACATTACCTTATTGTGAAACAAGATGGTTATGGCAATCGGCTGTGAAACCTTAAGATACCCGTTTCTTTGAACTTTCTGCATTTCATGCTTCTCTACATGTAAGCATACCTCATGTACATACTTGGTTTGCGAGCAGGAATACATAGAATAAAAAATAAGAGTATAGGATACTTATCTTTCCCATCAGGATAAGTCAAACCTGAATTAGAATTATACAAAGAGAATATTCTTTGCACTACCATGTGTACTCAAGCGTGCTTGGCTTAAAGGTAAAATACCTTTTACTTATTTGTTGTTTAGACTGTTTGTCAGCTATTCCCTTGAACCTTTGTGCCCCATTTTCCTTTCTGTTCATAAAACAAGCATACCTCTCCCAAAAATTCTGGTTAGTCGTTCATTTATATCCTGGCATGTGGCAGTTCAGCAGGCCGTGAGGGAACTCAGAAAGAAGATGTGATTGTTTTAGATGTGCATGCAGTGACATGCTTACTGGCTAAAGGGTATTAGTGCACGGGGATGCTTGGATAGAGATGTAGAGAATGTCAGCAAGGAAGAATTCTACAGATAGTCAATGATCAGTGGTATCTTTTGAAGAAATAAGAGAGCTCCATGGTGAAGGCTGGCAGAGATGGAACAGCAACACTCGTAACCAAGGCAGTAATATATCAGAAAGGAAAACAATGAGACAAGAGGTCAAGATTACAGGCAGGTTCCCGGGAAAGAATTGTGATGAATGGTAGAACTAATAAAACAATTTCTTCATAACAGTAGGTACTGTGATTCTGGTCAGAATATTTTTTGTTTAAAAAAAGAACCAATCAAGTAATTAAAGTAGATAACTTAAGTATAATGTAAGAAATTTCATTTCTTCTGATTATTACACTATTGTTAGCTTGAACTCAGATGTACCTTTGGTTGCTGTGCTGAGAATCTGCCCATTTGAATGCATTTGAATTCAGAAACACTCAGTGATTTAAAGGAGTAAGCTACACAATTTCTTTTTTCTTTTATGTTCTTTTTCCCCCTCTTAAGTGACTAGACCTGCGGAAAAGAAACTTTGCCTTTCTCCTGTTCCTCCTGCTTCTCAACTGTGTAGCATTCCGTGCCCTTCTGATTGTGCGGTTTCTTCCTGGTCAGCATGGGGCCCTTGCGTTCATGAAGACTGCCAAGAAATACAAGGAAGAAAAGGTGAATTTGGATATACAGCTTCAACATAATGTAGGGTACTTCTTCAACCTGATGCCCTTCAGTTTTAATTTTAATTTTAATTTTAAACTGAAACCTATCTCCCCGAAGGGACTCAGGGCGGTGCACAGGAAGTTAAAACAATATAAATAAATAGATATATATAACCATACAAATATACCACAATAAAACTAATTAAATTTAATAAGCCCTGTGCTAAAAATTGTTGTACTGGATAATATTTCCTTCCAGTTTCCCCTGATAGCCTTGCCTTTTTTTAAATTCCCTTTATAAAGTGTGCTTCTTTACTGGTGCCCTAGTTTTTAGCAAACTATAGTTATTTTGCAAATCAGAATTGTAATCCATGACTAAATTTCATCCTACTTGGGTGTTTAACTGAGCCTTTTTTTTTTTTCCATAAGAAAGCAGTCCAAGATTTCACTCACTAACTTGCCGGTTCCCTCTGCTATTTCATAGCTCTGCTATTTCAAAATTAGGATTTTATGTGCAGTGCCTACTCATACAGTAGAAGTGCTCCACTTCCCAACAGGAGTGTCTCGAGTGTGTGTGTCCAAGTGGACGGGAGGGTGGATATGGTATCAGATTGCAAACCCCATTCCTTTCTAAGGAATGCAATTTTGATGCAATACAAAACGGGGTGGTAGTTAGTTTATATCACTACGTTCACCTGAATCTTACCTGCTTTGACCTTTTTCTTTAGACACCACTGCCTCAAAGGTTCACTAGAGCACGGGGACCCCAAAGTCATGAAATGAGTGCAGGAAGCATATGAGAATGAGTTCCTGATTAAAACTAATGTACTGACAGAATGACAGAACAGAATATTTGTACTTCAGAGTTGAACTGTGGGGTCCTTGGTGCTCTCTTGGTGGTTTTCTTGCAGACATTTCATTACCCAGCTCGGTAACGTCATCAGTGCTAGAGGAGAACTCTGCTATCCTCTAGCACTGATGATGCTACCTAGTTTGGTAACAAAGCTAATGTGCTGTATGCCAAATTATAATTTGCACATGATTATTGGAGAAATCATGCATATAAAGCTCCTTTCCACCTATTTAACAAATGTGGAAATTTTTTTAAAATGGATTTTTTAAAATGTCAAATAGGAGTGACTCTGCCTGTACTCCCACAGTATATGCTTGCATAAAGTAGACCTAGAAACCAGTAAAGTTATAAGTGGGAGTAAGATTGTTCAGCCACACACATTTCCCCAGGAGTTGAATATTATATGAAAAGATCTCTATTATGTATAGTTTGCTATTGAGCAAGTTAAATAATCTTTTTCATAACAATGCAAATATGTAGACATAATGGAGAAGCAGTCATGTTCTCCAGCGAGTCTATCCTTCTTCCCACATTCTCTCAATACAAATGTGGCACATGCTAATGTGTAATTTCCTACATCAGAAATAGCGAGGGAGAATTGGAAAGTGGGAAAAATACGTAATGAGTCTTCCTTTCTAAAGTGCACAAGCATGATTTGATCTTCTTTAGGACGTGCGATGTAACCTGAGAGATTTTTAACAGCACCTCCTTGTCATTTCATTGTAAATACGCAAGGCAGCTTAAAAGTTAACAGAGCTGTCTAGCCAAAGACAATGAGATAGAACTATGAGAAAATGTGTTTCTTACCTCTATTGTATTTGTTCATCTTCGAGATGGATTGACAGTTGGAAATTATTCAGTATTGTTTCTTCTCTCTGATTTTAGTTATTTGCCTCCCCCCCCCCCACTCCTCTTAGGTTTCAAAATGAGACACAGATACATTGTTGTGGATTCTATTGGTCATGCTGAGAACTGCCCACATTTGATAGAGGCTATTCCGTGTGACAATCCGATGTGTTATGACTGGAGCATTTCAGAAGGAAACTGTTTCCCATATAATGGAATATGTGGACAAGGAAACCGTGTGTTGTATGCCCAATGCAAGAACAACAATGGTATGTAGCTCAAAGATATTTCATTTAAATATATGCTACATTGTGGGGCCCTGGATGCTCTCTGAGCTTGGTTGTTTCCTTGCAGACATTTTATTACCAAACTAGGTAACACCGTCTGTGCTAATATCATCAATGCTGCATTAATATTCAATATGTTTTATACTGTCTATCTTCTAGAAAGAATGCATGATGTACATCTTAAGTTCGGATGTGGATTTTACTAAAGTTTGAGGCTTTATTTTGCACCACACTTTGTCTTGTGAAAACAGGTTGCTTAATAATTTAATCCGTTCTTTCTAGCACATCGTTCTGCCCCTCTGTGTGGACTTCCACAAAACCTTTATTGCCTCAGTATAAGCAAAAGAGAGATCCCCACAGTGAAAATTTCAGGGCTGAGGCCTAGTTTTCAGTGGGTTGTCACAGGGATTTAGCTCCACATGTGTAAATGATAGTTATATTGGCCTCAGGCAGGAGGTGTTGGGAGAGATTGGAAACTAGTGGGCTACAAGTAGAATTTGTGCAGTGGAAAAAAAAGCATGCTGGAGATAAAATCCTTGACTGTATTTGTGTAAACAAAGCCACATAAGGTAGCACAATGCCAAGGAAAGATTGTTGCTCTTATCAAATACATTGAAATACAGTGCAAAGGAGGTGGGCTTCATTGGATTTGGAAAAAAAAAGAAAATATTCTCTTGCTGGATTAGCTTGTAGGCTCCCCTAGTCCAGTTTATTGCACTACTCTTTAGCAAATGGGATGGCATTGGGGAAGATGTTGAACTTAAACAGGAGAATATGAGCTCTTTTCCACCATCCCTTCCCTGTGTATGATTCAAAAGATAGCATAGATTTCAGGAAATGACCTCAAGTTGGGGGTTTATTTTGAGAGGGAGGGAGAGAGAGAGACAGAGAGAGAGAAACAGAGACAGACAGAGACAGACAGAGAGGCTGTAGACTGTCATTTTAAAATGCACTTTCAAATCAATCTCAGTCTTGTCTGGTCTTGCTCCTCTTCCATAACAACTTTTAAACACAACCTACCTATAATGGCACGTATTCTTAAAATTATTTAGTCCATGGTTCACAAATATTCTTCAATATATCCAAAGTTAACCTTTTTTGTATTAGTAAATCAAATTTCAGTGTTCTTCCCATTTAATTGTAATCTTTAGTCCTTTCTAATTCTCAGCGAACATTGTGTCCATGGATGCTATATTACAGTTGTGATCTTGATTGAAATCCCTTGATTACGTAAAAACATAAGAATAGCCTTGCTGGAACAGGCCACAGCCCATCTGGTCCAGCATTCTGTCTCACACAGTGGCTCACCATTTGCTTCAGGGTCTTCCCCAGCAGATGTCTTCATCTGCTTATGATTCCCTGCAAATGGCATTGAGAAATATCCTGCCTATCTCTCCAACCCGGAGGGTGTCCTTAGGCATCCATAATGATAGCCATGGATACCCTTGTTTTCCATGAACTCGTCTAATCCTTTCTTAAAGGTGTCGAGGCTGACAGCTGTCACCACTTCTTCTGGCAGGGAGTTCCATAGACCAGTGATCCTCTGGGTGAAAAAGTACTTCCTCTTATTTGTTTGAGGTCTAGCTTCCAAAAGTTTCATGGAGTGCCCCCTAGTTCTAGTGTTGTGCGATAGGGAAAACAGTTTTTCCTTTTCTACTTTTTCCATACCGTGCGTGATTTTATAGACTTCAATCAGGTCACCTCTCCGGCGCCGGCGTTCTAGAGTGAAGAGGCCCAGCCGTTGCAGCCTCAGATGGTAAGGAAGGTGTTCCAGCCCCCTAATCATTCTGGTTGCCCTCCTCTGCGCCTTTTCCATTTCCATAATATCCTTCTGAAGTTATGGTGACCACAACTGTACACAATACTCCAGATGGGGCCTCACCATAGATTTATAAAGAGGCAAAATGACACTTACTGACACTTGATTCCCAGTCATTCATCTCACAAGTTGACCACAAAAAGAGTAACACCACCAAACTCAGTTCCTGCAGTCTACTCATAAGGAGCAACTGTCAAAAGTATACATGGGCAACCTCATAATCTCCCCCCTTTTGGCAGGTGCTTCATCTGCCAGAATTAGCTGTCTGGCCACCGGTCTCTGCTGCATTGTCATCCTCCTTTGAGATGCCTAGTTTGCATGTCTCCTCATTAGAAGTCTGAGAGTGACAATCCTCTGAGTGTAAACAGAATTATCTCTCTGCTTTGTCAGTTACTGTATATTTTATAATAGAGAAAATTCTTTTTGTGACAGTGGTATGATTTCTTTCTAAGAATGTATATAACCTTTCTCAAAAAGGTACATCAACATTTGCATTCCTTTCTAACCGTAGCCAATACGTGCAGACACAAGATTTACCTCAAGGTTTTATGACTTGTTGCTGAATAATTTGTCCCATCATCTGAATGGGGAAAGTGGTTTAAGTGCTCTTGCCAAACCATATTGTATAATTGGAATGGAATGAATGGAAGGGAAGGGAAGAGAAGAGAACTTTATTTGGCCAAGTGTGACACACAAATAATTTGTAGAAGCTCTCAGTGTGCATGCAAAGCAACAGAGTAATAATAATCATAACACCAATAAGAGAGGGTAGTAAAGGAGATAAGGATAATAATACTTCTGCCATACAATATGGGTAAATGTACTTAGATATAACTAGTATTGTGAGAATTAGATGTTCAATAGAGTAATGGCACAAGGTAAAAAACTATTGCTATGTCTAGTTTTTTTGGCATGCAAAAAAACGGTGTCCTGAGGTGAGGAGTTGAAACAGTTTGTGTTGTAACTATTGGTTTTCCATTTTAGAAGGATAGCTCACATGATAATTTCCTCCTTTGAATGACATTGGAAACAATGTTTTACACCAGGGGTGTCAAACTTGATTTCATTGAGGGCCACATCAGGGTTGTATTTGCCCTCAAGGGCCGGAGTGGACGTAGCCAGGATGAGTATGGCCAGCTTGACATCATTCATGTTGGGGATATCAGAGGTGGCTCGAGTGCCAGCGAAAATGGGCTCTCGAGCTCCGTTTTCAGCTCTGACGGCCTCCTGCCACCTTCTTCCAGTGAAAATGGAGGCTATCACAGCCAAAAATGAACTCTCGGCGCTCCAGTACTTTGCTGTTTCTAGGGCAGCCCTGTGGGCCAGATTTAAGCAACTTGTGGGCCGAATCCAGCCCCCGGGCCTTGTGTTTGACACCCTTGTTTTACACAGTTTTTAATCTGAGAGGAAGTGGGAATACGTGGACATGAGCTGCACCACTAATTTTTAATCCACTGAAATCCACACTACTAATTTTCCAGTGCTGCCTCTAAAACCAAGGAGAGTAGAAATCTCTTAAATGAACAGAATTTCCCCTTTTTGCCTTTGGTAAGTATCATGCTTCAAATGCTTACGTCCTCCCTCCCTCCCTCCCTCCCTCCCTCTCCCCCCATTACTTCTTGCAATCTCATTACAACATTTTTTTTTAAAAACGGAATGTGATTCGTGTTCCCAGATTCTGATGATATGTAAATGAAAACATTATGCTGAGTAACATGATAATAATAATATAATAATTTTAATTTCTATCCCGCTCTCTCTCCCCAAGGGGACTCGAGGCGGGGCACAGGCAATTAAAAATACAAATAAATCACAAACAAATACAAAATACAAAGTTAAAAATAGATTAAATAAATCCTGCGCTAAAACCCATAAACTATACTAAAAATTACCCCTAAAAAACCCTAACCTAAAAAGAGACTATCCTAGGCCGGCCAGACGAAAAAAGTGCGTCTTTAATTTTAAGCGGAAGGAGCGGAGGTCCGTGGTTGTCCTGATATCGGGGGGAAGGTCATTCCAGAGGGCTGGGCCCGCCACAGAGAAGGCCCTTCCCCTGGGCGTCGCCCGCTGACAAAGTCTAGTGGACGGCACCCGGAGAAGTCCCTCTCTGTGGGAGCGAATCGGCCGTGAGGATGTATGGGGCAGGATCCGATCCCGCAGGTAGCTAGGTCCCGAGCCATGGAGCGCTTTGAAGATGGTAATTAACACCTTGAAGCGCACCCGGAAGACGACGGGTAGCCAGTGCAGCTCGCGCAGCAGCGGTGTTACATGGGCAAACCTAGAGGTGCCCATAATTGCACGCGCGGCTGCATTCTGGACCAACTGAAGCCTCCGGGTACACCTCAAGGGGAGCCCCATGTAGAGAGAGTTGCAATAATCCAGTCGGGATGTCACGAGAGCATGAGTGACTGTGCGAAGGGCGTCCCGATCCAATAGGGGGCGCAACTGGCGTACCAGGCGAACCTGGTAAAACGCCCTCCTGGCCACGGCTGTCACTTGATCTTCCATGGACAGCCGGGTATCCAGGAGGACACCCAAGTTGCGCGCCCCATCCACAGGGGCAAGATGTTCGCCCCCTATGGCCAGCGTTGGAGAGAGCTGGTTGAATCGGGCAGCCGGAAACCACAGCCACTCGGTCTTGGTCGGGTTGAGCCTAAGTCCGTTACTTCCCATCCAGATCCGCACGGCTTCCAGGCACTGGCACATCACCGCTACGGCATCGTTGGGGTGGTTTGGGGTAGATATGTACAGCTGGGTGTCATCAGCGTACAGGTGGTACTCTACCCCAAAACCACGGATGATCTCGCCCAGCGGCTTCATGTATGCGTTAAACAGGAGAGGCGAGAGGACCGACCCCTGAGGCACCCCGCATGTGAGGGGTCTCGGGGTCGACCTCTGCTCTCCTGCCCACACAAATTGCGATCGGCCAGAGAGGTAGGAGGAGAACCACCGTAAAACGGTGCCTCCCACCCCCAACCCCCCCAGCCGATGCAATAGGATACCATGGTCGATGGTATCGAAAGCCGCCGAGAGGTCTAATAGAACCAGGATGGAGGAACATCCCCCATCTCTGGCCCTCCAGAGATCATCTACCAACGCGACCAATGCCGTCTCGGTGCTATGCCCGGGCCGAAAGCCGGACTGGCGCGGATCTAGATAGTCAACTTCCTCCAGGTGACGGGGAAACTGTTGTGCCACCACACTCTCAACAACCTTCGCCAAGAAGGGAAGGTTGGAGACTGGACGGTAGTTGTTCAAAAGAGCTGGGTCCAAAGAGGGCTTCTTGAGGAGGGGCCTCACCATGGCCTCTTTTAGGGAGGCAGGCAAGGAACCCTCACTCAAGGATGCGTTGACAACCTCTTGGAGCCAGCCTCGTGTCACCTCCCAGGATGCCAGTACAAGCCAGGAGGGGCACGGGTCCAATGAACATGTGGTGGCTCGCAGTCGCCCACGTAGCCTGTCCATATCCTCGGAAGTAACGGAGTCAAACTCCTCCCAAACAAGATCTCTCTCGTGGCATCCCACTGGGCCATGAATGGGGGTTAGCTCACTCTGTATCTGGGCGGTTTTCTCCTGCAGAAAAATCACAAATTCCTCTGCTCTACCCTGTAGTGGGGCTTCCCGCTCCCTCTGTTGAAGGAGGGAGCGGGTCACCCTAAACAGGGCGGCAGGGCGGTTTTCTGTGGATGCTATGAGAGTGGCACAATGATGACGTTTGGCCACCCTCAGCGCCACAATGTAAGTCCGTAAATGGGCTCTTACCTGTGTCCGGTCAGATTCAGAGCGGCTAGCCCTCCATCTTCTCTCTAGGCATCTCTTGCGGCGTTTCATCACCTGCAGCTCCTCAGTGAACCAAGGAGCCAGGGTGGTTCGCCGCCGCGAGAGAGGCCGCAAGGGCGCGACCCGATCTAAGGCTCCCACGGCCGCACTATTCCATGCGGCCGTGAGGTCCTCCATCGGGGCACGGGTCAGGGATACAGGAAATGGCCCAAGCGCTGTCTGGAACCCATCCGGGTCCATCAAGCGCCTGGGGCGGTACCAGATTGGTGACTCTGGTTCCGCCTCCCCGCGGAGGGGAGCAGCGGTCGGAAAGTCGAGCCGGAGAAGTGAGTGGTCTGACCATGACAAGGGTGTGATGACTATATCCCCTGTACCCAGATCACTTTTCCATTGGCCCGAGACGAAGATGAGGTCCGGCGTATGTCCACCCTCGTGGGTGGGGCCCTGAATTACTTGGGTCAGGTCCATGGCCGTCATGGAAGCCATGAACTCCCGAGCTACCACGGATGATTCGCCCAACGATGGCAGGTTAAAGTCCCCCATGACTATAAGTCTGGGGGTCTCCACTGCCACCGTAGCGATCACCTCCAGGAGCTCGGGCAGGGCTGCTGCTACATAGCGGGGAGCCAGGTATACAACCAGCAAGCCCAACTGCCTCCCTAGGCCCCACTTCACGCAGAGGGACTCACAGCCGGAAGTCTGAGGCACAATGGTCTCTCTCGGCTCAAGGCCTTCCTTAATAATGACCGCTACCCCACCACCCCTGCCTAGGGCCCGCGGCTGATGAAATGCGCGGTAGCCTGGCGGGCACATTTCAACGAGGGGATGTCCTCCCTCGTGGCCCAACCAGGTCTCCGCAATTCCTACCAGGTCCGGCTCCCCCTCTGACACAAGGTCACTAATGAGGGGGGCTTTGTTGACAACGGACCTGGCGTTGCAAAACATCAGCCGCAGACCCTGGCTCTGTATTCCCTGGCCACCTAGCCTGCGGGGGTTGTGGCACCCAACCGTTTGTAACCAACGGCTACGTGCCTCCAACCGGGAGGAAGGAACTTGTCTCCCCTCGGCCCTGCCCCTCCCCACGACCCTCTGGATGGAGAAGCCCTCCACCGGAATGACTTGTGTTTCCCCCCTCTTAACGGAACCATCCGCCTCCCTCCGTCTTCTGCTGGCTCGGCCCGTTCCCTTCTGGCTAGTCTCAACCTGTCTAAACCCTCCCTCCTCCCTGGTACCCCCTAAAACAGACAACAGCTTTTTTACTAAAAAACCCCTACACCTGCGCTTTCACCACTTCTCCTGACTTACTAGTCCCTCATCAAAGTGTGCCCTTGATAACACAGCGGGCCATACCTGCGAGAGGGGGGACTCTCGCAGCAAGAGAAGGCAGGCCCTTGAGTACATGCTAGGTAATACAGAGACCTCGCTGGATAAAAGGTTAAGATATTAAATAAGGTGCAAAAGATGGTAATAAATAGATAAATATACATATATAAACATATAAATATATAAACATATGAATATTAAATATATAAAATAGTCCAGTAGGGTAATTCGGCAGAATTCAAATTCGAAAGTCAGATAAAATACGGGCCATGTGCAATATAAACGGGAGATGATGTAGATGAAATAAATAATGTAGATGGTAAAGACATATAAAGTCCAGAGTCCAAAATCCTCCAGCCTAACGAATAATATCCCTGGTGAAGCCCCACGGTGAGGTCCCAGGGGGTCCATGCTCGTCCCAACTCTGCTTCTCCAGCCTGGCTCCGGCCTCCAGTCAGGCATTTCGACCCCTCCTCGCCTCTACTCGGCCTGCGCTTTGGCCTCACCTCCTACGGTCTTCTACATGGCCTCTGCTCTGCCTCCGCCAGGCCTCTGATCTTCCAGCCACCCTCAGGCCTCGGTTAACATTTAGCCATTCAGCCACATACGTCAGGGCTCCCTCCAGGGTTCCGCTCGGCCCCCGTTTCTCCATGCCGCCCTCGCCCGGCGTCCGTTCCTCGACCCACTCCCGAATGACCGGCCTCCGCTCCTCCCGTTCACCTCAGGGGCTCCTCCGGCTTCCAGGGGGTCCTCCGGGCTCCCAGGCGTCCTCCATACTCCAATCTTCAGCCTCTGACGCCCGGCTCCCCGTAGCTCTCATCGGCTCGGCGTCCAGGCTCGGGCCTCGGCCTCCTCGGCGTTCTCTTCCGCCCTCCTTCCGCCCGGCGTCTTCTCCTCAACCGGGCTCACTCGGCCGGACTCGCAGCGCCGAAAAAACCACCCGGGCGGCCCCAATTAGGGCACGATCGCAAACCCAGGTGGTCCTCCTACCAGTCCCGACCCCCAAAGCTGGAAATGGGGTCGGGCAGCACCTCCCTTCCACCAGCGGGCCTCCGCGGCCCGCACGGAGCTCAGCGGCGCGCCGCCATCTTTTCGCGCATGCGCAGATATGATATTTACATTGCAGCGTTTCAGACCCAGAGGATCTTCAATTTCCAGTCCATTAATAATGAATGAGGCACATTTTCATGTGAAGTTTACTAACATGTTGCAGCGACTGTTTTTCTTGGTACCGTCTGAACCTATCCCAGAGCTTAATTATTTTTGATAGAGTGACTATTGTCAGATCACAATATTGTTTTCCAAAGGGCCTATTCTCCTGCTTTTAATCAAATGAATGCTACAGTATAACTAATCTTATCCTAGCTAAATCAGAAACGTGCAGTGTCTTGATGTAAACATGGCATGGGAAGTATTTCCAAAAAGAAACAAGTGAGACTGATTATCACACTGGCAAAATTACTATGTGAACTGTGAATCATTCTCTTCTTATTCAACTTTTCTCTGTTTTCAACAGTGTTTAATTAATCAGAGCTCCATTGACTTTACAGCGCCAACCATTTATATCAGAATACATGAGGACTTTATTCTGCTAGGTTAATAGGATTGCTGTGGATTTCTCCATGTGTTCCAGCAAAGCTTCGTCACTGGGGGGAAAAAATCTAAAAACTGGATGTTGCCATTTATAAGAGGTGGATGTTTGATTTCAGTGTGGCGGTTGGATGTTCCTTGGGGATGATGAAAGAAAAGTTGTACTAATGAAATTGTATTGGAATGTATCAAAAAACATGCTGCAAATGTGTTCCTCTCTTATGTGTGTACAATATATGACAGAAGTGTGTACACCCCCTTACATTTTGTAAATATTTAAGTATATCTTTTCATGTGACAACACTGAAGAAATGACACTTGGCTACAATGTAAAGTAGTGAGTATACAGCTTGTATACTTGTACAGTGTAAATGTGCTGTCCCCTCAAAATACCGTAACACACAGCCATTAATGTCTAAACTGCTGGCAACAAAAGTGAGTACACCCCAAGTGATAATGTTGAAATGGGATCCAAAATGTCAATATTTTGTGTGGTCACCATTATTTTCCAGCACTGCCTTAACCCCCTTGGGCATAGAGTTCACCAGAGCTTCATAGTTTGCCACTGGAGTCGTCTTCCATTCCTCCATGATAACATCACGGAGCTGGTGGATGTTAGAGACCTTGCGCTCATCCACCTTCCATTTCAGGGTGCTCCACAGATGCTCAATAGGGTTTAGGTCTGGTGACATACTTGGACAGTCCATAACCTTGGCTCTGTGTTGCATTATTTTGAGTGGACAACACATTTACACTGTTATACAAGGTGTATATTCACTACTTTACATTGTAGCCAAGTGTCATTTCTTCAGTGTTGTCACATGAAAAGATATACTTAAATACTTGCAAAATATGAGACAGTATACTTACTTATATACTATATGTATGAAGGTATGTCCAAAAAAGTAACCAAGAATAAAAATAATAAAGAATCAGGACAGACCTAAAATAAAGTTACAGATCTGTATTTGAAGTAACAACAAGAAAAAAAAAAAGTAAAACATTCTTTTGGGCTCAGGATAAAATTTTAACATAAAAACCAAAATTAATTCCTAAGTTGGGTCTTAGCATAGACTGAATGCTCCTGGAAACAAAAATACAGAAAATGGATTTCATATATGCATTGGTCTTCTGGAAGGAAAACTTATTATTAAGCAACTGGGGTGTATTGAACCCTTTTCATAATTTACAAAATAGCCTATATTTTACCTAATAAAGTTTCTTTTTTTTGTTCCTTCCTCTTCTATGAATCCTATCTTGGATGTCCAATATTCTCCAGAAATGTTTATGTTAATCTTGTTTAAATAATTATAAAAATGATACTGAAATCTATATCTATTAAATCATTTCCCCCATTTCTTTTAGTATCAGTCATTTCTAGCAAATGGATCTATTGGAATTATTGGCGCTAATACCAGTGTTGAATGGATTTTATAGCTTGGCTTTTTTCCCCTTGGTTCTTTTGCATTTTTGCAGAAACCTTGAAATCTTGAGTACACTCAGTTCAGGGACATAGATAGGCAGTATTATATTAGCCTTATTTCAATTTTACTTTCCTAATGTAAAACATATTACCTTGTAAACTAGGTTAGGCTAAGAGATTGGCCACAGTCACACAATGCGCACCATTAATAAATCGGACTTATATGCTATATAACTTCATTGTCTTCCAGTTTATTCAGTTGATGGAGTTTCTTTTTTTAATGAAAAGTTTTTTTTCCTCACTCTGAACAAGCTTGACAGGTATTGTCAGTTTGATGTAATTGCATTGTACTGTGTACAATTGTAATGTCATCCATCTCTGCTTTTTTTTTTTAAGTCAGACTTATTTTTGATTCTGTTAGGAGTACTGTGCTTTAAAAAGCAGCTGTTAGCTTTTAACTGCTAGAGGAGAGGTAGAGTGATAAATTCCTTCTCATGCAAACAACCATGACCTCAGATTCTGACATTAAGACTCAGCATCTTTGGCTGGGAGAGTTAAGCCTGACATGGATACTTAGTTTAAGTCTCTCCATTTCAAGTCCGCATTCGAAGTCCTCCTAGCAGTAGCACCAAAAACTGGAGCACTTCTTCTGTTTTTAATTAGCTGTGGTGTTCCTGACTGAAACTATATTAGGATATTAGATATGGGTCAAATTTCAAGTGACCTGCATCTGCCCATCACAGATAACAACCCTGTTGCGGTATCCCACGCCTTCTTATAAGGCTGCCAACGGCATCATACTAATACTAAGTGAACCTGGCAAGAATTTTGTGATTCCCTCTGAAACTTGGAAGTCCCTTGTCTAGCAGCCACATCTCCTGAAAAGAAAATACAGCATTTCGGTTGCTATGATGGCCACATACCTACTTCTATAATATACTCTCAAATATTATAGAAATGTTTTCATTTCTTTTAAAAATATACAGTGGAGTTTACTTCCTTTCAAGGTTGCTGTTTTTGTTAGGGAAAGCTGTTGATTGAGACAAGGTACCATTTCCTGGTGTGCAAAATGCCTTTGGAAAACTATTCACATCATTGTGAATAGGTATTATATTTTCAGCATCAACATTTATTTTGTTTTCATATATACCTCTATGGAATTTCAGGGTGGCCTTTGCATCTAATGGCACCCAGGTTTCCCCCCCCCCCCCTGAAATGTTACTCAGCCTTCTATTCTGCAATGGAGGAGCAGATTTTTATGAAGGCAGACAGGCAGACAAGTAATTTCCTTGACATGTTTTGCCCTCAGAACAGTAGTCTTACTGTGTACTGCTAAGTTTGAGTTCTAATACAAGTTTCAAATAATGAATCATTCTGGTACCTTTCTTTTTAAATAGATACTTGTTGTTGTTCTTGATAATTAGGTAAGAAACGCTGAATATAAGGTTGGATGGATGGTTGGATATTTTATTGCTGTCCAAGGTTAGGTTATAAAAAGGAAAACATTTCAAGCACAACCAAACAAGCATATGAAGGAAATATTAAAATTTAAATGTAGGAGTCTGATTTTGCAGCCATTCTTCTCTTCCATCAAGGGTTGTGCAAAAGACTTTTTGATTTTATTTAAGATGCTTTTAGATATATTTGGGGTTGTTTTTTGTTTTTGTTTTGCTAATTTACCCTAAATTTGGAAAGAATGCAGAATAAAACCATTATGGACCATTCAAAGTTACAATAACACAGAAAAAGTAAGTTATGACCACTTTTCACACTTAATGGTTGTTGCAGTGTCCCCATAGACATGTGATCAAAATTTGCCACAGCTGTCAGTTGCCTGGTACACCCCCCCTCACGATTGCTTCTGCATGTACCACTGCATGGTGTACCCCACTAAGCCCCACCGGGGTCGCTTCTGCACTCCACTGCTGCCAGTTGCCTGGTGCATCTCCCATGCCCCCTCCCCCCCATCTGTGATCACTTCTGCACACCACCAGCACCATCACCAGTTGTTTGGCACCCCAACAGACCCTATGGTCTCTTCTGCACACCACCACTGCCTGGTGCCCCCACGTGCCCATGGAATAATTTCTGCATGCCATCACATCCAGTTGCCTGGTGCATACCTCTTAACGGGCCCTGCGATGGTGTGCTTCTGCCCACAGCCTGTCATCGATCGGTCACTGCTGCTTGCCTCCATTGACTGGTGACTTCTTATCCTGTGCAGCCAAAGGCCCAGGTCGAACAGTGTCTGAGCGAATGGGCAGGGATGAAGGAGGAGGGCCAGGGGGTCATTGGACATGTAGAATGGCCAGGGGAGGGGCAGCAGAGGAGGAAACCTGGCTGTAAATCAGCTGGCAGGTGGCTGGGTTCAACTGGGGCATGGCCAATGGTGGGAGCTTAAATGTCCCATTGCATTTGGGACATTTGCCTCGGCCAGGAGCAACTAAGCAACTTATATCCAAATCAATATTTGTTTAGTCTCGTGGCAGTTTCATTCTACTGAAACAAGTGGCAGCCAAATGGGCTTGTGTCCCTGAATGAGGACAATTATCTGTTGCTGGATAATTCCCAGGATTTCATGCAAAGTGGTAGAGCTGCATCTGATAGGAGAAGGAAGCAAATTGAGAGATTTGCACGCTGAAACAAGGCATTAGTCGAGTTCATGAATGCCTATCTGATTTTTCAATTATACGCCAGAGGTGTTGAGTGGGATGATGGATCAATTTCAAGAAGGACTTGCTGATGAGCTGATTTAGTAAGAGTAGGCACACCAGAGAATTTGGAAAGAGTGTTTCATTGTGTTTTGGGGTTTTTTATTGTTGTTGTTAATTGTTGGTTGATTGAAAGAGTTGAAGTATTTGGGAAATAATAAAGGGAGGGGATTTTATAATCTCTCTTTAACATCTCCACAACCCTGGTAGCCTCTTTGCACAGTGCTGGAGAATTCATTCAAATAGAAGCCTTTATCTGCAACAGAGAAACAGAAAAAAGAGAAACCTGTGCAATTGCAAACCAGTGACCACAAGTCTGAAATTGTTCCAAAGCCCTATCCTCAGTAAACTTTGCAAACTCTCAAGATCCAGCAGGATGGCTGAGGGTGGGAGGGGTGGAAACAGTCAAACAATTAAGAAAGCCTCAGGCAGTCAAGAACAGGAAAGTCCATGCTACTTTCTCTGTTATCAACTTCAGCTCTCGTAGATATGGATGCTACAGCCAGTTTAATAAATAGTGCAACACTTCAAACTGCCCACACAGTTATGAGGGGAAAAAAAACCTTCCTCTTCTTGTGAAAATGATTGACAGGTGGAAAGACTGAGTGTTGATTTGTTCTATGACCCATTTGCCTGGACGTGGTATTCTCAGAGGTTTTCTCCAAAATCAGAGCTCTGAAGTGTCGATTCTCTATCTGCAGAGTTTCTCTCTGTGCGTGATATAGGCAGCCTCCAAATTTGATAAATAATATTTTCTTCGGAGTTCTTTTTTTTTGGTATCTGTCAAGCATCACAGAGAAACATAGAGGTAGTCCTCGACTTACGACCACAACTGAGCCCCAAATTTATGTTGTTAAGCGAGGCAGTTGTTTAGTGAGTTTTGCCTCATTGTACGATTTTTCTCAGCGCAGTTGTGAAGTGAATCACTGCAGTTGTTAAATTGGTAACACGGTTGTAAAGTGAAACCTGGCTTCCCTATGGACTTGGCTTGTCAGAAGGTTGCAAAAGGAGATCACATGATCCCGGGACACCGCAAACTTCATAACTATGAATTGGTTCTCCGGTGTCTTAATTTTGATCACGTGACCATAGGGATGCTGCAACAGTCCGTGTGAAAAACGTTCGTACATCACTTTTTTCAGTACCATTGTAACGTCCGATTGTCATAAAACGAATGGTTGTAAGTCGAGGACTACTTGCAGGTCTAATCTTTGTAGACATAGACACATCACAGCACTTAATGGCCATCATTACTACCCTACTAAGACTTCGTCCATGGCATAATACAGTTGATAGTTATCTCCGAAAAACAAACTAACCACCATTTCAATATCTCCATTGTAAAATGTAGGATTGGTTGCTGATCCTGTTGTTATTCATTTAGGCTTCTTTTATGATCCCATTTTACACCATGCTCCTGGACTGTATTAGTTACTAGCTCTACACCATTAGAGATTGCAGATCGTCTGCAATTTTTGCTATCGGAATAGTGTGATCTGTTTGGAGTAGATTATTAAAACCACACTCATTTTTCTCACCATGCAATCCAGCCTCCCTCCCACTCTTTTGTAGAGGGAAGCAGAGACAGCGAAACAATGCAAGGGCTGTTAACTATGGACCAAATTCAGTAAATAGAATTGGGCATTTGGATTTGTGTACTCATTTGTGGAAATATAGAACATAAATTCTGGGTTAAAACCTCAATAAAAAAATACAGGTGTATGAGTCGGCAACTGTGCAAGTACTGTGAAATATTGTTCATGCCAGCAGGGCTGCACAAATTGCTGGATTGGAAAGGCAAAAATGGTTTGGGAGAATTCATAGGCATGGACACCTCATCTTTCAGAAGTTGTATTGCTTCCTAAATTTATGCTATACAATCCTCTGAAAAATCCCTATTTCCTTTTAAGATGATATAGACATGGGGTAGTCAACCTTTTTATACCTACCACCCACGTTTGTATCTCTGTTAGTAGTAAAATTTTCTAACCGCCCACCGGATCCACAGTAATGGTGATTTATAAAGTAGGGAAGTCAATTAAATTTAAAAAAGGAAAGTGCTTCAGTATCGGACAAAACCCCTACCGCCCACCATGAAAGCTGGAACGCCCCCTAGTGGGCGGTAGAGACCAGGTTGACTACCACTGATATAGACAGATGTGACTTACTGCCACATGTTCTCCAAATCATTTTTTACCCTCTGAATCTGCCACCCTGGTTCATTTTGCCAAACGAGTAGCTGCCTAAATTGAACAAATGAATGAACAAATGAATAGGAAAGAAAGAAAGAAGTAATCTGGATCTGTGCCATAAGGCACAGCACCCAGTGGAAAGATATCTCTAATTCAAATGTTAATTCATATCGTGCATCAGATTGCTCAATCAATCAAAATTTATCTGTGGTCCAAGACCAAACACAATAAAAGACCAGTAAACAATACAATAATTACTGTATAAAAGGGAATTTTTAAATTGCGAGAAAATCCTAAAGCAATTAGCAGCTAACAGATTGCCAGGAGCAAATAATCAGAAGCATTCACTGAGTTCAAAGTACTGAAGAGTTTTTTATTGCTATCTACACATAAGAATCTAGTCAACTAATGGTCAAAGATAAATTAGTGCTTGATAAGGGCCAATTGAATTATTGGGTGCCTAGTTCCGTCCATTGTTGCAGTTTTCCTAGAGTTATGGATTCAGTGAAGAAGATGGGACACCTGAACTTACTTTACTTTCTCATTTCTTTGTTAGTTTCCAACTTACCTTTGCAAGCATAATTATGGTGACATTACAGATTTCACCTTTTGCTATTTTCCTCCTCCTTTTCTCTCATAAAGGCTTGACTAGGTAAGCTGGAGACAGAAGTTTCTAATTATATGGGATAAATTTGTTTTGGTTAGTACTCAATTGATTATGCGTTAATGTGATGTGTTTTGACTTAACAAACCAAAGACCTTGGGTTTGGGATGTTAATTATTATTGGGTAATCTTTGGTGAGATTCACAGCCTTTAGGGCTGGTTAGTAGCTCAACAGCTCGAGTCCTAACCAAAGACCTAGGAACTGTTAAGGTAACGTTGGAGGATATAAGCTGTTCCAAGTAGGGTGATTTTTTGTAGAATCAAAATGTTCAAGTCAGGTAAATTTAGAATTTCTAAATAGCGAGGAAGCCCTTTAGGTATTGCTCCAAGGGCTCCAAGTATAATCGGGACAACACATTATTTCTTTTTCCACAGTTGCACAACTTCCATTTGCAAGTCTTGGTACTTTGTGATTTTTCCTTGCTGTTTATCTTCAATTCGCGCAATGTCAATGAGCCATATTTTATTATTATTATTATTATTATTATTATTATTATTATTATTATTATTATTATTATTATTATTATTATTATTATTATTATTATTATTATTATTATTATTATTATTATTATTATTATTATTATTATTATTATTTTTATGTATTTATTATTATTATTATTTTTATTATTTTTATTTTTAAATATTTGAGAGACTAATAAGGCTGCCCTTGAAGAACATCTAAAAGCTACAATTGATAGAGAATATGGTGACATAGGCAGTTGTATGAACTTCTCAATCAGCAGATGTTACAACTTTGCTCTGTGGCCTGCAATGGTGGTCAGTTAGCTTCTGAGTTTAATTCTGCACAAGATGCTGGTTGTAGTCTCAAAACCCTTCATGAAATGACTCGGGGGTTTCCTGAGGAACCAATTACATCATGTTCTGGGTTCTGTCTGCTCAGGAATGCCACCTAGTCAGACTCTTTCTGTCTTTGAAATATCATTCCTCAAAGATTAGATTGGTAGTAGATCTGTTAGCTATTCATAAGGCGTTAAAGATTTCATTTTTCACTGGATCTGTGGATCAGGAGTTAGGGCTGAACTCATACTTTGATTATGTCCTGTATCTTTTTTACTCTGACTGCTGTTTCTACACAGTATACAGTATGTACAATCACATAAGAGGTTCCATATAGCAGAATTAGGTTTTGTTAAAGTGATGAAATGTGCATCATGATACAAAAACCTTCCAGATTTCCACACAATGTTGGATCACAAAAGAGGAAAAGTTTGTACTTTAAGAATGTAACATGACACACATACACGGACACACACACACACACACACACACGCATACACAGTACAGATGCACAAAATGAGAAAGTCACGTTAGCTCTGAAATTTGTATGCAGGCATAAATGCTGCAGATGCATTATTTCTCCACTGCTATTTCCATAATAACAAATCATGTGCCTAAATCATTTAATATCTTCATAAAATGTGCCTGGGAAACCTAGTTTGAACTAAAATTTTCCAATTTGCTATTTTGATATCTATATTTCATCTGTAGTACAGGTGATTGTACTGACAACATAGCACTTAGGGGTATTCTCACTTTTGTTTCAGTTTAGACATTAATGGCTGTATGTTATGTTATTTTGAGGGGACAGCACATTTATACTATTATACAAACTGTATACTCACTATTTTATATTGTAGCCAAGTGTCATTTCTTCAATGTTGTCACTTGAAAAGATATACTTAAATATTTACAAAATGTGAGCGGGTGTACTCACTTCTGTGATGTACTGTATATGTCAGTGATGGCGAACCTTTTTTGGCTCGTGTGCCAAAAGTGGGGGGAGCGCAGGGGAGTTGTGTGCGGGCGTGCTACACCCATAATGCTATGTGCACAACCACAGCGCGCATGTGCACACGACGAGCACTCCCCCCTATTTTTGGCACACTTTTTTTGCCCTCCCCAGGCTCCTCCCCCCCCCCCCGATGCTTCAGGAGCTTCCCTGAAGCCTCCGAAGCGCGAAAAACCGGTCCTACGGGTAAACCAGAAGTTCAGGAGCTGACTTCCAGTTTGCTCATAGGGTCAATTTTAGGCCTCCAGAGGGCGAAAAATGGCCTCAAAAGAAATCCAAAGTCAGTTGGCCAGCACACGCATGCTAACAGGGCAAGCATAGACCTGCGGGATCTGCGCAAACATAGACCTGCGGGATCGCATCCTGCCCCATACATCCCTTCGACCGATTCGCTCCCACAGAGAGGGACTTCTCCAGATGCCGTCCACTAGGCTATGTCAGCGGGTGACGCCCAGGGGAAGGGCCTTCTCTGTGGCGGGCCCAACCCTCTGGAACGACCTTCCCCCCGAATTTAGAGCAACTACGGACCTCCGCTCCTTCCGTCAAAAACTAAAAACTCACTTCTTCTGCCTGGCCGGCTTGGCTTAATCGACCCATTTAGCTCAAGCTGAATACTCAAATTGTTTTATTAGAGATTTTTAGGGGCATTAGTTTTTAGATAGTTGGGGATTTTAGCGCATGTATAGGTTTAATTCATTTTAAATTTGTATGATAATGTTTGTTGGTTTTAATATATGTGTATTTTTAATTCCCTTTGCACCGCCTCGAGTCCCTTCGGGGAGAGAGAGCGGTTTACAAATTAAATTATTATTATTATTATTATTATTATTATTATTATTATTATTATTATTATTATTATTATTATTATTATTATTATTATTATTATTATTATTATGCCTCGTGTGCACTGACAAATGGCTTGGCACCCGTGCCATAGGTTCGCCATCACGGATATATGTTGTTTTTCTGATTTATTTTTATGCTTTTATATTTTTCTTTTAATACTGTTAGCTGTCAAGAATCATGAATCTGAGATGGGTGTATATATCTAAATTAAAATCTTTATCATCAACCCTTTCTAAAAATTTCATTTGGGAAGTACTGGTATAGTGGTTAAGATATCAGGTTAGAAACCAGGAGGCTGAGTTCTAATCCATAGGAGGAGGAAAGAGTATTAGGTATGTTCACTGCCTTGTGTTACTTACAAAGTAATAAAGGAAGGATAAACAAAAAAAAAATCTAATAAAAAAATTAAAAATGTTAAACTCCATACAAAGAACACAATCTTCTTATTAGCTAATCTTGGGAAAGCTACAAAGGACTGCTCTGGTACTTTCCTAGCTATCAAATGTGTTCTGCATAGCTAACCCAGATTTCATTTACCTCTTCATATTTCTGTCTTAAGAAAAAAAAATAACCGCAACCTTAAGAAATCAGATTCCATTGTTAACTGTGTGGCTTAATTTGCAATGCCTTTCCAGTTTCTTTATATCCCTCCAAAGTACTCTTGCTTTGCAAGGTCAGATTCCACTATGAATTCAATTTTAGCTGTATTAAGGGGCTATATGTCTGAATAAACAAATGTCGAACTCTAATGAAGGTGCTGAAATTCTAATGTGGCTTTCCAAAAGTGGCTTTCCATAAAGCAGTTACGTAAGGTTTTTTTCCCCTCCCTCTGATGGAAAATCTTACAGAAGAATGATGTGTTTATTTCTTGAAACAGGAGGGAAGCAATTGATTGCAAGAGACTGAATGATGCATCTTCTGCCTACAGATATCCAGTGAATTGGACCTGATTAACCTAATTTAGCAGAATACTCACCAGAGAAAAGAAATTTACACATCAGCTGAATTATTTAACTAAGATTGATCTAATTGTATTAGGCTAGAAAGGCCTTTAAGAGGATTCTCCTGGTTTTTTTAAAATTTTATCTTTGAAACTAGATATACTGCCTCTGTGACAAGATAAAAAACAACTTTCCCGGTTGTAAAACCTTAGCTTATTTATTTAGCCTTTCAGCCACTTCTGTCTCAAATGCTCACCAATGGGTTAGCAACAGTTTCTCATAGAAAGATCCTTATAAAAGCAGAGAAAAGCTATTTTTATGATGCATTGGCAACATGGGAGGAAATATACTGATTGGTTTTTTTTATGTTTTGTTCATGCCTAAATTTGGTGGCTTTGAGACTTGATGGCTGTGTTAAAACAGTGGGTTTTTTAGACTCTGGAGTTGGACAAGATGACCAGCTCCAGAAAATTTAGGGGAAAGTGTTTGTTTTTTTTTAAATTAAATTTATTCATGCCCCATCTCATTTCCAAAGTTGTTAGTGACTGGTTTCACCTGATGTGTTGAGCTGGTAAGCAAATAGTTCCCAGCATGAAGAGGACTAGATTATATCTGCATGCTGGTAGGTATATCTTTACCTGCAAGTAAAAAAGTGGATAATGCTAATTCATCTCCATGGGTTATACAAGGATTGAAATATGCCAGTTCATTTTGTTTATTATTTCTCATGGAAATGTCTTAAATAATCCTTATTAAAAACCATAAATGTTGGTAAGCTCTTATGAGAACCCTAATAAGAAAAAACAACAACAATCACCCTTCTATAAAAGTATTGTCATTTATGCTTCTGACTAGATAGATGGAGCCATCATTGTCATGGCTTAATTGTTCTTGCCAGCAATTCTGTAACAATGTCTGGGACTTCTTTTACATCTTGGATAGTATATCTTGAATAGTTTACAGCCTTATGATACAATATGCTCTTCATCCAAAGGAAGAAAAATGGTTAAGGTAGGATAGCATCTCTGGAAAGCAACTAGTTCTAAAAAAATGTTTTTTTAAATAGCTGTATGGTGAAATGTACCGATATCTGTAATACAATGGTGATTCATAATGTCTTTTTTTTCTACTAGATTTTATTTTAGTTATACTGATTATGGGAACTAATCATCCCAAGCAACATGGATCTTGGGCTTTTTTTTATTTCCCTTATATAAGAGATATCAATTATCACAGGTTGAATTGCAAGAGAGAAAATGCAGATGGTTTATTTGGTCTTGTACTTTTCCTGTACAATATTCCTTGTACACAATATTCTCAACAAGGTTATGTAGCAATTTGAGAATGGAAATTAATACATTTTCGTTCAAAATTTGAAAGGATATTCGTCTATTACTAAGGTTTCCGCCTTGCTAAATTACATTATGCGAAGTTGATGCCAAAGTTTAATTGCCTTTTGGGTAGTTATCTGGTAGTACATCAAGTGTGCTGCTATTTAACTACCAAGTGAATGAATGCATTCATCAGTCCACAGTACTTGAAGAAAACTCCTACCAAGCCATAAAAAAATAGATTCAGATTGCAATTCATGATGCAAAAAAAAGCTATTGCGATGGAAGATAAACTTGAGTGCTTTGGGCAGCAATTTTCTTGATGTTCATTTAGTTGTCTGGAAATAAAATTAGAGTTGAAACATTAGAATCGTTGAGAGCCGAGAAAGTCAGATTGAAAGAGAAATCAAATCTATTAATTATTAGTGCTCATTTGTATCAGTCTGCACAATACACATGTGTGAGGAGGCTGCATTCAAATGCCAGGATAAACCATAATTTATCACATCAGCAGAGAGTTTCAGTTTCATCCATTCATCATCTTCTCCAGGATGGTAACAAGATGAAACATCCAAGTTAATTTTTATGTTAGCTAGTAGATTGTACTATCTGAATTCAATAAACAGTCAACTGCAATGCAGATTAAATGGTGGTCTCTTTCTGCATATCATAATAACGAATAGTATCAGGAAAAAAAATGGTGTTCTTAATTCAACTCACAAAAAGAATGGACTATACTGGGGTTCCAACCCAAATGTTGAAGAAATAAATAAATCGTTGTTCCAGGTAAAACCCTTATCTGGAAGGAGGAGTCTGTCACCATCACTTTTTCTTCACTCCATTTTGGTTTTCATCTGAATTTGTAAGAATTCATTTCCTTTCTTTCAATTCCCTTCTTTATCAAGATCACAAGCTTTTCTTCTGGTTTTGGTTATTTATTGTTTTCTCTGTCATCTCAGATGGATTAACTGTAGTTAACCATAGATTAAGCAACTGTGGGTTTTTTTCCAGCTGACCATAGTTACAATTCACTCTTATTTAAAGTTGTTCTAGTTTATAATATCAAAATTCTAATATATCAAAGAGCAGGAGAAGTTGGGGTGGTGGTCTTTTTACCAGCTCTAATACTAGACCCTGTATTTAAAGATGTATGATAATTTTCGAATTTGTTTTCATTTTTAATAGTCATTTCTTTTAACAGAAAACATGAAATATGTTAATTGAGCACACCTAAAATTATCTATCTCTAAACACATCCCTATATTATAATTCTGACTATTGGACATGCTTAGAAATTATGCTAGATGATATATTCATACTGTATCCTCAAGCCATAATTATATTGCTTTGGAAATTTTAATGCTAAATTAGGTCCATCTTTAACGTACTTTTGCTCAAAAGAAAGGATTCCCAAGGGAATTTTTTCATAATCATCCTCAGTGGTTTTCTAGAGACAACAAAAGTAATACTAAGACATCTATCTTTCTGTTACCTTAGATTGAGTCAGATAATGATAACGTTCATAAACCTCTATTGTGTAAGGTTTTGCTCAAAAAAGCAAGAAAATACAATATATATCGTATCAATCAAGCTGTCTTTTGTTAGCATTTTGCTTTGGTGCAATTTCCTTTCAATCCTTTACTAATTTGTGTGTGTGTATTTGTGTGTGTGTATTTGTGTGTGTGTGTGTGTGTGTGTGTATCCATAGCAAGAAATAAAATTAAGAAGAAAGATTACTTGGGAATCATAAACAACTTCAATAAACCTCTAACGACTAATCAGATAAAAGACATTTTGTGGCATAAATTGGAGGAAAATTGCTAGTCTAAGAGAAGCAGTTGAGAATGCAAAAATAGCGGTTCCAAAATTTTCTAAAATGATGTGCCTTTCAGATTCCCCTTCATTCATGGAAGCTCCAAATTTTCTATTATAAAATTAAGGGTCTAGGAGCAGTGATGTAGGTCAGATAAGAAGGTGACACTGACGTGAGAATCCTTGAATAGTACCATCTGCTTTGAATTGGAATGCATCATTTTCTGACTTTCTGAGCAGAATAGTGCTTGATTTTACAGGTAGTAACTCAACTTGCAACAGTTTATTTACTGAATGTTCAAAGTTACAATGGCACTGAACAAAGCGACTTACAACCTTTTCTCACACTTATGACTGCAGCAGCATTCCCAAGGTCACATGATTTTTTATTTGTTTTATTTATTTATTTATTTTCGGATTTATACCCCACCCTTCTCCTTGTTAGGACCCAGGGCGGCGCACAGGCATTATTAAAACCATAACAAAAAACAATATACATCATTAAAAACATTAAATTATTAAACCCGTGCTAAAAACCCATTTAAAACCCTGCAAATTACAATTTATATATAAAAAGTCAGAAACGGGGGGCTATGCCAGGCCGGCTTGTTGGAATAGGTATGTCTTAAGACGTTGGCGGAAGAGGCGGAGGTCGGAGATAGTGCGTAGGTCGGGGGGTAGGTCGTTCCAGAGGGACGACATTTATATGTGGATGCTTGACAACTGGGTTATGTTTATGATGGCAGCAGTGTCCCGAGGTCACGTGATCCCCTTTTGTGACCTTCTGACAAGCAAAGTCAATGGGGAAGCCAGTTTCATTTAACAACCAGGTTACTAACTGATCAACTGCAGTGATTCACTTAACAAATATGGGTAGGCAAGTCATAAGATGGGGCAAAACTCACTTAACAAATTTATTGTTATTATTCTGCACTCAGTTGTGGTCGTAAGTCAAGGACTACCTGTATTTCTATATTGTACCTGTATCACATTTTAAGTGACGAGAATTCCCTAGGTTAATTGATACCTTGAATTGATGAGCTATTGTTGTGTTCCAGAAACACCTTCTCATAACTGATGCCTCCATGGTAGTCAGTAATCATTACTCCAGTTTGGAAACGTCCAACAGTGATGTCAATCTCCTTTTCTCATTTCTGCTCTGCAAGAATCTCCTTTGTTGGGAGAGGGGATCATTTCACTAACTTAATGACATGACAGCCTTTCTCATTTATTCAAAATCAGAGAAGGATAGATAGAAGAATGTGATGGTGAACCTATGGCATGTGTGCCACAGGTGGCATGCAGAGCCCCCTCTGCAGGCACACCAGCCATCGCCTCAGCCCAGCTCCACCGTGCATGTACCTGTGTCTCCTGCCGGTCAGCTGGTCTTTGGGTCTCTGCCACGTATGCGGAGGGCACTTGCATTGCATTTTGGCAGTTCGCATGCATGCACTTGCCCCCTCCCTGTGCCCTGTTTTGGGCCTAGAAGGCTTCCTGCACCAACCTGGAAGCCAAAACGGGGCATTGGGGCGCCATGCAAGATCTCACCATGCCCTGTTTTGGGCCTGAAAAGCCTCCTGCACTGATCAGGAAGCCAAAAATGGGTGAGGGGGAACAAGGCGGATTCATGGGGGTGGGTGGGAGAGAAGAGGGGTGCATGCACAGGCAGCGGAGTGCATATGCGGGAGATACTCACATTGTATTTTGGGGTTTTGCTGGGCGCTTGGCACCAAAAACGTTAGCCATCACTGTGGTAGGCGATAACATAACTGTCTCTATCTCTTGTCAAGTTGAGCAGCTGTTTTTGCTTAATGAAAATTAAGCAAAGAGAAAATCAAATACTTTTAAAAAAAGGTTAATACTAAAGAGCCATTAGGAAGTTGTGGTCCCTTATTTTTATTTCATGGCAGGTGAAAATTGAACTACTATAGTCCTCGACATAACCACCATTCATTTAGTGACCATGCAAAGTTACAACAGTAGTGAAAAAGGTGAGCTGATTGTTTTTCACACTTACAACTGTTATAGCCTCCCCATGGTCATGTGATCAAAATTCAGGGGCTTTTTTTTTTTAAATTCAAATTTATACCCCGCACATTCTCCAAAAAGGACCTAGGGCGGCGCACAGGAAATTTAAAACAATACAAATATAACAAAAATACAAATTTTAAAAAGCTATTAAACCCATACCCTGTGCTAAAATAGTATAAAATCCCCCTAATTAAAATCTATCTAAAAACAGTCAAAAACGGGAGGTTATGCTAGGCCGGCTTGTTGGAAAAGGTGCGTTTTAAGACACTGGCGGAAGAGGCGGAGGTCTGAGATGGTGCGCAGTTCAGGGGCAGGTCGTTCCAGAGGGTAGGGCCCGCCACAGAGAAGGCCCTTCCCCTGGATGTCGCCAACCTGCATTGCCTGGCCGACGGCACCCTGAGAAGGCCCTCTCTGTGGGAGCAGATCGGTCGAAGGGATGTATGGGGCAGAAGATGGTCTCGCATATAACTAGGCTTGGCAACTGGCATGTAATTGTGGCAGTTGCAGTGTCCCGGGGTTATGTGATCACCTTTTGTGACCTTCCCAGCTGGTTTCCACCAAGCAAAGTCAATGGAGGAACCAGATTCACTTAATGACTGTCTGAGTCATTTAACAATGGCAATGATTCGTTTAACAACTGTGGAAAAATAGTCAAAAAAATGGGTCAAAACTCACTTAACAACTTCCTTGCTTAGCAGTGGAAACTTTGGGCTCAGTTGGGGTCATGAGTCAAAGACTATCTGTACTTTGATCCTGACAAAAGTAGAAGATAAAAGCTTAAGGATAATGTGTGAATTTCCATACTGAGGCATCCTGCATTCACAGCCGATAGGAGAAAAAGAGGGAGACTGAATTTTGTAGTTTTGAATTATTGATCATTTCTTAGGTGTTTCTTTTCAATGAAAAGAAAGATTATTTAGTACTGCTACATTGAATTAATTGGCTGGTAAAGTTATTTTTACCCACATGTAGATTGCAATTAAAACAGATTAAACACAATAATTAAAAACTATGTTTTGGCCATATAGCTTTTAGAAACATGGCTATACTAGATTGATACTTTGATGTGGGGAGGCGGGCAAAGGAGGAGTCAGATCAATTAAAGCATTGTAGTCTCACACCACCAGCCTTGTCCCTTTGTACATGTGTTGTGACACTGCATATAGTATATATCTAGAAAAAATGCAGCTTATGACCCAATGTGAGAAACCTGCTTTTGTCATCCTGTGGATGCTGTTATTGTAATGCACAATTCAAGACTTTCTTTCATCTGATGGAAGTAGCTCTCAGGGGACAGGGAACAAAAACACCTAGGAGCCAATCTAATTTCCATGAAGTGGTTCAGCTTATTTCATTCCTTAGCTATACTACAGCAATACAATGGGATGTTTTGGGTATAATTGGCCTTTCCACGATCTCTGTCTTAAGTGTTGTTTACCAAATGCCTAACATTCCCTATTGGCATGGCCCTGATGTCAAGCTTATTTCCAAATGTTTGCATCTCTTTACCACTTCAGTGCATCGTGAATTCTCACTGATACATGTAGTCCTTGCTTATTGACTGCTTTGTTTAGTGACCCTTCAAACTTATGACAACATAAAATACAGTCTTTGCAACAAATCCTCCCATTTATGACCATGGCAATGTCCTGTGGCCACAGATCACCATTTGGGCATTTTGCAACCGGTGCACATTTAAGATTGTTGCAGCACCCCACTTCTTTGGCAGGAGTACAGAATATAAAGATGGGACAAATACATTTCAGCAGCAGCCACCACTTTTACAGACCCATCGACTTGCATGGTGAAGGAAGAAAAGGCCTCCCTTTTCTGTTTTAAGGCAGCCTTCTGTGGGTTCATTAAGATTTTAAGACTACCTTCTGATAACATAAGCTTCACAAATCCAGGAAGCTGAAGCAGATGTTGTAACGTGGGGGTGGGCTGCTGGGGGTTCACACCGGTTTGAGTGATCCTCTAGCTAGGATTCTGCCCAGTTTAGCAAATCCCCAAAATCCACCCCTGGCTGAACATGTCCACCCTGCCCCTCTTACCCTGCCCCACCCTAGACTCTCCACATGGCCCATTCATCACACCAGGTAAGTGCAGGGCCTGTGGGGAGGCTTGGGGAGGGAGGAAAATGGGCCTACCAGAGGTTCCCGAATTCTGGAAACAGACCTGTTTCCGGATTCTGGAGCACAGGGGAGGCAGTTTTCGCCTTCCCGGAGGCTCCAGGAAAACTTCCAGAACCTGGGGAGGGCAAAAAATTCTCTCTCCCCATGTGTTGCAGGAGGCTGACTAGGCCATGTCTATTCAGCAAGGGGCAGTGAACCCATTGCTGCAACATTTGAAGCCCATCCCTGTATATATCCCATATGCTACAGCTAGAATGATGCTGGGCAGCCTCACATACAAAGCAAAGACCAGATGACCATCTGTACCAATCTGAAGTTCTCTGTCTCCCATATTGGGATTTGGGCTTGACCAGTGAAGAGAAAGGAAGTGCATGGAAAGTACATTATAAGCAAACACGATAAATGATGCAATACAATACAATGGCAGAGTTGGAAGGGACCTTGGAGGTCTTCTAGTCCAACCCCCTGCCTAGGCAGGAAACCCTATACCGTTTCAGACAAATGGCTATCCAACATCTTCTTAAAGACTTCCATTGTTGGGGCATTCACAACTTCTGGAGGCAAGCTGTTCCACTGATTAATTGTTCATTAGATGTTGCAGAACAAAAGTTATTACATGTATTAGGACAAAGTATGGGTAAGCCCTCCTTCTCAAGGAACTAGCTTTGCTGGTATCTTTCTATTTGGTAATGGTAGGATTGAGTAAGCAGTGGAATGCCTTCTCTAGTACACATCTTTCCTAAGAATAAGGAGAATATCAATAGCAACAGTACTCGTATACAGTTCCGTAGTTCTTTACATCACTCTCTGAGTGGTTTACAAATGTCAGCATATTGCCCCCAACAATCTGGTTCCTCATTTTACTGACCTTGTAAGGATAGAAGGCTAAATTAACCTTGAGTTGTTTAGGATTGAACGCCTGGCAGTGGGCAGAGTTTGCCTGCAACACTGCATTCTAGCCACTGTGCCACTAGGGCTCAACCACTGGTTAAAGCCATTCATCTCTAAAGGCAGGAAAGAGAGGACTGAGGGAGATGTTCCATAGAGGAGATAAGATGGTCAGAAGATAGATTAGTCCTGTTAAGGATAGATTCTTCAACTTTTAATTATGGGGATATACAGGAAATATTAGAAATATTAGGTCAGTGTTTCCATTCCCATTTCACTTTTCTTTTTCTCTTATAAGGTGCTCAGATTTATCTAGTGCTTGCCTAGTTGTACAAATTCATGTTATGGAGATGAGTTACAGTTCAATAGCAGAGCTCTTCTTCTGCATGATGTAGACTCTGGAAACTCCAACTCAAGCTGGGACACATTCTTTTCTGCAATTCTAGAAAGAGACTGGTGGTCAGTAAAAAAATAGCTCTGAGCTAGAGGTTCTGATCAACTTTCATGTAGGTTTCTGTTGTGGCCCAGCAGGGATGGTCTGAGCTGATGATGGACTCTGATAGTGAGAAACAATATGAGGCTGCCCTGGAGGCTGAGGAAGACCCTGGGGGGTGTTCGGAGTCAGAGCAGGGACCAGAGAGGCTGGTTGGCCAGCAGGAGGCGCTTGAGTCATGGAGCAGTGGGGAAGACCAGAGTCAATTTGTCCCTGACGCTAGAATGCGAAGAGCTGAGAGGTGGAGGCAGCAACTCAGGAGGCAGACTCACAGAAGGTGATTAGGCACCAGGTGGTTGTTGATTGGCCCCTCCCGGAGAGCTTATAGGTGAGGCGATGGGAGGGAACATTTGCAGGAAACAACCGTTCAGTGAAGTAGCCATAAATGTCTGTGTAGAGAGTTTCCTGTGAGTCGAAGCCTGTGTGAGTTGAAGCTTGTGCCCGTTCAGTTTCCTGTGAGTTGGAATGCTTGTGTGAAAGTTCGCTGCGAAGCCAAGCCTGTGCTTGAGTTTCTGGGCTCCCAGTCAGGGGGGCTGCTTATTTTGTTCGTTAGCAGTGGCAGACAGCCAAGTCTGGGTTCTTGTTTATTCCGAGGCCGAGGGCAAAACAGGTTCCTATGTTTATCTTTGAGACAGACTACATAGGAAAAAAATAAGGGATAAACAGACAAATATGGAATGTAATATTGACAAATACAAAACTGAAGAACTGGGGCATTTGTGGGGAAGAAGGTCACTCATCCTCTAATAACCTCCTGTAGTGTATTCTGTGTGGGGCTCCTTCTGAACACCACTCCGAAGCTACAACTGGTCCAGAATGTGGTAGTTTGTCCAGTAATCTCATGCTGATGTTAGAACTCTGTTCTGCAAATTGCAGTGAATTCTACCCAGGTGCTTCTGGGTGGAATTCAAGGTTCTTTTATTGTCACTTACAGGCCCTTCATGGCATGGAGTGAATTATCTGTGGGACTAAATCTCTCCCTGGTTGTTTCTACCCATTTATCAAATCTGACAAGAAGGGCACACGCTGGATCCCCTCGGTGAAAGAAGGCCATCTAACTTGCAGTAGGAATTAGACCTTTTATGTATTATCACTTGGCCTTTCAAACATCGTATTTCCTGAAGTTAGGTTGGCCCTGACCTTGCTGGAGTTTTACAAAGTGCCTTCCGTGAACTGGTGCTCTAGGAAATGGGAGTCAGGAGGTTAGGTGGCTGTGACATGCATTGTTACTGTTGAGTGTTTATTGGGTTTGTTTTCAGCAACTGTTGTATGTTTTTACGGTTTGGTCAATATTGGTATTTGTAGAGTGTCGGATGGACGGTTAGCTACCCAGAGTCACTTCTTAGAGTTGGGTGGCCTCATAAATCAATGTAATAAATAAATAATAAAATAAACGTAGCGCCTTTCGTAGCTTGATCTAGAAGTATTTCCATTCTCTTTTTCCTCCGTTTCCCCTGGGCATGATTTTTGCAGTCGGTAGAACTCAGAAACTGCTTTAGTCAGAGGTTAAGATGTTTGGCTGCCTGCAAGAAAGGGAATGTGAGATGCTGTTAGCCTTATGTTCTTCAGAGGCCATACAGTCCACATCCAGCTGGAATTCTAATGCCAGGCATAGAAAAGTATAGCCCACAGAGTGATCATGTATAATGTTGTGACTTTTGTCAGTCCTGAAAAAGAGGCTTTCCATCATGAGACGGTTGGGAACCTTAGCCATCAAAGATTAATCATGCTGTAGTTTAGTATTTATTTTCTCCGTATACCTTTATTTATACGGTATCTGGCTTCTTACATGAACAAGTTGGTATGGTTTTTATGCTACGGATTATGATATATGTATACATCAGTTGTAAATATTTTGATTTATTTGTTATGTATTAATAAAGGTAAAGGTTCCCGTCGCACATATATGGTAGTCATTTCCAACTCTAGGGGGCGGTGCTCATCTCTGTTTCAAGAGCCAGCGCTGTCCGAAGACATCTCCGTGGTCATGTGGCTGGCATGACTAAACACTGAAGGCGCACAAAACGCTGTTACCTTCCCACCAAAGCTGGTTCCTATTTTTCTACTTGCATTTTTACATGCTTTCAGACTGCTAGCTTGGCAGAAGCTGGGACAAGTAACAGGAACTAACTCTGTTATGCGGCTCTAGGGATTTGAACCACCGAACTGCCGACCTTTCTGATCAACAAGCTCAGCGTCTTAGCCACTGAGCCAGTGCATCCCATTATGTATTAATAGGAATGGTTTGTTTTAAGAGGGAGAAATGAAAATCCATACTTGGGCATTATTTGATATTTGAGAAATTTAGTCATAACAAAAATGGGAGTTCATGATATAAGATGTAAAATGTTTTTTTTAAATTAGAAGCTTGAATAGATAATATGATACATCTTGTAGCCTCTCCACATGTCCTAAAACCTGAACAGTCCAGAGTTGCTAGCTTCCTAATATAGCTCAAAACGAGCGCATTAATTTTTTAGTTGGAGTAATAATCTATTCAATATGTAGCTCATAATTGAGATATAATTTCCTGTTGTTATTCTGAATGCCACTTTTACTTAAAATTCAGCTCTCTTACCTGTTTGCGATGTACAATCTGTATTCCTAAGCCAAGTGAAGAGGAGGACGTGAGTTGCGATCTCATTTGGAGCTTTGGAACTGAACAAATGATTTGAAAACTCACGGGAAAGCAGAATTTTCATAAGTCCAGCAAAATCTTGTGTGTTTAGGTCCGTGATGGCGAACCTATGGCACGGGTGCCAAAGGTGGCACACGGAACCATTTGTTAGGCATTGCCTGTCAGCTCCAGCGTTCTTGTGTGTGCTGGCCAGCTGCTTTAGGCCTTCTTTTGAGGCTATTTTTCACCTGAAGCCTCTGGAGGTGGGGAGGGGAGGCTGTTTTCATCCTCCCCAGGCTCCTAGACAGCCTCTGAAGCCTGGGGAGGGCAGATAAAGTGCGCCAAAAGCAGGGGGTTGCGCTCATAGTATTATGGGTGTGGCACGTCCACGCACGACCCCCCTGCACTCTCCCTGCTTTTGGCACGTGAGCCAAAAAAGGTTCACCATCACTGGTTTAGGTGTGTAGATCTTATATATATATCATGCTGTCATAGGCTGCAATTCTAAAAACTTTTTTTTTTCCAAGGGGGAGGGAAGTTTCTATATTACACATCTGTAATTTTCAGAATAAACGTATAAAAGGGATCACAGTGCTTTCAACACTGTGAGCATTTCACTGCTAATGTTTTATTGGGAAGCCTGTCTTCCAGTCACCATGAAAGAATCACTTAACACTTCTGCAGTGGATGTGACAACCAGCTGGATGTTCTGTTAAACTACTGAGGCATCAGTTATTTTAGGGTAAATATTTTCTAAAGCATTCATAACGATAATTATGGAAACCCCCTCTGGTGTTTCAGTGTACAGACTTCCTTTGTTTATGACAGGGTTATGTTCCCTGAAAACTTAATGCAAAGCAAATTTGTATAAACTGAGAGACTAAAGCAACGGCAAAGCGGGGCAGGCTGTCACATTTTGTAGCCCAATTGCATTGAAAAAAAAAGTTCATAAATTTGTAGAACCTTATTATGAGTCATTGGGAGTTGAGTGCCATATAGATTTTATTATGGTTGGTTGCACAGTCAGCCAGATGTGTAGACTGGATTTGCCATTTTTATCCACCTATTGAGTCCTTCCTCAAGACCTTGGCCAAACAGATATTATTGTTGGATGGTGTTAAAGGTATCATTGGAGGATATAAGCAGTGAAAAAGCTCTCCCCTCTGCCCCACCATCTCTCTTTCTCTCTCTCTCTCTCTCTCTCCCTCCCTCCCTACAGCAAAGCTAAAAAAAACAGCTAACTGGCAAAATAGAACAAAAGCCAGCCAAATTCAGGGAGTGATGCGAACAAAAAGCAAGAAACTACATTGTCTGCATTTCTCTCTCTGACACATGAATGAAGGCAAATATATGTGTCCCAGGATAATGTTGTGGGATCTAGTCTGGGTCGGCCACCTAGGCCAGAAGTTTAGCCTTCTGAGCCTTCAGACTCGCGGTGGAGCCCATCCTCCGGGAACTTCTCTCTGAGTCTGAAAGCTCAGAAGTCTAAACCTCTGATCCAGGTGAATGACCCAGATTGGATTTCTACCTCTGCCTCTATCACAAGGCATAGAATGTTGCAGAGTCCCAAAGAGTTATTTCAGCTTTCATACTTTTATATTCATAGCAGTCGCAAAATTGTGATGGAAAGCAGGCTACTAGGTGATCCTTCCTCTCTTCTGCTTTATGAAAGAAACAATTGGATGGACAGGAATGGTGGCTCCAACATCAGTGGCATTCCTAATCACCTCAGCCTGCACCCCAAAAACCTTTAGGACTTTCCCACATCCCAAACCCCCCAGCTTGCTTTCTGTTCTCAAGATGGGAGGAAAGCACATTGCTCAGAGACCCTCTTGCTTTGACAAAAGAAAGCCAGGACATTTGCTGACCTCATTTGAACTCTGGCTGTTGTGGAGGGAAGAGGAGAAAATCAGGAAACATGATCTCTCCCCACCCTTTCTTTAGGACTTCCTCCACTCTATCAAGGGACCACAACTTCTGGAGAAAAGCAGAACTGAATAGGACAAGTGATGGTTAGGGACAGCAGTCCTGGGAATACCGTCCATGAAGAGGTTACTGTTCCTACCTGAACCTAACAAAAAGAAGCCAAGCTATCTTCTCTAACTTCCCCACATTTATATAAATAGACAGGTGATGAAATAGGATGGCCAACGGAAGAAAACCTCTGCTGTTTAGACTTTTTTCCCCATTTTATCTCATTTATTTTTTCTCTCATTTGCAGTTTTTGGGGCTTCCCAAAACACTGTGAAGAAGAAAATGTTGTGGGAAGTCAGAAGAGGTAGACAAAGGCTGAGAGCACCTGTCCCTTAAATCCAATTATTCATGCTTAAAAAACCATTTTTTTAAAAATTGCCAGTATGTTGCTTTGATGTATTAATTACAGAATCGAGGCTAGGTGTAATGCCATTGCTTCACTAGGTTGGACCGTAACTTTTACTCAGTAATATCCATTGTAGTTTTTTAAAATGATACTGAAGTATCAGAAGGGGCAGATGAACAACAAACAATTGGAATAATGTCTTTTACACATAGAGTTTTAGCTCAGGATCATTCCAAGGGTACCTAGACTCAGTGCGTTTGGATCAGAGGTGATATTCTGCCAGTTCTGACCGGTTGGCCCGAACAGGTAGAGGAAATTATGGGTCACCCCACCCACCCACCCCAGCTCTATGGCATTCCATTTAGGGGCTTTTTTTAGGTAAAGCGCATGGGCGGAAGGCGGAGCGCATGCGTGGACGTAGTGCACACTCGCATTTGCGAACCAGTAATAAATAATAATAATAATAATAATAATAATAATAATAATAATAATAATAATAATAATAATAATAATAATAAAGTTGCATTTATTGACCGCACCCTCTCCCCACAGGGACTCGGGGCGGTGCACAGGAAAATTAAAAACGAAAAATATACAAAATACATACAAATTAAAACGAATTAAACTCAATCAATCCTGTGCTAAAATCCCCTTAACTAAAAACATCCAATAAATATAGTATACATTTAAAAACCCATAGACAGAGAGACTACCCTAGGCCGGCCAGGCGGAAAAGATGAGTCTTCAATTTCAGGCGGAAAGAGCGGAGGTCCGTGGTCGTTCTAATATCGGGGGGAAGGTCGTTCCAGAGGGCCGGGCCCGCCACAGAGAGAGCCCTTCCCCTGGGCGTCGCCCGCTGACAGAGTCTAGTGGACGGCACCCGGAGCAGTCCCTCTCTGTGGGAGCGAATCGGCCGTGAGGATGGATGAGGCAGGATCCGATCCCGCAGGTAGCTAGGTCCCGAGCCATGGAGCACTTTAAAGATGATGATTAATACCTTGAAGCGCACCCGGAAGACGACAGGTAGCCAGTGCAGCTCGCGCAAGAGCGGTGTAACGTGGGTGAACCTGGTGGTTCCCATAATTGCTCGCGCGGCTGCATTCTGAACTAACTGAAGCCTCCGGGTGCACCTCAAGGGGAGCCCCATGTAGAGAGAGTTACAATAGTCCAGTCGAGATGTCACGAGGGCATGAGTGACTGTGCGAAGGGCGTCCCGATCCAATAGGGGGCGCAATTGGCGAACCAGGCGAAGCTGGTAAAACGCCCTCCTGGCCACGGCTGTCACTTGCTCTTCCATAGACAGCCGGGTATCCAGGAGGACACCCAAATTGCGCGCCCCATCCACAGGGGCAAGATGTTCGCCCCCTATGGCCAGCGTTGGAGAAAGGTGGTTGAATCGGGCAGCCGGAAACCACAGCCACTCGGTCTTGGTCGGGTTGAGCCTAAGTCCGTTACTTCCCATCCAGATCCGCACGGCTTCCAGGCACTGGCACATCACCGCTACGGCATCGTTGGGGTGGTTTGGGGTAGATATATACAGCTGAGTATCATCAGCGTAGAGATGATACTCTACCCCAAAACTACGGATGATTCTCACCCAGCGGCTTCATGTATGCATTAAACAGGAGAGGCGAAAGGACCGACCCCTGAGGCACCCCACATGTGAGGGGTCTCGGGGTCGACCTCTGCTCCCCTGCCAACACAAATTGCGATCGGCCAGAGAGGTAGGAGGAGAACCACCGTAGGACGGTGCCTCCCACCCCCAACCTCCCCAGCCGATGCAATAGGATACCATGGTCGATGGTATCGAAAGCCGCCGAGAGATCTAATAGGACCAGGATGGAGGAACAACCCCCATCTCTGGCCCTCCAGAGATCATCAACCAACGCGACCAATGCCGTCTCAGTGCTATGCCCGGGCCGAAAGCCGGACTGGCGCGGGTCTAGATAATCAACTTCCTCCAGGTGACGGGGAAACTGTTGTGCCACCACACTCTCGACAACCTTCGCCAAGAAGGGAAGGTTGGAGACGGGACGATAGTTTGTTAAAAGAGCTGGGTCCAAAGAGGGCTTCTTAAGGAGGGGCCTCACCATAGCCTCTTTTAGGGAAGCAGGCAAGGAACCCTCACTCAAGGATGCGTTGATAACCTCTTGGAGCCAGCCTCGTGTCACCTCCCAGGATGCCAGTACAAGCCAGGAGGGGCACGGGTCCAATAAACATGTGGTGGCTCGCAGTCGCCCACGTAACCTGTCCATATCCTCGGAAGCAACGGAGTCAAACTCCTCCCAAACAAGATCAGCCTCGTGGCATCCCACTGGGCCATGAATGGGGGCTAACTCGTTCTGTATCTGAGCGATTTTGTCCTGCAGAAAAGTCACAAATTCCTCTGCTCTACCCTGTAACGGGGCTTCCCGCACCCTCTGCTGAAGGAGGGAACGGGTCACCCTAAACAGGGCGGCAGGGCGGTTTTCTGCGGATGCTATGAGAGTGGCACAATGATGGCGTTTGGCCACTCTCAACGCCACAATGTAAGTCCGTAAATGGGCTCTTACCTGTGTCCGGTCAGATCCAGATCGAGTAGCCCTCCATCTTCTCTCTAGGCATCTCTTGTGGCGTTTCATCGCCCTCAGCTCCTCGGTAAACCAAGGGGCCGGGGCGGTTCGGCGCCGCAAGAGAGGCCGCAAGGGCGCGACCCGATCCAAGGCTCCCGTGGTCGCAGTATTCCATGCGGCCACGAGATCCTCCATCGGGGCGCGGGTCAGGGGTACAGGAAGTGGCCCAAGCGCCATCTGGAACCCATCTGGGTCCATCAGGCGCCTGGGGCGGAACCAGATAGGTGGTTCTGGTGTCGCCTCCTCGCGGCGGGGGGTAGCGGTCGGAAAGTCGAGCCGGAGAAGTGAGTGATCTGACCATGACAAGGGTGTGATGACTATATCCCCTAAGCCCAGATCACTCTTCCATTGGCCTGAGACAAAGATGAGGTCCGGTGTGTGACCACCCTCGTGGGTGGGGCCTTGAATTAGTTGGGTCAGGTCCATGGCCATCATGGAAGCCATGAACTCCCGAGCTACCTCGGATGATTCGCCCAACGATGGCAGATTAAAGTCCCCCATGACTATAAGTCTGGGGGTCTCCACTGCCACCGTAGCGATCACCTCCAGGAGCTCGGGCAGGGCTGCTGCTACATAGCGAGGAGCCAGGTATATAACCAGCAAGCCCAACTGCCTCCCCAGGCCCCACTTCACGCAGAGGGACTCACAACCGGTAGTCTGTGGCACAATGGTCTCTCTTGGCTCAAGACCTTCCTTGATAATGACCGCCACCCCTCCACCCCTACCTTGGGCCCGGGGCTGATGAAAAGCGTGGTAGCCTGGTGGGCACATTTCAACGAGGGGAAGTCCTCCCTCGTGGCCCAACCAAGTTTCCGCAATTCCTACCAGGTCCGGCTCCCCCTCTGACACAAGGTCAGGGGCCTTCGTAGGGAAGGGAAGTGTACACCACCCCTGGGTTGGATGCTAACCAAGTAGTTGAGAACTCCAATTGCCATTTATAGGAGACATACCAAAACACAATTCTTTTTGGTTCTATTTTATTCTTCGAATATCAGTTGAGAGGTGATGAGAGCAGATCATTATGAAAATAAAAAAGCTCAGGCATAATCTTTTGCAATGGCGTAAAATTCGTGAAAAGTATTTGACACAGATAGATAAGTAGAAATCATAAAGGTCACTCTACCATTAAACCCATTATATAATACTTAGCAAAATTCATATGAAAAACAATGAAGTATTTATTAAGAGAAAAGTAGATCTAAGTCTATTTCAGCAAGTAAAAGGAATTCTAAGTGACAACCTCAATGAATATTCTTGATTTGCTGTCTAATTCATGTTTTAGAATGTGGGGGGGGAACCTAAAAAACAATAGCAAATTGTATTTCTATCTACAATATATGATGGTTTTCAATTCTTTGTGCTTTTCTTTAATGCTTGTTAGAATATTTTCTTCCATTCTTGAGATAAAACATGTCACATAAGTATATTCTTTCTTTTTATAAGCATAACATCATGTTTGCATTTGCACAGACAATTTTTTAAAAATTTATTGACTCCTTAATTTATGCTTGCAAGCAGCATGCATGGAAAAGATAAATAGCATAAGGGGGCTATGTTAAACTATGTTAAGTTTAACATTTAACAATTTGGGATTGGGAACACAGCATTCAAGAGCATGTGGAAAAGGCCGAATCTCTATCAGACCATACAGTTCTTTTTGGGATTGGGGGGAGGGGGAGGGGAGGGATGGGGAATTTCTAGAAATACATTCTCCAAACTGAGATTGAGTCAAAGTATTGGTTCTCAGACTAATAACGATTTAGATAGTTTTGGTATAAATAAACCACAGTTGCTAACTTCTCCTTTATCACAGATGACACCCATCTTCATACGGTGGGTTCCTCATAATGCTGAGAAAAAAGACTCTGTCTCAATTTTAATGATTCTACATTAAAAATATTTCACTCGCTAGTATTTTTTGTATTCCTCACTACTTTTACCTTAATAAATTTTATTCAAGCAGCCCGGTGAGATTGATGCTTTGGAAAAACCACTAAAGACAGTTAAGATGCGGTAAAGAAAACATACCAGAGTTTTCCAGAGTGATCTGTTCTTAAATCAGCCAGTTTTGTATGTCCCTAATGCTTGTTTGGCAAAGGATAAGTAACATTTCATTCAGATTAAATACTTGACAATGGCAGCATTAAATTATGTGGATTGAAGACATAGTGGGGTTAGGGAGCTGTGTATTCTAGGACAAAGTGAGAGAGTACGTATTTTGTGCTTATTAAATTTAAAGTCAGAAAAAATCTTCATGAGCATCTGTTAGAGTGATGCATAAATGAGTAAACAAAGGGATAACAAATGATCATAGGTGCGATCCTGTCACCTCTCAACATTTATTTGTTTTTATTTATTATTATTTTTATCCTGCCTTTATTGCTTTTATAAATCAGTCAAGGAAGCGAAGATACATAATGCCGTATTCAATCTTCCTCTTCCTAGTTTCCCCACAACAATAACTCTGTGAGGTGGGTTGGGCTGAGGAAGAGTGACTGGCCCAGGTTTTCATGCCTAAAGCAGATTAGAACTCACTGCCTCCTGGTTTCTGAGCCAGCACTGTGACCACTAGACAAGACTGTCTCTCTTTTATAGTTATCTCTCATGCCTATTCTCATGGTATCATCAACATTTGCAATGTATTGCCTCATAGAATTCATGAAAGATCCACATTTAAACCTTCTTGAGAAACTAATATAACTCTAACAAATAATAAATAAAAAGCAAAACTTGCGAGCTAAGGAGAATATGCAGATGATGCTTCACAAAAGCAAATTAAAGATATTTCAAAGAGGTATGAAGTAGCAGTGATGAAAAATTTCAATTACCCTGACATCTCTTGGGACAGGACTGTTATTCCAGGCAATTTATGGCTGCCTTCCCGATTTCTCATTTGCAGGACTGAGAAAGCCCCCAAAATATGAGCTATCCTACATATCTTTAAAAACAAAACAAAAAACCACACACCATATATAACATTTTATTGACTCATGGAATAAAAAGTTCATTCAGATATTCAGAATATCTTATATATTAGGTAAGAGAGGGGGAGGGAGAGAGAGATTTTCACCAGGTATGTATACATTATTGTCAGTTTCTTATTTTCTATTGTTGGCCCAAGTAATTCAAGAATTCAATGCTCTTTTGTTTAAGGTAATTATTTATAGAATGCGGAGAATATAATATATTCAAAATTCACCATATCTGGACTAGTATAAGTAATTGTTGCTTCATTTCCTTATTCAGTTAGTATGAAAGGAGGTAATTTTATTTTGTGTCTAAAATACAACTCATAAAACGAAATATAATCTATAAAATGGAATATAAAAATTAGGGCAGTACATCAGGCTAAATATGCTGGACTGAAAATTCACAGCAAATGTACAAAGGTGAAAAATGTACCTCAATATTAGTAGCCCAAGATCTGTTATCCAATTTATCTCTCATATTGCTGGCGTAATAGAAGTACACCAGTAAAACCTGCTAAGTTTGGTAGAGATCTGCCAATTCAGATTATTTATAGGTAGTTCTTCATTTATTGCCAGAATTGAGCCCAACATGTCCATTGCTAAGAAGACAATTAACTGAACTGTACCCCATTTTATGACCTTTTTCTGCCACAGTTGGTGAGTATTTAGTTGTTAACTGAATCCGACTTCCCCTATTGACTTTGCCAACTGGAAATAGTTTATAGTTTAGTTTATAGTTTATTTGATTTATATACCGCACCCTTTCCCAAAAGGGACTCGGGGCGGTGCACAGGCAATTTAAAAAACATATATAAACAACAATATACAAAATATAAAACTGAATTAAATTAATATCCCTGTGCTAAAAATTTAAATACATTAAAACAATAACCCTAAAACCAATTTAAAACAATTTAACTGCAGACTGTGGGCTAGGTGATGTAAGTTAGGCCAGGCCGGCCTGTTGGAAAAAATAAGTTTTAAGGTTCTGGCGGAAGGAGCGGAGATCCGTGATCGTTCTCAGTTCAGGGGGTAAGTCATTCCAGAGAGTTGGGCCCTCCACAGAGAAGGCCCTTCCCCTGGGCGTCGCCCGCTGGCATTGCCTAGTGGACGGCACCCGGAGAAGTCCCTCTCTGGGAGTGAATCGGTCGAAGGGATGTATGGGGCAGGATGCGATCCCGAAGATAACTAGGTCCCATGCCATGGAGCGCTTTGAAGATGATAGTCAACACCTTGTGGGACTATCAGCTTTTGGGACTTCCCAAAAGGGACTTCCCAAATAAATTTAAGGGGAAGTCCCAAAAGCATATAGCAAAATCATAAATAAATTCAAGTGGGGGGGGGGGGGGAAGAAGCTAATGTGAAGGTAACTTAGAACTGAGGAGAAATTTCCTGACAGTTAGGACAATTAATCAGTGGAACAGCTTGTCTCCAGAAGTTGTGAATGCCCCAACACTGCAAGTCTTTAAGAAGATGTTGGATAGCAATTTGTCTGGAATGGTATAGGGTTTCCTGCCTAGGCAGGGGGTTGGACTGGATGAAATTAAAGAAGGACAAATATAGGAGATGGAAATAGCCATCTATATTACATCTATATATCTATATATCTCTATCTCTGTATATCTATGTGTGTAGTCTGTATTTATAGTAATGATGATAAACTGGAATGAGTGAGGTTAGCAAAGAATGCTCAGAAAAAGAGGACAGAGTTTAAGATTTGTTAAAAATAAAAGGAATATTTAAAAAACCCACAAAATTAGCTTTCCAATTGCTGAATCAAGGTGGCAAAAATTCTTTTATTTATACACTGCAATTACTTATTTTGCAATTGCAACTCCTGGGTAGCAGGATTGAAAAACCAGCAGAAGAAAAGCAAGCAATTAACAATGATTACATAACAACATGATTATTTATTTATTGTATCAATTTATACAGCCATTCATCTTGCCATGTGCAACTCTGGATGGCAGCCATAAGATTAAAGCCTGGCAATAAACCAACAAAAATAAGACCGTAATGGAATTCTGAGGACAATCTAACTCAAAACCATTCTGTATATGATTCTGGAAACACAGAATCATATACAGAAGACTATAAAGAATTTAAATTACACCCAGTATTTATTTGTGTGTGTAAGTTTTGAAAAGAAAGATAAAAACTATCAGAAAGTAATATAGAATAAAGATAAAAAAGAAAGAGAAGGTAAAGGTTTTTATAAAAGTAACGATAAGAGAGCAGTTTTTTTTTGTATCAGTAATGGTTGCCAGGAGTTTTGTGGTCTAAATTTGGTAGTTCAATCTAACATTCATTGACTTTATCTTTCTACTTCCTATCGATGCAAAAGGCAATTACTGTTATTGGTTTTCTCTTAGCCTGGCATTCTTTCCCCAGTTGGTTTCTTTCTGTCTCTTCAACTTTCCTTCTTCAGCCATCTACAAATGGTAGAATGTGATAGAGAATCATGGTCAAGTTCAGACTGTCACAGTTGCTTTCTTTTTTACTTCCTTGAGTGACCTACTCCCTTTCTATTCTGGTGGTGCCTCCACTGAACATTGACCCAATTGATCTCTGCTTAGCTTTTTGAGTTCAGTTAAGGCTGGGTCTATGGTGCCATGAACCTGACGAAAAAAATAGAACCAGTAGCCAGGATGGCTCTTTTCTCTGTGGTTCTTTTAAAGATTTCTTTTAAAGCCATCGGGGTTGCCTTGCTTCTTGTGTCTTGTGTTAAATGGTTAATAGTTTTATTATGGGGTACACACATGTGCACGCACGCACACACACACACACTGTGTGTATCTCTCTCTGTGTACATGTATGTATATATGTACAATGTATACATATATCTGTATATTCACTCGTGTATACACACACACACACACACACACGCACACACACACACACACACTCTTTGAATTTATCCTCCATATCCTACCATTCAGCTTTATTTGTTGAACTTGTGTTCTTATAAGGGGAAGACCAATTTTCATTCCCTTTCTCATAATTTCTGACTTTCCTAAGTTTTCCTGTGATATATAATACTGTGTTTCCCCGAAAATAAGGCAGGGTCTTATTTTCTTTTGACACCCAAAATAAGCACTTGGCCTTATTTTCGGGGAGGTCTTATTATTTTTGAGGTGCAGGAGGCAGCGAGCGTGGTCACCTCATGGCTGCTTCTGTGTTGCAGTATTTTCAGGGAGGGTTTATTTTCAGGGGAGGGCTCATTTTAGCACATGCGCTCAAAAACCCGATTGGGATTATTATCCAGGGAGGTCTTATTGTCGGGGAAGCAGGGTATTACATTATTTCCTATATGATTTTTTCTCTTTTCATTGTAGCCAACTGCTTGTGAGTAAGGTTAAATTGAGATTTATATTGATTCAATAATCTGATGGATTTAGAGGTCATTTTGAAACCAAAGTTCCTAGTCTAAACACACTTTACTTCTGCTCTTTCGGACTTTGCTTCCATTCATAATATGAGGGGTTTTTTTTAATGCATAATCAGATATTTGCAATGGTGTTGAAAAAAAAAACCTGAACCATGTGTTGCATGATTGAATACAATAATAATGCAATCATTTTTAAAAATAGGCTTTACTTGCACAGTATGCACTAAGATTAAACATAAAGCTATATTTACAAATTAATTACCCATGCTATGTATTTAACGATTCACATATCTTTTGTAAATTGAATAAGCCAACTCCCAGTGAATGCCAGATATATTTTTCTCTTTAATTTCATAACCTGAAAGACAGACACATTCTTAAATTTATTCAGCTGACAGCTATGAAGTGGTAAAGTGCTTATTTAACCCTTTCGTAAAATATGGAGCAAAAGCTGTCAAATCATTTCCTCCTTTAACATGCTTGCATCATTTTGTTTTTTTAAACTATATTTAACGTTGAATGTAGTCAACTACAGACCCCCTACAATTATCTTTATTCTGAATTTTTTGTAAGGTTGCATATTTTATTCCTCAAACAGTATTTTCTGCAGGTCATTCCTTGATCTTTAAATTATGACAATCAAAATAATGACATATTTATCTGAAGGAAGGTGACTGAGGTTTGTTTTTTTTTAAAAAAAACCCTCTCCCCCTCCCAAAGGCAGAACCTTCTTGGAATATTTATTTTTGGTTCTTCTTTTTTTTCAACAAAGAAATGGGAACATAGAGGGCTTGCTTACCTCCCTGTGAAGAGGATTAGTGTCTACATCAGTGGTAGTCAACCTGGTCCCTACCGCCCACTAGTGGGCGTTCCAGCTTTCATGGTGGGCTGTAGGGGTTTTGTCCGATACTGAAACACTTGGACCATGGTATCCTATTGCATCGGCTGGAGGGGTTGGGGGTGAGGGGCACTGTTTTACAGTGGTTCTCCTCCTACCTTTCCGGCCGATCGCAATTTGTGTTGACAGGAGGGCAGAGGTCGGCCTCAAGACCCCTCACTTGGGGGGGTTGCCTCAGGGGTCGGTCCTCTCGCCACTCCTGTTCAACACATACATGAAGCCGCTGGGTGAGATCATCCGTGGTTTTGGGGTAGAGTACCACATCTACGCTGATGACACGCAGCTGTATTTTTCTACCCCAAACCACCCCAACGATGCCGTTGAAGTGATGTCCCGATGTCTGGAAGCCGTACGGATCTGGATGGGAAGCAACAGACTCAAACTCAACCCGTCCAAGACCGAGTGGCTGTGGTTTCCGGCGCCCCGGTTCAACCAGTTGATTCCATCACTGGCCATTGGGGGCGAACATCTGGCCCCCATGGATCGGGCACGCAACCTAGGTGTCCTCCTGGATACCCGGCTGTCTATGCAAGATCACGTGACAGCCGTGGCCAGGGGGGCTTTCCACCAGGTACGCCTGGTGCGGCAGTTGCGTCCCTTATTGGACCGGGACGCCCTCCGCACAGTCACTCACGCACTTGTGACATCCCGGCTAGACTACTGTAATGCTCTCTACATGGGGCTCCCCTTGGCGTGCACCCGAAGGCTGCAGCTGGTCCAGAATGCAGCCGCGCGGGCGATCTTGGGAACGTCTAGATATTCCCATGTAACACCGCTCCTGCGCGAGCTGCACTGGTTACCTGTGGTCTTTCGGGTGCGCTTCAAGGTGTTGATCACCATCTTTAAAGCGCTCCATGGCACGGGACCAAGCTACCTGCGAGACCGCATCCTACCGCATACATCCCTGCGGCCGATTCGCTCCCACAGAGAGGGACTTCTCCGGGTGCCATCCACTAGGCAATGCCAGCGGGCGACGCCCAGGGGAAGGGCCTTCTCTGTGGTGGGCCCAACCCTCTGGAACGACCTACCCCCCGACCTCAGAACAACCACGGACCTCCGCACCTTCCGCCAGAAATTAAAGACACTCCTGTTCCATCAGGCCGGTTTGGCCTAAGTTATTTACCTAGTCTGCAGTCTGTATTATAAATTGTTAATTGGGTTTGTAAGGGATTATGTCTTAACTATTTAAATTTTAGCACAGGGATAAACTATTTAATTCGATTTTAATTATTTATACTTTGTATTTGTGTTGTTTTAAATTTCCTGTGCACCGCCCCGGGTCCCTCGGGGAGAGGGTGCGGTTATATAAATTTTATAAATAAATAAATAAATAAACTTTCCTTTTTTTAAATTTAATTGACTTTAAAAAAAAATCAATAGCATTATTTAAAAACATTTTCATTAGGTTTTCATAAAATTCCCTGTGACAATTTAAATTTCTGAAAATATACTATTTGTATCGCCCGCATGCTTTAACTTGCTGTAACTCTGCTTTATAAATTTTATAAAGTAAAGTTACTTCCCTACTTTAGAAATCACCATTACTGTGGAACCAGTGGACAGTTAGTAAATTTTACCACTAACAGAGATACAAAAGTGGGTGGTAAGTATAAAAAGGCTGACTACCCCTGGTCTACATTGAGGACCAAGATATTCCAGAAACTTTATTTATATTGAAAAAGTTTTATTGGTTTTACATTTTTTCTATAGGGTGGGGTAAGGGATACAAAGAAATTTTGAGAGCATTCACGTCAAAGTCGTCGGCCCTTCCGGGACCTCAAAATACATTGATAACAATAAACAAAAACATTTTTCATAACACTACAAAGTGAAAGCAAGTACATATACCTAAATTCTCAGTTCTATGCTGTCAGACATTTACAAAAAATCCAAATACAAATATTATGCAAAATTAATCAGAAAAATCAAGGCAAAGTTATTTTTTCGATCTAAGTCTCTTGGCAATTGTATCTTCTTTTTCTCCTCCCTGGCCCCCAGTGGGCGGGGCTGTGGCCCCCTCCGTCCCCCCTGGATCTTCCCCCAGGATAGAGGAATGTTTTCTAAGAAAGGCTTCCGCCTCAGCAACTGTTTTAATCCTCACTCTTCCTCCTTCCCAGAATACCAGCATCCCTTCGGGTGTCACCCACTTGAACCAAATCCCGTGATCAAACAATGTTTTAGACAAGAAGGAAAATTTCCTTCTTGCATCTCTAATCTTTCTTGGGATCTGCTTCAAGATAGCAATCTCTTTTTGTTGGTAGATTAATGGACTACCTCTCTGCGCTTTCAGGATTTCTTCTCTGGTTGACCTTCTAACAAATTTCACATGTATCTCTCTAGGTACTTCATTTATCCTGGCATATGCTGAGTTAATTCTGTAGGTCAATGTCCCCCCTGATCTCATCCTTAGGTTTATGTAAATAGTCTGCTAAAATTGTGCTCATAAGATCAGGGAGGCATTCACCAGATTCCTCAAAAACATTCTGAAATCTCAAAAAATATGTCATTCTTTCCATATCAATCCTAGACACATGCCCATTTATTTCCACAACTTCATTAGTAACATTTTTAATCTCTCCCTTAGCCCCCACCAGCCCCCCTTCCAATTCTTCATTCTTCTGTGTGTATTCCAGCAGTTGTTTCCGTGTATCCAATAACTCCTTCTTAAAGTTAATATTTTCTGCCCTCTGGGCCTTAATTTCTTGTACCAAAGTTTGTATAACAGATTCAAGAGAAGCCAACCTTTGTTCTAAACTTGCCAGTGCTGTTTCTTATGCCATGGTTAGTTGTTAAAATCAATGCCACTAAAATGGCGTTTTTTGGGTGGGGCTGGTGAGGCAGTTCAGGAGCCAAAAGTTCAGTTCAGGGTTGTAAAGTTGTAAAGTTCAGGAACCAAGAGAGAAACAATTTTCCAACTCAATAAGTATAATAGCGAAGGTATTCCAGAAAAGAAATCACAAATCCAAAAAGCAAAAATTCTTCATTAATAACCAGAGGAGGTCCAAATTGCAAAGAGACGCTGGGAGTTTTCCATAAGTGAAATAGTCAGGCAGGGACAAAGAGAAGCCATCTTCCAGCCGCCCAAACTCAGAGCCCAGAGGAGAGAGTGGTAAAATAAATTGTTTCAGCCAGACCTAGAGACATTGTTGCAAACAACCGCAAATCACTTTCCCTTGCTGCAAACAGTCAGGATTAAAGATTTCCGCTTTCGCGCCGCGAGAAGCCATTTCCGAGTGCCGCTTAAGACCGAGGGTTTTTTTTTAGGAACAAACACCCCCCTCCCAGTCCTTTCAGCCCGGCTGACAGCAGAAAAAAAAAGTTTTTAAACACTCACTCTCCCTCGCAGCTGAAGCCTCGGGAAGCCTTCCGACTCATCCGTTTAGCCCTCTTCATGATTACGAATGGCGCCGTCTTCCTTTGGCGAAGGGAGAACCCCCCGCAGCATGTTCTCCTTTACCTAAGCCGAGGACAAGGGTCGCTTCCCCCAGCGCCGTGGGGGGGAGCGTCCCAGGCAAGCCGGCTTTACGGGAGACCCCCCAAAAAGGGGCGTCTCGCCCCCCGGGGGGGCAGAAAAAGCAACAAAACGGCGAGCGAGCGCTAGGCTCGCCCGTCGCCGCTGGAGCCGGAACCGGAAGCTCCCAGAAACTTTATTTATGTAGTGATTCTGTAGGCCAACTCTCCACCAGATCCCTTGATATGGTCCTTGTATGGAGAGACACTGTTTTCCCCACCCTTGAAATGAAGCTCACTCCTGCCTTGCTTTGGTTGCTTATTTTCATTATTTGCACCATCTCCATACGCTGGCTGTTAACAGCATCCTTTTTTATAATCAAACTTAAGAGTAGGGCAAAGTGATCATCCCTTTACTCCCTGAAGTGTGGCGGTGGCTTTTCTCCTTTGATTGCCTCCCTTTCGGCCACTTGCATTTATTATTTAAACCTCCCACCTACAACATATTCCTCATTTAGCCTCTTCTCAGCTATTGTCGTATGACCCTCTGCCCTCCAATTCACTCATTGTTATTGAGAAAGAAATCTTCATCTTCCTTTTGGGTGGAGATAACAAGTAGATTATTTTATACAAAAGCCATGGCAAGTAATGCGTTCAAAATACATTAGACAGAACAAAGCATTAAAGCCCCCAAAGTAATAAACAGCCCTCCTGACTTGTTTTTCTTTGTAATTTATGTTCTTTCCTTATAATGCAATTCAGGGCTCTTGTATATTGTTTGAAATACTTTTTTAAATTATAGGTAACTGTTTTTGTTTTTCCTTTTTCCAATTATGAGTGAACTTTCTTAATATTTATGCAACACATTATGCTTATCTGTTATTTTAATCAATATCATACTGGAGAAATAAAAGTAAGTTTTGAATAATGAGTCTATAGCTAATAATGAAGAAAAGGAATCTTTGTTTATTTTCTATACTATGGGACTGCTTCATAGAACAATGAATGATATTGATTTTGATTTTAAAAGGATATATACAAACTCTGGGCAGCTAAAAATGGAACGAAGGAACTTAAAATAATTATAAAATATTAACCAAGATGCCATAGAAGGAAATCAGCCGTTTACAGTATACCTATGTTGGCCTCATCTATTATCACAACTCAATAACTCCAGAAAAAGCCAAGTCTTCACAAGTCATTCCGTTCTGGACCAGTTAAAGCTTCCAAGTACTTTTGAAGCTCCCATATAGAGAGTTTTGCACTAATCCAACTAGGAGGGGACTAAAGCATGATTGTTAGCAAACAGGGCCTCCCAGTCCAGGACTGTTGTGACTGCTGCACTAGATAGATCTATGCAATCTGTTCATTCTTCCTTGAGCAGGAGCTGTGACTCCAGGAGGTATCCCATATAGCTCTGTCTGGAGAGTGACACTTAAAGAAGAAAAATATCTCAATCCAGGGGCCCAAGGAACTCAGTGCCGTTCTGTCTTGTGCCCCATCCAGACCCTCACAGCCTCTGGGCACTGGGGAAGCATCTCAACCACATCACAGCCAGGAAGGAAGATACATAATCCACTATTGTCAACATAATATTTCATCTTATGTTCTTACCCAACAGTTTCATGTAGACGTTAAACAGGAGTGGAAAGAGGGCCAGGTCCAGAGGTACCTCACATAAAACGGGCCTAAGGCTAGAATGTTTTCCCAACACCAACACTATTTGGAACTGGCCTTGGAGGAAAGAGAAGAACCATACAAAATGATACTTCCCACTCCTAATCCCTTAAAATGATTAGAAATAGGGCATAATTAATGGCATTGAAAGCTGCTGAGGAAAGCTGCTCTGGAGAGCATGGATTTCAGAAAACTTCATCTCATTTCCTCCAGAAGCTATCCACAAGCACAACCAGTGTCATTTCAATACCATAAATTAGCCTAATCTTGATTGAAAAAGGTTTAATTATACACTAGACCACTGGTTCCCAACCTTTTTTGGGCCATGCCCCACCTAAGCATTTCTAAAAACCTGGTGCTCCCCCCCCCCCCCCCGGGACATGTAATTCTTACTTTACTCAAAAAGTGAACTCTACTCACATGGAGGAATCCTAAAAGACCATTAACTTAAACAAGGTTCAAATTGCCCCCATTAAAAATCAAAGTGCCCCCCATGGGGCATGGGCCCCACGTTGGGAACCACTGCACTAGGCCATCTATTATCTTTTGGATCATGCTTTCAGATGTACTTTCAGACAAAAAAGCAGGGGGGCATAAGTAACTTCTGACCTCCTGCTGGCTTCCCCTTTGACTTTGCTTATGGGAAGCTGGCAGGAAGTGTTGGAATAATGATCATGTGACCAAGGCTGCCAGTGACTGATCATGGTTTGTAAATGTATCAAATGTGTGAGTGTAACTGCTGTGAATATCCTTCAAATTTCAATTCCATAGAAGTAATACATCCAGGAGTTTGTATACATTCTTTAAGTTAGTACATTTGAGATACTTTGATATAAAAATTGTTACCCTATTAGGTACCACTTCAACTAACTGAAAGTTATAATAGACAAACAGACTGGAGCGTTTTAATAGGATACAGCTTTTTTATATATATAAAACCCTATTGATACTGGCTTCTCTTTACACATCAAATTGCTATTGTATATCATCCCAATCTTCAAGTAAACACACAAGACCAATGACTTTTTAAAACAAAGACGTAAAGTATTTCTAGGAACATAGGTCCTGTTTTGGATAGTATTCTCTGGCTTATGCATGTATAAAGTGTTTCGTGCATAAATTGTTCATGCATGGAACAGCTGCTTTCCACTTTATTTTATCAAATGGTTAGAGATTTATTATTTGCAACCTTGTGCCAGAGCTGTAACAAATCAATTGATTTGTGATCCAATTGAGATATAGTGTGGGTTGCCCAATTTTTCCATTACTTTTTAATTTATTTCTTGAACATTTGCATCAGCCAAGTTTGAATATTTTTTCTACATTATTTGTCACTGTTTATCATTAATTATATTTTTAGTTTTTTCTTTATTCCCTTTGTTTTGTTTTATTTGTATTTTTGCTTTTGTTTTTGTTTTAATCTTTTGCATAGAACAGCTACTTTCAGATTATCTGTGACCGAACTAAAGCATGTGTATTTGGATGAAAACTTTCATTATAGGCAGAAGAGTTGGAATATTGGGTAGGCCAGTTGAAGCCTGGTTAACTGCTATTGTGTTGACTTTAAAGGCAGTACATTTAACTCCCTCACTATGCATTGGTGAGGATGAGGAATAAAACCAGGCTCAGATTTTGATTCATGCTAAGATTTTGGATATGGATCAAATGGAAAATGTAGTAGGCATGAACAGTTATCAACTGCTATGGTGAAGGCATATTTCTGGAGCAGAGGTGGTATTCAGCAGGTTCTGACCAGTTCTGGAGAATTGGTAGCGGAAATTTTGAGTAGTTCGGAGAACTGGTAAATACCACCTCTGATTGGTTCCTCCCCCATCGATTTTCTGCCTCCCAGAGTCCCACCTGATCAGGAAGAAATGGGGATTTCACAGTATCCTTCCCCTACCGTGCCTACCAAGCCTAACAATAGAACTCATATTAAAAAAAATTGAATCCCACCACAGTTCTGGAGTCTCAATGACATTGTTCCTTTTTGTTCCTTAAAGAACACAAAATATTCTTTGTGGGATTTGAGAACTCAGTTATCTGAAGATGGATGATTATTTTATTTGGTAGCTTTTAGATCACTTTACAGCAAAATAATGATAAAACGTAAGCACTGCCATTACATTTCAAAAAAGAAAAGTTCGCTTTCTTGTTCATTATTATTTTTCAATGTTCTTATTATTACCAGATAAGTAAGTTATTTACAGTATGTGCATGATAAAAAACAACTTCTGGTGCTTATAAATATTGTAGAACTGAAGCCTCTACCAATCAGAAGAGTTTGAATGCTGTTTAAATAGGTACAAACTGTACAATTGTAGTGCATGGTCCACGTAGGACCTGGAAGTGTCTTATTCCCTGCCACCATCCCAAACTGAATCTAGCCTTCGTGTCCATTCAACTTCCTTCAGGGGACACTTTTATTTTCAGGTAGAAGCAATACATTTCTGGCTGCTCACTTGAGTGACTACAGAGGTTCATCACTGGAATTTGAGGCAATGATGCCTTAGAAAGATGGATGATGACAGGGGAAGTGAAAGTTGTTATCCAAGCATTTGTCATGATTTGGGACATTGAGATGGATGGGCAAACCTCTTGAAAGGGCGCAGAGCTCCCACTCTCTGGCACTCTGTGGTCTTGTAAAGAATTTATCACCTTCCTTAAGACAGTACTTTATTTAAGTTCATTTTAATTGGATGTTAGATTGTTTGGTAAGGGACGTTCACACTTACGGGAATTCTAGCATGAGTGCTTAAAGCTTAAAACTTGCAGAGAAGTGCTGTTTATAAGAAGCCATGCCACCTGCATCAATGAAAATGTATAATCACAAGGAAGTACATTTCCATTTAGAGACACCAGGATTAGGCAAAGCATACAAATTTATGGTCTTAACCCCCACGTGGTCACAAATAGCATGTCTGTGTCCCACCAACTCCCAACTGATTCCCAAGAGGTCGTTGCAAGGATAAAATTCATGCTATTTCTAAAGTCTATTTTTTACTGTGTCTCTACAATTTATTTTGAGAATAAAACATATAATGATGTGTTGCTTCTTTAAAATCAGTCACCTGGAACCTGTTGCTTTTTTTTACAGAGCTTTGCCACCTAGATGTATGATTATGGAAAGAACTCTTACTTAACCCACTTAATTATAACTAGGTACATCTGCAGAATACATTAAACAACATTCTGTTTCTGGTGAAGTTCTGTTTAGATATAAAATTAAGTGTTTTTTAAAAGATATTGTTAATCATTCAGAGAGACAGTTTTGTTAGTGGTTAAGGCATGAGGCCAGAAATTGGGAGACAGCGAGTTCTAGTTCTAGTCCCACCTTAGGCAAAAAAAAACTAGATGGGTGATCTCAGACCAGTCACTTTCTCTCAACCTTAGGAAGGAAGAAATGGCTTATGAAAAGCCTTGCCAAGAAAATTGAAGGGGCTTGTCTAGGCAGTCTCTGAGAACTGGACATGATTGAAGAAAAGGAAGAAACATCATTCGTAGGAAATCTGCGTAAAGTTCAAGCTACAGATTTACATAATTATGCATAAGGAATAATCAAATATCCCTGATAATATCTTCTGAATATAATCTAATATTGTACTATGGGAAGTGGATGAGTGAAATTGGGCGAGGCATTGATCCAAAGAAATCAATTCACTTGGTACAAATTGATGGTAGTGATGGATTATGAATGTAATTCAGGATGACAATGCCCAGAATTTTTTTCTGTCATGCTAAGTTTCATTGGGAACATTGGCTTTTTATTCAAACAATTGTTAAATGCATATTAAATAAACAATGTTAGACAGTGCCAGCTCTAGATAGGAACAAAGAAAGTTGTTTAATTTAATTTAATTTAATTTAATTTAATTTAATAATTTAATTGTATGTACAATATGTGTGTATGTATTTGCTGGGTGACTTACAGTTTAATAAAATAGTATAAAAGATGAAAACAAATACATTAAAATTAACAAAAAATAGCTAAGACCCATTAATTTCAGTGTCTGGATTCACCCATCACACTAAATCATCATTGGATTACATGTAAACATAAGGTTCACATATCACCTTAAGTATAAACCATAGTTTACAATCACAATAGTGGGATTCCAGTCAATACTATTCATATTAATATATAATAAATGCCTAAAGAAATATGTTTCGGCCTTGATAACTTTCTGCTGTGGACTTTCTGCTGACTTGGAAATTCTGAGAGTTGAAGTTCACATATCTTAATGTTGTCAAGATTGAGAAATATTGCTCTAGATTTTCCAGGACCGATCCTGGGATTTTTGGCAAATGAAGCCTATTTTCCTATTGTGCTAAAATCTTTTCAAGATCTATTTTTTTTTTCATCTGCTCAGGAAATGGAATTAAACTTGATTCACTGCTAATAAATTAATAATGAAATAACATATAGTGGAAAGAAGACAACAGAACCATGTAGCTGATGATACCTGAAGGTTCAACTGCTAGTGGTCTCAGGATAGTATATGTATGTATGTAAATATATAATATATGCAAATAGGGGAAGTTTAATGCGTTTCATTTGATGTTTTATTTATTTACTTAATAGGTCAAATTTATACGGCTGCTCACATCACAAGAAGTGACTCTGGGCAGCGTACAGCAAAAAATATAAAACAATGGACATATCAAAAACAGTCATTAAAAAGCATAAAACTCACCAGAGATTAGATTGGCAAGGGAGCTGCCTCAACATCTCAGTGGTTCCCTGAGACCTTCAGGCCTGATGACAAAGCCATATCTTGAGGAACTTCTGAAAAAGAAAGATTTTATTTACATTTGCAAATTCTCACAACCCAACGCAGTGATGGCTAACCTTTTTGTCCTTGTGTGCCAAAAGCCCATGCATGCATGTGCCAACACCCATAATGCAATGTGCGCTCAACACCCCCTGTGTGCACCTATCCCCCTGTGCATGCACATGCGACTTCCCCATGCCGCCCCCATTTCCTATGTATGTGCGTGCCACCCCCTTGCACCGTGTTTTGGGCCTACCAGGCCTCCTGGAACCAAAAATGGAGCACAGGGGGCACGTGTCATCCCCCCCGCGCTTCCTGCGCATGCACATGCTTAGCCCACATGTGCGGCAGATTTCCAAAATCAGCTGGCTGGCAGGAGGCGCGCACGTATGCGCAGTGGATCTGGGCTGGGGCACAGCTCACATGATAGGGCTCCGTGTGACACCTGTGGCACACATGCCATAGATTCGCCATCACAGACCTAGTGTTCTTCAGATATGTTGGTTTTTAACTCCCATAATCCTAGTCAACAATGTTATGTTGAAGGGAATTGCGGGAGATGGTCTGTCATATATGAAGGAAAGGGTTTGGTTTGCAAAATTCTGATGGGAGAATGTTTGTTTTTCCAATTCAGACAACTGTCTTAGAAAACCTGTTTTTCTGGATAGGGCATTCAAATCTGCAGACATCTGCAGGGTGGGTGTCCCCCCCCATTTGTTCCCACATGTACTTTGATACTAATGCAAGCTACATGAGAACAATGTAAAGTTGATTCATAGCAAAATGAAAAGTGATGCCAGAGAAATGTTCTGTGTAATGATCTGGTTAATTTAATCCCTTCTGTAAACTCAAAATGAAGTTGAGCTGCGGATACAGGAAATGACTGTTCATGAGATCTCATATTCTTCAGCTTGTCTTATATTGCATATGAAAGTACCACTGAAGAACTTTGCTAAGAAGTTTTGAGTTCACAAGTAGAGTTCTTATATAACGTCAACCCAGCTGGAACATTTTCTTCTCCGTACTAAAGTATTTAAACATGAATTAGATCACGTAACAGTTCCACAGCCATTCCTTATTTAATTCAACAGAGGGTTTCCTTTTCTCTTGATACCATTAAATATATACAATATTAAGAAATGGCTGTGCAAACATTGTCCCCAAATCCAGTTGGTGAGACAGTAAGTATGAAACTACATTAAAACATTAAAATTAAATAATTGGCCTCGGATATGATTGGGTTTTTTTAGTACCCCTTAAATAGGAGCCAAAACAGAAGCCAGCTTGGGTTTTCCACAGACATTAAGCCAGATTGCTTTTCATAGATTAATTCTTCTTATACAATATACAGTATACAATAGCAGAGTTGGAAGGGACCTTGTAGGTCTTCTAGTCGTCGTCTTCTTCTTCTTCTTCTTCTTCTTCTTCTTCTTCTTCTTCTTCTTCTTCTTCTTCTTCTTCTTCTTCTTCTTCTTCCTCTTCCTCCTCCTCCTCCTCCTCCTCCTCCTCCTCCTCCTCCTCCTCCTCTTCTGGTATCTCCCTCTCTCTCTTCCCCTCCCTTCCCCTCAGAGTTAGGTCGCTACTTTTTTTACTACTGGTTTGTACGTGCTCCCACATGTGTTTCTGAAGTGTCCAGGCGAGTGGGCGGAGCCTCCCACTGCCACTACTACTGGTTTGTCTGATCTAGGCCAAACCAGCAGCAACCCACCTCTGCTTCCTCTCCCCTCTTCCCATCCTCTTTCCCATCCTCCTCCTGGCTAACAATGCTAATATAATTAATGATGCTTGTTTCATTATTTTTTTCTGGAAAAATGGATTCCAAATAAGACAAACTCTAACTTATTTCTTCACCATACGTATTAGGTGAATGTAAAAGGATCTACTATAATCTTGATAGTGTTCAAAATAGGGTAGATAGTTTTAAGTTATACAGATGAGTTTGAGTTTGAGTTTATTCGACTTGTATCCTGCACCTATCTCCCAGAAGGGACCCAGGGCGGCGCACAGGAAATTAAAAAACAGATATATACATAAATACATAATAAATATCATAAAACCAATTAAATTAAGAAAACCCTGTGCTAAAATTACTAAAATCCCTCTAATTAAAACAAATTGCTAATTTAAAACTCAGTCATTATAGGGTGATCACGCTAGGCCGGCTTGATGGAAAAAGTGCGTCTTCAGGCGCTGGAGGAAAAGGCGGAGGTCCGAGGTGGTCCGGAGTTCGGGAGGAAGGTTGTTCCAGAGGGTTGGGCCCGCCACAGAGAAGGCCCTTCCCCTGGGCATCGCCAACCGGCATTGCCCAGCCGACGGCACCCGGAGAAGACCTTCTCTATGGGAGTGGATCGGTCGAAGGGATGTGTAGGGTAGGAGACGGTCTTGCATATAACTAGGCCCCGTGCCATGGAGTGATTTGAAGATGGTTATCAGCACCTTGAAGCGCACCCGAAAGGCCACAGGCAGCCAGTGCAGCTCGCGCAGGAGAGGTGTTACATGGGAATGCCGTGAGGCTCTCATAATCCCCCGCGCAGCCGCATTCTGAACTAGCTGCAACCTTCGGGTGCACCTCAAGGGGACCCCATGTAGAGAGTGTTACAGTAGTCTAGGCTAGGGATATCACAAGTGCTTGAGTGACTGTGCGGAGGGCGTCCCGGTCAAGTAAGGGGCTCAATTGGCGAACCAGGCGCACCTGGTAAAACGCCCCCCTGGCCACGGCCATCAGGTGGTCCTCCATGGTCAGCCGGGAGTCCAGGAGGATGCCTAAATTGTGCGCCCTCTCCACGGGGGCTAATAGTTTGCCCCCTATGGCCAGTATTGGAATTAGCTGGCTAAACCGGAACGCCGGAAACCACAGCCACTCGGTCTTGGATGGGTTGAGTTTGAGTTTGTTACTCCCCTTCCAGACCCGTACGGCTTCCAAACACCAGAACATCACTTCGACAGCATCGTTGGGATGGTTTGGGGTAGATATGTACAGCTGAGTGTCATCAGCGTACAGATGGTACTCTACCCCAAAACCACTGATGATCTCGCCCAGTGGTTTCATATAGGTGTTGAACAGGAGTGGCAAGAGGACTGACCTCTGAGGTACCCCACATATGAGGGGCCTTGAGGTCGACCTCTGTCCTCCTGCCAACACGAATTGCAACTGACCGGAGAGGTACGAGGTGAACCACCGTAAAACGGTGCCTCCCACCCCCAACCTTATATGCGAGACCGCCTCCTGCCCCATACATCCCTTAGACCGATACGCTCCCACAGAGAGGGCCTCCTCAGGGTGCCGTCGGCCGGACAATGCCGACTGGCGACACCCAGGGGGAGAGCCTTCTCTGTGGCGGGGCCAGCCCTCTGGAATGACCTGCCCCCTGAATTACGCACCATCACCGACCTCCGCCTCTTCCGCCAATGTCTTAAGACATATCTGTTTCAACAAGCCGGCCTAGCCTAACCTCCCATGGGGACTTTTAGATAGTTTTAAATTGGGTTTTTAAAATTTGGTTTTAGCGCAGGATAGGTTTATTTAATAGTCTTTTAAATTATATTTATTGTATTTTGTATGTTTTTTAAATTTCCTGTGCGCCGCCCTGGGTCCTCTGTGGAGAAGGGCGGGATATAAATTTAAATAAATAAATAAAAACCTTCCCAGTCAGTTGGGGGTGGGAGGCACCAGGTTCTAAGGTTCTAAGTTATACAGAGGAAATGGTTTCTTCTTGTTTGAAAAATATCAGACTTCGCAGAATAATCAAGCCATGGTGGATTCCCAGTCACAAACATAGGAGATAGATATAGATATAGATTATAGATATAGATAAAAATATAAATTTGATCTTCTGTTCTAACATTTCCCTAGAAGGATTTGAGTTTCTTCAGAATCCTTTTGGCTAAGTGATCTTTTATAAGGGAAAAGCACAATGCATCCAGAGTCCATCTGCATTTTAGTGCTGCAATTATTACTCCAGTACATTTATGGTTTAATTGAATGTATTCACTTCATGATGTAATTTAATCATTTTTTTGTTCTACCACATAGATGAACATTTTTTTTCTTGTCATATGTCTATCTAATACTTCTTATTAATGAAAATGTCAGTTGTTATCTAATCTCCCAGCTTAATCCACCACAGGGAAAGGTCTTAACTGTTAAAAATCAAACATTTAAAATGTGTGAAGACTAACATTAATATAGCATCAATAAAAGTGTTGTTCCTTACTGTTATGGAATAAATGTGGTAATGTATTTCTATAATAGTAGTTACCTCAGGATGAGTGATCTCTTTTTATATTCCACTAGCTATACCCGGCCATGTGTTGCTGTGGCCCACTCTGGTTAAATGGCCAACCAATCTGTGTGTAGATCGACACCTGCACACATACACACAACCACCATATAACCCCCAACCTACCTACCTACTGTATTTCTCCCTCTCTATCTATCCCTCTACCTACCTACCTACTGTATTTCTTCCTTTCTCCCTCTATCTACCTACTTATCTACTGTATTTCCCCCTCTCTATCCCTCTACCTACCTACCTACTGTATTTCTATCTATCTATCTATCTATCTATCTATCTATCTATCTATCTATCTATCTATCTATCTATCTATCTATCTCCCTACTTACCTACCTACTATATTTCTCCCTATCTAACCCCCTACCTACCTACCTACCTACCTAATATATTTCTTCCTTTCTCCCTCTACCTACCTACCTACCTACTGTATTTCTCCCTCTCTATCTATCACCCTACCTACCTACCTACCTACCTACCTACTGTGTTTCTCCCTATCTATCTATCTATCTATCTATCTATCTATCTATCTATCTATCTATCTATCTATCCATCCATCCATCCATCCATCCATCCATCTATCCACCTACCTACCTACCTACCTACCTACCTTATTTCTCCTTCTCTATCTATCCCTCTACTTACCTACCTACTGTAATACAATAGCAGAGTTGGAAGGGACCTTGGAGGTCATCTAGTCCAACTCCCTGCCTAGGCAGGAAGCCCTATACCCATGATGGTGAACTTATGGCACGGGTGCCACAGGTGGCACACGGAACCATTTCTTAGGCCCTGCGAGGCATTGCCCTGTCAGCTTCAGTGTGTATGTGTGCCCTGGCCAGCTGATTTAGGCCTTCTTTTGAGGCCATTTTTTGCCCTCTGGAGGAGGGGGAAGGCTGTTTTCACCCTCCCCAGGCTCCTATAAAGCCTCTGGAGCCTGGGGAGGAGGTAAAAAGCATGCCAAATGCAGGGGGTCATGCACATAGCGTTATGGATGTGGCACACCTGTGCACATCGCTCCTGCACTCCCCCTGCTTTTGGCCCTAAGAGGCTTCCATACGGGCTGGGAAATGACTGTTGGTGGGAGGAGTTACAGGGAGGTGAAAACCTGATCAGTGGGTACATTTTACATTTGTGTACCTTGCACATGACACACGTGTGCTAGGCACAAAATGAGTACGTATTCTATTATCGGAAGTCCTTGTGAACATTGTGTGAAAGTTTGGTGTAAATTGCTTCAGTAGTTTTTGAGATTAGTGGATTCGTACAAACTATTTTACATTTTTATTTATATAGATTATTCTGGAAAGGAACTGCTCATAACATTGGATTCTATCAATGAGCAGTATGTGGAATATTAGATATTATTATTATGTTGCTCCATATGAGTGTTGTGGAACTCTTTGAATAAACACACAGTGATGGCTATGTAATAAGAATATCTTATGGTGGAATATTTTAATAGTCAATCTCTTATGTTCCCAAGAATTAAAATCTTGGAATTTATTATTCTGCTCCAGGTGGCTAGCCAAAACTTTATGGTGCTCATGAAAATAAAATAAAAATAGTGATGCACTCTTCCATTGCTAAGCAGAGGTGCAAAGCTTGGGTTGATTTTGATGCCGTGCCTCTGAACACCTCAATGATACATGGTCAAGCCAGATTTTAAGAATGTACGAAGACAGCAGGATTCTATTTGCTGTATGAGGGCTTCAATAATTTATAGAATTAGTAAAAGCTTCATTATATTTTTGTGCCTGCACACACTCAATTCACTCAGCTATGCTACATAAAAGTTCAAAGGTAATATTTTATTGTCATGCATGAGAGAGAAATAAATTGGAGACAGTAATGTAATCATGCTTGCTGATGTGTTCTGAATTTTGAACACCATCTATTAGGAGCTTTGTCACAAAATACTTAGGGAAATATTTATTCATACTGAAAGTTTTAATATTTTTTCCCTGCTTATGCTCTTTTGCTTAAACACGCACATGGGAAATTTATCCTGCAGACAGCAGTTGCTGTCAAATAGCACTTCTTCCCTTTTAATAATGACATAAGCTTAGTAATGTCCCCTTACTAAGTAATAGGAGAATATATATATTCTTGTATACAATGTATCTATGTATGATGTATGTCTGTGTATATATATGCATATGTACACACACATACATATATGTATGTGTGTATGTATGTATGTATGTTCTTGTTAGTCGCGAAGTCTTGTCTGACCCATCGTGACCCTATGAACAATGTTCCTCCAGGTCTTCCTGTCCACTACCATCCATTTAAGTTCACGCCGACTGCTTCAGTGACTCCAGCCAGCCAGCTAGCTCCTTCTCTGTCATCCCCTTCTTCTTTTGTATGTATAGGAATGTAAAAATGATCTATATGCAGAGGAGAAAGGAAAAGGGAACTGTGACATTCTACAACAATTTTTGGCTTCTTTCATTTGGAAGTTGGTTTATTGTGTTTCTTTTAATTGCCAACTGAGTAGAGAACACACTTATTTTTCAGAAGATTGGAACAATCGGGTCATTATCCTTATACAATCTGTAGCGTTATGCCTGCCTTGTATCAGATGTGGACTTAATAATTGGTACGCAAATAAGAACATGGCTGTGAAATCTGCCATTAGCGTAATTGTACCTAGTCTGTCTCTAAGGCCGTGAGTCTGTATGTGCTTAACTTGGATCAAACCACACTGAATTCATTAGATTTACTTCTGATTACTCGCTGCAAGGATTGTGCGGTAATTGGATGTGAATCCCTCTGTAATTCAGACCTTTATGTGCAGTCCACAAACTGAAGCCAATGCAAATTCAGATTCTTTTGGATGCCTAATAAAATTTCGGTCTTTTCTATTAAACTGTAAAAGATACTCATCCTGAATGTGATAGTAGGAGCTTCCGAAGTTTCCTCTTTGTAAGTTTACAGTGTCACCAATACTACTTCAGACATGAGATATTGAAGTTATTTTTATTGAAAATGTTGTTATTCTTACAATGATGATTGGAAGAAAGACAGTCAGCCAGAGGAAATGGTGGCTGAATTGTTTGGGAGTTTGAGCAGCTGGCCTAAAGGTTTAATATGTACTCTGATGAAATCTACTAGCATTGTACCCACAGCCTCCATGAAGCTTTGATTGAATTTCCTCCTCAAAATGTTGAAAAAGAGCAAGCTTCCTTTTCACATGCTACATATATTAGTATACGGCAAGTCTGGAAAACACTGTATTGAGACACAGTAAGAACTAAACTGGAAGAAGTTAGAAACATTATGAAATGAAAGATGGACTAAGGGAATCTTTCATAAAGAAAGAAAAAGAAACACAGAGGTCAGAAATAGATTTAAATAATAAATAATATAGTCCCTTAGGGATCACCTGATTGTTAGACTCCATTCCGTTGTCTACATTTTACTATTCATGTTGAAGTTGTTAGTTTTCCAAGTATTCTATTGTTTCCTCTCTCTTTTAAATATACCTAGAGTTTGGGGATTTGGTTTTGAACTTTTTCAGGGAACTCAAATGTCAGAAGGAACTTTTACCCATTCATCCATGTTATTTAGGAAGAGCTTACTCCTAAATCTAACCCATTCCTCACAATTTTTAGTGAACTATTGTTTTCGACGGTATGTTCCACTTCAAAAGCAAACAAACAAAAATTTAGTGAGGTCAGTATATAACTTAAATTATATAAAATGTAATTGTAATTAGAGTTAATTAACAAATGCCCCATATATTATGATTTCCCCCGTATATTTATTTATTATTTATTTTACTGCCACCCATCTCTCCTACAAGGTGATTACAACTTCATGAAAATAATTGAAGGGCTTTCCGAATTAGAGGCTGTGAACTTTTGCACTGTAGTATGAATCTACAGTATGTCCCACAGTTCCTATCTTCATCCAGAGGTGCTGGTAGAAAATGTGGAATTATGACTAATATGGAGTTCAAGATTCAGTCTTATATTTGAAAGAGGAATCAATACAGTACAGGCTCCAGTGGATATTTTAAAGAGTTTTGGAAGTTTCTGCCATTTTAACAGCTGCAAGAAAAGAAATTGCAGAGGAACTAATTCCTTTTAGAATATTATGAATGATCCTTTCCCATTTTATAGATTTTATAGATGCTATCATAACTAAATTGTGTGTAGTATTAGATGGTTATTATAATATAATCATCAGACCAGTTATAAGAAGGTAAAACCACTTTGATATTTAATACTTTTTAAATGGCTCCTCAGGAAACATGCCATGTTGGCTATAAATGATGGCATAATTATTAATGATATAATTAAATTTTTAGGCAAAACAGAAACCTGCTATAAAGATAACATTTACGTTATGACGTGTACGTCTCAGTGTGTGAATGTATTCAGTTGAAATTAAACAATTGCATTTATCTAAGGAAGAGAACCTGACTTGAATGAAAATGGGAATAAAACGTAGTTAATGAGACAGTGAGCCCTACAAATAATAATGGGATATAAAAGAATGCAAAGTGGAAATCTGCTTCAGCCATTGCAGTAAACTGGTTGTTCCTCATCAAATGAGATTAAAGCACAAATAGGTAGAATTGTAGCAGCAATTGAAGGCCTTCTGTGTGCTTTGATGCCCCCATGGAGCTTCAGTTCAAGTAGATTTTATGATTTTTTGCTAGATAAATAGAAAGGTAAAGGAGTCCCTGAGGACTTTATTTCACTAGTCGTTACTGACTATAGGGGGCGGTACTCCTCTCTGTTTCACACAAATAGACAAATTATATAAAAAGTAAGAGCATTGTTTGGTCAACCATTCATCTCAAAGGAATGGTAGACACCCTTCAGAGAACCACATTTACAAATTACATTTATGTAATTATAATATCTCTCTTAATTCCCTTTGTATGACATAGACATAGAACCAGCATCGCATGAATAGGTTGGCATCAGTTCAGACTCGCATTTTAGTACATTTTCCAGCTGATGGCAGCTCTAAGCAGCTACATTCACCCATGTAGAATTCAAGATAACCATTTTATTATATTTCTGCTATAAAAGAGGACTACTTGACTTCCCTTGGAACAGATAGTTAAGATTTAATGGAGCTTAGAGGAGGCCACTCCTGAATCTCTTGTGGCTCCACTACGATTCAGGTTTAATTCCCAATTTGATTCCTCCCTGTCTGGCTAGGGGATCTCAAACATGTCCTTTGTTTCTCTGATTTTCAGCAGTGCTTCTCCCAATGGATTATAGGCATTATGCATTCTACATGTTGATTTGTAAACCTGCTATCTGAAGTATATTGCTCTAGGATATTTGTAGAACAGTGATATAGTCTAGTCTGCTTTTGTCAAATGGTATCACCTCAGCATTAGCACTAGGGCTCAATTTTATTTATTAAGGCTATGTGTTCTTCTTAGGGTCGTCCATACACCATTGTCAGTTACATTTGTAATGCACAAAGATGACAAAAAGTAAAAACAGAATGGCTTGTAATTGTGGTGGTCTGAGTTGTCACTTGTGCACGAATTCATCAAAGGTTTCATGACATCCTTCTCGCTCAATCCTTTCTTTCTCACATTTGGCATGAGCTAGCAGACAAGAACGGAATCATTGTATCACTAATCCTGGATCAACGGGGGAAAAAATAAAAGGCTTTAAAGGTAAAGGTTCCCCTCACACATATGTGCTAGTCGTTCCTGACTCTAGGGGGCGGTGCTCATCTCCCTTTCAAAGCCGAAGATCCAGCACTGTCCAAAGATAGCTCTGTGGTCATGTGAACGGCATAGCTAAATGCCGAAGGCACATGGAATGCTGTTACCTTCCCTCCAAGGTGGCCCCTATTTTTCTACTTCCATTTTTACATGCTTTCAAACTGCTAGGTTGGCAAAAGATGGGACAAATAACGGGAGCTCACTCCATTATGTGACGGTAGGGATTCGAACCGTCAAATTGCCAACCTTTCTAATCAACAAGCTCAGCGTCTTAGCCACTGAGCCACCGCGTAAAGGCTTTAGAGTTCCATTAATATTATCAGGAAACCCTACCAGTTCAATTTTATTTATGTAATTATTTGATAAATTTCGGTTTGCACCACGAGCTCCAGATAGCATTCAGTCCTCATTTTCCCACTGCAACACTCCTGTGAAATAGCTCGGGCTGAGAGATAGCGACCGATGTCTTGAAAGGAGGGATATAGATCTCTTCCAGCACCTTAATTGCTATATCACACAAGCTTAATGAGCATAGCCTTAACATCAATAATTCTACCTCTTGCACTCATCCAGTGTTGCTGAAATAACAATTGATGCCAGGGTTATTAATAGTATGACTTTCTAAAGAAGCCAAATCTTTCTATGTATGGTTGAACATTCTTCACTTTCCATGTGACCTCAAACTCTGATAATGTCCCAGTAGAGCTCACAGGGCTGAATCGTATGTAATACTTTCTAGAGTTTGTTCAGTTCTCTCATTAGTGTTTCTTTCTCTCCTCACCCCTATCCTTATCCCTATCTTCATATTGCACGAATGACTCTTGAGTCCTAGCACGTTTAGCAAAAATGGTTCTCACTGAACAATGGCAGGCATGCCTAGAATTGTGGAATTTATATGGAAACCATACAGAAATGTTTCACAGACTAGCCGAAATATTGCACTATGTTTTATTACCTTGTTTTGTTACATCTTCATAATGTTCAGATACAAAAAAAAGTGTTGTTATCTGTACATTGGCATCAACTATCGAGGAGCAGATTGGGAAGAATTAAAGGAAGATGTGAATTGTAATTGTGAAAGCAGAACAAAGAATAATTAAATGGAACTGTAAAGGATAAAGGGATTTTACATATTTTTTTTCCTCCCAGGGTTTTCATATAAGATTTGATTTTGCAGTGGACTGAAGCCTCCTAGTGCAGGATAAAAATAACAATTTCCACCCAGTTTACAGGGAAATAGTGGAGGATTTTAACCTGTTCGGTGTTTCAGAAAGAATGGGAAAGACAGTTTAGTTGCAGGAGATTTAGGAAAGATTTCTCTCTGTTATATCGTATAGTTATACCCCATTTATTAATTTAAGAAAATTACAAGATAACTGCAAAGTAATATTGGCCCCAAATCGAATAGCTACCCTAGAAAACATTAAAAATTGAGGAGAAAGAACTCAGGAGTTAAACTGCCAGATCAGCCATTAAAAAAAAATCTATCAAAAGAGAGCCCAAGAGGAAGGAAATAAAGAGAAAAGTCCCCATGGCTATCAGGATTATGATGTATAAAGAGAATCATTGAGCAAAACCTGACAGAGAAAAATGAGAGAATTAGAGAAAGAGAAAGCAACCGAGCAAAGAACAAAGTTCCCCAAACTCTAGTAAGAACCTACTTTGCATTCAGCTGATGGAAGACTCCTTTAAATCACTCTGACTTCCATCATTAAGAGGGGCTAAAGCATCATCTCCGGTTAGTCTCTGGAATAGGAGCAGAAGTCCTGGAAGTGTTTCTAGGATGGAAAGGCCATTGAGAGCCACTTTGGTCTAATGATTAAGGTACGGGTCAAACCCGCGGCATCATGTTGCCATCCGGTGACGTTTCACAACATTTTTTTTTCCTTCACAGAGCTGGGAAGGGGGGTGGTTGTGGTCTGCGTGTGATGCATTTGGCCCACGGACCACCGGTTTGACACCTCTGGATTAAGGGATCAGGCTAGAAAGCAGAAAAACGTGAGTTCTAGTCCCAACTTAACTATGATAGCCAGCTGGCTGACCTTGGGCTAGTCACTCTCTCTTAGCCAAACTCACCTCACAGGATAGTTGGGGAAAAATAGAAGGAAGAATGTGTATTGGATATATTGTCCAGCTTGAGTTATTTGTAAAAAGAATGAATGAATGATGTTCTGCATTCCATTCCGATTTCTACTAGACACAATCCCATGAATAGATCTACTTCTTTTTTTAAATTATTTGTGTTCCTTGCCTTCAGTTAACCTTCAGTCACTCTCTCTTAGCCAAACTCACCTCACAGGATAGTTGGGGAAAAATAGAAGGAAGAATGTGTATTGGATATATTGTCCAGCTTGAGTTATTTGTAAAAAGAATGAATGAATGATGTTCTGCATTCCATTCCGATTTCTACTAGACACAATCCCATGAATAGATCTACTTCTTTTTTAAAATTATTTGTGTTCCTTGCCTTCAGTTAACCTTACATTACAAATTACATGATGTTCTGTGCTGTGTGAAACGACAAAGCCATTTGGACACTTCTTTAAATTCATGTCGTTTCCTTTCTTGTGTTGTTCACCAGTTTCTCCGAACCATGTCCGCAAACTCTGAAATGTTCATGTTATTTTCCCTTTCCCTTTGTTAATCATTACTTCTTTGCTTGTTTTTCTCTCTCTGTGACATTTCTAATTATTTTCATTATTTTATTTGCTCCCCTCCCATAACTTCCTTTCCTCTTTCAATTTCTAAAATAGTGATGGGTTATTTCCCACCCAGATGCTTACGCTGACAAACTGACAACACGGCTTGTTGGATTTATGTTAACTGAAACCAGCATTCAGATAGCAATCTCTGTGTGATGTAGGCTTTTCAGTTGGCAAGGCAATGCCATGAAACTAGAATTAATACAATTTGATTTGGTGTCTCTGAATGGGGAAAAAAGTCAATGACAACATTGCTAAGAGCTGAGTACATTACAAATGATTATATCAAATCAATCCTTTCCTCCTAAATTGTATTATTATTGTTACCTAGTATTTAAACGCAACAGTTCCTTTGGCTAATTAGATGTCTGAGAGTAGATTTTTGCCCATTAAGACAATTTATCCTGAAAGACTTAAAATTGCTATTAGTAAGCAGGCAAATGGTAACTTTGATTTCCTTCTGTCTCCATTCCTGAATTTACTACCATCTTCTGACATCTTTGTTATACTAAAGCAGTTACTCAATGTTTATTGGTATTGTTTCCCAAGATTTAAATGAGATATAAATTTTTATAGCAAGCATAGTATTTTAATGACTGTTTCATTATTTTACAAGGAGAACAAGAATAGATGCAAGAAGTAATATTGACGGACAGCATGCCATTAAATAAACAAAACTATTGCTTGAGTCATTTGTGTGCAAATCAGGATTTTCTTTTTTTAGTGCTTGGTTGCAAAATTATATACAATCCAACATTGCTTGGAACAGCACAACAACAATAACAACAAAATAATGTGATGTGTTGTAACATTATATTGTCATAAAACTTGTAATTATGAAGTAATTCCCTGCAACTCGTCTTCCAAATTTCCTAATTTCCATTCTTATTATTAGTTTTAGGAAGGAAGGTAGACTAGTGATCATGTGAGCATATGGCTATTACAGTTAGGTATGTCTACAATTGATCCCCAAATTTTTGGTGCCACATGAGACAATTGTTCAGTGACATTTGCCTCATTTTATTACCTATCTTCTCACGATTGTTAAGTGAATCACTGCAACTGTTAACATGGTTGTTAAGTGAATCTGGTGTCCCCATTGACTTTGCTTGTCAGAAGGTCACAAAATATATGATCACATGACCCTGGGACACTGCAACCGTCATAAATACATGCCAGTTGCCAATTGTCCAAATTTTGATCATGAGACTCTAAGGATGTTGCAAAGATTATAAGTGTGAAAAACAGCCATAAGTCATTTATTTCAGTACTGTTGTAACTTTGAACAGTCATTAAACAAATGGTATAAGTCTAGGACTACTTGTAAGTAATTCTTGCATGCAGTAACTGTTAGGATGCTGGATTTTAATCAATCTCTTTCTTCAAGCTCTAGTTTGCTCTAAACATCTTTCTCATGTGGTGGGATTTTTTATTTTTATTTTTAGTATAGAATGGAAAGAGGTTTAGATAGCTTACATTTAAAGAGGAATTGGTAAAATTGGTTCTTTCTTTCATGAGTATCAATTCTCAAGATGAAAGCCAAGATCTTAACAGAATATAGCTGATGACCAAAGAGTCATCTATCTAGAAAAAAGAAGAGTAACAGTCTAGTGGCCCAGCCTTTGGTACTGAAGATTTGTCTAGGCCGTTACATTAATGTAGATTTGCCAATCAATTTCATAGAAAGCCAGAGTCCCAAAGGTGTTTTTCCAAAAGGCTTTCCAAAGGCTTTTGGACTTTCTTTGGTTTTTCTTGAAGATGTTTTGCTTCTCATCCAGGAAGTTTCTTCAAGTCTTTTCACTTCACGTCTTTGATGAAAAGCAAAACATCTTCAAGGAAAAACAAAGAAAGCCCAGTTGCCTTTTGAAAAAGCATCTTTAGGACAACCATGGTCTGGATGACCGAGGATCTCCATAGACAGCTAGAGTCAAATAATTTGTTCCGTCATGTACAAATTATTTTTTTAAGAAAGTCAAAGAAATCAGAAATACATCTTTGGCAGTTGCTGTAGATCAGAGGTGGTATTCAGCAGGTTCTGACCAGTTCTGGAGAACCAGTAATGGAAATTTTGAGTGGTTTGGAGAACCACTGAATACCACCTCTGATTGGCTCTGCCCCCATCTAATTATCTGCCTCCCAAGTCCCAGCTGATCAGGAGGAAATAGGGATTTTGCAGTAACCTTCCCCTGGAGTGGTGAGGGAATGGAGATTTGACAGTATCCTTCCCTTGCCATATGCACCAAGCCACTTTCACAAAGTCACATCACACCCACAAAGCCACTTCCACAGAACCAGTATAAAAAAAAAATTGAATCCCACCACCGCTATAGATAGCTTGCTATCTGCTATAGAAAGCAATGCGTTTTGGATAAATGGATTGTTTTGTTTCCAATCACTTTTGTCCAGTGTGAGAATAAAGCCAGCTTTTTATAAGGCATGAAAATTGGTGGCAACATGATAGGATGAAACTGCAGTAAACTCCTCTCTGGCATTCTAGTTTCCTTGACTGTTTTACATTTCTCATATACTGGGATTTTGAATAAAAGATTTGTATAATTCACTTGTCATGCCGTCCAGTGTTATCCTTATGAAATTATTTTACAATATTGCTTTTTCAAGTTGTGCTGAAGCAGGTGATATTCAGCACTTGTTATGTATCTTATTTTTCACCTGCATGAATATTTTCTTGCGATAACTTGAAACACATGATCAGGTTAGTTCTTCTTTTCTTTGGTAATTCTATTCCTTGTTTTAGAGGTTATAGCAATAGTACCATTATTACTACAAGCAAGAATTTTCACTTCTGTCCATATGGAATAGAAGAAACATAAAATGTAAATCATTTGAATTGTAGCTGTGAAAGTTGGGAAATGGACATGTATTTTGTGGGGGGGGGGGGGGATTTGAAAAAGAAATGTAACGAATAAGAATGATTTTTTATTTAATATATACCAAATTTAGAAACTGCCCATCTCATTCCCAGAGCACATATATGATACACGTGTTTTAAATAAAAATGGTGAAATGATATTTATTTACTTACATACTAATTTACAAGTTGGCTTCTGTCCTGTAAACCATCAAAAACTCCCAGGCTTAAAATAACTTCAAAGGGTCCTTTATAACTTTTTCATGCCTCCAGTTTTTAGAATCTAGTTAACAACTGCCATCCAGGCAGATTCTAAAAATCCTTGCAAGGGCTATAATATCAGAATGATGTATGGAGACAAGCACATATAATTGGTGCATGGTTTAATTCTTCTTCTCCTGCCCTCCTTCCATCTTTTAGCACATCTGCTGTCAGCTAGATGTGAATTTCCAGAGTGGTGTTGTTGCAATAGACCATTCTCAGAGAATGACTTAATGACAGGTTGTAGGTGCAGCAAGTGAATCTTGCCAAATGAGTCATGAAAAGAGATTGATGTTCATTCATGATGAGAAGCCTTGTTAGAGGACATGTATTTTGATGTTTATTTCATCACTCTTATTTTGATGCTTATGTCATCATTCAGAACACTAGAGTAAATATACAGTGATCATGAAAGTTAACTTTTGTCATCTTGAATCACACAGGGAAGTCAGAGAGAGAGAGAAAGAGTGGAGATGGCAAGGAGGGGAGATGGAGGGAGGGAGAGAGAAAGGGAGAGGGGGAGAGAGAGATTTAGTCATCCAGCCATCCATCCATCCATTTTGACATTATTGCTTGCTCGATTCTCAATTCTCTTTATTATTGCCCATAATATGCTTGAAAAGCTTTATTTGGATTTCAGAGACTATGAAGCTGCCCTCACTTAGAAATATAAATGTAGAAATTAGTGGTTCATATTTGACAGCTGCTTCCACTGGCAACATGAGTGCCTTTTTGCAAAGAGAAAGAAATATAGATCTCTTCTCACTACATTATCATCATAAACCAAATAGCTTTTTTTCTCCTTCAATTGCATTTCCTAGTTTTATTGCTATCTCCTCTTCTTATTTAAATTATTTGCCTCTATTGGGTCAGTCCTGGGTTCCTTAAATATAACAAAAGCAATAGTCCTGAGGGAGGAGGAAAGTTATTCAGAGTGAAAATATTTTTAAGGGGATACAGATTTCATATTTAAAGAGCTCAAACTGGGGAATTGTTCAGAGCTGATATCCATAACTCAGTCCAGTTTTCTGTGTCTTATCTGCGTGCACATCATCATGTTCTTCTATTTTCGAGTGCCCCAAAAGGCCAGGATCAACTAAACATATGTACTTCCCTTATCTTTCCAAGATAGCACATAAATTTGTCTTGTGTTGCTTCATGATCAGAATTATTAAGTATTTGGTTCAGCTTCTCAGTGGACATAATTTCCTCAAAATTTTCTTCACATCAAGTATATATTGAACTTTTACTGAAGAATACACTAAGGAAAATCTTTGCCCTGTCTTTGAAGCTTGCAGCTGCAGAGGTTTTTTTTTTTTTGTATATATATATAATATATCCAAACTCAATGGTGGATTTTAATAGTCTCATTTAAAACATTAGCTATCTAACTGCTTCAATGTAGTTGTTTAATTGTACACTGCTTTAAAGACTCTAGTAAGTCTGAAAATGAACTAACAGAAGTTTTGAATTTGACCTCTTTTAATATGACTTATAGGAGATGTCAAAAATATGGTTTTGCATCTTGTAAATGTGACTATTGGCAAGTCAAGGCAGTTGAAATATGTCCTTTTTATTTTGCAAAGATATTTTGACCCACACATGCCAATATTTCAATAAGGTATTACAGTTGTCTTGTAATGCATAGTAATATATTGTTAGATGGTGATTTCTATTATTTTGTATTACTATGCCTCCAAGGGCTGATAATCATTGGAAATTAATAATATATGGATGGTGAGATGCTGCTATCCCTGTACTCTAAGAAGGTTTCAGCAGTTGGCCCAAAGACAGTGGTGATTGAATCCCCATAAAGAAGGAGGACGTACATTGTGCACACCTGACATTTGTCAACACAAAGGAAAATATGTGTGAACTAATGAACATTTGTTCCTGTCTATCCTACTAATGATCTTTATCTGGATCAAGGTAGTTATCATTTTATGTTGGCTTCTTTTTTAGGTGAGGATGTAGCTGATGATTTTTGTGCTGATTCTCCATCGCCTTCCAAAACAACAACTTGTGAAGTACCCTGTGGAATGGATTGTGTTGTGATGGAGTGGTCGCAATGGTCACCTTGTTCTCATTCCTGTTCCAATAAAAATTCAGAGGGCAGGCAAAGCAGAACAAGATCTGTACTGGCATTACCAGGAGAAGGTAATCAATGGTTTTTTAGTGTATTTGTTTGTTTCCAAATAGAATTCCTGTCAAGTACCAAAGCTGGCATTATGCTTGGGAATCTTTGCCTATCAGAAGACCCTGGATATGCTAAATTTTCATTCCAATTATTTCCAAACATGTAGCTCACATTCTTCAGATCACCATTGACTTGAGAAAATGTATTTGTCTTAGAATGCTGTGGAAGCCAATATATGAAGTGAATAAAATTATAGAAACCTTTTTTAAAAAATATGGTTAATTTTTTAATGTAGCATTTAAATTTATTTTTTTTTTTAGTATGACCATAGTGCAGTTTGTTTCTCATTCTAAAGTCTTTACAGTTTCATACTAGGGACTGCCATATTTGTCGGAAAGCCCAATCAATAATCGTTATGAATACAGATGGCTAGAATTATCAGATAATTTACATTATCAGATGTAAATTTTTAAAAAGTAAAGTGATTTGTGTATGTTTGTATGGAGAGAGAGAGAGGGAGGGAGGGAGGGAGGGAGAGATTGAGAGAGGGGGGGGAACATTCAGGGGACTTGACTTTTCAAGGTTGTGTTCTGTTTCATAAGTGAATTATTAGAATAGTTTTAGTAACAGTTATTATTAACTTGCAACTTGGGGAAAAATTAAACTTACAAAGCTATATACAAATCTACTAATTCATTATGACATTAAATTGCAGATGATAACTTTGAAATCATGATATAATAAAGTTTTTAATATATCCAAATATTACATGTATGTACTGTATTTATTAGATTTTTTATCCCACTTTTATTACTTTTTATAACTAGCTCAAGGCGGCAAACATATACGATATTTCTCCCTCCTCCTGTTTTCCCCATAACAGCAACCCTGTGAGATGTATGTATGTATGTACGCACGTACGCGCGCGCACACACACACATAACTGGCAATGTGTGTCCTTGGTAATGATAGGAACAACACATTCCCAAATCCAGGAAAATGGAAAATTAATCTGGATAGTTTCATGTTAACATGAAATGTATTTTCCTGCATATACCTAAATTGTGCTTAATTTTACCCAGCTAATGGATCTCAGAGAAACTAAGCTAAGGTGCTACAATTTATTCATCTGGCTTTTTATTTATAAAATAAGTTAACTGTGTTTAAAATTCACAAGAGTTAATTAAAACAGAAGATGTGACATTTCTGTTACTCACCGAATTGATCCATGAGAAGAATATTGCACAACACATAAAAATGAAGAAGAAAATGGGGTTCTTAAAAACAATCTACTCACATACTGTATATTAATGTATGCAAATGTAATATATTTACATATATTAAATCATCCTATTTGTAAGGTCCTCCGGAGCAGATTTTAAAAGCCTGAATGAATGCGCAAGTGGAATAATTTGTACTGAATATGTTGAATATCATTTTTTAAAGAAAGTAACTAAAATTAATGAAAGTATCATACATTTCTTGCTCAGTGAATTGATGTATGCCTAGCAGCAGGCAAGATTAAATGGTTAATTTAATGATGATATTAATTTAGGGTCATTGACTCTTAGCACCCATATATGATCTGTCGTTAGCTTGACCTTTAGGTCTCTCGATGCTTCATTCACTACTGTCATAATTAAGTCCATCCATCTTGCTACTAATCATCCTTTTTTGTTTACTTCAACTTTTTTGTCAGTATGGATTATTCAAAGGAGTTAGGTCAGGGCATAATGTGCATAAAGAGTTTATGCCTCATCATTTGTATCCAAAATGAAAATTCTGGATTGATTTGTTTTATGATCCATTTGTTTATTTCCTTGACTGTCCATCATCTCAAGCATTACATAATATTAAGCAGAGGCAATCACCATGTAGTTATTGTCTGTAGTCCAAAGACAATTTAATCTGTAAATATAGTAACCATATAATCATATACTGTTCACATAACAATAAAACAATGTTAATCACATAATTCGTGTGGAATAAAGATTTATCGACTGTATAGAAATATAAATCCTTCAATAGATACAGGAAGGTGTCCACTGTATACCACAGATAACCTCATTTACATATAAAAGTTAGAATAAAGTGGATTGGGCCAGCACGTTTATGTCCTCCTTCTGGATGTGGGTAGAGGATCTCCATTTAGACCCATGATGATGAACCTATGGCACACGTGCTGGAAGTGGCACACAGAGCCTTCTCTCCGGGCATGCAAGCTGTTGCCCGTTGCTCTTCCAGGTTCCAGAAACTAGAAGACCAGATGGCTGGTGCGCATGCACCCACCAGAAACCAGAAAAGCAGCCACCTGATGCGTGCATGCTCTCGGTACTGAAAAGGTTCGCCAGCTCTGGTTTAGACAGTATGTTGCACCAAATATTTTAATAGATATTACATTACTTCAGCCTTAGGATGTGATGTGCTTCTGCAATCCTTATCCCTTTAAAAAATGTTTGATGTTTTGGACATTTGATGTTTTGGAAATGTTTGATGTTTCGAATTTCCTTATCAACTATGGAACTTCTACTGTTATAAAAATTGTCTCTGGTTGGCTCCAGAGCCAACCAGAGACAATTTTTTTTTAATTGAATGTACTCTATATTTCCCTTATGCATAAAATTTCAGCAAAAAAATGCCATAAATATTCAATAATGCTAAAAGTGTATAGATTCCTAGCTATACTCTAAAACTGTTTTTGTTAAACTGGCTACCTTGAATGAAACCCAAGAAGGGCTAAGGCAAGGGAAGGGGGAGAAGCCTGAAAACACTGGAGTAAAAATGAACACGCAAGTGTCCTTCATATCTGATCTCAACTCCTTGATATTCTTTTCCCGCTATCTGTACATAAGTAGCATTTGCAAACAATCCATGCAGAAGATGACTGGCTACTCTTCCCTTACCCCTACTTAATTTCGTTTTCCTGTACACACACACACACACACACACACACACATTTCCCAAATTCCCAAAAACATTTCCCCTGGTGGCCGTGTTTTCTAAATGGTAGCTGTGAGAATTGAAAGCAGAAAGAACTAGAAATCCACCAGGAGTTTCTAACTTGCTTAGTAGCACAGACAGATTGTAGTGAGTCCATCAATCTCTCTTCACTTTTCATGGGACGGACATACCTGCATGTCCCCAAGAGGTCTATTTAATCATCAAGAAGGCATCCAGTGCAAATATACTTAAGAATGAAGTCCCACCGAGTTGCCACTGAATTGCCGTCCAGGGAGAAGGAAAGATTTACAGACCTCTTGACTGATTTCACATGACAAGCAATGTTTCCTTAGGTAGAATAGTGAATTTCCGGATACAGCTTTTAAAAGAAAGTCCTGAAATTGGCAGTTAGGCATTGAAATGTCTTTGCCATGTACAACAACAGATCTAACATGAGACTGTCTGTCAGAAGATTGAAGTTCAACTGAAAGTGGACCTTGCAACATGAGAATGACTCTAAACATTCCCGTAAATCCATCAAACAATAGCTGGGAGGGAAAAAGAAAAGACATAGAAGGTTCTAGAATGGCCAAATCTAACTTCATTTTTCAAAACTTATTGTGATTTGAAATGATGTACATGCAAAGCTTCCCAAACAATATCAGAAATTTGATCCAAGGGTGCTCCCATGTGACACCTCTCCTGTGCGAGCTGCACTGGCTGCCTGTGGCTTTCCGGGTGCGCTTCAAGGTACTAGTAACTACCTTTAAAGCGCTCCATGGCAAGGGACCTGGTTACCTGCAAGACCGCCTCCTGCTACCAAATACCTCCCACCGACCAGTTCGCTCCCACAGAGAGGGCCTCCTCAGGGTGCCGTCGGCCAGGCAATGTCGGCTGGCGACCCCTAGGGGGAGAGCCTTCTCTGTGGCGGCTCCTGCCCTCTGGAATGACCTACCCACTGACCTACGCACGACCACGGACCTCCGCCTCTTCCGTTGGGACTTGAAGACCTATTTATTTCATGCGGCCGGCCTGGCGTAGTTTTTAAATGGTTTTTAGTAGGGTTTTATTAAGGTTTTAGAACAGGCCTACCATTTAATATATTTTTAAACGTATTTTATGTATTTTATATTTTTTACCACTGATTTTTATTGCTGCCTGTACACCGCCCTGAAGGGAGGAGGGCGGTATAAAAATTTAATAAATAAATAAATAAATAAATAAATAAATAAATAAATAAATAAATAAATAAATAAATAAATAAATAAATAAATAAATAAATAAATAAATAAATAAATAAATAAATAAATAAATAAATAAATATTTTGCACAGAAGGAAATGGCAGATCTGTTAACTTTTTGTTGAATACATAATTTTCATAATTTGTTTGTTTAATGCCATCACCTGTTTATATGCTGTTTGAATGAAGATAAAATATTGAAATGTGTCAGGCGTGAAAGACCAGGACCACACATGAAGTTCCAATTAAACCGATTTATTATTGCATGCCTATGCACAGGAACCTATCCAGCTAATGGTTAGCGTTATTTTGACACTAAATAAAGATTAATGGAGTTCAAGAGGTATGGGATTTAGTCCATGTGTGGCTACATAGTGACTCTAGGCTAATTTCTTTTTGGATTTCTTCTCTAGGATGAAACCTGGCACTCCTACAAAATGTCCAGACATGTTAAAAAAGAAAAAAAATAGCATGGGATGTACTAACTTTTTCACATGACTGTAGGCTATAGATAGAACATTTCTTACTTGCAAGTAGTATCAATTGTTCTAAATACTTAATTTTTATCTAGGGAAAAGCAGCATAGCCCAATGGTTGGCTATTGATTTGTTGGGTAAAACCTTAACCTTCCAAATAATTGTAAAATTCAAGCTCTGTTTTTGTACTTTGAAAATATTAATTTTCAAAGTACAAAAATAGGCAGTTTGCTTTTTGTTTTGTGCCAGTGTTCTATTACATACAGCTAGTCCTAGACTTAGGACCACAATTGAGCCCAACATGTCTTTTGATAAGTCAGACGGTTGTTAAGTGAATTTTGTCTCATTTTACACCCTTTCTTGCCACAGTTGCTAAGTGAACCACTGCAGTTCTTTGTTAGTAACATGGTTGTTAAGCGAATCTGGCATCCCCATTGACTTTGCTTGTCTGAAGGTCGCAAAAGAGGATCGCATGACCCCAGAGCACTGCAACTGTCTGGGTTCCAAGTAACACCCCTAATGAAAGATGTGAGTCAGTTGCCAAGTGTTTTTGATCAATTTTGATCATGTGACCATGGGGATGTTACAACGTCATAAGGGTGAAAAATGGTCATAAATCGCTTTTTCAATGCCATTGTAGCTTTGAATGGTCACTAAATGAACTGTTGTAACTTGAGGACTACCTGTACTAGTATTTTCTCTCTTAATCAAGGTGTCTGGGATTCCCCCCCCCCTCTTTTTTTTAAATTTTTTTATTTATTTATAGTTTTTTCTACAACATCCATAAGTGCTTAGTGAACAGTTTATTGTCTGGGTCATTATACTTTATACACAGTACTACTACTACTACTAATGCTATTTAGATATACATAATCATAATCTTTCAACTTCTAACATTTGTGTATACATTGTAAGTATAATATATTCTATTATATATCAGTATACATAATACTATTTCCCCAATTTTTATTCTTTTTTTCTTTAAACCTAATGAGACCTAGAGCCTTAAAAAGTTTGAAAATACCTGTTTTAAGCATGTATAACACATTTAAAGATTCCTCTTTCCCCCCTCCCCCCTCTCTTCCCTCCTCCCCCCCCCCCCCCCCCCCCATTGACTGCTACAATGAACAACTTGGTTTTGGAACTTTGTTTACTGCAGGCAGGGTGTCGTCTTGAATAGTGGCATTATTTTTGAAACCATTGCTACAGCTTATGTTGCTTTTATCACTCACAGGTGGAAAGCCTTGTCCTTCTCCTTCGTCACTCCAGGAGTATCGACTGTGTAATGAGCATTCTTGCAATCAGCTATACTGGGAAACCACTGCATGGAGTCTCTGTTCAGAAAATGCCTTGCTAACAACTCTGAATACGACTATCAATTGGAACAACAAGGCAACCTGTGGAGTTGGCGTACAGACTAGGAGGGTCTTTTGTGTGAAAAATAACTCTGGCCAGGTCCCATCTAAAAGGTATACAGTATGGCTAAAATATTTGGCTTATTCTCCTCTGAACTCTCATACTTTTAGTTCTGAACACATTGGAGAAGGCCCTTGTAGAGTTGTGCAGAGTTGTGGACATGCCACCCTCATTACCACATAACCATTCTTTCTGTGGTGAATCCATGCTTCCGTTTCTAAGAGATGTATTAAAGTGGTCAAATAGACAAAATGGTCTCTCCCATGCAAAGCATAAAACAGACCTGTAAATTTGTAATATGCGAAGTACGTTTTTCTTCCAGATAAGGTAGAAAACCTAGGCCTTTACTCCTGAAATTCAGGCAATGACATAAACGTGTGGAAACCCTCCTGGCACAGCCACCACTTGCAGGAGCTATGAGTTCTGGAGGAGCACCAAGTTGTATATACCATATTTTTGGGAGTATAAGATGCACCCTTTTCCCTCAAAAAAGAGGCTGAAAATCTGGGTGCATCTTATATACTGAATACAACATTTTTTGCCTCCCCGAAACCCCATCCCCTTTACCAAAATGGCTCTGTATAGCCTTTAGGAGGCTTCCAAAGTGCTCCTGGGGGCTGGGGAGGGCAGAAATGAGCAAAAAATGGCCCGTTTTTTGCACCCTCAGCCCCCAAGAGCTCCTAAAGGCTATTCATGCCCTTTAAAAAAAAACCAACAAAACAGGCCCATTATCATTTTGGGGAGGTTTTTGCAGAGTGCAAACACTTTTTTTTAAATTTTCCTCTTCAAAATCTTGGTGCATCTTATACTCCAGTGGGTCTTATATACCGAAAAATATGATAATTTTTGAACTGGGGTATAAAACCCCATTCAGAGGCAAAGGTAGTGCTCCCCTGGAATTATTTGGCTCAAAGATGCAAAGCCTGTTCCTCCTCTTTTGGACTTAATTTTTCCTGTTAAGATTTCTTCTCACCTTCAACCTCAAGCTGAAGAGAAGCTCCCATATCAGAAACAAAAATGCTTGTGTGAGTAGTGCAGGGTTTGTAACTAAGTGTTATTTTAAACTGCTATGGGCAAAGTCTTTGGGCACGTTAGGCCAAATTTTACTGAGCATCTTTACCAAAATGATTCTACAGTAGAAAAAATGCTTTCAAAACTGATTCTGTTTCCTTTCAGGTAAATTCATGAGGACTGCATAGATTTTGAAAACTACTTTGCCAGAAGTATTTTAGATCTTAGGTGAATAAAGGGCCCTCGCTGCTATTTTCTGGAACAGGCCCCAAAAGATATTGCAAAGAGTCACATTAACTTTAATGAGGAAGATTCCTTAAAGCAACACTAGCATCTCTCTCTTTTTTCCCCTCCAGGATCACAAATAAGCTAGTAAAATAAAAATAGCCTATTCTAAGGAATAATAAGAAGGTGCTGTGTACACATGAGGTCTGAAGTACTTTTTTTCAAATCATATTTCAATTGTTCACAGTTCCTACAGTCCAACCTCATATATATTTTTTAAAAAAGATGCTGAATAGCTACTAACTACACCATTAGGTTTGATTGAAATTATCCTATGAAGAACAAATGTGATTCTAAAGAAGATATTTAGCCCCATAGCTGACCTAATCTGCTTGGCTTTAGTAGCTGAGAGAAATTAGAAATACAGATGTTTCTGCATTTTTTTTTCCAAATCAAGACATTGCTAATTACTTTTGTGCTCTGTTAATGAGTCTAGAGAATTACAAAGTAGTTTTAATTCTTATTGCATCTTTCTTTCTCTCTCTCTCTCTAAAAAAAAAAAACAACCCACAAAAAAAAACCTCCTGAAAATGAGCAGGCTGTGTTGACTCCTGTACAGTTAATTAAAATGCTTTAAGATAATGAGACTAATTGATAAGAAAAAAAAACCCTCCTGTTCCTTCAGAAGAAGAAGTTTCATCAGCTTTTGGCTTTGTTCTCTATTCCATCACACATTGTTTAACACATAATTGGGTCTTTACTCTTATACAGCAATCTAATGACATGGATGTATTGCTGAAGCAAAAGTTGTAGAGTACAGTGATTAGCTTGGAATATTAGAAGAAGATGCGATCAGAAATACTAGTGAAAGAACATATTCCTCTAACACAGGGCTGTCAAACTCCTGGCCCGTGGGCCGGATGTGTCACACGCTGGCCACGCCAACACCCAGTTTAGCGAAGGAGGAGGGGGAAGTCCCAATATGTCATGTGATGCTGCCGTGACAACTTGAGTTTGACACCCCTCCTCTAACATAATGTGAAGTTAATGTGCATTGCCACAGAAATTTCTGAAATTGGTACTTATAATTTTTCAGTAGGAAAAAATGATTTAATTTGGTCACTTTATGACTTATTTAGCAATACATGTCAGACTGAATGTGAGGATCTGAAGAAAGCTTGTGCTTACAAATCTTGCCAGCCCTTTCTTCTTAATCAACATAATCCAGTTGATTATATTTTTCTCATTGGCTTTTGGAATCCATTTTTTTATTTATCTACAGTACATTTTTATCTATTTTTTATCTATCTACAGTACATTGTTCCATGATACCAGAGAGGAGTTCACATTACATGAGCAAGCCATTCATTCTTTGGACAAGGAAAATCATGCTAGGATTAGCATAGTGCCCATGTGCCAAGATGTGATTTATATAGCAGAAAAATAACATTATTTAAAGTTTTTTTCCCTCCCAACTAAAATATGGTGAACTATAAGATGCTGGTGTCCTGTCTTCTTTTCTAAGCTTTATGTTCTACATCTCATGTGACTCATTTAGTTTAAGTTGCTAGAAGTGGAGGTCTGAGTATGAATTTGTGAATTTCATCACAATAACGAAAAAAAATAGTATGTGGCTTAACCTGCTTATTAAATTGTATTTGTCTATTTATGAAAATTTAAAGATTCAGAGTTGCTTTAAGAGCTGCTGTAGAAATGATTAAGCATAGGATAACTTCAAGGAGATCTATGTATCTACATAAATATTCAATTTACCTTAGAGTGCAATTTATAGAATGAGGATTTTCCCTCTTTTTATTTGAAGGAAATGGGAGCTAAATACATTTTCCATTTTAAAGACTTCCAAGTCGATAGAAAAATGAATAATAAAATTGAAAGAGATAAAAAAGCCAACACTAACAAAAAGACATTATATAAAGAGAATTCATCAGAGAACAATATGCAAACTTATTAAAACAATGCATTTCACAGTGCGCTTCGATTCACTTAACAAAAGCTTGACATTATTAAATTTGCACACAATTATAACCATATGATTTATGTTTGGTTCCTACCAAATTTTTGACTGTTGATTGAAACAAAATACACTCCATTGTATTCTAGTTCCTACCATAAAAGCTGTCAGAGATTAATGTCTTAGTTATTTGGATGGTTTTATTTTATCTATGCTATTTATCTATTGCTCTACCCAAAAAGACATGAGACAGTACACAAATGCTAAAACTGAAACAATTCCATCAGCATTGTTATCCTAAGAATACAAAATCAAAAATCAATGCCAGTGCTGATGGGTGCATATTAATTGATTTCTAAAGACTCGTGAATGGCCAAGTTTTCATAAGCTTTTGTAAAGTCTTGAGAGTAGGAACCATCCTCACAAAGGAGACAAGCTGTTTTAAGGAAGCAGGGCTGTCTCAGTGAACACTGCCACTTTCCCACACATCGCCTGATAGGAGTAGGCAGAGTCTATCTGTCAAAGTTCTCTTCTTAGTAATGGAGTAACATGCCAATGCTGTGACTACCTAGTGAAACCCCAGGCCCCTATATTTTGGACCAGCTGATTCCTCTGGATGTTCTTCAAGGGCAACCCCAGGTAAAATGAAATGCAATGATCCAACTAAGAGATGGTAAGGGCATGAATGGCCATCCTTGGTGCACTTAACATAGTCCCCATCCAAGCTTTCTCCCATGGATCCATTAAGTGATTCTTCTAATTTACAAAGAACAGTTCCACCATAATGCAATGCCTCCAACAGTGACCCATATGGAAGGACATAGTAGCTTATGGTACTGAATGCCATGAAAAGGATCCAGAAAGATACCTGTAGGGAAGGTGATGCTCCATTCTGGTCCCACCACCCATGGGAGCATGGGAGTTCCTTTCTGATTTTTTTCTCTCATTTGCTTTGGATTGTCTCCTCTTTTTGACCATTTCCACTACCTGTTCTGACATCTTGTTTTTTCCCCCTTTCTTTTCACAATCATCTTTAAATATTTTATTACATTCCTCAAGTTCCTCTAGTTCCCTATCAGTAAGTTCAGGATTTCAAAATTATTTCTCCTTTCTCCTTAAAATTGATGGGTATATGCTTAATATCAAATTGTGAAAGCACTTCACTCTTTTGTTTTATTTTGATGTGGAATTTGCACATGGGCAGTTCATAGTCTGTTCCATAATCATCCCCTGCCCACATTTTTGCTTTTATAATTGAGCTTCACCACTTTGTATCAGTAGTAGGTAATCAACTGGATGTCTGCATAATCAGGGGTGGGATCCTACCGGTTTAACAAACAGTTTGCTGAGTGCGCTCTTTGCGCGCTTGACAGTTTACCGAGAAATCGCCTTCCGCATTACTGCTGGGGAGAAAAACAGCTGAGGCGCAGCAATCCACTCTGCAGCGCCTGTCAGCTGGGCTACAGAAAACGGAATATAGGTGAGTATAGCGCAGGGACGGGTGGGTTGGCCCAGCTGAATGTTGAAGCGAACTAATTCGCCTGAACCTGTCCAAACCGGTAGAATCCTACCCCTGTAGCATAATCCATCTGATGACATCAATAAACACAGGCATTGTTTTATTTTTGAAGTTTTATTTACGAAGATTATCTTCCTTATAGTTGTGAAGAAAACATTGGATTGTAGAAATTGGTAAGTCAACTAGATCACCCAGCTGGCTTTGTACCTAAAGCAGGACAAGAACGCATGACCTTCCAATTTCTAGGCTGATGCCTAAATCATTACACCAAACTAGCTTTTGAGGAGCCCATTATCCAGCACTATATTATCACTATATTATCAGTTACTTTATCTTGTCTGTCAGTGTGGTTATCTGTATAAAATACAGGAGTGGTTTACTACTGCCTTCTGTGCAATCTGAAATGATGCCCTTGTCATTTTCATTAAAATGGTCATCCATCTCTAGCATCTTTTAATATTTTTGCTGCCCAGTACAGGTCCCTGCCTACTTTACAGGGCAGATGAGATGGATTTCATGCCTTGGTGAACCCACAAGGAGAATACACTTCATTCATCCCTCCCAGAAATATCTACCTACCCTGATGAGACATTTATGCAAGCTGTCTCAAGCCAATGCTAGATAGCACAGGGAGGGAAAGATCAGTGATAATCACATCTTCTCACTCTTTCTTCACCAGAAATATTGCAAAATACTTAACGCTTTAAAAAAAGAAACTCAAAATCCAGCCTGCTAAATTCAATTTCAGTAGGGAATGCCAGAGAAATAATTTAATATGTCTTGCAAAACAAAAAACCCTGAAGAGATCTGTTTTCTGTCCATCTACCTGCACATAGCCATATTGGTTCTTTAGGTTGTCAATAACCTGCATTCAGTTCTTTCTCCAAGTCCCTTCGGGGAGAGGGGGCAGTTTAGAAATTTTAATAATAATAATAATAATAATAATAATAATAATAATAATAATAATAATAATAATAATAATAATAATAATTATTATTATTATTATTATTATTATTACTATTATTATTATTATTATCATCATCATCATCATCATCATCAATGGCAAGTAGGTGGGCATTTTTTATTTCACAGTGGCAGTTACTATAAATTAGATTTCTGTGTGTAATTGTACAGTTCCTGTTTCAAAATAAATTAAAAAGTAATTTGGTAATGCCTGCAGTCTTCCTACAGTAAGTGAAATTTGTTCTTGGATGAGGGTAGGGATTCCATTTTGCTAAAGTAATGTTGGGGTTTAGGGGACTCTTGTTCAGTTATCCAGAACTGAACTCAATCCAGGGGCACCTAACTAACCACGTATTATACAATTGTATTGCCAGGTGTCCAGAATCCATTAAACCAGAAACCGTCCGTTCATGCTTGCTCCCGTGTAAGAAAGATTGTGTAGTGACCCCCTTCAGTGAATGGACACGCTGCCCTACCACCTGCCAACATGGTAAGCTGGTCTAGAAGAGTCCGGATTGATCCTCCAGTTGTTTTCATCCTACCCCAAACAATATTAGTAACATCTTGGATTCAAAATACATGTTGAAATGAAGCTCTAGATGAGCTCTCAGATCCTGTACATCATACTTTTGTGTCTGTTGTAAAATGAGTGTGTCTGACCTTAAAACTCATCAAACTCACTCTTAACAACTTCACAAGAGTTAAGAGTGCTAAGCTTTGACACCTATTCTACTAACAGTTTTTATTAGAGGCACATGTATTGTATGCTTTTGTTATGTTCCTCCTAGGGTTTATCAATGTGGCTTGGTGAGAGGACTTAGTGGCTTTAATGATCCTAAGGATCATATAAATGATAGTGGGAACTCTAGGTCAGATCTCCCTTTGCAATAAGGATGAAAGGAGAAGAACAAGGCTAAGACTACTCCACAAGAGAAAGGGAGGGTGGATGAGGATCTGCAGGCAAGAGAAAAGCCAACTCACTGATGACAAAAATCTTCAAAGGCAAGTCCAGAAAAAGGCAATGAAATATAAAGAAGTTTGTATGTGGGATGATAAGACACTCAGGTTCAAAGGAACTCTTGTTGTTTCGGAAAAGTAACTAGAACAACAAACTTTGTAAGCAGATCTAGGGGTGACAGTATGCTGAGACTAAAGCTACACAGAATTTCAGCCACTGGTAATGTCAGAAAAGTAATTCCTAGTTTGATAAGGATCAGTTGGAACAGGAAGCATGACTCAAGGACAATTTTCATTTATCAAAGCAGAAGTGAAACATATTCTATAGAATGTTTCAGAATATGTGCTCTCAGGTAGCTGATGGGCATTTTAAATGAGGTGATTACATGATATACTCTTCAGGGCATGAGGCCATATAAAAGAAGGGAATGAAATTCATATTAAAAACATGGCATAGTTAAGGATATACTTGGCAATAACCCGATAAATGATAGGCTCATAGATGTTCAAGTCAATAGAACTGAAATGTACTGTATGTACCTAGTACAGATATGATGGTAGAAGATAACGGGGCATTTTATGGCAAATTGCAAAAATTACCAATGCAACATCAAGCAAAGAAATAGAACTTCTAAAAAAATCATTAGAATTCCAGAGTTGGACAAATGGGAAGCTCCTGGAATTACTGTACAGGAAGATTTGATTTAGGTAAATGCCTCATAGGAAATAGAAGACAAATCAAGACACTTCCAGATTAAATTGTGGTACAAACTATTCATTCTTTGTATCCAACATTTGGTTAAATTTACAAACGTAAAGAAAGTAGAAATGCAGCAAGATTTGACCTTGAGTCATAATGTCAGTTCAATTTAAAGAACAGAACATGAGATGCTATGCAAAGAGATAATGGGCAGCATGAAAACCAATATAGCAAAATAAATCCCAAAGTTTCAAATTTGAATGGAGTTTAGTGGTTTTTTTAAAAAAAACTTGAAAGGATAAGGAGAGATTTGATAATTGGACCTGGACATACATGAGTTCAGGCTTCCAGTTCATACAAGAAAGGGCTAGGAAAGATACCTCAAGAATGTAAAAGAGAGAGAGAGAATAAAATAGCAATAAAATAAATGGTTTAAAACACCATAGGAAAATAGTTCTATGTAAGGTAGAAATACTCAGTATTTCTGAGTAGCATGATTTAGAAGTGGAAATGTATAGCATTAGAAACATTTTTAGAAAAGGGAATACACAATTCCATTAGAAAGTGACATATAAAAATCCAGCTATCAATAGGAAAGTAAATGTGCAAATAAAATAACTGTACTGTTTGAAGCTGCAAGAGAAGAGGCAGTTTAAGTGTTAACAGTTCTAGGTCACTAAAATATAGAATAGGTTTGATGCAGATATTACACCATAAAAGGGAAATTTGAGAGAATACACAGATTATTGAATCATCACAGCAACTCTCATGCAAGCAAATTTTCACTTACGATCTTAACGAAAAAGAGAAAGATGCCAAATGTACAATTATTTAAAAAGGAAGAGAGATATGCAGTTCAAATGTTAACATTAAGATAGGTAATAGAGAGAGCAAAAGAAGGTTTATTTTTGCTTCATGTGGCACATTAAGGCCTTTGATCATATAGATTGTGGTTTTTCCAACATGGCAACTTTAAGACGTTTTAAAATGGCCAATTTTGGAAAAAATACTGTTGGAGATAATGTCTGACACGGAGCATATTAAGTCTAAAGGTGTGCCAGAGCACATAATTATTCCTCTGATGAATCTTTTCCTTGAATAAGAAACTACTGTTGGAACTAAATTTGGAGAAGTAGAATAAGGAAGGGAATTGTCACTGTATCTGTTTAATTTATGCAATGAATATATCACAAAAACCGGCAGGATTTAGATAGATGACAGCTGAAATCAAAACTGGAGATGACAGTGCTTTGTTAAAAGAAAATAAAGAAGATGAAAAGAGCTTATTCTAAAAATAAAAATGGAACATGAACAATGAAGGTTAGTTTTCTAAATTTGAAAAGCAAAGGTAATCTTAACCCAGAGGCTCCATGAACTCTGATGGTTGATAGTAAAGATGTGAAGGTTGATAGAAACTTTTATATTTTTAGGTTCAAGAATAAAGATGGAGAGTGAGCAGGAAAAAAATTAAACCAGAAATTATTCCCAGTGATATAGGACAGGGGTAGTCAACCTTTTTATACCCACTGTTGTATCTCTGTTAGTAGTAAAATTTTCTAACCGCCCACCAGTTCCACAGTAATGGTGATTTATAAAGTAAAAAAGTCAATTAAATTTTAAAAAAGGAAAGTGCTTCAGTATTGGACAAAACCCCTAGCGCCCACCATAAAAGCTGGAACGCCCACTAGTGGGCGGTAGGGACCAGGTTGACTACCACTGGTATATAACACGATTAACTTTAAAAACATTGTGAAAGTTAAAGATATATTTATGACAACAAAGTTCAGAGTCATTAGTACTACAGTGTTTTTCCCAGTAGTAGTGTATGACTATCAAACCAGAATACTTAGAAAGAGTGAGAAAAATTAGGTAGAGTATTTTGATATGGATCAGGAGATGATTATTATGGAGAGGATCATGGACTGGAAAGAAAAATCAGTTAATGGATACCAAATCAAACAAACATAGCTTTTTCCCTTTGTGATGATCGATCAGCAGAAGTTCACATTTTCGGGGCATATAATATCAGTAGATGCTGAACTAGGACAAAATTATTATCCTTGGCAAGATTGCTTGAAGAAGAAAAAGGCAATGGATAGGGTAGATGAGCAGAATCAAGGAGATTATAGAATTCTCTTTGGAAGAGCCACAGTGTATTATTAGAGAGAGGTAGAAGTGGCAAGCACTTATCCATGGAGTCTACAAATAGCCGAGTTACCTACTTGCATTTCAACGAAAAATCCCTTCTTAATAAAGCCTTTCAAATACGAGTAAAGCCTTCAGAGAGGAGCTTTTCCTCCTACCAGGGCAGAGATTTCTTTGCTCTCCCTCCAATCCACAGTTTGAGCTGTTCAGGCCGCTCAGATGCCGCTATTTCAGAAAAATTGCAAGTTACCTGCATTCACATCTAGTTTGTCACAAACTGATTGCTGTGAAAGCAGCTGTTTTTACAATCATTTCCCTACTGCCTGATGTTTTCCCCAGTGGCTCAAATCTTACACATTTAAAGCTGATGTAAAGTCAGGTCTTCAAGTTAAACTTGATTCCTGGTGACTTCACAGACACATATTCAGTACCAATCTGTGTTTTATATTCTCCTCCTCGTCCCTGTTCTTTCAGATCTACTGTAAGTTTACCTTAGCAGTAGGCAAAGCACACATATTTCTGTTCATGCATCTCAACTTAATATTTGGAGAGGAATTGTCACTACAGTTTGACTAAACCTTCAGTACACTTAATTAAAGTTTGAGAACTTGCTGCCTGGTGATTAGGAGGATATATCTATTTATTTAGGGTGAAGAGAAATATGGGAGTGATTTCCCATTGCCATCCTCTTGTTTTTTTTTTTTAATGTTTCAGCTTGGGAATCCCTGGAGGGTCTCATTCAGGTACAAACCAAAACCAACCACCCCTAGCTTTTAAGTCCAGCGTTCCACTTAATAATGTGACAAAATGTAACTTATCACCCTTGCCCTCAGCTGGATGTTTGAGTTAATTGTGCTGAAATCATAATAGCTATTGGTATGAAAGATTGAATAGACTCTAAAGATGAACTAGATATTCTGACTTAGATAGCTGACTTAGCTATCTGAATGTATAAATTCAGATTCTACATAGAAAGCTGACGTTTTCCCTGGCATTGAGACTTACCCCAACATTCATTTTTGGGGAGAATCTCATAGTAATGTTATAAGACAGGGATGGTGAACCTTTTCGGCACTGAGTGCCCAAACTGGAACGTGCGTGCGTACAGGTGTGTGTGCCCTGGAGCACCGGAAACCTAGAGACCAGCTACGCATGTGCACACCGGCCAGCTACTCTTCTGGTTTCTGGTGTGTGCATGTGTGCTGCCCAGCTGGTACGAGCCAGAGCGCTGGTTTTCGGCATCCGGCGCATGCGAGGACCAGCTGGCTGGCACACATTGTGCGCCAGAAGAGCAGCTGGCGATGGCATACGTGTCCACAGCGAGGGCTGTGCATGCCATCTCTGACACACGTGCCATAGGTCCCTCATCATGGTTATAAGAATAAAAGCAGACTGTGGCTAAGTATTGTTCTCTTCTCGTGTATCTCAGAAGAGATTTAACAGCAAAACTATCTTTGGAAATAGCACATGGCAAAGTTCATAACTTAGAAAAGATTTGATCTGAACTCATCATTGCACTGCCTCTCTTTATTTACTCTGAACAATAAAACATATTCCCTTTCTAAGAAAGGACTTCTCATCATTTTTTTCATATCTGGTAAAATATGGGGCTTTTTTACACTTATAAAGCTTTTTGCAATATTTTTGCTTGTTTGACTGAGCTTCTGTTTATTCTCATCTTTGCTTTCATTCATTTTACTTATTTTTTTATGAGTAAAAAATGAGTTATTGCTTGTGAATGGCAATGGCACTATATTTGAAGAAAGAATTTATAGTCCATTTAAAACAAAGCAAATAATATGTTGGTTTTTATATGTTTCTTAGATAAAGAAAATGAATTCAGACATACATTATTCTGCTTATTAAGAAATGTTGTAGCATTAAAAGGCCTCTCCAACATCCTATTTAATTTCATTGACATAGTTATCATTTAATATGATTCTAAATTAAAACTAAGTGATAAGAATTGTGTTATGCACCGGATTTACTTTTGATTTGCTATTTTGTGAGTTCTTTAATTTATGCTGCACAATTAAAAACATAGCACAATTGGAAATTTAGAAAACCACTCAATGGCGAATGCATCTAAATTAAACAGAAAAGATTATTTAACAAATACATAAACTGCTGAGTGGCTAAGCTGCAAACATAATCACAATCAAGTTTTAATTTGCCAGTGATAAAACTGAGTATCTGCAAAAATAATG